>CM058233.1:44237086-44909280 GCA_030180135.1 Orychophragmus violaceus
AACAGTTAAAAACCTAAAATTTGCTTATTTCCCCAGTTTTTGGGCGTTTGAAAATAGTTTATTGTAAATTAGACAAAGATCCTAAAACTCACCTTGTGGAACTTTGAAGAGCCCAATTTTCTTACAAAAACTGTATGTCTCTTGAGATTTCCGGAGACATTCAAAGAGATACACCATCGGCTTCTGAAATTTTGGCGTAACAATTTGGAGAACCCAATCAAGCTTTCTGATTTTCACACAGTCACTCTCTCTCTCTCTCTCTCTCTCTCTCTCTCTCTCTCTCTCTCTCTCTCTCTCTCTCTCTCTCTCTCTCTCTCTCTCTCTCTCTCTCTCTCTCTCTCTCTCTCTCTCTCTCTATCTCTATCTCTGTAATTTCAAAATTTGAATCCTTGTTACACCTTATACGAATAAGTAAAATGTAGTCAACCCTTCACTTGCTGCTCGGGTAGATCTCCATGAACAACAATGATACCATTCAGATCTGCCCCCACCCCAATTTTGAAGAGATTTCAGATTTGGTACGACAGTTGAAAGTGTGAAAGCTGCGGGAAATTCCAGGCCACCTGCAAGGATAGGTCTTTTTGCTCAAGACCATTTATAACCAGAAAAAGACTCATGAATCCGACCCTGCTGGTGTTTGACAACGTCTATCTCCCTCTGTGGAAGGCCTGCCTTTTTGTTCTCAGATGACACAATCGAGCTCAGAGTTATCAAGGCCTGTTACTACTCCGGTGGTAGTCGGCTATGTTCACCGTGGGTCTTTGACATTATCGGTGACGAAAAATCCTGGAGCAAGAAGTGTTTGTTCTTAGGTGTAAAAGAAGAGACTCTGTTTTATCTGGATCTGGAGAAGCTGTGCTGGTTCATCAGATTTTTTTGAGATTTCGATTCTATTTCCCCTATTCTAGGTGTTTGATGTTTGAGGATTAACATCAAAAAGTAAAGTTTTGTAAAGATTTTTGGAAATTATTTTTCAAAAGTAAAGTTCAAGAATACGGCTTTGTTTTTTCCTAGTGGCTCACTTCGCTTCACATTTTCATCTCCCACCTCACACCGCTTGCCATCACTGGTTCAGAGTTTCTAACAGTTAAAAACCTAAAATTTGCTTATTTCCCCAGTTTTTGGGCGTTTGAAAATAGTTTATTGTAAATTAGACAAAGATCCTAAAACTCACCTTGTGGAACTTTGAAGAGCCCAATTTTCTTACAAAAACTGTATGTCTCTTGAGATTTCCGGAGACATTCAAAGAGATACACCATCGGCTTCTGAAATTTTGGCGTAACAATTTGGAGAACCCAATCAAGCTTTCTGATTTTCACACAGTCTCTCTCTCTCTCTCTCTCTCTCTCTCTCTCTCTCTCTCTCTCTCTCTCTCTCTCTCTCTCTCTCTCTCTCTCTCTCTCTCTCTCTCTCTCTCTCTCTCTCTCTCTCTCTCTCTCTCTCTCTCTCTCTCACTCTATCTCTGTAATTTCAAAATTTGAATCCTTGTTACACCTTATACGAATAAGTAAAATGTAGTCAACCCTTCACTTGCTGCTCGGGTAGATCTCCATGAACAACAATGATACCATTCAGATCTGCCCCCACCCCAATTTTGAAGAGATTTCAGATTTGGTACGACAGTTGAAAGTGTGAAAGCTGCGGGAAATTCCAGGCCACCTGCAAGGATAATTCTTTTTGCTCAAGACCATTTATAACCAGAAAAAGACTCATGAATCCGACCCTGCTGGTGTTTGACAACGTCTATCTCCCTCTGTGGAAGGCCCGCCTTTTTGTTCTCAGATGACACAATCGAGCTCGGAGTTATCAAGGCCTGTTACTACTCCGGTGGTAGTCGGCTATGTTCACCGTGGGTCTTTGGCATTATCGGTGACGAAAAATTCTGGAGCAAGAAGTGTTTGTTCTTAGGTGTAAAAGAAGAGACTCTGTTTTATCTGGATCTGGAGAAGCTGTGCTGGTTCATCAGATTTTTTTGAGATTTCGGTTCTATTTCCCCTATTCTAGGTGTTTGATGTTTGAGGATTAACATCAAAAGTAAAGTTTTGTAAAGATTTTTGGAAATTTTTTTCAAAAGTAAAGTTCAAGAATACGTTTTTTTTTCCCTATTGGCTCACTTCGCTTCACATTTTCATCTCCCACCTCACACCGCTTGCCATCACTGGTTCAGAGTTTCTAACAGTTAAAAACCTAAAATTTGCTTATTTCCCCAGTTTTTGGGCGTTTGAAAATAGTTTATTGGAAATTAGACAAAGATCCTAAAACTCACCTTGTGGAACTTTGAAGAGCCCAATTTTCTTACAAAAACTGTATGTCTCTTGAGATTTCCGGAGACATTCAAAGAGATACACCATCAGCTTCTGAAATTTTGCGTAACAAGTGGAAGGACGGGTCTGTGGTGGCTACCACCATCCGGGTTCGATTCCTCCTCCATGCGGAAACTAACATGCCTCTTCTGGACACCTAACGCGGGCACTGGGCCAAAGGCTCATGCAAAACCCTCCCAGGTGAAGCTGGCCTGCGGCCTGACTGGGCCCAGGGGATTAGTCTGGATTGTTTGGTCTGGGATCTACCGCTAGATTAACAAAAAAAAGAGAAATATAATCTAGATTTAGTAGACATGAAGCTTAAACTTCAGAATTCAAAATTTTACCATTAAATCAGACATATAATATGAAGTTGTGTATACTGATCGAAAAACTTTAAAGAGTTTAACAGACAAAATTATTGTCAAATATGACACATACCTTCCTATCGTAACAGTTTTCCTAAATAACCTCTGGGCCATCCAATGTTATTCAGGATAACGTTTTTGGTACGAATATTAAATATTCAGGATAAACTTTAAACAAAAGATAATATTAAAGAATTCAACCATCGGACACAAAAATCTCTTAGGGTAATTTTCCAATTAAATTAACTATCAAAGGAAGCTTGATGAATTAACCATAGCAAAATTTATTCATTAGGTCTTTACTGTATTTCGCGCTCAGACATATTCTGTGTAGGTTGAGCCGCAACTTCAAAGTCATCTGCAACGGTAAAGGTAGCAAACTTTGAAATCAGCATGCAACTGTAAAGCATATAAAACAAAATTCTAATAAACAATCGATAAAGCAAAGCAAGATTTTAAGCATAAAAGCCAACAAGAGTAATAGGAAAAACATATGTACACGCCTCTCTCCAATGATGTAAAATTATAATTATCGAAGCTAACTTACACAATTTGACCTCTTCTTCTTCGGTCAACAAGATATTTCCACCCTTAATATGTCTATGGACGTTGAATATTGAGTGCAAGTATTTAAGGCCCTACATGTAAGACGTAAATACAAATAGAGGTATTACGGTCTGTGACATGTTGGGATTAAAGCAAACAAAGTCTCACATTAGAAGTTTAGACAAAGAATGTCTAATATATAAGTGATGTCCAACTCTGATTAGTATGAGGCCTTTTGGGAAGGAGCCCAAAAGTAAATCCGTGCGGGCTTTTCCTCTTGGGACCAAAGCGGACAATATCATACTAGTAAGAGAGTTGGACATGGGCTTAGAAAAAAGCCCAACAATTGGTATCAGAGCTCAGGTTCAAAACGTGGACCGGAAGAAGTGGGTTTTGCTGCATGTTCATTGTGGGAGGAGTCATCAAGGTGACCTTGCGAATAAGGAGTGCCAAGGCCTTGTGTCGAAAGTCTTCCTGGCGGTATAGAAGGTCAGGCGGCGGGTTCCGTTGGTGATTACGGCGGTACAAGAAGGGTGCCAAGGATTCGCAGGAGAGAAGGATAATGGTTATGTAGTCCTTAGTTTGAGGGGAGGTTTGTTGGGATTAAAGCAAACAAAGTCCCACATTGGAAGTTTAGACAAAGAATGTCTAATATATAAGTGATGTTCAACTGTGATTAGTATGAGGCCTTTTGGGAAGGAGCCCAAAAGTAAATCCGTGCGGGCTTTGCCTCTTGGGCCCAAAGCGGACAATATCATACTAGTAAGAGAGTTGGACATGGGCTTAGAAAAAAGCCCAACAATTGGTATCAGAGCTCAGGTTCAAAACGTGGACCGGAAGAAGTGGGTTGGGCTGCAAGTTCATTGTGGGAGGAGTCCTCAAGGTGACCTTGCGAATAAGGAGTGCCTAGGCCTTGTGTCGAAAGTCTTCCTGGCGGTATAGAAGGTCAGGCGGCGGGTTCCGTTGGTGATTACGGCGGTACAAGAAGGGTGCCAAGGATTCGCAGGAGAGAAGGATAACGGTTATGTACTCCTTAGTTTGAGGGGAGGTTTGTTGGGATTAAAGCAAACAAAGTCCCACATTGGAAGTTTAGACAAAGAATGTCTAATATATAAGTGATGTCCAACTCTGATTAGTATGAGGCCTTTTGGGAAAGAGCCCAAAAGTAAATCCGTGCGGGCTTTGCCTCTTGGGCCCAAAGCGGACAATATCATACTAGTAAGAGAGTTGGACATGGGCTTAGAAAAAAGCCCAACATGATAAGTTGAAACATACATGGCCAAGCGACGACGCCGCGCCACCATCAGATACAAAAAATGAGAAATCAGCTTTCTTCTTCATGCTTATAGGCATTCTATAAAGTGTAAATATATGATATCTATACTCTTCCAATGTCTACTCAGTAACATTCATCAAATCAGATCGGCTTCCATCTCCACAGTACTTCATCACTATATGCCAGGAGACAGAAATTAGTAACTAGAGAGACTATTTTCAAAACGGATATATAAACTATCTATACTTTATAAAAAAATCAAATAAAAACAAACTGATTCCAAACAGTAAGAGCTGCTCTATCTAACAAGATAACCAAATTACGACCCAGATGCTCGCCCAAACATAAACTTCTCCATGGTAACTCCCAAAATTATAATGTTTCAAAACAATCTCCCAAAATTAAAAGAAGAAAACCCCAAATTAAATCTTTTAAGAAATCGTATAAAAGAGCAAAGAACATATTCATTTTTACCATCTCGACAAAACTTCGTTGTACTCATCTTCGTTGGGTCTGTTCAGCAATCAAGCTTTCTGATTTTCACACAGTCACTCACTCTCTCTCTCTCTCTCTCTCTCTCTCTCTCTCTCTCTCTCTCTCTCTCTCTCTCTCTCTCTCAGTATCTTTGGCGGGATCGTTCGTTCACACAGAGAAGAACGATCGCGGCCAAGCATGAACGATTAGATGATAACAACATATGAACTCGATTTTGTCCGCTTGAAAGATTATGATACATGGAATTAGATCTCGATCTAAAAACAAGGGAAATGTCGAAAAGACGATACTTACCCTAATTTGTTCATTCGTTTTCATTTTTCCTTACATACAAACAAATGTATGAATGTTTTTTTATTTTGTTGTTAAAATTTCTAATTTGGGGTTTATTGTCATTTTACTATGGACAGAAATTCTAATATGGGCTGAGAATGTTCGAATTTTAAATTTCGGCTTCAAATATCTGAATTTTATCTTGTCAAATGTATCTAATAATATTATTCCCATAAAATTAATAAATAGTTTAACAAGTTGTGAGTTGATTTTTTGGTTACATGTAACTAATTTTTGTTGTCTGAAACTAGAAATTGTAACCTAATAATTTTCAAACTCAACATGCAAAATAATAGTTTACTTTTCTAAGCTAATATCAAATTAGAAGATCTAAAATAGATAACTAATAAATACCTCTAAAACATTATATAAATTTCATAAATATAAAAGATATAGAATTAGGATTAGGCGTCGGGTTCAGTTTGATTTTTTTTTTTTCAGTTTACGGGGTTTTGGGTTTACAACGGTAGAACCCATTCAGTATTTACAATTTTGAGTCGGGTTCAACTCGGTTCCTTGCAAGTTTGATTTGGATTCGGGTTCCCGAAATTATCAAAAATTATATGAAAACCTCAAAAAAATCAAATAGATCTAAAAGTGCTCAAAATATTGAATTACTTGAAAACCTTAATAAAAATAATGTTCAAACTTTCCAAAATACTATAAGTAACAAAATTATCCAATATTAGGTAAAAATTCAGATTATTTCGGGTACCCGTTCGTCTATCGGTTTTGATCGGGTATTATTCGATTAACGAAATACCTAGACTTAGCTCCAATATTCAAGTATTTTTTTAAACCATATTGGATCAGATTCAGGTTTTTCGGATCAGGTTCAAGTCACGTTTAAGGTCTAATTACAAATACCTAATCCTATATAGAACCCAAATTTTTTAATTATTACAAATTGTTTTTATGGGTACAAAATAAATTAATTATTTTTAAACACATATATTTTCTAAAATCAATTAATTAGCTAAATGATAATTAAAAGGAGTGAATGTAATTTAATTTAATTATAAAAGGAATAATAATTTATAATATGAACTACTATATACCAAAATAATCAAAATGAACAAAATAATGATAAAATACGATAAAATGATATAGAAACAAACAGAACAAACTCCAAACTATTTTTCCACATTTAGGGAACATGATAAAATCTTATTCATAAAGCTTAAATAATAAAAATAAACAATTAAAAACCGATAAAATGATTTAAAAAATATTATCTAACTAATATTTTGCGTTCAAAATCTAGTTATTGCTTACATTATTATACGTTCCTATGTGTCATACATATTTAAAATATTAATTTTTGTTATATGTACACTTTTTTGTTGGTGATTTTAGAGAAATTACTAATATATGTGGTTTCTCTCAAATTATGTTCAACCAAACCATAGCTGAAGTTAAAGCTTTCAAAATGATGTTTTTCTTATAATCGTCTGGAAGACTATTACAATTGATATTTGATCTAATCCTAATGTTAAGAATCTTTCGATCAAACGAAATCGACTACTTGCAGTACTTACGATTAGGATGATCAGCTCCATGGTTCATCTCTCCCAAGAAACACTCAGATCTACGACGAACGGCTTCACATGTACCACACCTACGATGGACAGCTATCCCGCAATATATGAGACCACGATGATTGGTTTTACCTGTAATTTTGAACCTCCTACAAGCTTACATCCATTAATCTGGCTAAATTAAATTCTCTGAAAATCGAACCCAGACCTGTTGTAAAAACCTTTAAACCCTTGACCATTTGACCAAGAGGCTTCCACAAATGATGTTTGTTATATTATACATTTTCTAGTTATAGTATGTAATAATTCAATCTTCTTTTTTATCCATGTAGGATTCGAGTCAAGTTTGGAGAGTTTGGAGAGTTTGAAAAAAATACAATGAAAATCTTATAATTTGTTATTTTAATTTATTTATTTAAATTCGAGTTATATTTATGTTTTTATGTTTATTGGTTTTAATTTTGTTATATTTTTTCCACAACGGCTGGTTATAATTTATATGTTTGTTTTCATTACTAATTGATATACACAAACATAACATTGGCGACAGTTTAAACCCACATAGAACATGCATATGCTTCAACTACTATATTTAAATTTCCTAATATGCATTTTATTTATATGTCATGCACACAAATGCTTAAATAATATTACATAAATCATAAATGTTTACATAAATCGAATTTACCACAAAAATAACATTTATCACATAAATCATATTTATCTCATAATTCACATTTATCACAAAATTCACAATCATTTTTTTGAAATCACGTTTATACCTTCACCGGTTCGGAAGGATCACCTAGTTGTTGTTAAACATGTAAAACTATAAACATAATGCTTGTGAATGGTTATAGAAGAATCAAGCGAGCCTAGCTGAAATGGACTTGTGGAATTCAAAATCAAACACATTTACTACAAAAAATATTGGAAATAGCCACGATCCAACTACGGATTGGTCTTGGTTATTTAACCACGAAAAGTGAGTCGTGGATATTCGTGGATAAGTAGCCACGAATAGTCATGAAATAGTCGTGGAAGAGAATAGCCACGATCTAAAATCGTAACTAATCGTGGAAACGAATAGCCACGACATTATCGTGGAAGAGTTTAGCCACAAATAGCCACAACAAATGTTCGTGGATACTTAGCCACGAAAAGTTTCTTGGTTATTTGTGGCTAAATTTGCCACAAATAGCTACGATTTATGATCGTGGCTACATAGCCACGAAATTATCGTGTCTATTCGTGGGTATGCGTTTCCACGACTATTTCGTGGCTATTTGTGGCTATAGCCACAACTCAATTCGTGGCTATCCGTGGATATGTAGATATGTCATATCACCAACTCACAGGTGAGGCTTACGTCGTTCCAAGCTTTAGTCATGTCAATCATAGCGGTAAAAATATTCGTCATAGCCACGGAAATTTCGGGGGAATGTGTGGACGATATTGCTTACACCTTTAATCATGTCCTTCCATCAGGTATTGGTGTTACTAATAAATTATTTATGGGACAAACACTTGAGTTACTATGTGGTTTTATCACAATAACCTTTATTCTTTTCTTTTTGTCAGGTAATACTGCTCCTAAGTCTTACTATGATACAAAGAAGTTGACACATTCTCTTAGGTTGCCTTGTCACAAGATCGATGTCTGTGAGGATAATTGTATGTTATTTTGGAAGGGAGAACATCATGATTTGTTATGTTGTCGGATTCGTAAAAAAAAATCAGTACGAGCCAAATATGGGTCGTTCAGGGAAGAAGATACCAAAGGAGAGGATGTTTTATCTGCCGATTGCGGATCGAATGAAGCGCATGTATCAATCAAAGATGACCGCTTTACAAATGAGATGACATACTGAGCATGTATCTCCCGAAGGGGAAATGCATCATCCGTCAAATGGAATGGAAGGGAAGCATTTTAGAGAGGTATGTCCTGCATTTGCTTCTGAGAGTCGCAATACTTATCTAGGCTTATCGACCGATTCTTTTAATCCAATTGGTATGAACGGGAAATCATATTCTGTGTGGTCCGTCATTGTGACACCATACAATTTACCTCACGGAATGTGCATGAAAAGGGATTATTTCTTCCTCTCCATATTAGTGCCAGGGCCGAAACACCCGAAGAATGGCTTGGATATATATATGCAACCGCTAATTGAAGAATTATAGAATTTATGGAGTGACGGCATGAAGACTTACGATGTATCACAGAAACAGAAGTTCATGATGCGAGCGGCCTTGATGTGGACAATCAGCGATTTTCCAGCATATGGTATGCTGTATGGATGGATGCACATGGAAGGTTGGCATGTCCATATTGTATGGATGAGACGAAATTATTTTGGTTGCCGAATGGGGGAAAGCATTCTTGGTTTGATTGCCACAGAAGGTTTTTGCGTAAAGATCATCCTTATAGACGGAATGTTAAAGCTTTCACGAGGGGGAAATGGTTCATGATGATCCTTTGCCATGGTTAGATGGGGAATAAATTTTACATGAAAAGATAAACAACATATCTTGGTTGTACAAAACGGCGGATTGTGGAGGCAAAGGACATGACAATCCTGCTCGGACAATTGAAGACTGCGGTGTTCACCACAACTGGGTTAAGAATAGTATCTTGTGGGATTTACCGTACTGGGAGAAACTACTTCTGCGACACAACCTTGATTTTATGCATGTTGAGAAAATTTTCTTCGATAATCTTATAAACACGGTCCTTAATGTTCCTGATAAGACAAAAGATAGCATAAAATCAAGGTCGGCTCTTTCTTTGTTTTGCAGAAGACAAGACTTAGAGGTTACCCAAGATGAAATAGTGCATGTTCCAATCTTCAGATTGTCCAAGGACGCCAAAGAAAAATTCTTAATGTGGTTGAAAAATGATATCAAATTTCCTGATGGGTATGTATCCAAGTTTTCACATTGTGTTAACTTGGATAGTGGAAATATTTCCGGTCTAATAAGTCATTAATGTCATGTCATCCTGCAACGACTTCTCCCATTTGCATTTACGGAACTGCTCCCAAAAGCGTGCATGTAACAATTTCAGGTATCAAAAATATATATATATTATACTATTTTCCAATAGTTTTGTTTTTAATGTCTTTACTTAATGATTTAGGTAGATATTGCACTCTTCTTTCGAAATATATCGACCAAAATTCTGAAGACTGAAGATGTTGCCATATTGAGAGAAAATATAGCTATGAGGCTTGGCAATTTGGAAAAAACCTTTCCACCGGCTTTCTTTGATGTGATGGAACATTTACCCATGCATCTTCCAGATGAAGCTGCTTTAGGCGGTCCGGTCCAGTATAGGTGGATGTATCTGTTCGAGCGATACATGTATCACCTGAACAAAAAGTTAAAAACAAGTCTCGAATTGGAGGATCAATAGTAGCTCAATGTGTGAACTAAGAAATTTCCTACGTCACTGCCAACTACATTACAACTCCGGAAGTTTTAGACTCTGCAGAAGATGTCAACGAAATTCGATTCACCTACAAATATCCTGATGTTCCGAACATGTTCCAACAAGTAGGACGAATCAGCGGGAGATCTGCAAGGGAATGGTTAAATGATGAGGATTACAATGTCCTCCAAAAAATTACTACTCAACTGTGAAGATTTTCAACCCTACGAGAGGTATGAAAATCTTATTTTATATAATTATATATATAATTTTGTTGTTATTTTATATACGCATGATGTTTAAAGAAGCTATGACGCGTGACATCCCGAACATTACTCCAGATGCGATGACAAAAGCACAAGATGATCATTTTGCTGTTTGGTGCAAAAAAAAGTATGTAAGTAGTACAAATTATGTTTTCATATGTGTTATCTTATATATTAATTTCTATTCTGTGCAGATTAATGGTGCGAGCAAGTCATGTGAATTCCCATTGTGGATGTTAGAATTTGTACAAGGTCAGAACCATCAGTTTACGTCGTGGCCCATGTATTACTCGAGGGGATACCATTTTGATATTCAAAACCATGGGCAAAATAGGAAGACGGTGAATTATGGAGTTTCCGTTCGTGAAACCGGTGAGACCGAGTATCATGGATTGATTGAAGAGATATTTATGATAGAGTATACTGGTGCTGTTGGGTTAAAGCCATAGTTTTCAAATGCTAGTGATTTAATACATGACGGGAATACGAAGACATCCATCAGGTATTGTTGATGTTTGCCCACAGTCACATTACGATAAGTACAATCCCTTCATACTGTCGGAGCAATGTGATCAAGTATGTTATATTCCTTATCTGCGATTGCGACCAACTAGAGACGGACGGTGGGCAACACGAAGGTAATGCCGAGAGGATTTATAGAAAACAAGAAGTTTCTCAAACCGCAGTACAAAACGACTTTGTTGACCACATGATTCAACCTACTGATCTTGTACGGGTCCAAGCACATGTCGTCCCAAATGCTTCGGATTACGAGCACATGCCGATGGTTAATCCAAACGATGAATAAATAGAAGAAGATGAATTCGGTGATTAATATAGTGAACATACTGATTCTAATTCTGAATGATTTCCTTTTCATGATATCATTGTATGATTCCGTTTCATAAAATCGTTGTATGATTCCATTTGAATAAAGTCATTGTATGATTCCGTATTAATAAAATCATTGTATGATTCCGTATTAATAAAATCATTATATAAGTTTGCAATACTTTTTCAAAATCCAAATCCAAAATTCCTAAACCATAAACCTATCTTATACACTATATATACCCTAAATCCAAAACTAAACCTTAAACCCTAAACCTATACTTTAAAGCCAAATAAATTTCAAACCAAAATAATATTCATATATAAGTTTTCAATTTTTCAAACACAATTCCAAAACATGAAACCATAAACCTACTTTATACTGTATATATACCTTAAACCCTAAAACCTAAAACTAAACCCTAAACCTATACCCTAAACCCAAATAAATTTCAAACCCAAATAATATTCATAAATAACTTTTCAAATTTTCAAACCCAATTCCAAAACATGAAACCATAAACCTACTTTATATCTTATATATACCCTAAACCCTAAAACCTAAAACTAAACCCTAAACATATACCCTAAACCCAAATAAATTTCAAACACAAATAATATTCATATATAAGTTTTCAAATTTTCAAACCCAATTCCAAAACATGAAACCATAAACCTACTTTATACTGTATATATACCTTAAACCCTAAAACCTAAAACTAAACCCTAAACCTATACCCTAAACCCAAATAAATTTCAAACCCAAATAATATTCATAAATAAATTTTCAAATTTTCAAACCCAATTCCAAAACATGAAACCATAAACCTACTTTATACCGTATATATACCTTAATCCCTAAAACCTAAAACTAAACCCTAAACCTATACCCTAAACCCAAATAAATTTCAAACCCAAT
The DNA here is from genome assembly GCA_030180135.1 of Orychophragmus violaceus. Taxonomy (NCBI): domain Eukaryota; kingdom Viridiplantae; phylum Streptophyta; class Magnoliopsida; order Brassicales; family Brassicaceae; genus Orychophragmus; species Orychophragmus violaceus. Next base: position 44,249,392 of record CM058233.1, read on the forward strand.
TAATATTCATATATAAGTTTTAAATTTTTCAAACCCAATTCCAAAACCCTAAACCATAAACCTACTATATACCCTATATATACCCTAAACCCTAAAACCTAAAACTAAACCCTAAATCCAATATATACCCTAAACACAAATAAATTTCAAACCCAAATAATCTTCATATTTAAGTTTCAATTTTTCAAATCCAAATCTAAAAACCATAAACCACAAAGTCTACTGTATACCCAATATATAGCATAAACCCTAACACCTAAAACAAAACCCTAAATCCTAAACCTATACCCTAAACCCAAATAAATTATAAAACCAAATTTATAATTTAAACCATAACTAGTTAACAAATTTTAAAATTAACAATAATTAATAAAAAGTAAAAAATTAATAAAAATCCTAATAATATTCGTATAGCCACGGATTGCACGAATAATGTCTTGGCTACACAAAATCCAATTAAACTTCCAAAATTTTGATTTTGTGGATTTAATATATCTAAAACCGCGAAATTGATTTGGTATGATTTTAAAATGCGGTTTGATTTTTCAGTATAGTCATAGATAGCCACATTTATGGTCGTGGCTAAGCCATTTCCAAAACGCGCCAAAATTTGGGCTTCCCCCTTAACAAACCACGAATGAAATTGGCCCAAATTGGCCCATGAAGAAATGATTGTAACCCTCAGTTCCTTAACATTTTTTGGCATTTCTCCACCTATTCACCTTCTTCCTCTTCTCTCTCTCTCTCTCTGAATCTCTATCGCGAAACATCTCTAAAAATCCACAACTCTTTGTCCAATCCTTCCTCGCTTCATCTCTATCACTCGATCGTTCACTGTCACTCCTTCTCTATCTCTCTATCGCGGTAAGGATCTCTTCTTTCTTCTTTCTTCATCGTATTCTCGTTAGTCGATTTAGGGATTGTTCTGTCCGAGAAATTAGATTTAGCGTTTCTTTGTTCTGGGTAGTCGATTTAGGGTTTCTTATTATGGGTAGACGATTTAGGGTTTCTGCTTTCTGGGTTTTCGATTTAGGGTTTATGTTTCATCGATTTAGGGTTCCTTCTTTCTGGGTTTTCAATTTAGGGTTTCTGTCGATTCGAGTTAGGGTTTCTGGGCAGTCAGTTCGATTTAGGGTTTCTGGTAGTCGATCCAATTTAGGGTTTAGTTATGATGTTTTTCTAAATGTTCGTCTCTCGCTTAGGCTTGTCTAGTCGATTTATTTTGTCGATTTTAAATCTATGTATTATCATCTCTTGTAACTGATTTGTCTTCTTTTTCTGCCTGCAGATGGATATGATTCCCGATTCCGGATCTAGAAGACCTCAACGAAGAAGACAGATGACTCTTCCTCCTGGAGTAACCAGGTCAACTTCCTCGGATTCTCAACACCCCATTTCGAGCCTGACGGCAATCATGAACGTACCGGAGCGTCGGAACATGCCTCTTATTTATCCGTGGAAACTCAATGGAGGTCTCTGCTAAGTATCTCCTAAAACTCTCTTAGGATAGTGACTATTTGTTACTATGACTGCTTGCTTGATAGTGCTTACATTTTTTTGTTATGTTTGGTTAGATTTAGGTTTATATTGTGACTGTACCTGCTTGCTTAGCTTAGGGATTCAATTTTGTTATTGTGACTGCTTTGCTAAGGGGGTTCATTTGCGATCAACCAATATGTGATTGATAGTCTGTTAGATTAGCGATTAATAGAGTATGTTAGGTGTGTTGATTGAAATATTAACTTTGATGTCATGCGATTGATAATCTGTTAGGTGTATGGATTGTAAATGTTCTTATGTTCTCATGTGAGTAGTTGATAGGTCAAGAAATATCCATATTCTACTGCAAGTGCACAGTTATGCGATTGTAGTATAAAGAGTATCGTATCCATATAGACTCAAGATCACGCAATAGATTATATGTTTTCAAACTTAGCTAAATCAATCAGATGAGAAAGCAGTAAACAATACAGAAATGTAAAAGTGTGTTTTGATAAGAGAAAAGCGTTAGACTCTGGGTGTTCTCAGGAAATCGTGCAATGTAGACACTTAGCTAACCAAGATTCAGGTTGAGCACAGGTTCAAGAACTAGAATCACAATGTATAATAATTCAACTCTTGCTGCAATTACTATCTATGTCTAACAACCTAACGATTCAAATCTCTTTGCAATCTTAGAGTTCTAGACAAGCATTAAAAGCAAGTTCTTAAGTTCACAATTCTCCTAAACCAAATCTCTTTGTATCTAGTCAAATTGCTCACACTAAGTTCTTTCAGATTATAATTCACACTCTCGTGCCAAATTAACAATCTAAGATCTAAAACCTAGGTGATCAGTCCAAAATTCAGTTTTAATCTCAACTTAGGTGATGAACAGATAGATTTAGAATCCTAATTATTCCGTGATCTAACAAGGCATGAAATCCCTATGCGAATCCCTAAATCTAACTAAGGTTACTACTCAGACATGGAATCAAATGAATAACACATGTTTGAATAGAAAACAAGACTAAATAGATAAATAACAGGGGTTCGAAATCCTTCTCTCAAAGGTTACAAGTAGCAAGAACAAAGAACAAGATATGAGTTACTGCTCTCAAAAACCTAATTAAAAACCACTAAACACGTTCTGGGGCTGAATTAGAATTAGGGAAACTTCTAGGATAACTTTGCAATTCTTCAAAAGATGTCTTCAACTAGCGGATAAGTCTCTGTCGCCATCAGTGTCGACCGACACCAAGATGGATGTCGGTCGACATCCACTCGTGGTCGAGACACCAACTTCAGCTCCTTGCACAAATCGCCAGAAACGTCCCAAAACTCCGCTCTTTGCTCCAAACGCAAGCTTACCTGTAAAAGACTCGATAAACTCGAAAAACCAGGTTAAAGACTCAATATACACAATTATATCATGGTTCAAAACCTGGAAAATCATGATATATCAACTCCCCACACACTTAGCTCTTGCTTGCCCTCAAGCAAATAAAGAACCAAAGTATAAGAAAGAGGTTTGAAAACTCAGAAACTCATTTCGTCTTAGGAACATTCACATTCACTTAGTAAACTACTGAAAACATTCCTGCAGAGATCAAGACCACAATGTACTTCCCCCACACTTAGCAACTGTCCCAAGTAAACTCCATAATCAAGACAGAGCATCCAAATTCACCACACTAACCTATGTATACAATTAAGTGCGGTCCCACAAAGGGAGTATGGATCAGAGGACACATGGACTTAACTCAGTCAGTACCTGACCACCAAACTGTCGGTTTCTGGTTCCTTTCTTTTCCCTTTCTCCCTTAGCACTGATTTTTCCCCACTGGGTATCATTTTCTTTTTTCTATCAGCACTCTTCCCATTTATTCGGGGTGTAACTTTGGACATGTTTCCATGGATGCACATGAGGTAATAGGGGTCTCTACCACTCCCGTGACCACTTCGAAGCTACTAGCTTATCCGCAATTTATCTCTTTTTTTTTTTACTTTCAAGGGAGGGGAAGATGGAATCATACTCGGACATGATTATAGGCTGTGTTAAGCACATCAGAGGAATCCGATCCAGAAATACTAAGCCCCTAAGTGAGAAAATTCAGTCAGGATTAGAGGTGAAGTTAGTGATGGATTCTCTGAATACCTGAGAAGATATGGGTGTCTGATGTGTTGTAAATTTGAGTAGTTTTAATCATGATTTAGAGTGTGTTTTAGCTTTAGGAAAAGCATTTATGCATCATTAGGAGTGCATATGCATTGTTTTTCTCTTTTGTAGGTGGTGGATGACATGATGAAGCACCAAGGGACAAATGAGGAGAAAGGGACCAAAAGAACACTCAAACAAAGTGGAAAAACAACTAAGGATTGGACCAGGAAGCTACAGTGGGGTGCTACAGCGAGGTGCCAAGGTCGCCGTGGACGCAGGAGATGCACAGCGACATCATGCAGCGAGGTCTGAACGTCGCTGTAAAAATGTGACATAATATGCGGGAGCTCCAGCGACGTACCACAGCGACGTCCCGAAGTCGCTGTGGATCAAGAATCGCCACAACGACGTCTCACAGAGAGGTCCTGACGTCACTGTGCGACAAAGTTTTCCCACATGCTCTTTTCCTTTTTACTTTCGGCTTGTAGCCCCTCCACATGAGTGTTGTCGACCATTGCACTCTATTTTCTTCTATTTAATGGCTCTTGATGTGTTAGGAGAGCCATATCACCTCTTACAACAATCTACTTCAAACAATTTAGTTTTATTGAATCTTTTATGCAATTAAGAGTTTGTTTTTGAGTTTTTCTTCTAGTTCATCTTGTTTATCATTCTTCTTGATTTCATTGAACATGTCTTGCTTTGTTACTTCCATGGCTAGTGAGTAGTTCTCTATAAGTTTCTGGGTTTGAGTAAAGGTGAGGGTGATCTAGAAATGGTTTAGGTTGTTTAGAACTTGGGAATATTGATTTCTTACTTGTTAGAAGTTCTTAATGCTAGGATTGAAGTTGATGTTGCTAGCACTGAGAAGTGTAGTTAATGTTTGAATCTCTAATCAAGTGCTTTACTTACTTAACCAATGAGAATTGATGTTTAAGGAGTTCAGTGGTAATAAGAACTTGTTCTTAAAGCATGTCTATCTTGAAATTGCCAATGAGAGTTGATGTTAATGCTTGATAGATATAGGGTTATTATCATGAGGGTGGAGTAGCTTGAATTGTTGTTCTTAGCCTAAGTAATCATCCCATGTTTGCTAAATGTTTCTGAACTGATAATTGATCACCCAAACTGAAACTAAACCCAAGGAACTTAGTTTTTAATCGATTGCCTTCAACCTTCTTATTGCTCTGTTTATGCTCTATTTCTGTTATTTTCTTAAGTCCACTATTGTCTGAATTCTTATTTAATCATGTTTGGAAACTGGTCACATTGTTAGTGACAAAACCCACAAACGAATTTGGTTGCACTTAGATTAAGGAAACACCTGCATTCTTAGTGTGTTTGATTTACCCAAGTGGATTGACACCTCAAAAACTACAAATGACTAGGTTGTATACTTGCAACTGAAGTGATTGAAAGAGAACTTTTTATTCATATCAAGTTTGGCGCCGTTGCCATCTTGGGTGTAAAATTAAGCCATTATGATTTGGTGTTTGCTTGAGACTAAGTCTTTCAGTTACAAAGATATTAACCATCTCTGCCTTGTTTCCCTTTGTCTTGCAGGTGAATGAACTTGAGGAGAAGGGGACCAAAAGACCTTATACCAAGAGTTGTCGACATAAAAGCTCACGAAAGGGGAATTTCAAGGAGGAGAAGACAGCAACAAAGGTTAGCAAGAGTACAAAACAACATGGCTGACCAACATCAACAACCACATGAAGGTGATGTGTTTGAAAACATCCAAGGAAATGAAGGAAACCGACAAAACCATCCACCAAGGGTACACAGAGCATATGACGAACCAAGCATCAACGACTACAATTCTGGAATCATTGCACCAGCAGTGGAAAAAAACAACTACGAAATCAAGGCAAGCATCATCAACATGGTGCAAGGAAGCAAGTTCCATGGGCTGCCAATGGAAGATCCACTAGACCATCTTGACAACTTTGACAAAATATGTCGAACAGTCCACATCAATGGGATTTCTGAAGATGCAATGAAGATGATATTATTTCCATTCTCTCTTGGAGATAAAGCCCACCTTCGGGAGAAGAACCTTCCACCCAACTCAATCACCTCCTGGGATGAATGCAAAAGAGCCTTCTTATCCAAGTTCTTCTCCAAATCAAGAACAACAAGATTGAGGACTGAGATTTCAATCTTCAAACAAAAAGCCACAGAAAACTTTGGGGAAGCTTGGGAAAGATTCAAGGGGTACACAAACCAATGTCGTCACCATTGCTTCACTAAGGAGAGTCTTCTCAGCACACTATATCGTGGCATACTGCCCAAATACCGGAAGATGCTAGACACTGCTAGCAATTGCAACTTCTTGCAAAAAGATGAAAGAGAAGCCATGCAACTGGTGGAGAACTTGGCGGTCAGTGACACAAACTATGGGGAAGACTATGATCGCACATACAGAGAAGGAGGAGATAGATATGATCAAAGAAGGGAAATCAAAGCACTAAATGAAAAGCTGGACAAGCTGCTCAAAGAAAACCAGAGGAATGTTAACTTTGTGGGAGAATTTGATCAACACCAAGGATACCTTGAAGATGATGCTGAGATGAGTATTGATGGGCATGCTGAAATGAATTACATTGGAGGCCAAGGATTCAACAAAGGCTTCAATCAGAACTATAGGAATCATCCCAACTTTTCCTATAGGAACAACAATGTGGAGAATCCTCAAGACCAGACATATCCACCATTCAAATCTCAAGGACAAACCACACTACAAGGAAACTTCCCAACAAAACCAGCATTCAACAACAGTGGAGGCTTTCAACAAAGGCAACCTTACAACAACAACCAAGGCAATTTCCAGCCACGACAACAATACCACCAGTGAACATATCAAGGGAACCAACAGTACCAAGGTCAAGGAAGCTCATCCAACCAAAGACAAGAAGATACCACCCAACAAATGATGAAACAAGTTTTGGAAAGCAACAAAAAACTGCAAAATGAATGGACTACAAGATTCGACCATCTAGCAGCAGAGTTTGCAAGCTTCAAGCAAAAACTTCCTCAACAAGGATCATCATCAAACAGACCACCAGGCTTCCTATCTGGAAAACCAGAACCAAACCAAAGGAATACATCATTGCAATTACACTAAGAAGTGGAAGAGAACTACCATCAAGGGAGCTCATTGAGGACAATGAGAAACAAGGTGGGGGGATGGACTTTGAACTTGAGAAAGAAACAATGGAGAAAGAAAAGCATGATGCAGAAGTTAAAGAGGAAGTCAAAGATATCAAAGGGAAAGGAAAGATGCATGAAGAAACGAAGGCGAAGGCAAAAACTGGTTCAGCCTCTACATCCAAGGAGAAAATCTTTGTGCCACCAGCCTATGAGCCAAAACTTCCTTTTCCTGGAAGATTCAAGAAGCAGCTCTTAGAGAAGTACAGAGCACTCTTTGACAAGCAAATGGAGAAGATTCAGCTCACCATGCCATTGATGGATGCATTCATACTGGTACCCCAATACAGCAAATTTCTCAAGGATGCAATCAAGGACAGAACAAAGGAGATGGAAGGGATGGTTATCTTAACCCATGAGTGTAGTACCATTATCCATAGAAGGACCATTCCCAAGAAGCTTAAAGATCCAGGAAGCTTCACCCTACCATGCGCTTTGGGACCACTCTCCTTTGAAAGATGTCTATGTGACCTTGGAGCAAGTGTAAGCTTGATGCCACTCTCAGTAGAAAAGCAGCTAGGATTCACACGCTACAAGCAGTGTAAAATCTCACTTGTATTGACTGATAGGTCAGTGAGACTTCCTGTGGGAATGCTTGAAGATATTCCAGTCATGGTCGGAAATTTCGAAATACCGACAGATTTTGTGGTTCTGGAGATGGATGAAGAACCAAAGGACCCCCTGATCTTTGGAAGACCTTTCTTGGCCACTTATGGAGCCATAATTGATGTCAAGAAGGAAAAAATTGACCTGCACTTGGGAAAGAACCATATCCTTAATTTTGACATCAATGAGGTGATGAAGAAACCAACGATTCAAGGGCAGGCCTTTTGGATTGAAACACTGGATGCTTTGGCTGATGAATACCTTGAAGAGCTGGCTATGGAGGACTCCCTGGAGATATTCATGACCACCAAGAAAGACGTGAGTAAGCTTGTGGAAAAAGAAGGACAGGAGTATGCAAAACTCCTTGACTCTCGCAAGGCGTTAGAAGGTAACGATCAATTCTTGGAACTCCTTCAAGAAATCCACAGCATCAAGTCCATGGATGGAAAAGAAGAAATCAAACCAGTTGGCAATGGTGAGTCCAGCCTAGATGATGACTGGTGTGAACTGAAAGCACCAAAGGTAGAACTAAAAAAATTTCCGGATGGGCTAAGGTATGCTTTCTTGGGACCAAACTCGTCATACCCTGTCATAGTAAGTGAAAACCTAAACACCAATGAACTGAACTTACTCCTTAATGAACTAAGGAAATATAGGAGAGAAATAGGTTATTCACTTGATGACATTAAAGGACTATCACCAACTCTTTGCACCCATAGAATTCATTTGGAAGATGAAACAATGACTTCAATTGAGCATCAAAGGAGACTGAATCCTAATTTGAAAGAAGTTGTTAAAAAGGAAATTCTGAAACTCTTGAATGCATGAATAATCTTTCCTATTTCAGATAGCACATGGGTCTCACCTGTTCATGTGGTTCCTAAGAAGGGATGTATAACAGTTGTTAAAAATGAGAAAATGAACTACTCCCTACAAGAACTATAACCGGACATAGAATGTGCATCGATTATAGGAAATTGAATTCAGCCACCAGGAAAGATCACTTTCCTCTCCCATTTATTGATCAAATGCTTGAACGATTGGCAAATCATCCATTCTACTGTTTTCTAGATGGGTACAGTGGGTTCTTTCAAATACCCATTCACCCTAATGACCAGGAAAAGACAATATTCACATGTTCTTATGGCACCTTTGCATATCAAAGGATGCCGTTTGGATTATGTAATGCTCCATCCACCTTTCAAAGGTGCATGATGTCGATCTTTTCTGACTTAATTGAAGAAATGGTTGAAGTTTTTATGGATGATTTCTCTGAATATGGTTCCTCGTTTGCTGCTTGTTTGTCTAATTTGTGATGGGTACTTCAGCGTTGCGAGGAGACTAACTTGGTGCTTAACTGAGAGAAATGCCACTTCATGGTGAAGGAAGGAATAGTACTTGGGCACAAAATTTTAGAAAAAGGAATCGAAGTGGATAAAGCCAAGATAGACGTGATGATGGGATTGCAGCCACAAAACTCTGTTAAAGGGATAAGGATCATTTTGGGTCATGCAGGATTTTACCGGCGATTCATCAAAGATTTTTCAAAGATTGCAAGGCCATTGACAAGACTGATGTGCAAGGAGACATAGTTCGTCTTTGATGGTGAATGCCTCAAAGCGTTCCATACGATCAAGAATGCCCTTTTAAGTGCACCCATAGTTCAAGCTCCAGACTGGGATCTCCCTTTTGAAATAATGTGCGATGCCAGCGACTATGCAGTTGGAGCAGTCTTAGGCCAGAGGAAGGACAAAAAGCTTCATGTCATCTATTATGCAAGCAGGACCTTGGACGATTCTCAAGTCAGATATGTAACCACATAGAAGGAGCTCTTGGCAGTGGTGTTTGCATTTGACAAGTTCAGATCATATTTGGTGGGATCGAAAGTGGTGGTGTACACAGATCATGTAACATTGAGACACTTGTTGGCTAAAAAGGATGTTAAACCAAGGTTGTTACGATGGATACTTCTGCTTCAGGAGTTTGACCTTGAAATCCAAGACAAGAAAGGAGTTGAGAATGGAGTAGCTGATCACTTATCAAGGTTGAGGATTGATGAAGAATTACCAATTGATGATTCCCTACCGGAAGAACAACTCTCGCTCATTCAGAGTTTAAGAGACGGATATAAGATGTGAAGATGGAAGAAGTAAAGAGCTTGAAAGAAGAGAATCTGCCTTGGTATGCAGATTTTGTCAACTACTTTTCCTGTGGAAAGGAGCCACCAAACCTCAGCAGCTACCAAAAGAAGAAGTTTTACCGGGATGTTACTCGATTTTATTGGGATGAACCATACTTGTTCAAAATATGTTCAGATGGTCTCTACAGGAGATGTGTTCCAGAAGAAGAGATAGAAGGGATCTTGTATCACTGCCATGGTTCAGATTATGGAGGACACTTTGCATCATTCAAGACCGTGATAAAAGTGCTACATTCAGGTTTTTGGTGGCCCAGCCTGTTTAAGGATCCTCAAGGGTATGTGTAAAAGTGTGATGCCTGCCAAAGAACGGGGAACATTGGAAGAAGGAATGAGATGCCACAGAACCCAATGCTGGAAGTTGAGGTATTTGATGTATGGGGGATTGACTTCATGGGTCCTTTTCCATCCTCATATGGAAATCAATACATTTTGGTGGCAGTTGACTATTTGTCATAGTGGGTAGAAACCGTTGCAAGTCCTACCAATGATGCTAAGGTAGTTATCAAGCTATTCAAGTCCATCATATTCCCCAGGTTTGGCGTCCCAAGAGTTGCGATCAGTGATGGAGGCAGTCACTTCATCAACAAGGTGTTCGAAAATCTTCTCAAGAAGTATGGAGTGAAACACAAGGTGGCTACGCCTTACCATCCTCAGACCAGCGGACAAGTGGAGGTGTCTAACCGGCAAATAAAGGCCATATTGGAGAAGACTGTTGGGAGCTCAAGAAAAGATTGGGCCAAGAAGCTTGATGATGCTCTTTGGGCATACCGGACAACCTTCAAGACACCTATCGGCACAACACCTATCAACCTCTTGTACGGAAAGTCATGTCACTTACCTGTAGAGTTGGAGTACAAGGCAATGTGGGCAGTGAAGCTACTGAACTTCGACATCAAGACTACAGCTGAGAAAGCCTCATCCAACTCCATGAGCTTGATGAAATCAGGTTAGATGCTTATGAAAGTTCAAAGATCTACAAAGAGAGGACAAAAGCATTCCTTGACAAGAGGATTGTCAAGAAAGAGTTCAAGGCAGGAGACTGAGTTTTACTGTACAACTCCCCGTTGAATTTGTTTCCCGGGAAACTATAATCGAGATGGTCTAGCCCCTTCTCAGTCAAGGAATTATGACCCTACAGAGCCGTCATTCTGCTCAACAAGGATGGAAGTGAGTTCACAGTGAATGGACAACGGCTCAAAGTCTATTCTGTGTCCGACCCCGTGGAAGAAGAGATATCGATTCTTCTCACGGACCCAACCCCAATCTAACGAAGTAAGAGAGTCAAGCTCGTGACTTAAAACAAGCGCGCTTGGGAGGCAATCCCATGTTATCCTTTGTATATATTGTGTGATTTCTCTTTGATTTGTTTGGTCTGTTTTTGCGTGAATTTTATGTTTGTTTTAGTCTTGTGTGAGAATTTTCAGCATGTGGGAGCAAGCAGGAGCAAATATGGAGGTTTTGGCACCACGAACCAGGCAAACGGAGTAGCTGCAGGCAAAAGAAACCCACAGCGGGGTGGTACAGCGACCAGGATATGTTGCTGCAGACAAAACAAGCCACAGCGACATCGTACAGCGACGTCACAATGTCGATGTGGCCCAAAAGACTAAAATTTGTGCGGGAGTCACAGCGACCTCCACAGCGACGTCACCATGTCGCTGCAGAGAAAATGTATCACAGCAACATCGTACAACGACGTCATGATGTCGCTGTAGGCCAAAATGCCAAATTCATGCGGGAGCCTCAGCGACCTCCACAGCGACGTCACAAAGTCGCTGCAGGTAAAAATACTCACAGCGACATCGTACAGCGATGTCCGCATGTCGCTGTGAGTCAGGTTTGACTCTATTCTTCCTTCGTTTGACCAAAAAAAAAAGAGATAAACTCCTTAACTCGCGACTCTCTCTCTCTTTCCTCTCTCAAACACAGAAGACACCATAGCTCTTCAAAAGCTTCAAAGCTCCTCATATCTCTCAAATCTTGATCGTTTTCATTGATTTCTCTGTTTATTGTCTGCGATTTTTGTTGGATAGTTCAGTTGATCCTGATTCAATTCTCATATTGATATCAACCTAAACATGCATCAGATCTAGGTGTTCTTATTTAGAAACATAACATGATCTCACCTTTTACCTGTTTGTTGCAGCGGAAGGATTAGAACAGGTCAGAGATCAGATAGATGCACCGAGGGATGAATCCTCCAGAGGTTCACACACGCTTCACAAGGAAATGGCTGCTAGACCACGAGGAAGAGAGGCGCAGAGAGAGGAGAGAAGCCGCGGCTTGGTTGCTAGGGTTAGGGAGAAGAGACTTGGCTTTTAGTCATTAAAAGCCTTCTCTTTCCCTTTTGGGCTTTTGGGCCCAATCTGATTAAATCCCATTTAATCAGACCCATTAATCTTTCTCTCTTAGTACGACAAATGCCTGGCACTTTTGTCGTACTTCTGCTAAGCCGTTCCAACACATTTTTCCTGTTAGCTTAGGCGTGTGACCCATATGGGATCATATAATAAAGGCAATAAGTCCAAGACTTATAGATCATGAGCGGACTCTAGCAAGCCATCATGATCCCCAGTATTATATGACTTATGTCTGATCTCGACATACTCTTACTTTCTAGAGACAATACCGAGATTACTGGACACAATTCCAACAATCTCCCACTTGTACTGGAATCTCTGTATTCATAATCCTTTTGTCTCAATATCTCGATTAGTCATAAGGCAAGATTGGTGTCATCCTTATAAAGCCTAATCTTGTTCATCAGACTCTGATTTGATACTGTTAATTCAAACGACTCGGGAAAGTCCGTTTGAGCATGGCCATGCGTTTTCCAGTATTCAAATCTCCGATTGGCCTAGAGATATTCACTCCATTTATATTGGAGGGACAAATCCCATCTTGTTCCATCACTGTAAACTACTCATTTCATGATGTACCCAAACAAGATCCTTATAGCTATCACAGAATGATAGCGTTAGACAATGATCAAAGTACATCAGTCCATGTGCAGTCATATGCATGTGAACTCAGGTCTAAGGACTATACTCTATAGTCGTAGTAAGAATCTCTTATGACACAGATATAAATATCCTGAAGAGTTCTTATAAGCGGGTCTTGTCCGGTCGTATGTTCCCAACATACACCTATGTACTGACTTTGATGCCGTGCATCTATGACACACTGAGACTTTGTCATAAGTCACGTACCAATCCAGTCTCACACGGTTGTTGGTGTTCCAGTTTCAACAACCTTCGACTAGGGACATGATGATATAAAACATCTATCAAATATAGGATCTCATGATCAAGCTAAATGACTTCGATGACTCAAGATCAAATCATTTACTTCGATGACCTATAAAATGGTTCATATCATTTTGGAACGATTATTTCATCACAGTTAAAATAATTTTGAAATAATAATTTCATTAAAACATAAATAATGTTTTACAAGAACATATCAAATAACTAAAATAAAGCTCACAAAAACTCCCACTCAAATTTAGATTACATTTCAATGTTTCTAATGCCTACAGCTTCAGTCAGGAACTCGAGCTTAGGCCTTGGGAGTGGCTTTGTCAACGGATCAGCGACATTATCATCTGTCGGAACTCGGCTGATCTTGACTTCCTTTCTATTAATGATGTCACGTATCAAGTGATATCTTCTTTGAACATGCTTGGATTTCTGGTGTGATCTTGGTTCCTTTGCCTGAGCTATAGCACCATTGTTGTCACAAAACAGTGCCAGAGGCTCAGCCGCATCTGGTATCACACCTAGTTCCATAATGAACTTTCGTATCCAAACAGCTTCCTTCGCTGCTTCCGAGGCGGCGATATATTCAGCTTCTGTAGTGGAATCAGCAACGGTGTCCTGCTTGGAGCTTCTCCAACTTACTGCACTGCCATTCAGACAAAAGACATAACCGGACTGTGACCGGAAATCATCTGTGTCTGTCTGGAAACTTGCGTCCGTGAATCCACTGACTTTAAGCACATCACTTCCACCGTACACTAAGAACTTATCCTTAGTATGTCTTAGATACTTCAAGATGTTCTTTACGGCAATCCAATGGTTTTCACCTGGATTTGACTGGTATCTACTCGTCATGCTCAATGCGTAAGCAACATCAGGACGAGTACAGATCATGGCATACATGACAGATCCTATTGCAGATGCATAAGGAATATTCTTCATGCGCTCAAGCTCAGCAGCCGACGTAGGGCTCTGCTTCTTGCTTAGCGTTGTGCCATGTACCATTGGCGTGAAGCCCTTCTTGGAATCTTTCATGCTGAATCTTTGTAGGACTTTGTCAATGTATGAGTCTTGACACAAGCCTATCAGCCTCTTAGGTCTATCCCGATAGATCCTAATTCCAAGAACGTATGCGGCTTCACCCATGTCTTTCATGGAAAAACAACTTCCAAGCCAGTCCTTTACAGACTTCAGCATTGGAACGTCGTTTCCGAGAAGCAGTATGTCATCGACATACAGAAAAAGAAATACAATCTTGCTCCCACTAGATTTCTTATACACGCATTGTTCTTCTTCGTTTCTGATGAAGTCAAATTGCTTGATCGCTTCATCAAAACGAAGATTCCAGCTCCTCGATGCTTGCTTCAATCCATAAATGGATTTATGAAGCTTGCATACTTTCCCAGCATTCTTTGGATCTATGTAACCGTCAGGTTGCGTCATATACACATCCTCTTCCAGAATACCATTCAGGAAGGCGGTTTTCACGTCCATCTGCCAAATTTCATAATCATGAAAAGCTGCAGTTGCTAGTAGAATCCGAATTGATTTCATCATAGCCACCGGTGAATAGGTTTCATCGTAGTCCACACCGTGAACTTGTCTGAAACCTTTTGCCACCAACCTGGCTTTATAAATCTGGACATTTCCATCCACGTCAATCTTCTTCTTGAAGATCCATTTGCACTCGATGGCTTTTACACCAGCGGGTAAGTCAACCAACGAAAATACTTGGTTGACCGACATGGAGTCCATTTCGAAATCAGTGGCCTTGCGCCACTTAGAGGAATCTGGGCCCATCATGGCTTGATTGAAGTTCGATGGTTCATCACCATCAATGATCAAAAGATCATGACAGTCAGTCACGAGGAATCCCTGATATCTCTCGGGTTCGTGACGGATCCTCCCGGATCTTCGAACTTCAGGTACTACAGGTTCAGGCTCTACAATTTCTTGTAGATCCTCCTGCTGCTCTTCCTCATTAGGTTGAGCAGTATCCTGTTCATCTTGAATTTCTTCAAGCAGTACCTTACTCCCACTGTCTTTCTTAGAGAGAAACTCTCTCTCAAGAAAGTTACAATCCCGGGCAACAAAGATCTTGTTCTCGGAACGTAGATAGAAGTAATAAGCCTTGGTTTCCCGTGGATAACCAATGAAGTAGCATTTATCAGATTTTGGTGTAAGCTTATCTGAGATTAATCTCTTAACATAGGCTTCACAACCCCAAATTCTTAGATAAGACAGCACTGGAGCTTCTCCAGTCCATAATTCATATGGTGTCTTTGCTACTGCTTTAGATGGCGCTCTATTTAGAGTGAACACTGCTGTTAGCAGAGCATATCCCCAAAGGGATATTGGAAGGTCTGTGTGACTCATCATAGATCGAACCATATCCAATAAGGTCCGATTTCTCCTCTCAGACACACCATTCCATTGAGGTGTTCCAGGAGGAGTGAGTTGGGATACGATCCCACACTCTCTCAGATGATCACTGAATTCCTGGCTTAAGTATTCTCCTCCTCGGTCGGACCGAAGAGCCTTAATGCTTTTGCCAAGTTGGTTCTGTACTTCATTTTGGAATTCTCTGAACTTTTCAAAAGATTCAGACTTATGTTTCATCAAATAAACATATCCATACCTACTGAAATCATCAGTGAAAGTTATGAAGTACTGATAGTTTCCTCTTGCATTTGTGGACATTGGGCCACACACATCAGTGTGTATCAGGCCCAATAAGTCACTGGCCCTCTCGTTAGGTTTATTAAAGGGGGCCCGTGTCATTTTGCCCATCATGCAGGATTCGCATTTCTCACATGACTCAAAGTCAAATGAGCCAAGAAGTCCATTCGAATGGAGCCTCTTGATGCGTTTCTCGCTGATGTGCCCTAAACGACAATGCCATAGAAACGTTCGGTTTTCCTCATTAGGTTTAAACCGTTTTGTATTAATGTTATAAATTGGCGCGGATTGATCGAGTATGTAAAGCCCATTCGTAAGAGGGGCAGAACCATAGAACAAATTGTTGCGATTGAAGGAACATAATTTATTCTTAACTGAAAAATCATAACCTTCCAAATCCAACAAAGAAATTGAAATAATATTTCTGCTTATAGCAGGTACAAAATAACAATTATTAAGTTCTAAAATCAATCCCGAAGGTAAAGACAACAAGTATGTGCCTACAGCTAGTGCTGAAACTTTCGCTCCATTCCCAACTCGTAGCTCCACTTGTCCTTGCTTCAGCCTTCTACTGTTGCTGAGTGCCTGCATATTAGTACAAATATGAGCCCCACAACCAGTATCCATGACCCATGAGGTATTATCAGAAGTAGTTGTATTAACTTCTATAACAAAAATACCTGATGAAGAAGTCTCGAAAGTCTTCTTCTTCAATTCCTTTAGACCTTCCTGGAATTTCTTACAATCTCTTCTCCAATGCCCCAGTTCTTTGCAGAACCTGCACATGTCAGTTGGCCCAGCCTTGGACTTGGGCTTGGGCTTTGGCGTGTCCTTGTCCGCGACATGGACAGCCTTGGCCGCTCCCTTATCCTTAGCAGAGGATTTCTTAAACCCCTTGCCCTTTTGCACCATAAGCACATTGGGGTCCTTGGCGGTTTTCCTCAAGTTGGGCTCTGCAGTCTTGAGCATTCCGTGAAGCTCAGGTAGTGTCTTACTCAAGCCATGCATGTTAAAGTTCAGAATGAACTGATCATAGCTTGCAGGTAAAGACTGCAGAATGATGTCGCAGGCAAGTTCCTGGCTGATTGGGCAGTCGAGTTTCTGAAGATGATCGAGATAACCCATCATCTTCAAGACATGAGGACTCACTGCCGCATTCGCAGCCAACTTACAGTCCAAGAGGTTCTTAACTGTCTGGAACCTCTCAGTCCTAGCCTGCTCCTGAAAAAGCGATTTCAGGCTTGCCATGATCTCGATGGGAGACAATACACTTTCGAACTGTTTTTGCAGCTCAGGAGTCATTGTCACCAACATCAGGCAATAAACATCATTTTCATCTGACGAATGCTTTTCCCAAGCATTGTGCAGAGTCCTGGCAGCATTGGCAAGAGGCCTCTCGGGGAGGGGATCTCGAAGGACATAATCCTTCTTCTCCTGCTTGAGGACCAGCCTCAAGTTCCTTGACCATGTCAGGAAGTTCGTTCCAGTCAGCTTCTCCTTCTCGAGAACAGACCGGATCGAGAATGTGTTTTGTGTGCTTGTAGTAGTCATATCTGAAATATATAAATAAAAAGGTTATTAGTTATATGTTCAAAATGATTAATCTCGTATTAAAGTTTAATATGATTAATCACGCATTATATTCAATAACCTAAGTTACCCTCAATAGAATATAATGATTCCAAGATCCACATATAACTAAAATTAAAGTGGGCCACTGGCCGTCACCCAACCTTAGCTTATATCGGTAAGCCCTATATCGGCTAATTATATCCGTGATATAACTCTTGGTTGTGAATCTGGGCCCGAGGCCCAATCCACTCTGATGTCTCAAGGCCCGGGACTCCCGATGGCCTAGTCAAGAAAACCGGACTATACAGTCATGTAATCATTAATGTCTGGGACTCCCAATGACATTTATGAATCACAAACCGTCTTACCCACGCAAAAACAGACATCCTCACACTGTAAGGCCATGAATGCAATTGAATGGGCTTTGACAGCTGACATAGCCTGGACAAGACATCCAACGCTTGATATTATTTGAGGTTCGTAGGTTTATTAAAATCATTCCCAAAATAGAAGATTACTATTTCGGGAAACTTTCTATTTATGGAAACCTACTATTTTTTGGAAACTTTCTAAAATTGGAAACTTTCTAAAACTGGAAACTTTCTAACTTTAGAAACTTCTTTAAAATCCAAAACCCGCAAATTCAGAAACTTCTATTTTAAGAAACTTTCTAATTTCAAAATTTCGGAAACTTTAATTCAAAAACGACTTTATAATTTTATAAAATAGATTTTAAATTAATCTGAAGAAAGACTCAATTAACTGGCCCAATTGTTTTAACTTCTTGGCCCGAGGCCCAAGAATTGGTCCATGTTCAAGACATGACCCAATTGTCCAATTAATTGACATAACCGGTCTGGTTCATTAAAACTGGTCTAACCAAGTTTTAATTACTACGATGACCACAATTGTCAACCGGTTATTTACTAAACCGGAATTTCTCAATTTATTTGGTCCAACCAAATCAAATTAGAAATTCCTGGTTTAGGCACTAAATCCAATATTTCTTTCGACATTGGATTTCTTATCCCGGTTTAACCAGATTTAATAAAATTATTAAAATCTGTTTATTAAACCAGAATGATGATTTTAATCAAGTTTTTGAACCGAACCCTGAACCGAACCGATTTGGTCACGAACCAAACCGAGTTGGTCGTGACCTAGCTTCCTTCCCAAGAAACCATCGGCCAGCCGCTCAGCCGCCAGCCAACCGATCCGAGATCGAGGCGATACGCAGCCGGGACGGGACGCTTCCACGATCGCCGAGCGATCGGGATGCCGAGCACGCGAGCGGGACGGGACATGGCCGGGACGCGATCGAGACGAGCGATCGGACGCGAGGAAACGATCGATCACGATCGATCGTATGATACGATCCGATCCAATCCGACCATCCCGACCGTCCGACCCGCGATCCATCCGTCCGACCGGTCCAATCCGACCAACCGGCCATGCCGGTCAATACTCACTCTGCCGATCGCAAATCTGAGTCATATAGCTCATGTTTTGCGATTTTTCTTGTGTGTTTAGAGTTCAATTATGTTTCTTAACTGTTTTATCTTATCAGTAATTGATTCAAAAACAATTCTAAACAGATTAAACAACCTAAACATGAATCTAAAACAAGAAACCTAAGAACCAATGGCTCTGATACCACTGTTGGATAGTTCAGTTGATCCTGATTCAATTCTCATATTGATATCAACCTAAACATGCATCAGATCTAGGTGTTCTTATTTAGAAACATAACATGATCTCACCTTTTACCTGTTTGTTGCAGCGGAAGGATTAGAACAGGTCAGAGATCAGATAGATGCACCGAGGGATGAATCCTCCAGAGGTTCACACACGCTTCACAAGGAAATGGCTGCTAGACCACGAGGAAGAGAGGCGCAGAGAGAGGAGAGAAGCCGCGGCTTGGTTGCTAGGGTTAGGGAGAAGAGACTTGGCTTTTAGTCATTAAAAGCCTTCTCTTTCCCTTTTGGGCTTTTGGGCCCAATCTGATTAAATCCCATTTAATCAGACCCATTAATCTTTCTCTCTTAGTACGACAAATGCCTGGCACTTTTGTCGTACTTCTGCTAAGCCGTTCCAACACATTTTTCCTGTTAGCTTAGGCGTGTGACCCATATGGGATCATATAATAAAGGCAATAAGTCCAAGACTTATAGATCATGAGCGGACTCTAGCAAGCCATCATGATCCCCAGTATTATATGACTTATGTCTGATCTCGACATACTCTTACTTTCTAGAGACAATACCGAGATTACTGGACACAATTCCAACAATTTTCACTCATAATCTCATCTAGGATCATTGTTCATCAATTAATCACTCCAAGGTATGAATTTCTGGTGATTTTCGATTTTGAGTTTTAAGGGGATTTATGGGTCAATACTTGTTCATTTGATGATTCTAGACACACCCATACTATCAATTTGAAGAAATATCGGTTAAATCTTGGTGAAATTGAATTTTCAGATTCTAGAGTTCTTGATAAGATACTTTGGGGAAAACTTGATTTGATTGTTTCTATGGCTGTGTTAGAGTGTTTAGAACATACTTTGCAAAAGAAACAATATCAAATTCGTGATGGATTGAGATTATTTGTGAAAAGTGTGTAGTCCATGAAAAATAATGGGAAATCCGATTTTTGGAATCAAGAATGAGTTTGAATGCTTGATTGAACTTTATAAGTGCCTAAATGAGAACGATTGAAGCTGCATTGATGAGAATTATCATTTTCAGACTTTAGGCATTTTATCGGTTCAATTTCTTGTGTTGTTGTTTGAAAGATGGTTTGATTGCTTCCACTTGTGTTTATGCAGATGACAGGAAGATCGAGAGCACCACGGGGACAAGCTAGCAATCAGCAGCAAGAGGCACAGCCTCACCGGTCGGGAAAGGAACCCGCAGCCGAGTTTGATGAGGATGATGAAATGATTGACTTCCCGAGCAGTGAGGAAGAGATTGAGCAACGAAAGAAGAAGAGAGGAAAGAGCAAAACGCCTGCAGATCATAAGAAGAAAAAGCCAAAAACAGCCACACTAAGGGAAGTGAAGGCTAAGCTGACTTTGTTTAACTGGAGTGGAACTAAGTTCGGGGACCCTGAGATTTGTAGGAAGTTGGGGATTTATGACGACGTAATAGCCATATTGAGAGTTCTGAGCTTGGAAAGCCTAATGGGGGAAGCACATCCAGTGTATGAGATGCCATGCTGCCTGTTCCTGTGTACATTTCAACAAAAAGAGTTCACAGATGGGCCAACCGAAGAGGAAGGATACGGTTATGTGACCTTCAGCTACTATGGGAAGAAGTACAGGATCAGATACAAGCAGATATCGCAGTTGCTTGGGTTTAAAGACGAATGGTGCAATAGGCTGCCAACTATTGATCTCCTGCCAACAGTCATATGGGACACTATAGCAAGGTCAAAGTATCAAACATGAGAGATGAAGAACTCAGACATCGCAAACACTGCTATTCGGTACGTTCATAAGATGCTAGCACACACCATATTTGCAAGAAGGGAGAACAACAAGATGCTGGAGGAAGAGCTAAGATTTATGGCTATGGGAATCCAACCGATGTACCAATTTGATGTTCCGGTGGTTAACTTTGGAAACTATGAGGTGATGGGCGTGGTTGGTTACTTCATGAGGCAGTTGGCCTCGATCAGGAAGAAGGTCATGACATCAGTGGACAAGACACCAGTGTTCAGATTTGGAGGACTGCTTACACCTATCTTCAAAGCAGTCGGGCTTCCACTCCGCAATGCGAAATCATCGTCCCGATTGGATGAAGCGCACCTGAGAAAGGAACTTTACCTAGCTGGTAAGGTTGAGGACAGATTTTCATACACCTTCCGGGTTGATTACGAACAGTCAGCGAACGTCCTTCTACCACCTCCTTTCGAAACCGAGCAAACATTGCATTTCATCCGGATCCTCGGTACTACCACAACATTGCAGCTGACCCGGTGAAAGCACAAGTAAGGCCAAGAAAGAGAAGAGCAGCTGAGAGATCTTCGCAGGGAGAAGGCACCAGCAGCCAAGCATATGCTCCGACAGAGCCAGGAGCCAGTTCTGATCAAGCTAGGCCACCAAGCCCGATCTATGGGAGCGCACGCTATTACCTTCATGCTCCAAATGAAGCAATTCAGGGTGCTCAGTTGCGCAGAGCTCATAGCTATATCAGGAAGCTGGAGCGTTGGAACAAGCTTCAAGACCGCACCATTGGGAAATTGGTGGTAGCTGGACGAAAAACGAAGGAGGTCTTGAAGAAGAAGTACAAGGAGAAGACGAAAGCCCTCAGCCACCTGACCTATATGGTGACAGAGAAGAAGGGTCCGGTGGAAGTGCCTCCTGGTTATCCGGAGAGTGAGGAAGAGGCAGATTCAGAAGACTTCCCGAGACGACACTCCTATCATGGAGGAGAGGCTACCAGCTCATCCAGCAGGGCACCAGGACGCACCTCCCTTGACGAGCGACATTGCAGAGCAAGGCGATACATCCCTCCTCCATCTCCGGGTTCGAGCAATGAGTCCCTATCCCTGGGTGAAGACGAGGAGGACACCGCACCTCCTAACTGCTGAGGTAACATCACCACTTTTGTACATAGTTTCTGTTTTGTTTTATTTTTGATTTACCATCTTTAGCTTCCCTTAATTTGCTTTCACACCGAGACGGTGCAAAGTAAGTTTGGGGGGGGGGGGGGTTATCAATTAACCATCTTCTTTGTTTTATCGAGTCTTTTGTGTTTTGCATTGTTAATAGACATGATTTTGAAAAAACCAAAAAAATTTGAAAATTTTGAAAAAACAAAAAAAGGCATGTAGTTTCATATTTATTTCTCTTTTAGGATTGAGTCTAGTAGCATTCTAGATTGCATTTGCATAGGAGACAATGATATAATTGCCTTGAAAGAAATCTAGATTTTAGAACTCAACATTATGCCCTTGTTAATCATAGTATGTTGCTTAAAAAACTATTGAAACACTTGCACATTTCGAGCTTTGATCACACCACTCAAACCCATCTGTCTTGTTAGATACCCTCAACTTTCAAACCAACTCATCTATATGGACTTAAATGAACTTAATCTTCTCACTTATGGGTTTTTGATGCTTGATCATGGTCACCATATACACACTTGGATTATCTTTTACCTCATTTTTACCACCCTTTTGTTAATCCAAGTGGCCATTCTCACTCTTAGGATGGTTTCCACACCATAGGACCCTTCTCTTTCCTTTTAAACCTTTATTTGATTGATTAAGTGAGGCCTCTTTTTGATAATTATAACATGTATAAAAGGTTAAAAGTATAAGAACGACAATGATTAGCTCTCATAGGCTAGTCTAGGAGTTCATTTTGTTGATTGGCATTTGGGGTAAAAGCACTTGAAAATGGGATTGGGAGTGAAAGAAAAGAAAGAGTGAGATGGGGAGTAAAAGAAAAAGAAAGAACCAAAGGGCTTGTGAAGGGAAACACTTGGGAAGTTAGATAAAATGGGAAGAACTCTAAGTCTGAATTAAAAAGAAACCAAAAGAAGAGAGTCTTAAAAAAAAACAACTTCTCAAGACCCAAAAATGAAAAAAAATCAATTAGTTGAGTTTGGAAAAGAAAGGGGGATTGGTTAGTGATAGGATTTGGAAACACAATTAGGCCCTGTTCTAAATAGCGCCGCCCAGACCCGATTATACGCCGGAGAATCGCTAGGCGGATGCCCACCGCCGGGATTTGATGCTAATCGGTGGATAAATCGGAATTTAAAAAAAAAATCAAAAACTTCAATTTTCTCTTCGATTTGAACTAGAAATGATGAACAGGGTTATAGATTTATCAAATATGAGTAAAAACTACAAGAAGAACAAGTTCAAATGACATAAATCGTGTAGAAAAAGTATGGCGGCGGAAAGTAGATCTCAAAATCGCAGGTTAAGAAGGTTGAAGACGAGGACATAATTGTAAATTCGCACTTCATTTAATAAAAAACAAAAAAACAACTAAAAAGTAGAATACTGGGCTTAAACCCACGTTCTGGATGAATAATAGGGAGACTCTTACAATCAGACTACGCATTAATCCATTGTCTACTATCTAATTTATACTTATATATATAAAACTAACCGAAATTCCGCCCCGCGTAAATTCCGATTAATCCCCGATTTTTACACTAGGCGCTAGGCCCGGATAAGCCGCACGGATAGCGCCTAGCGCAATTCCGAACAAGGCAATTAGGTAAAGCAATGTGAGTTAAGAATTGTATGCATAAATTGTTTTTGTCTTGCCACATTTTACATAATGTCTAGCATTCCTTTTCCTTGAGAGTTAGCCACCAAAAATGAAATCTAGACCCTCCTCTAAACACCATTTGAAGCCTTTTTATACCAAGCCAATTGATTGAGATCAAATCCCCATATGTGAGACTGCACTTTGATGAATAGATGAATGTAAGAGTTGGTGAAATGTTGAGTTGGTAGATTCTTGACAATGTGCTTAAGAGAATAAGATTTGGTGTGTTGATAAGCCTAGAGAAATTAGAGTGGATTAGATTGTTTGTTCATGCAACATGTTATCATTTTCTAAGGACATCATGGTGAAGACTTGCTAAATTTCTTTGGTTATGAGTCTCCAACTTCAGACCTCTCCCCTTTGTTCTCATTGTTGATTGCTTTAGGACAAGCAAAGAAACAAGTTTGGGGGAGTTGATGTGTTGTAAATTTGAGTAGTTTTAATCATGATTTAGAGTGTGTTTTAGCTTTAGGAAAAGCATTTAGGCATCATTAGGAGTGCATATGCATTGTTTTTCTCTTTTGTAGGTGGTGGATGACATGATGAAGCACCAAGGGACAAAAGAGGAGAAAGGGACCAAAAGAACACTCAAACAAAGTGGAAAACAGCTAAGGATCGGACCAGGAAGTTACAGCGGGGTGCTACAGCGAGGTGCCAAGGTCGCTGTGGACGCAGGAGATGCACATCGACATCATGCAGCGAGGTCTGAACGTCGCTGTACAAATGTGACTTAATATGCGGGAGCTCCAACGACGTACCACAGCAATGTCCCGAAGTCGCTGTGGATCAAGAATCGCCACAGCGACGTCTCACAGCGAGGTCCTGACGTCGCTGTGCGACCAACTTTTTCCCACATGCTCTTTTCCTTTTTTACTTTCGGCTTGTAGCCCCTCCACATGAGTTGTCGACCATTGCACTCTATTTTCTTCTATTTAAAGGCTCTTGATGTGTTAGGATAGCCATATCACCTCTTACAACAATCTACTTCAAACAATTTAGTTTTCTTGAATCTTTTATGCAATTTATTGAAATGGAGATCACAAGATGGCCTTGTACAAACCTTGTGTCTCGGTCTACTTCTATTTTAGGAAGGACAAGTCACTCTCCTTGTGACCGTTTGCTTCCCTTTCTTTCCAACCGAGACCTCTTTCCATAGTTAGCTCCATTCCTTATTCATTCTTTGTTAACCTAATTGTAAATCCTATATATACTCTTGTAATGTCATATTTGAAAATACACTTGAGAATTATTCTTCTCATAGCCGCCTCTCTCTTTGCTCTCTCTCTAGCGCACACAAGAACCCTAATCCGGCTCCTTGTGTGTTCTTCATCATTCTCCTTCATTCTAACTTATTCTGTCATTCTAAATCACATACTCTAACATGGTATCAGAGCTATAAGCTCATGTACCTTCTTTACTTCCGCAAATTCTTACTAAAATCTCTAAAACATGTTCTTAAAAGCTCTTGAAAGTTGTTCCGGTTCTTGAAAGATCTTAAGCTCTTAAGCACATCTCCTTTACTTCTTTTACTTCTTTCTATACGGTTTGTGTTCTCTGTGAACTGAGAACTCTTTTATTTCATCTTGAATACTCCCTCCTTGCTACAAATCAGTATTAGCAATGGAGAACTCAAGAGTTGTGATTTCTATGACTCTCAAAGGCACCAACTACATTGTTTGGGCCAGAATGGTTAAGTCTGCACTTGGAGGCAGAGGTCTGTGGAAGTATGTCTTGAGTAACACTGCTCCACAGAAGGTGTTTAAAGCCAGTACTGAAGCTGAAGCCAAGGTTGGAACTGAGGCTAAAGGCGGCAGTGAGTCTCATGAAGAGGCGTCTGAAGCTGATGAAGAGGCATGGATACAAGGGGACCAGAACGTGCTCTCCATACTCCAAAGCTCACTTGACCAACACCTGTTGGAAGCTTACTCCTATTGTGTGACTTCCAAGGAGCTGTGGGATACTATTGAGAAGGTTTATGGAAATAAATCAAATCTAACCAGAGTTTTTGAGGTTAAGTTGGTGATAGGGTCTAGTTTTAATCCTATTCTACTGCAAGTGCACAGTTGAGTGATTGTAGTATATAGGGTATCGAATCCACAGAGACTCTGGTCTCGATAGATAAAGAACCGTAGGAATTTAAACTAGGGAGAAAGCAATTTGTATTAAACTAAATAGCAAAGCAAGAAAGTAAACAAGTAGCAGATTGTTGGTGGTGAAAGCAGTTAATTAGAGACGCTAAGTCTAGGGCGTTCTCAGGAAATCAGACAAGCAGACATATCAATCAGTCATGATCTAATTAAGCACAGTTCTAGAACTCAAATCATGGATATAGAATTAACCAAATCTCTTTGCGAGAATTCTCTAAGTCTAAGTGCAGTAATCCAAATCTCTTTGCAATTACTAACAGATTAAACCAGCATTAATTTCAAGTTCGATATGTTCACAATTAAACTAAGCCAAATCTCTTTGCGAATAATTTAATTGCTCAACCTAAATAGTTCAGATTCTAAACCACACTCTCGTGTCGTATTTAGCAACCTAAGATCTAGATTCTAATTGATCAGGTTAGAACTAGCATTAAACTCAATTTAGATTGAAGAACATTCTATTCATGTGAATCCTTAACTGAATTAAACAAATCTAGCAAGTCATGAAATCCTTAATGAGAAACCCTAAACCTAACTATGAATCTACTCAGACAAGATTAATGAAACATAAATCATAGAATCAATAGATTGCATATAAGAAATTAAATAGATAAAGGGGTTCTAAATCTTCTCCAAAAATAGATGAAGTGCAGGATTAGATCAGCCCCAAAAGCTCTAAATATCTCTTAGCTCTAAGTATGAAAGCGTATCTAAAACAAACACCAAAATCCTAATTATATAGGCTTAATCTCGGCTGGGGCTTCTTTGTAAATACTGGAAACTTCTGGGCCAAAGTGAAAAATCTTCATTCTTCAATTAACCGCCGTAATCGGCCCATCTCGCTAGTGTGTCGATCGACACCAAGGGTGTGTCGATTGATGCATGATCTCAAAAACGGACAGTGAGCTCAATCTCTCGTCCACACACTCCAAAAGTCCCAAAATGCTCCAATATCTCCAATTCCGCTCCAAACCTGATTAAACCTGTAAAAGACTCTAAAAGAACACAAAAAAACACTAAAACACAATTATATCATGGCATAAAACCGGTAAAAACCATGATATATCAACTCCCCCACACTTAGCCTTTGCTTGCCCTCAAGCAAAACATAGAACTAGAATGTAGTGAAGAGGTTTGAAAACTCTTCAGAAACTCTTTTCATCTTAGAAGCAGCAACACTCAGATTCCCCTTAGTAAACCACATGAAAGAATCAACCTGCAGACATCAAGACCAACATATACTTCCCCCACACTTAGCAATTGTCCTAAGTAAACTCCACAATCACATTCACGCATTCAAATTCTCCCTACTGACTTCTGCAAGTATTTAAGTGCGGTCTCACCTAAAGAGTATCGATTAAAGGCACATGGATTCTTACCTTATCAGCTCTAGACCACCATACTATCTTTCTCTAGTCCCTTTCTTCTCTTTTCCCTTCCTTAGCATTCTGATTTTTCCCCATTGGGTATCATTTTATTTTATTTATCAGTGCTCTTCCCGTTAAGGGGTGTACTTTGGACACATTCCATGGATGCACAGGATATGAAAGTTGTAGCTACCAATCCCATGACCACTTCGGAGTTACTAACTCATCCTCAGTTTATTATCTTTTTTTTTATTTTTTATTTTATTTTATGGAAGGGGAGAAGGGAACTAAATAGGACAGGTTTATAGGCTGTGTCAGAACTAACAAGGGAATCCGACACAAAGTATACCAAGCCCTTAGGTGAGAAAATATAAGTCAGTATTAAGTTTGAAGTCAGTAAAAGGATCCTCTGATACCTGAAGCGATGTGGGTGTCCTCAGTAGGTTGATCCGTGTCTGGGTTTTCTAATAGTCAAAGATTGATCTGCAACTTCATCCCAATGGTTACTTAAGTTCCTACAAGTGCTGTTAATCTTCTCAAAAAACCATTGTTTCCTACTTAAACTGGTTTTGACTCAATAAAACAAATTTTTTAAAATTGGACTGACTCTTAAGAAAACAAAAGCGTGCGTCAGTAGCTCCTCCCCCACACTTAAAACACACTGTCCCCAGTAGTGTCAAGCTTAGGGTCGGCGAGAAAATAAATCAAATTGAAACAA
The DNA here is from genome assembly GCA_030180135.1 of Orychophragmus violaceus. Classification (NCBI taxonomy): domain Eukaryota; kingdom Viridiplantae; phylum Streptophyta; class Magnoliopsida; order Brassicales; family Brassicaceae; genus Orychophragmus; species Orychophragmus violaceus. The sequence goes on from CM058233.1 coordinate 44,277,086, forward strand.
TCCGAAAAGTTGCAGAACACTTACCTGTCGTCGCCCTGTGTCGATCGATGCCACAATGTGTGTCGATCGATGCAAGGTGAATATGCTCGCGGTTATGTGAATAACCGATGTCTAAACCGCAATTGATTCGGTAAACCGTAAATCGCAACTGCATCGACCTATGCACTAGGTGTGTCGATCGATGCAATGCGATTTTGCCTGTTTCTCAAGCCTTTGAACACACAAAAACAGAAAAATTAAAAACACCAAATCAAATTGAAAAACGAAAACTAAAACGAACCTAACAGTGGGTTGCCTCCCACTCAGCGCTTGTTTTGAGTCATTAGCTTGACTATGGGAAGATATCAGATTCATGGCGGTTTCAACAGAGACTTTGAATGTCTCTGTGAATATCTCTTCATCTAGGGTGGTGTGTATGTTGTCAGATCATGAGGTCTCCCAAGGAAAGAGTAAACAAAACCGGAGCAGGAGCGAAGCTTGGGTGGGATACTGCGTTTTCCTGCATTCAAAACAATGTGGTCCGGAGGTTTAAACTTAGGTGATTTATACCTTACCTTTGGTGCAGATCTGATGTTTGGAGCTTTCTGCTTATGAGCAGTTGCAGGCTTTGAAGATGTTAGAGCAGGTTCAAGAGGAACCGCCATCTTCTTCTCTCCAGTATCAGATACTGAAGTTCCACCAATCTGAACTTCATCTTTTAAAGTTGCAGGCTTTGAAGATGTTAGAGCAGGTTCAAGTGGAACCGCCATCTTCTTCTCTCCACTATCAGATACTGAAGTTCCACCAATCTGAACTTCATCTTTTAAATGACCATCAGTGGAGACCATCTTCTTTGCATATCCCAACACAGGAGGATGAACTCGCGAAGCTTCAGCTGGTGGAGTTTCATTCATCTCCTTATCCACCACTACCATGCACTTGACTACACTCTGCTCATGTTTAGACCTTATAGGAACTTTTGGAAATGGTATTGGAGGTTTGTAGACCCTTTCCTTAGCAAAAACATCAGATTTGGGCGAAATTGGGTCTGCCCGACTGTCGCGTCGACCAACGCAGAGTGGGTGTCGGTCGTCATTGAATTGATGTCGACCTTCAGTGTCGACAATGGTCAATTTTCGTTCATCGTAAGAACTCGAAATTGCCATCAGAACTGCGTGTCGACCGACACTAAGGGGGTGTCGATCGATGCATGTCTCAGACATACAATATTCATCCAGAAAATCCGAGATTATGCTCTCTTCTTCACCTAACAACTCAATCTCATCTCTTAAGGTCACAGCTTTGATGGATCTGTACTGTTCAGCTTTCCCAACTTTATTATGCCTTTGTATTGCTTGAGATGTCTGTTGGATTTGAACATCCAGCTTCTTCACATGTGCGCTCAAAGATTCAAACTTTCTGTGCAGATCTTCATGCATTGCATCTATCTTTGAGTTGAAGGACACAGTGATCTGTTGTTCTCCCTCAAGAAACTGCTCCATCATTGCTTCTAATCTGCTCTTATGTGTAGGTGCAGGCGGTGCTTGGTAAGAAAAAACACCATAGTTCCTTGAGAATGAGTTACTCTGTTGCTGGAAGGGTCTCTGAAAAGCAGATTCCTGACTGTAGAATTCATTCCCTCCAACACAGTTGATAGCTCTTTGCGCATACTTTCCAAGTACAAGACAATGTAGAGAGTCTACCTTGCTCTTCAGCCCAACTATCTGCGAGCTGTCAATCCCTAAACTAAAGAAATCATACATCTTCCTTACGATATGTGTCGATCGATGCAGGAGAAGCGTCGATCGATGCAAGCGCGATGATGTGACGATCGACACACAAGACCGTGTCGATCGTTGCAGGGCGATTACAGGCGTACCTGAAACGCAAGAACAGAAAGAAAAAAAAATAGTAAAAAAAAAAAACGAAAAACCTAGTCTAAACCCTAAGTTCAAATCTATCAAAGACTCAAAAGAGTCCCCGGCAACGGCGCCAAAAACTTGATAGGGTCTAGTTTTAATCCTATTCTACTGCAAGTGCACAGTTAAGTGATTGTAGTATATAGGGTATCGAATCCACAGAGACTCTGGTCTCGATAGATAAAGAACCGTAGGAATTTAAACTAGGGAGAAAGCAATTTGTATTAAACTAAATAGCAAAGCAAGAAAGTAAACAAGTAGCAGATTGTTGGTGGTGAAACCAGTTAATTAGAGACGCTAAGTCTAGGGCGTTCTCATGAAATCAGACAAGCAGACAAATCAATCAGTCAGGATCTAATTAAGCACAGTTCTAGAACTCAAATCATGGATATAGAATTAACCAAATCTCTTTGCGAGAATTCTCTAAGTCTAAGTGCAGTAATCCAAATCTCTTTGCAATTACTAACAGATTAAACCATCATTAATTTCAAGTTCGATATGTTCACAATTAAACTAAGCCAAATCTCTTTGCGAATAATTTAATTGCTCAACCTAAATAGTTCAGATTCTAAACCACACTCTCGTGTCGTATTTAGCAACCTAAGATCTAGATTCTAATTGATCAGGTTAGAACTAGCATTAAACTCAATTTAGATTGAAGAACATTCTATTCATGTGAATCCTTAACTGAATTAAACAAATCTAGCAAGTCATGAAATCCTTAATGAGAAACCCTAAACCTAACTATGAATCTACTCAGACATGATTAATGAAACAGAAATCATAGAATCAATAGATTGCATATAAGAAATTAAATAGATAAAGGGGTTCAAAATCTTCTCCAAAAATAGATGAAGTGCAGGATTAGATCAGCCCCAAAAGCTCTAAAAATATCTTAGCTCTAAGTATGAAAGCGTATCTAAAATAAACACCAAAATCCTAATTATATAGGCTTAATCTCGGCTGGGGCTTCTTTGTAAATACTGGAAACTTCTGGGCCAAAGTGCAAAATCTTCATTCTTCAATTAACCGCCGTAATTGGCCCATCTCGCTAGTGTGTCGATCGACACCAAGGGTGTGTCGATCGATGCATGATCTCAAAAACGGACAGTGAGCTCAATCTCTCGGCCACACACTCCAAAAGTCCCAAAAAGCTCCAATATCTCCAATTCCGCTCCAAACCTGTAAAAGACTCTAAAAGAACACAAAAGAACACTAAAACACAATTATATCATGGCATTAAACTGGTAAAAACCATGATATATCAGTTGGCCATCAACAATCTCCAACAAGAAGACATGGAGTTTAAAGCTCACTTTGGCAAGTTTAGCTCACTGTGGGCAGAGTTAGAGACATTGAGGCCACCAAGCAGTGACTCTTTGGTGTTACAAGAAAGGAGAGAGTAAGATAAAGTCTTTGCTCTTCTGCTCACCTTGAACTCATCTTATAATGGGTTAATCGAGCACATCCTAAGGGCAGACACCTTACTTGACCTGGATGATGTGTGTGGACAAATTCAGAAAGAGCAAGGCTCATTTGGATTGTTCAAAGGCAAAGGTGAGCTGGTAACCGCCAACAAAGGAGTGTATAAAGCTGATGAGAAGCAAAACTATGGAGGTGACAAGAGAGGAGTCTTGATGTGTGATTTTTGCAAGAAAAGTGGACATTTGAAAGATAGATGCTGGCACCTTCACCCAAACCTCAGACCCTCATCTCACGACAACCGGTTTAAAGATCAAAGGGCAAACTTCCTTATGGTGCAGCTGGACCATGTTCTTCTTCAATGCAGCAATGTGATGAAGTAAGAGCAATGGTGGTCCATCAAGCTCCAGCCAAGACTGATCAGAGTGATGTGGTAAGAAGGTCAGACCTTGAGGCTCTCATCAAAGCTCTCAAGGAAAACTCTGGTATGGCCCTTGTGTTGGGAATGTCCTGAAATCTACTGTACTATCTCTAGAAAGTATGATAAATGTCGAGATCAGACATAAGTCATAAATACTGGGTGATCATGATGGCTTGCTAGAGTCCGCTCTTGATCTATAAGTTTAAGACTTATTACCAGTATTGTATGATCCCAAAGGGTCACACACCATAACTAACGGGAAAGTTAAGATGGAATTAATACGGTAAGTATGCTAAGGCATTTACTGTATTTGTACAGAGAGTTGGGCAGACAACAAATGGGCTTTTGTCTGATTTGTGTCTTGGGCCCAAAAGACTAATGAGCCATTAGTTTAATTAATTAAACTTGGGCCCATTAGTAAAACTAGATTGCAACAAGGGTTAATAAACCCTAATGGTTGGTGATTTGGAGGAGTGTGGCCGCAGGCTCCTTCTCTCAAAACTCTCTCTCTCTTTGTTGAATTCCATCCGGTCTAGCAGCCATCCCCTGCTTGTAAGAGTGTGGATACCAAGGAGGAACAGGTATTCATCTGTTCTAATCTGATCTCGTCATTACAATCATTCCGCTGCAATCTAAAAGGTAATGACTAGGTTTGTGTTTATGATTCGATTACAAGAACCTAGATCTGTTTAAGATTATGTGCTAGGTTGCAATCTGAGAATTGAACCATGAAAAACGCATAATCCTTCAGTGGTATCAGAGCCAGGTCGTTAGGTTTTTGCTGATTGGATCATATTTAGGTTGTTTTAAATGTTTAGAATTGAATTTGTGTTAAGAAATTTGATTAGAAACATTGAAAAACCTAATTTGAAAGCGCATGTTGAATCGCTTGATCGATCGCTTTTTAAGCGAATAATGTTGGTTTGTTAATAAGCTTGAATCGATTGTTTTAATGTAAAGAGAGGACAAAATTGTTAATGTGATAAGCAGTTGACTTTGTTTGATAAATTAATAAACGATTTGGATTGTTTGAATCGTTAATGGCTTGATAAGTCAAAGTCGATTGTTGATTGAATCCATTATCGAATTGAAAAAAAGGTCAAAACCGGTTTTTGTTTTGTCTTTAGTGCTTGGTATCGATTTTGTTGACTTTGTTACAATTGTATGAATCGATTATTGAAACGAATTGATAAAGTCATTGGTTAGCGATCAATCGTGATCTTTTGTATGAATCGATTGTTTTTGATAATTATGGTTCAAACGGTTAACCCAAATCGCGGTTTGCTGGAAATTATTTAATACAATTGGTATTATTTAATTTCTGGTTAAACCGGATTTAAAATTCAAAATTGAATTTTAACCTAAACCGAAGGCTGGTCTAAGTTTGATTTGGTTGGACCAAATAATTTAGAGCTGGTCTGGTTTAGTAAATAACCAGTTGGATTTAGAAGTTAATTTGGTCTCGGACCAGAATTAATGAACCGACTCGGTTATGTCAAATTATTGGGCCAATTGGAATTCTGTGGTCTTGGACCAAGAATTGGGCCTATAATTTGTGACCCAACCGAAAACTTTAATAAAATATTAAATTAGAAATTTCTATTTTTAGCATGTTTCTAAATTTAGAAAGTTTCTAAAATAAGTAAGTTTCCAAAAAATAGTAATCTTCTATTTTTGGAAAGAAAACCTAAAATCCTCAAAAACAATATCAAGCTTGGATGTCTTGCCCAATCTTGTCAGCTACTTAACGCTTATTCAATTACAGATATGGCTTACAGTGTGAGGTGTCTGTTTTTGCGTAAGTAAAGTAGTATATAGTCACTAATTTCATTGGGAGTCCCAGACTTTAGTGATTATTTGGCTGTAAGAGATTGGTTTCCTTGACTGGGCCATCGGGAGTCCCGGGCCTTGAGACATCTGGTGTATTGGGCCTTGGGCCCAATTCACAACCGAGAGTTATTGGATATAACTAGCTGTATGTATGCTTACCAAGTAAAGCTACTTCTGGGTGACGGCCAGTGGCCCACTTTGGATGTAGCTGAACATGGGTCTCGGAATCATTGCATTCTTATGAGGTTAAACAAAGAAATTTTGAATGCAATGCGAGTTTTCTTATAAGTTATTAAGATTACTCTTTTATGAACTAAATAACTAAAACTCTATTTATCTCTAAATTTCAGTTATGACTAGCACAAACAATCAAAACACTTTCTCGATCCGGTCTGTCCTTGAGATGGACAAACTGAACGGATCAAATTTCTTGACTTGGTCTCGGAACCTGAGGCTAGTCCTCAAGCAGGAGAGAAAGGACTATGTCCTTGAGAGAGCTCTCCCCGAGAGGATCGTGTCCAAGGCCTCTCATGCAGTACGTAATGCTTGGAATAAGCATTATGATGATGCGGTAGATGTGCGTGGTCTGATATTGGCTACCATGGACTCAGATTTGCTGAAGCAATATGAGAACATGGAGTCGCCAATAGAGATGATCAGCAGCCTGAAATTGAAATTTCAGGGGCAGGTAAGAGTGGAGAGATACCAGTTGGTTAAGTCTCTCACTAGCTGCAAGCTACCAAATGATCATCCAGTGAGTCCTCATGTCAGTAAAATGATGGGTTACATTGATAACCTGAGGAAACTGGATTATCCAGTTAGCCAAGAATTGGCAACTGAGATCATTTTGCAGTCACTGCCGTCAAGCTATGATAAGTTCAAAAGGAACTATATCAAGAAAGGCTTAACGAAGACGCTGACTGAACTGCATGATATGCTCAAGACAGTTGAGCCAAACGTGAAAAGTACCCTGTATAATCTCATAATGGAGAAGGGTAGGTTTACTAAACCTAGTGCTGACAAGGGTGAAGACAAAGTTGTCCATATTTTGAATCATGGCAAGCGTGTATCTTCTGAGCCCGAGTCAGATACATCTTACGTTGGTAATGAAGGATCGTTTAGTGTTAATCCTGATTCAATTCTTCAGATTAAGCTCACCTAAACATGCCAGATCTAGGTTCTCTTGCAGAATCATAAAGGATCTCACCTGTTACCTTATTATGCAGCGGAAAGAGGAGGTACGGGTCAGAGATCAGCAGAACCACCAAGTGATAGCTCCTCCAAAGGCTCACACACGCACGCACATGAAATTGGCTGCTAGACCAAGCTGGTGGGAGGCGCAGAGAAGAGAGAGAAGAGGCGCAGAAGGCTAAGAAAAATAAGAGCTAGGGCAAGTTTTATTTATTAAAACCCTTGTCCAGTTCTTATGGGCTTTTGGGCCCAAATTTCAGTCTGATTAAATCCCATGGATTTAATCAGGCCCTTTAATCTCTCTAAGTACAGTAAATGCCTAGCACTTTTACCGTACTTCTGCTAAACCGTTCCTACACATTTTCCTGTTAGCTTAGGCGTGTGACCCATATGGGATCATATAATAAAGGCAATAAGTCCAAGACTTATAGATCATGAGCGGACTCTAGCAAGCCATCATGACCCCCAGTATTATATGACTTATGTCTGATCATTGACATACTCTTACTTTCTAGAGACAGTACAGAGATTACTGGACATAATTCCAACAATCTCCCACTTGAACTGGAATCTCTGTATTCATAATCCTTTTGTCACAATATCTCGATTAGTCATAAGGCAAGATTAGTGTCATCCTTATAAAGCCTAATCTTGTTCATCGGACTTTGATTTGATACTGACAATCCAAATGACTCGGGACAGTCCGTTTGAGCATGGCCATGCATTTTCCAGTATTCAAATCTCCGATTGGCCTAGAGATATTCACTCCATTTATATTGGAGGGACAAATCCCGTCTTGTTCCATCACTGTAAACTACTCATTTCATAATGCACCCAATCAAGGTACTTATAACTATCGCTTAACGACAGCATTAGACAATGATCAAAGCGCATTAGTTCATGTGCAGTCACATGCATGCGAACTCAGGTCTAAGGACTATACTCTATAGTCGTAGTAAGAATCTCTTATGACACAGATATAAATATCCTGAAGAGTTCTTATAATCAGGTCTTGTCCGGTCGTATGTACCCCAACATACACCTATGTATTGACTTTGATGCCGTGCATCTATGACATCCTGAGACTTTGTCATAAGTCACATACCAATCTAGTCTCACACGGTTGTTGGTGTTCCAATTTCAACAACCTTCGACTAGGGACAGGGTGATATAAGCCATCTATCAAATATAGGGTCTCATGATCAAGCTAAATGACTTTGATGACTCAAGATCAAGTCACTTACTTCGATGACCTATAAAATGGTTCATATCATTTTGGAACGATTATTTCATCACAGTTAAAATAATCTTGAAATAATAATTTCATTAAACATCATAAAATGTTTTACAAGAACATATCAATAACTAAATAAAGCCCTTTATTAACTCCCACTGAAATTAAGATTACATCTTAATTTCACTTATCCTACAGCAACAGTCCGCGACTCGTGCTTAGGCCTAAGGAGTGGCTTCGTTAATAGATTAGCAACGTTCTCATTCGTTGAAACTTGCTGATCTACTTAACATCTCTGTCATTTATCTAACGGAATAGGTTATACCTACTCTCAAGGTGTTTGGACCTCTGATGTGCAGCTAGTCTCATCTATGCTGGGAATCACATCAAGTTCAGTGACGAACTCTTCTTTCCAAACAACCTCTTTCGCCGCTTCCCAAGCTGCGAAATGTTCAGCTTAAGTCATGGAGTCAGCAACAGTGCCTTGCACCGCCAGATAGACACAAGATATAACCGGACTGTGACCGGAAATCATCTTTGTCCGTTGGAAACTTGCCTTTCAGACTCTATCGACTTATAGCACCTCACTTTCTCCGTAAATCAAGAATTTTTTTCCTTAGTATTCCTTGAATACTTTAGGATATTCTTTACGGCAATCCAGTGATTCTTTGCTGGATTTGACTGGTCTTTACTTGTCTTGCTTAACATTAAAACAACATCAAACAAGTATGTTTCATGGCATACATGATAGATCCAATTGCCGACGCATATGGAATCTCATCCATGCATTTAAGCTCAGCAGTTATCGTAGGACACTGTATCTTGCTTAACGTAATGCCATGTGACATTGGCATAAAACCTTTCTTGGAATGCTGAAAAAAAAACGTGTAGGACTTTGTCAATATAAGAATTCTGACTTTGTCCTACCAGCTATTTTGGATCTCTATCTTTAGATCCAAAATCCAAGAACTTACGTGGCTTTACCCATGTCAATCATAAAACCAACTCCCAAGCCAGTCCTTTACCGACTGCAGCATTGGGACGTTATATCCGAGAATCAGTATGTCATCGACATACACTATGAGAAATGCAATATTGCTCCCACTTATCTTTCAGTAAACGCACAGTTCCATTTCGTTCCTGTTTAAGTCAAAACCTTGACTACTTCAACAGAACGAAGATTCCAACTCCAATATGTTTGCTTCCATCCATGAATGGATCGATGAAGCTAACTTACATAAAATGTAATTTTTCGGAGTCCGGGCTCACTTTCGCTTCTTTGAATTTCGCAGATTCGTCGCTTTCAATGATCATCAGATCATGCGAACTTTCAATGATTATCAGGTTCAACTAATGACGAGAATTCACTCTCGGATTAGTGACTGATTCTTTCATATCTGCGAACTTCAGGCTCCACAGGTGTAGATTCTACAGAAATCTGTAAATCCTTCCGCTGCTCTCCCTCAACAGGTTGAGCAGCCACCTGTATTTGTCGAATTTCTTCGAGTCATACTTTTACTCCCACTGTTCTTCTTGAAAAGTAACTTCCCTTCTTGAAAACAGAATGGACGTAAAAGATAACAAGCCTTGGTTTCCCTAGGACAACCAGCGAAGTAGCTCAACTACAAATACTCAGTAAAGACGAATTTGGATCGATTCCAATCCACATTTACGTGGTGTCTTTCAACTGATATTGGTGGAACTATTTTAGCGCAAACTTAGATATTTCTAGAGCGTTATTTTAAAAAATATCATGGAAGATTCGTGTGACTCATCTTTAATCATTTCTGATAAGATCTGACTCTTTCTCACAGAAACACCTCCAGGTTTTCAGGAGAAATGAGCTGTGAAATTACTTCACACTCAATCAGATGATCACACCATTAATGACTCAAGTATTCTCACTCGTGATTTAATTCAGAGTCTCAATACTTCTGTCACTCAGATTCTATACCTCATTCTGGAATTCTTTCGACCATGTCAAAGAATTCCGACTTGTGTCTCATCTAATGAACACAGTCTTACTCACTGAATTAATCAGTAGAAACAATGAAGTACAAGAAATTTTTCTCTGGCATTACTGCTCATCGGACCACATACATGAGTATGGTCAATCTCCAATAAGCCTTTGGGCCTTTCTCTAGCTCGGCTAAGATAGGCCCCTTTGTCTTTTGGTCCAGTAAACAGAATTCAAGTCTCATAAGATATCCGATCAAATGAGCCCAATAGTGCATAACTATGGGATTTCTGAATCCGACTTACTCTATGTGACCAAGACTTTTATGCCAAGAAAAATCAGGTTTAATTCATCAGATTTAAACCAATTTGGTATTTATGTTATATTTAGGCACTCTTTGGTTTAAGATATAAAACCCATTCCTTGAATAGGGTGCTACAATTAATATTTCATTAAGATCAAAAGAACAAAACCTTGTCTTTTATCAAAATGAAAAACATTCAAATTCTTACAAGAAAATGAAAAACAACTCTGCTTAAAGCAGGTACATTGTAGCAATTACTTAATACAAAACCAAGCCTCGAAGGCATCTACAAGTGAAAACCCTATGGCTGAGGCAGCGTCCATAGCTCCTTCCAGACATGTAGATCCACTTGTCCTTCCTTCAACATTCTACTGTTGCTTAGGCTCTGCATATTACTACAAATATCAGTGCCACAACCAGTATCCAATACCTTTAAGGTAGAACTTGAAATAATAACATGAATACATGAGGAAGTAGTCTCATACATCAACTTCAACTCCTCATCATCTTCCATGAATTTAATGTAATCTCTCTTCCAATGCCCTGTCTCTTTACAGTAGCAGCACTTACCAACGTAAGAGGTATCTGACTTGGGCTCAGAAGACACACGCTTGCCATGATTCAAAATCTGGACAACTTTGTCTTCACCCTTGTCAGCACTAGGTTTAATAAACCCACCCTTCTCCATTATGAGATTATACTGGGTACTCTTCACGTTTGGCTCAACTGTCTTGAACATATCATGCAGTTCAGTCAGCGTCTTCGTTAAGCCTTTCTTGATATAGTTCCTTCTGAACTTATCATAGCTTGACGGCAGTGACTGCAGAACGATCTCAGTTGCCAATTCTTGGCTAACTGGATAATCCAGTTTCCTCAGGTTATCAATGTAACCCATCATTTTACTGACATGAGGACTCACTGGATGATCATTTGGTAGCTTGCAGCTAGTGAGAGACTTAACCAACTGGTATCTCTCCACTCTTATCTGCTCCTGAAATTTCAATTTCAGGCTGCTGATCATCTCTATTGGCGACTCCATGTTCTCATATTGCTTCCGCAAGTCTGAGTCCATGGTAGCCAATATCAGACCACGCACATCTACCACATCATTATAATGCTTATTCCAAGCATCATATACTGCATGAGAAGCATTGGACCCGATCCTCACGGGGAGAGCTCTCTCAAGGACATAGTCCTTTCTCTCCTGTCTGAGGACTAGCCTCAGGTTCCGCGACCAAGTCAAGAAATTTGATCCGTTCAGCTTGTCCATCTCAAGGACAGACCGGATCGAGAAAGTGTTTTGATTGTTTGTGCTAGTCATAACTGAAAATTAAGATAAAAGGATTTTAGTTAATATGTTCAATATGATTAATCTCGCATTATACTTAATATGATTAATCTCGCATTATATTCAATAACATCAGTTACCCTCAATAGAATATAATGATTCCAAGATCCACATATAACTAAGATCAAAGTGGGCCACTGGCCGTCACCCAACCTTAGCTTATATCGGTAAGCCCTATCTCGGCTAATTATATCCGTGATATAACTCTTGGTTGTGAATCTGGGCCCGAGGCCCAATCCACTCTGATGTCTCAAGGCCCGGGACTCCCGATGGCCTAGTCAAGAAAACCAGACTATACAGTCATGTAATCACTAATGTCTGGGACTCCCAATGACATTTATGAATCACAAACCGTCTTACCCACGCAAAAGTAGACACCCTCACACTGTAAGGCCATGAGTACAATTGAATGGGCTTCGACAGCTGACATAGACTGGACAAGACATCCAACGCTTGATATTGTTTGAGGTTTGTAGGTTTATTAAAATTTTATCCCAAAATAGAAGATTACTATTTTGGGAAACTTTCCTTATTGGGAAACCTACTAATTATGGAAACTTTCTAAAATTGGAAACTTCCTAAAATTGGAAACTTTCTAAAATTGGAAACTTCCCAAATATCCAAAACATGCAAATCTAGAAACTTCTATTCTAAGAAACTTTCTAATTTCAGATTTCGGAAATAGATTAATTTAAAATCGAATTTAATTTTATATAAATAAATTTTTAAATTAATCTGAAGAAAAGACTCAAATAATTGGCCCAATTGTTTTAACTTCTTGGCCCGAGGCCCAAGAATTGGTTCATGTCCAAGACATAACCCAATTGCCCAATTAAATGACATAACCGGTCTGGTTCATTAAAATTGGTCTAACCAAAATTAATTACTACGACGACCACAATTGTCAACCGGTTATTTTCTAAACCGGATTTTCTCAATTTATTTGGTCCAACCAAATCAAATTAGAAAATCACTGATTTAGGCACAAAATCCAATTTTACGACTTTGGATTTCTTATCCCGGTTTAACCAGAACTTAATAAATTTATTAAGTCTGTTTATTAAACCGTGATGATTAATTTTTTTAATCAAATTTTAAACCGAACCGAACCGATTGGTCACGTACCGATCACGGTCGTGACCTAGCCGCAATCGAGACGAGACATCGGCCAGCCGCAAGCAACGGGATGAGACGCGATCCGAGATCGGTCCATTTCGATTTCGCGACGATGCTCGGACGATGATCGGTCCATCTCGACGCTCGGACGGGATAGTTCGGGACGCGGGACGGTGCTGGCTTCACGCGATCACCGAGCGATCGGGACAGCCGCATCCACGCGACGGGACGAGCCACGATCCGTGCGATCGGTCGGCCCATGATCTAGCGATCGCGGCCGAGAGATGCAGGACGAGCTCAGGTTGTGATCGGGACGAGACGCGAGCGGGTCGATCCATGCGATCGATCGATCCATGCGATCGGTTCACCTCGCGTCGCTCGATCCGGACATGGTGATCCTTTGGCGATCATCATTCCGACGCATACCAATTCATATAGATTGGATCATGCGATTTCTTGTTTGTTTAGGTTTTAATTCTTTGTTTCTTAAGTGTTTTTCTTATCAGTAGATTGATTCAAAACACTTCTTAAACAATCCTAAACATGATTCTAAACAAGAAAACCTACATAACCAATAGCTCTGATACCACTGAAGGATCGTTTAGTGTTAATCCTGATTCAATTCTTCAGATTAAGCTCACCTAAACATGCCAGATCTAGGTTCTCTTGCAGAATCATAAAGGATCTCACCTGTTACCTTATTATGAAGCGGAAAGAGGAGGTACGGGTCAGAGATCAGCAGAACCACCAAGTGATAGCTCCTCCAAAGGCTCACACACGCACGCACAGGAAATTGGCTGCTAGACCAAGCTGGTGGGAGGCGCAGAGAAGAGAGAGAGGAGGCGCAGAAGGCTAAGAAAAATAAGAGCTAGGGCAAGTTTTATTTATTAAAACCCTTGTCTAGTTCTTATGGGCTTTTGGGCCCAAATCTCAGTCTGATTAAATCCCATGGATTTAATAATCAGGCCCTTTAATCTCTCTAAGTACAGTAAATGCCTAGCACTTTTACCGTACTTCTGCTAAACCGTTCCTACACATTTTCCTGTTAGCTTAGGCGTGTGACCCATATGGGATCATATAATAAAGGCAATAAGTCCAAGACTTATAGATCATGAGCGGACTCTAGCAAGCCATCATGACCCCCAGTATTATATGACTTATGTCTGATCATTGACATACTCTTACTTTCTAGAGACAGTACAGAGATTACTGGACATAATTCCAACAGGTAAGTGCTGCTACTGTAAAGAGACTGGGCATTGGAAGAGAGATTGCATTAAATTCATGGAAGATTATGAGGAGTTGAAGTCGATGTATGAGACTACTTCCTCAGGTATTCATGTTATTACTTCAAGTTCTACCTTATAGGTATTGGATACTGGTTGTGGCACTGATATTTGTTACAATATGCAGAGCCTAAGCAACAGTAGAACGTTGAAGGAAGGACAAGTGGAACTGCATGTCTGGAAGGAGCTATGGAAGCTACCTCAGCCGTAGAGTTTTCACTTGTAGATGCCTTTGAGGCTTGGTTTTATTGAGTAATTGCTACAATGTACCTGCTTTAAGCAGAGTTGTCTTTCATTTTCTTGTAAGAATTTGAATGTTTTTCATTTTGATAAAAGACAAGTTTTGTTCTTTTGATCTTAATGAAATATTGATTGTAGCACCCTATTCAAGGAATGGGTTTTATATCTTAAACCAAAGAGTGCCTAAATGTAACATAAATACCGAATTGGTTTAAATCTGATGAATTAAACCTGATTTTTCTTGGCGTAAATGTTTTGGTCACATAGAGTAAGTCGGATTCAGAAATCCCATAGTTATGGACTTTTGGGCTCATTTGATCGGATATCTTATGAGACTTGAATTCTGCTTACTGGACCAAAAGACAAAGGGCCCATCTTAGCCGAGCTAGAGAAAGGCCCAAAGGCTTATTGGACCTTTAACATACTCATGTATGTGGTCCAATGAGCAGTAATGCCAGAGAAAATTTCCTATACTTCATTGTCTCTACTGATTACTTCAGTGAGTATGACTGTGTTCATTTGATGAGACACGAGTCGGAATTCTTTGAAATGGTCGAAAGAGTTCCAGAATGAGGTATAGAACCTGAGTGACAGAAGTATTAAGACTCTGGATTAGATCACGAGTGAGAATACTTAAGTCATTGATGGTGTGATCATCTGAATGAGTGTGAAGTCGTTTCACGGCTCATTTCTCCTGAAAACCTTGAGGTGTTTCTGAGAGAAAGAATCAGATCTTATTAGAAATGATTAAAGATGAGTCACACGAATCTTCCATGATATTCTTTAAGAATAACGCTCTAGAAATATCTAAGTTTACGCTGAAATAGTTCTACCAATATCAGTTGAAAGACACCACTTAAATGTGGACTGGAAATGATCCAAATTCGTCTTTACTGAGTATTTGTAGTTGTGTTACTTCGCTGGTTGTCCTAGGGAAACCAAGGCTTGTTACTTTTACGTCCATTCCGAAAACGAAGTTAGTTTGTTCGGAATTCTGCTTTCTAAAAGGAAAGTTGCTTTCCAAGAAGAACAGTGGGAGTAAAAGTATAACTCGAAGAAATTCGAGAAATACAGGAGGCTGCTCAACCTGTTGAGGGAGAGCAGCGGATGGATTTACAGATTTCTGTAGAATCTACACCTGTAGAGCCTGAAGTTCGCAGATCTGAATGAATCCGTCACTAATCCGAGAGTGATTTCTCGTGATTAGTTGCCATGATCTGATGATCATTGAAAGTGACGAACCTGCGAAATTCACAGAAGCGAAAGTGAGCCCGGACTCCGAAAAATTATACTGTATGTAAGTTAGCTTCATCGATCCATTCATGGATGGAAGCAAGCATATCGGAGTTGGAATCTTCGTTCTGTTGAAGTAGTCAAGGTTTTGACTTGAACAGGAACGAAGTGGAACTGTGCGTTTACTAATAGATAAGTGGGAGCGATGTTGCATTTCTCATATTGTATGTCGATGACATACTGATTCTCGGAAATAACGTCCCAATGCTGCAGTCGGTAAAGGACTGGCTTGGGAGTTGGTTTTATGATTGACATGGGTAAAGCCACGTAGTTCTTGGATTTTGGATCTTAAGATAGAGATCCAAAAGAGCTGGTAGGACAAAGTCAGGATTCTTAAATTGACAAAGTCCTACACGTTTTCAGCATTCCAAGAAGGGTTTTATGCCAATGTCACATGGCATTACGTTAAGCAAGATACAGTGTCCTACGATAACTGCTGAGCTTAAATGCATGGATGAGATTCCATATGCGTCGGCAATTGGATCTATCATGTATGCCATGAAACGTACTTGTTTGATGTTGTTTTAATGTTAAGCAAGACAAGTAAAGACCAGTCAAATCCAGCAAAGAATCACTGGATTGCCGTAAAGAATATCCTAAAGTATTTGAGGAATGCTAAGGATAAATTCTTGATTTACGGAGAAAGTGAGGTGCTACAAGTCGATAGAGTCTGAAAGGCAAGTTTCCAATAGACAAAGATAATTCCCGGTCACAGTCCGGCTATATCTTGTGTCTGTATGGCGGTGCAAGGCACTGTTGCTGACTCCATGACTTAAGCTGAACATTTCGCAGCTTGAGAAGCGGCGAAAGAGGTTGTTTGGATAGAAGAGTTCATCACTGAACTTGATGTGATTCACAGCATAGATGAGACTAGCTGCACATCAGAGATCCAAACACCTTGAGGATAGGTATAACCTATTCCGTGAGATAAATGACAGAGATGTTAAGTAGATAAGCAAGTTTCATCGAATGAGAACGTTGCTAATCTATTAACGAAGCCACTCCTTAGGCCTAAGCACGAGTCGCGGACTGTAGCTGTAGGATGAGTGAAATTAAGATGTAGTCTTAATTTCAGTGGGAGTTTGTAAAGGGCTTTACTTAGTTGTTTTGAAAGGTTCATGTAAACATAATATTTTATGTTTATGAAATCTATGATTTCTGGATTATTTTAACTGTGATATAAATAATCGTTCCAAAATGATTCATGTCATTATATATGGGCCATCGAAGTACATGAGTAAGACTTGATCCTGAAACCCCATATTTAACGAAATGACATAAATCATAGTGTCCATAGTCGAAGGTTGTTGAAATTGGAACACCAACAACCACTTGAGACTAGATTGTGTTGAGACTTATGACCAAGTTTCGAGGGGTCATAGATGCGCGGCATCAAAGTCGACACATAGGTATATGTAGGGGAGCATATGACCGGACATGGCCCGCTGATGAGAACTCTACAAGATATTTATATCTGTGTCATGAGAGGTTCTCATATACGACTATAGAGTATAGTCCTTAGACCTGAGTTCGCATGCATGTGGCTACACATGGATTGATGCACTTTGATCATTGTCTAACGCTGTTTCGTAACTGGGAGCTATAAGGACCTTGGTTGGGTGTATTATGAATTGTGTAGTTCATAGTGATGGAACAAGATGGGATTTGTCCCTGCCGTTTAACGGAGGTAATATCTCTAGGCCAATCGGAGACTTGATATCTGGTAAGAGAGTGGCCACTCCCAAACGGACTTGCCCAAGTCGTTTGCATTGTCAGTATCAAATCTGGTCCGATGAACATGGTCTGGCTATATAAGGATGACACGCATCTTGCCTTATGCCAGATCGAGATATTGAGACAAAAGGATTAGGGAATGTAGGATTCCAGTACAAGTGGGAGATTGTTGGGAATGTCCTGAAATCTACTGTACTATCTCTAGAAAGTATGTTAAGTGTCGAGATCAGATATAAGTCATAAATACTGGGTGGTCATGATGACTTGCTAGAGCCCGCTCTTGATCTATAAGTTTAGTACTTATTGCCAGTATTGTATGATCCCTAAGGGTCACACCCCATAGCTTACGGGAAAGTTAAAAGGAATTAATACAGTAAGATGCAAGGCATTTACTGTATTTGTACAGAGAATTGGGCCAGACAAAATACAGTCTTTTGTCTGATTTGGGCCTTGGGCCCAAAAGCCCAATAGGCCATTAGGTTAATCCTTTGGCCTATATAAAGGAGAGGGGACGCAGATAATAGGTGGTTCTGCGATTTCTTTAGGTCTGGCCGTCCTTCTCTCTGTTCTCTGTGAGATTCCAGCTTGGTCTAGCAGCCTGATCCAGAAGCTTGTAAGAGGGTGGATACCTGAGGAGGAGCCGGTTCTCATCTGCTCTCATTGATCTCTTCATTACCAATCCGCTGTGCTAATAACAAGGTAATGATTCTGATCTGGTTTATGATTCAACTGCAAATCACCTAGATCCTAGTTGATTATGTGCTAGGATGTAACCTGACAATTACACCATGAATTCACATAATCCTTCACCTTGGTACTTCACTCTTTACTTCAAATAAAATCAGACCTTTGATTATTGATTCAGGAGCCTCTCACCATATGATTAGTGACCCTAAGTTGATAGAAAATGTTAAACCAGCTTTAGGATGTGTAATGATTGCAAATGGTGATAAAATCCCAATTCAAGGCATAGGAGATTTGAAATTGTTTGACAAAGAATCCAAAGCTTTCTTTATGCCTAGTTTCACATCCAACTTAGTATCTGTGAAAAGAATAGCCACTGGTCTAAATTTCAATGTTGTTTTTAGTCCTAATGATGTTGTGTTTCAGGATATTAAGACAAGTAAGTTGATTGGGAAAGGTGTGACAAAGGATGAGCTCTACATGGTTGAAGACACCAACCCTTCTTCTGAATTATCTACTGCTTTATCTACTGCTTTATCTACTTGTGTTGGTGTGGATGATTCTATTTGGCATGCTAGACTAGGACATCCACACTCTAGGGCTTTAGGACTATTATTACCTTCTGTTTCTTTTAAAAATGATGAGTGTGAGGCTTGTATTCTTGGAAACATTGCAAATCCGTTTTTCAAACTTCTAAAACTACTTATGAAAGTTGCTTTGATCTTTTTCATTCTGATGTGTGGACTGCACCTTGTATGTCTAGAGAGAATCATAAGTACTTTTGTCACGTTCATTGATGAAAAATCTAAGTATACTTGGATAACATTGATGCAAACTAAGGATAGAGTGTTAGAAGATTTTATGAATTTTCAAAGTCATGTTACTAACCATTTCAATGCTAAGATCAAAATTTTTAGATCAGACAATGGTGGTGAGTATACAAGCAATGCCTTCAAACAACACTTGTCAAAACATGGGATTCTTCATCAAACAAGCTGCCCTTACACTCCACAACAAAATGGAGTGGCAGAGAGAAAGAATAGACACTTAATGGAGGTAGCAAGGTCCATGATGTTCTACATGAATATTCCTAAGAGATTTTGGGGAGATGCAGTCATGACTGCATGCTACCTGATCAATAGAACTCCCACAAGAGTTCTTAAGGATCAATCTCCATTTCAGGTACTCAACAAAACCAATCCATTAGTTGACCACTTACGTGTGTTTGGGTGTATTTGCTTTGTGTTAATACCAGGAGAACAAAGGGATAAGTTGGATGCTAAGAGCACCAAAGCTATGTTCATTGGATATTCCACAACTCAAAGAGGATACAAGTGTTATGTACCTGAAACAAAGAAGGTTTTGAACTCAAGAGATGTGAAGTTTATTGAGACAAGGAGTTTCTATGATGAGAAGAATTGGGACAACTTGAAGGATCTTCCCACATCTCAATCAGACCGAGCAGCTAACCTAAGGATGATCATGAAGAACCTTGGTATTAGTATGCCTCCACAACCGGCCAAGACAAGTCCTGCTCCTTCAGTCCTTGCTCCAACTTCAGAAGCTCCTCAACATCCCCATCTTGATCATGAGGGGGACACTCATGAATCAGCACCAGAACCGCAAGAACTTGATTCTCCTACACATGATCAAGCTGGTATTGAAGAACATGAGGAACATGAAGAACATGATCAAGCTGGTATTGAAGAACATGAGGAACATGAGATAGAACCTGAGGAGTTGGATCATCAAAATGAAGAGATGGAACAGCCGGTTCTACATGAGCAGCCAGTTCAAGTATTAAGGAGGAGCACAAGGGAGAGAAAGGATCCATCAGAATGGAAGAAGACTAGGGTTTACTTCAACAGCAATGGAGTAGCTCATCCCATTCAAGCCGTATGCAATTTGGCGCATGTACCTTTGGAACATCAAGTGTTCATTGGACAGTTGGTGTTGGATCCCACTGGATCTAGGGTTTGATATATTGAACGAAAACCAACCTCGTTCTTACCTTTCTGGCAGCGGAATTGAGATGGTGAACGAGATCAGTGGAGCAACGCAAACGCCTTGCCTCTACCAGATACACACGCACGCTTCACTGGAAACGGGATGCTAGTGCCAGATCAACGGGAATCGATTCTCTCTGGTGTTTCTACTGTTTCTATCAAGAAAAGTTGACTGCTCTGTGTTTAGGTCAAAACTTACTTGTTATATTCGACCTAAAACACAATTAACCGGGCTGGACTTAATCAAGTCTTAATTCGAAAAGCCTTTCGAAAAACCCGAACTGTGTCGACCGACACACAAGCTGTGTCGATCGACACAACACCATTTTATCGATTATAATGTGTATCCAATACACATTAATATGATCATTACCATAATGATCATTCCCATATCGTAGCTTCTAGTTTGCTTAGGTGTGTGACCCTATAGGATCATATAGTACTGGTAGTAAGTCCATAATTTATAGATTGCAAGAGGCTTCTAGCAAAACATTGCAACCGCCCAGTACTATACGAATGTCTGATCTCGACACACAACTATCATCAGGAGTGAGTACAAGTGTGATTTCAGGACACTATCCCAACAATCTCCCACTTGTACTGGAATCATCAATTCCTATAATCCTTTTGTCTCTATATCTCGATTTGGCATAAGGCAAGATTGGTGTCATCCTTATTAAGCCAACATCGTGTTTATCGAACTCCTGATCTCATACTGAACATTACAAACAACTGAACTACAGTTCGTTTGAGTGCGGCCACACATTTTCTCAGTATTAAATCTTCGATAGGCCCTGAGATATTTATCTCCCGTTATACAGGAGAGACAAATCCCATCTTGTTCCATCCCTGTTTCAACGCACACTTCATGATATACTTGAACAGTGCCGTTATAGTCGCCAGTTACGGGTCGACGTTTGACAAAGTCAAAGTGTACCAATTCATATGCAAGAAATCATGATGAACTCAGGTCTAAGGACTATACTCTATAGTCGTAATGAGAACCTCTTATGACACAGATATAACTATCTTGTAGACTTCTCATTTGCGGGTCATGTCCGATCATATGTTCACTAACATATATCTATGTGACTGACTGCAATAATCATATCATTGGCTCCATGAAACTTAGCCAACAGTCACCTCACAATCTAGTCTCTAACGGTTGTCAGTGTCCCAATTCTACAACCTCTACTAGGGACAAAATAATTTATTAACTTATAGGGTTTCATGATCAAGTCCTCAACTTGATGACCTATAATATGTCATAAACTTAATTTGGGACCATTATTTAGATCACAATAAATAATGTTGAAATCAAATTTCATTAAACATTTCCAAAAGAATGTTTACAAGAGCGTTTTATTATAACTAAAACAAAACTAAAACTCCCACTAGAATCAAGATTACATCTTAAGATCTCTAATGCCTACAGCAGTCGTATGATTCTCATGCTTAGGTCTTGGGAGTGACTTAGTCAGAGGATCAGCGACATTCTCGTCTGTCGGAACTAGGCTGATCTTCACATCACCTCTATTGACGATATCACGAATCAGGTGATATCTCCTCTCCACGTGTTTGGACTTCTAGTGTGACCTGGGTTCTTTCGCCTGAGCAATGGCTCCATTGTTGTCACAAAATAAAGCCACTGGCTCCAAGATACTAGGAACCACACCAAGCTCAGTCATGAACTTCTTAATCCAAACAGCTTCCTTTGCCGCTTCTGAAGCAGCAACATATTCAGCTTCCGTTGTGGAATCAGCTACGGTATTCTGCTTAGAGCTCTTCCAGCTCACTGCACCGCCATTTAGACAGAAGACATATCCAGATTGTGATCGGAAATCGTCTCTGTCCGTCTGAAAACTCGCATCGGTGAATCCATTCACCACAAGTTCTTCACTTCCTCCATACACAAGGAATTTATCATTAGTATGTCTCAAATACTTGAGAATATTCTTGACAGCTGTCCAGTGAACTTCACCTGGATCAGATTGGTATCTACTCGTCATGCTTAACGCGTAAGCTCCATCTGGACGAGTGCAGAGCATGACATACATAATAGATCCTATTGCAGAAGCATAAGGAATCCTATTCATGCGTTCTCGCTCAGCAGGTGTCGCCGGACACTGCTTCTTGCTGAGACTCATGCCATGAGACATCGGTATGAAGCCCTTCTTGGAATCTTGCATCCTGAATCTGTGCAACACCTTATCAATATAAGTGTCCTGGCACAATCCAATCAGCCTATTCAATCTATCTCTGTAGATTCTGATTCCAAGAATGTATGCGGCTTCTCCCATGTCTTTCATGGAAAAACAACTTCCGAGCCAAGTCTTGACAGACTGAAGCAACGGAACGTCATTACCGAGGAGGAGTATGTCATCGACATACAGTACAAGAAACGCAATTTTGCTCCCACTAGTCTTCTTGTAAACACATGGTTCCTCTTCGTTCTTGATGAAACCAAATTGTTTAACTGATTCATCAAAACGAAGATTCCAACTCCGAGATGCTTGCTTCAATCCATAAATGGATTTATGAAGCTTGCATACCTTCCCAGCATTCTTAGGATCGACAAAACCTTCAGGCTGTGTCATATACACATCCTCTTCCAGAATACCATTTAGGAATGCGGTTTTGACATCCATTTGCCAAATCTCATAATCATAATGAGCGGCAATCGCTAGAAGAATCCGAATGGATTTAAGCATAGCGACTGGGGAATAGGTTTCATCATAGTCAATACCATGAATTTGCTTGAAACCTTTAGCCACCAACCTCACTTTGTAAATCTGTACATTGCCATCCACGTCAATCTTCTTCTTGAAGATCCATTTACACTCAATGGCTTTTGCACCATTAGGTAAATCGACCAAGGACCATACTTGGTTTTCTGACATGGATCCCATTTCGGATTTAGAGGCTCCAAGCCACTTTTCGGAGTCCGGGTCCATCATTGCTTCCGCGAAGGTCGCTGGTTCGTCACTTTCAATGATCATCAGATCATTGGAATCGGTTACGAGAAATCCATAGTATCTCTCGGGTTCGTGACGGATCCTTCCGGACCTGCGAACTTCAGGCTCCACAGGCGCCGGTTCCACAGAACTTTGTGGATCCAGCTGCTGCTCTTCCTCTATAGGATGAGTAGCTTCCTGTGCATCTTGAATTTCTTCAAGATGTACTTTACTCCCACTGTTTTTCTTAGAGAGAAACTCCCTCTCAAGAAAAGTGCAGTCCCGAGCAACAAATACTTTGTTCTCAGATTGGTTGTAAAAGTAGTATGCCTTGGTTTCCCTAGGATAACCAACGAAGTAGCATTTATCTGATTTGGGTGCAAGCTTGTCAGAGATTAATCGTTTGACATAAGCCTCACATCCCCAAATCCTCAGGAAAGACAGACTAGGAACATTCCCAGTCCACATTTCATGTGGTGTCTTTTCCACTGATTTAGATGGCACCCTATTTAGTGTAAACGCAGACGTTTCTAGAGCGTATCCCCAAAAGGATAATGGAAGATTAGAATGACTCATCATAGACCGAACCATATCCAATAAGGTTCGATTCCTCCTCTCTGACACTCCATTCCATTGGGGTGTACCAGGAGGAGTGAGTTGTGAAATAATTCCACACTCGCTCAGATAGTCGCTGAATTCTTGACTCAAGTATTCTCCTCCGCGATCCGATCGCAGAACTTTGATACTTTTGCCAAGTTGATTCTGTACTTCATTCTTGAATTCCTTGAATCTATCAAAGGATTCTGACTTGTGTCTCATCAAATAGACATATCCATACCTACTGAAGTCATCAGTGAAGGTAATGAAGTACTTGTAATTTCCTCTGGCAACAGTACTCATCGGCCCACATACATCAGTATGAATAAGGCCCAATAAGTCACTGGCCCTTTCATTTGGTTTGTTGAAAGGGGCTCTAGCCATTTTGCCCACCAAGCAAGATTCGCATTTCTCACATGATTCAAAATCAAATGAGCCCAGAAGTCCATTTCGATGGAGCCTTTGGATGCGTTTCTCATTGATATGGCTCAAACGACAATGCCATAAGAAAGTCGGGTTTTCGTCATTGGACTTTAACCGCTTTGTATTTATGTTAAAGTTAGGCATTTCTTGGTCTAATACATATAACCCATTATCTAATGGGGCGCTACCATAAAGTGTACCATCACGATTAAAAGAACAAACTTTATTCTTAACAGCAAAATTCAAACCTTCCAAATCCAAAACGGAAACTGAAATTATGTTTATGCAAATCGCAGGTACAAAGTAGCAATTATTTAAAATTAAAATCATGCCCGATGGTAAGGACAACTCGTAGGTGCCTACGGCCAGTGCAGCAACCTTAGCTCCATTCCCGACCCGTAGCTCCACTTGTCGTTTCTTCAGCGTCCTACTGTTTCTTAGTGCCTGCACATTTGTACAAATATGAGCACCGCAGCCGGTATCCAATACCCACGAAGTAGGACTAGAAGGCATAACATTAAGTTCGATAACATAAATACCTGAATCAGACGCATCATACGTCTTTTTCAGCTTCTTGTAATCTTCCTTGAACTTCTTGCAGTCTCTCTTCCAATGCCCCAACTGCTTGCAGTAGTTGCACTTATCCTCAGGAGAAGGCCCGAATTTGGGCTTGGGCTTGGGCTTGTCTTGACTTTCAGTCTCGACAACCTGGGCCTTTCCCTTGTCCTTCTTCGGTTTCTTAAACCTTTTACCCCCTTGTGCCATCAGGACACTGGGAGTAGCCTTCTTGAGATTCGGCTCTGCTGTCTTCAGCATGCCGTGCAACTCAGTCAATGTCTTAGTCATGTTTTGCATGTTGTAGTTCATGATGAACTGATCAAAACACGACGGCAAAGACTGCAGAATCATGTCAGTGGCTAGCTCTTGGCTAATGGCACAGTCCAGTTTCCCCAGGTTATCAATGTAACCCATCATTTTAAGGACATGAGGACTTACTGGACTGTCCTTAGCCAGCTTGCAATCCATGAGAGATTTAACCGTATGGTATCTCTCTGTGCGAGCTTGCTCCTGAAATAAAGCTTTCAGGCTGTTAATCATCTCAATAGGTGACAACACGTTCTCATATTGCTTCTGCAGCTCAGAGTTCATAGTCACCAGCATTAGACAATTAACATCTTTGACATCAGCTGAATGCTTATCCCAAGCATTCTTTTCTGTCTGCGGGGCATTGGAACGTGGCCTCTCGGTGAGAACTCTTTCAAGGACATATTCCTTGTTCTCCTGCCTGAGAACTATTCTCAGGTTCCGATACCATTCCAAGAAATTAGATCCATTTAACTTGTCCTTCTCAAGGACGGATCTCAGTAAGAAAGTGTTGATGTGATTTGAGACATACATAGCTGTATTTCAAAAGGTAGATTTTAGTTATAATGCTCAAGAAATGAGAGTTCTTATCTAATAAGAAATCTCGCATTGTATTCAAAACTATGTTTCCTCAGATGAATACAATGAGCCAAGATCCTCAGATTACTAAAATTCGAGTGGGCGACTCGCCGTTGCTCAAACTTTAGTTACCTAGGTAAGCAAATCATTGCTAATTGTACTCAGTACAACTCTTGGTCGTGGATAAGACAAACTATGTCCAATCCACTCTGATGTCTCTGGGCCCAGAACTTCCGTTAGCCCAGTCAAGTAAAACCAATCCTTTTTCTGTCTAGCGATCACTGACAGTTGCACTGCAAGTCTGTCAATCACCACCTGCCTTACTCATGTTGCAGTGGATATCAAGGACTCCAAGAATATCCAACAAACAACACGAGTCTTGACAGCAGACAAGATCGGGCAAGAAATCAAGATCACTTGATATTTTGGTTGAGGAAAAGAACCGTTTTATCTTGATGCATATCCAATATACATCCAAGAATTTATTAATTTATTTAAAACATTCAGTTTTATTTAGTTTAGATTCATCTACAACTTTTAGGATTAAATTGTTCTGGTATATGCAAATATGTGGTCCAACCAGCATATCTGCGAATGTCGTGTCGATCGATGCCTACCATTGGCATCGGTCGATGCAACTAGAATTAAACCGTTCTTCGATAACCGGTCAAACCAGATCGAGTTTACATTACCGATTCAATCCAATTGAACCGGTTCGGTTTAATAGTCCATGTCGATCGTCACACACTGTGTGTCGATCGACATGACCAAACCAGAACCAATTGGTTAATTAAAATTAACCGAGCGAGATAACCGGTCAATCCAATTGAACCGATCTATCTAATCGCATTGCCTGTGTCGACCGACACACCCAGTGTATCGATCGACATAGCAGGAATAAAGGTACTCGATCTCTGATCGAAAACCTAAAATTATTTGCGGATTTTCGCCTTGTGTCGACCGACACACGCTTTGTGTCGATCGACACTTTGCGACAAACCCTAAAATTTTATTGCGAGTTTTTGCTCTGTGTCGACCGACACACGCTTTGTGTCGATCGACACCCTGCGACAACCCCTAAAATTTTACGTTTTTGTTTCGCGGCGTGTCGACCGACACACGCTTTGTGTCGATCGACACAGTGCGATTTCAACAGTATCATCGTTTTCAACATGAACAAAATCCGAGATTAACATTCAATAAAACGATTTTAACAGGCAAAATTCAATCCAACAACATCAAGTTTCGAATTAATTTCACCAGATTCAATAGCTAAACCCTAACCTGCTCTGATACCACTGTTGGATCCCACTGGATCTAGGGTTTGATATATTGAATGAAAACCAACCTCGTTCTTACCTTTCTGGCAGCGGAATTGAGATGGTGAACGAGATCAGTGGAGCAACGCAAACGCCTTGCCTCTACCAGATACACACGCACGCTTCACTGGAAACGGGATGCTAGTGCCGGATCAACGGGAATCGATTCTCTCTGGTGTTTCTACTGTTTCTATCAAGAAAAGTTGACTGCTCTGTGTTTAGGTCGAAAATTACTTGTTATATTCGACCTAAAACACAATTAACCGGGCTGGACTTAATCAAGTCTTAATTCGAAAAGCCTTTCGAAAAACCCGAACTGTGTCGACCGACACACAAGCTGTGTCGATCGACACAACACCATTTTATCGATTATAATGTGTATCCAATACACATTAATATGATCATTACCATAATGATCATTCCCATGTCGTAGCTTCCAGTTTGCTTAGGTGTGTGACCCTATAGGATCATATAGTACTGGTAGTAAGTCCATAACTTATAGATTGCAAGAGGCTTCTAGCAAAACATTGCAACCGCCCAGTACTATACGAATGTCTGATCTCGACACACAACTATCATCAGGAGTGAGTACAAGTGTGATTTCAGGACACTATCCCAACAGTTGGATCAAGAACAAGTACCAACAACCTATGAAGAAGCCAAGGGAGATAAGAGGTGGATGCAAGCTGTGAATGAAGAGACCAAGGCAATGGAAAACAATGAGACTTGGTATGAGGCAGAACTTCCCAAAGGAAAGAAGGCAGTAAGTTCTAAATGGGTGTTCACTATCAAGTATATAAGTAATGGAGAGGTGGAGAGATACAAAGCAAGGCTGGTTGCAAGAGGCTTCACTCAAACCTATGGATAGGATTACTTGGATACTTTTGCACCAGTAGCTAAGCTTCATACAGTTAGAATCATCCTGTCTTTGGCAACAAACCTTGATTGGGAGCTTTGGCAAATGGATGTCAGGAATGCATTTCTTCAAGGAGAGCTTGAAGACGAGGTATATATGACACCACCTTCTGGTCTTGAAAGCATTGTAAAACCAGGGAAGGTGCTAAGACTCAAGAAGGCTATCTTGTTGGAATTGTGTCCAGTAATCTCGGTACTGTCTCTAGAAAGTAAGAGTATGTCAATGATCAGACATAAGTTATATAATACTGGGGGTCATGATGGCTTGCTAGAGTCCGCTCATGATCTATAAGTCTTGGACTTATTGCCTTTATTATATGATCCCATATGGGTCACACGCCTAAGCTAACGGGAAAATACGAAGGAACGGTTTAGCAGAAGTACGGTAAAAGTGCTAGGCATTTACTGTACTTAGAGAGACTAAAGGGCCTGATTAAATCCAAGGGATTTAATCAGAACTGAGAATTGGGCCCAAAGGCCCATAAGAACTGGACAAGGGTTTTAATAAATAAAACTTGCCCTAGCTCTTATTTTTTCTCAGCACTTCTGCGCCTCCCTCCTCTCTCTCTGCGCCTTCTCTCTTTTGGTCTAGCAGCCTCTCTTCCCGAAGTGTGCGTGTGTGAGCCTTTGGAGGAACAACCTCTTGGTGGTTCTGCTGATCTCTGACCCGTACCTCCATTCCGCTGCATAAACAAGGTAACAGGTGAGATCTATTATGTTTCTAATCAAGAGAACCTAGATCTGCATGTTTAGTAGGATGAATCAATCTGAGAATTGAATCAGGAGACACTAAACGATCCAACAGTGGTATCAGAGCCATTGGTTCTGTGGTTTTTTTCTTGTTTAGAATCATGTTTAGGATTGTTTAAAGAGGTGTTTTTGAATCAATCTACTGATAAGAGAAAACACTTAAGAAACAAAGAATTAAAACCTAAACAAACAAGAAATCGCATGATCCAATCTATATGAATTGGTTTGCGTCGGAGTGTTGATCAGTTTCGGATCACACGTCCGGATCGTTTGATGCACAAACCGATCATGGATCGGCTTGTGTCGAGGACACAATCGCGGCAGTTGGACCGGACGACCGAGCGGATCGGATCGATCGATCGCGATCGCTTCCTGCCTCGTCCCGGCGTGTCCAGCCTGCTGTCCCGCGTGACCGAGAGCCGAGCTTCGTCCCGGTAGCGTCTCGGCCAGCATCGTCCCGTCCCGAACGATCGTCCCGTCCAGCAGCCGTCCCGATCGTGGATCGCTCGCGTGCTGGCTTGCGGCTAGGTCACGGCCGTGAATGGTTCGTGACCAATTCGGTTCGGTTCGGTTTAAAAAAAAATTTATTAAAACTTAAATCGTCTTGGTTTAATAAACAGACTTAATAAATTTATTAAGTTCTGGTTAAACCGGGATAAGAAATCCAAAGTCGAAAAAATTGGATTTTGTGCCTAAACCAGTGATTTTCTAATTTGATTTGGTTGGACCAAATAAATTGAGAAAATCCGGTTTAGTAAATAACCGGTTGACAATTGTGGTCATCGTAGTAATTAATTTTGGTTAAGACCAATTTTAATGAACCAGACCGGTTATGTCATTTAATTGGGCAATTGGGTTATGTCTTGGACATGAACCAATTCTTGGGCCTCGGGCCAAGAAGTTAAAACAATTGGGCCAATTATTTGAGTCTTTTCTTCAGAATTAATTTAAAATTTATTTTTATAAAATTATAAAATCGATTTTTAAATTAATAAGTTTCCAAAATTTTGAAATTAGAAAGTTTCTTAAAATAGAAGTTTCTAGATTTGCATGTTTTGGATTTTAGGAAATTTCTATAATTAAAAGTTTCTAATTTTAGAAAGTTTCCAAAATTAGTAGGTTTCCCAAAAAGGAAAGTTTCCCAAAATAGTAATCTTCTATTTTGGGATGAAATTTTAATAAACCTACAAACCTCAAATAATATCAAGCGTTGGATGTCTTGTCCAGTCTATGTCAGCTGTCGAAGCCCATTCAATTGTACTCATGGCCTTACAGTGTGAGGGTGTCTACTTTTGCGTGGGTAAGACGGTTTGTGATTCATAAATGTCATTGGGAGTCCCAGACATTAATGATTACATGACTGTATAGTCTGGTTTTCTTGACTAGGCCATCGGGAGTCCCGGGCCTTGAGACATCAGAGTGGATTGGGCCTCGGGCCCAGATTCACAACCAAGAGTTATATCACGGATATAATTAGCCGAGATAGGGCTTACCGATATAAGCTAAGATTGGGTGACGGCCAGTGGCCCATTTTGATCTTAGTTATATGTGGATCTTGGAATCATTATATTCTATTGAGGGTAACTTATGTTATTGAATATAATGCGTGATTAATCATATTAAATTTAATACAAGATTAATCATATTGAACATATTAACTAATAACCTTTTTATCTTATATTTCAGCTATGACTACTACAAGCACACAAAACACATTCTCAATCCGGTCTGTTCTCGAGAAGGAGAAGCTGACTGGAACGAACTTCCTGACGTGGTCAAGGAACTTGAGGCTAGTCCTCAAGCAGGAGAAGAAGGATTATGTCCTTCGTGATCCCCTCCCCGAGAGGCCTCCTGCCAATGCCGCCAGGACTCTGCATAATGCTTGGGAAAAGCATTCGTCAGATGAAAATGATGTCTATTGCCTGATGTTGGCGACAATGACTGCTGAGCTGCAAATGCAGTTCGAGAGTGTGTTGTCACCCATCGAGATAATGGCAAGCCTGAAATCGCTTTTTCAGGAGCAAGCAAGGACTGAGAGGTTTCAGACAGTTAAGAACCTCTTAGACTGTAAGTTGGCTGCAAATGCGGCAGTGAGTCCTCATGTCTTGAAGATGATGGGTTATCTCGATCATCTTCAGAAACTCGACTGCCCTATCAGCCAGGAACTTGCCTGCGACATCGTTCTGCAGTCTTTACCTGCAAGCTATGATCAGTTCATCCTGAACTTCAATATGCATGGCTTGAGTAAGACATTGCCTGAGCTTCACGGAATGCTCAAGACTGCAGAGCCCAACTTGAGGAAAACAGCCAAGGACCCCAATGTGCTTATGGTGCAAAAGGGCAAGGGCTTTAAGAAATCCTCTGCCAAGGACAAGGGAAAGGCTAAGGCTGTTCAAGTCTCGGACAAGGACACGCCAAAGCCCAAGCCCAAATCCAAGGCTGGGCCTACTGACATCTGCAGGTTCTGTAAAGAACCAGGGCATTGGAGGAGAGAATGTAAGAAATTCCAAGAAGGTCTAAAGGAATTGAAGAAGAAGACTCTCGAGACTTCTTCATCAGGTATTTTTGTTATAGAAGTTAATACAACTACTTCTGATAATACCTCATGGGTTATGGATACTGGTTGTGGGGCTCATATTTGTACTAATATGCAGGCACTCAGCAACAGTAGGAGGCTGAAGCAAGGACAAGTGGAGCTACGAGTTGGGAATGGAGCGAAAGTTCCTGCACTAGCTGTAGGCACATACTTGTTGTCTTTACCTTCGGGATTGGTTTTAGAACTCAATAATTGTTATTTTGTACCTGCGATAAGCAGAAATATTATTTCAATTTCTTTGTTGGATTTGGAAGGTTATGATTTTTCAGTTAAGAATAAATTATGTTCCTTCAATCGCAACAATTTGTTCTATGGTTGTGCCCCTCTTACGAATGGGCTTTACATACTTGATCAATCCGCGCCAATTTATAACATTGATACCAAACGGTTCAAACCTAATGAGGAGAACCGAACGTTTCTATGGCATTGTCGTTTAGGGCACATCAGCGAGAAACGCATCAAGAGGCTCCATTCGAATGGACTTCTTGGCTCATTTGACTTTGAGTCATGTGAGAAATGCGAATCCTGTATGATGGGCAAAATGACACGGGCCCCCTTTAATAAACCTAACGAGAGGGCCAGTGACTTATTGGGCCTGATACACACTGATGTGTGTGGCCCAATGTCCACAAATGCAAGAGGAAACTATCAGTACTTCATTACCTTCACTGATGATTTCAGTAGGTATGGATATGTTTATTTAATGAAACATAAGTCTGAATCTTTTGAGAAGTTCAGAGAATTCCAAAATGAAGTACAGAACCAACTTGGCAAAAGCATTAAGGCTCTTCGGTCCGACCGAGGAGGAGAATACTTAAGCCAAGAATTCAGTGATCATCTAAGAGAGTGTGGGATCGTGTCCCAACTCACTCCTCCTGGAACACCTCAATGGAATGGTGTGTCTGAGAGGAGAAATCGGACCTTATTGGATATGGTTCGATCTATGATGAGTCACACAGACCTTCCAATATCCCTTTGGGGATATGCTCTGCTAACAGCAGTGTTCACTCTAAATAGAGCGCCATCGAAAGCAGTAGCAAAGACACCATATGAATTATGGACTGGAGTGGCTCCAGTGCTGTCTTATCTTAGAATTTGGGGTTGTGAAGCCTATGTCAAGAGATTAATCTCAGACAAGCTTACACCAAAGTCTGATAAATGCTACTTCATTGGTTATCCGAAAGAAACCAAGGCTTATTACTTCTATCTACGTTCCGAGAACAAGATCTTTGTTGCCCGGGATTGTAACTTTCTTGAGAGGGAGTTTCTCTCTAAGAAAGATAGTGGGAGTAAGGTACTGCTTGAAGAAATTCAAGAAGAGCAGGATACTGCTCAACCTGAAGAAGAAGAGCAGCAGGAGGACCTACAAGAAATTGTAGTGCCTGAACCTGTAGTACCTGAAGTTCGAAGATCCGGGAGGATCCGTCACGAACCCGAGAGATATCAAGGATTCCTCGTGACTGACTGTCATGATCTTCTGATCATTGATGGTGATGAACCATCGAACTTCAATCAAGCCATGATGGGCCCAGATTCCTCTAAGTGGCGTAAGGCCACTGATTCCGAAATGGACTCCATGTCGGTCAACCAAGTGTTTTCGTTGGTTGACTTACCCGCTGGTGTAAAAGCCATCGAGTGCAAATGGATCTTCAAGAAGAAGATTGACGTGGATGGAAATGTCCAGATTTATAAAGCCAGGTTGGTGGCAAAAGGTTTCAGACAAGTTCACGGTGTGGATTACGATGAAACCTATTCCCCAGTGGCTATGATGAAATCTATTCGGATTCTACTAGCAACTGCAGCTTTTCATGATTATGAAATTTGGCAGATGGACGTGAAAACCGCCTTCCTGAATGGTATTCTGGAAGAGGATGTGTATATGACACAACCTGACGGTTACATAGATCCAAAGAATGCTGGGAAAGTATGCAAGCTTCATAAATCCATTTATGGATTGAAGCAAGCATCGAGGAGCTGGAATCTTCGTTTTGATGAAGCAATCAAGCAATTTGACTTCATCAGAAACGAAGAAGAACAATGCGTGTATAAGAAAACTAGTGGGAGCAAGATAGTATTTCTTATTCTGTATGTCGATGACATACTGCTTCTCGGAAACGACGTTCCAATGCTGAAGTCCGTAAAGGACTGGCTTGGAAGTTGTTTTTCCATGAAAGACATGGGTGAAGCCGCATACGTTCTTGGAATCCGGATCTATCGGGATAGATCTAAAAGGCTGATAGGCTTGTGTCAAGATTCATACATTGACAAAGTCCTACAAAGATTCAGCATGAAAGATTCCAAGAAGGGCTTCACGCCAATGGTACATGGCACAACGCTAAGCAAGAAGCAGAGCCCTACGACGGCTGCTGAGCTTGAGCGCATGAAGAATATTCCTTATGCATCTGCAATAGGATCTATCATGTATGCCATGATCTGTACTCGTCCTGATGTTGCTTATGCATTGAGCATGACGAGTAGATACCAGTCAAATCCGGGTGAAAACCATTGGATTGCCGTCAAGAATATCCTGAAGTATCTAAGACATACTAAGGAAAAGTTCTTGGTATACGGTGGAAGTGATGTGCTTGAAGTCAGTGGATTCACGGACGCAAGTTTCCAGACAGACCAAGATGATTTCCGGTCACAGTCCGGTTATATCTTTTGTCTGAATGGCGGTGCAATCAGTTGGAGAAGCTCCAAGCAAGACACCGTTGCTGATTCCACTACAGAAGCTGAATATATCGCCGCTTCGGAAGCAGCGAAGGAAGCTGTTTGGATACGAAAGTTCATTATTGAACTAGGTGTGATACCAAATGCGGCTGAGCCTCTGGCACTGTTTTGTGATAACAATGGTGCTATAGCTCAGGCAAAGGAACCAAGATCACACCAGAAATCCAAGCATGTCCTAAGAAGATTTCACTTGATACGTGACATCATTAATAGAAAGGAAGTCAAGATCAGCCGAGTTCAGACAGATGATAACGTCGCTGATCCATTGACAAAGCCACTCCCAAGGCCTAAGCTCGAGTTCCTGACTGAAGCTGTAGGCATTAGAGACATTGAAATGTAATCTAAATTTGAGTGGGAGTTTGAGGGCTTTATTTAGTTATTGATATGTTCTTGTAAAACATTTTCTTATGTTTAATGAAATTATTATTTCAAGATTATTTTAACTGTGATGAAATAATCGTTCCAAAATGATATGAACCATTTTATAGGTCATCGAAGTAAGTGACTTGATCTTGAGTTATCAAAGTCATTTAGCTTGATCATGAGACCCTATATTTGATAGATGGCTTATATCATAATGTCCCTAGTCGAAGGTTGTTGAAATTGGAACACCAACAACCGTGTGAGACTAGATTGGTATGTGACTTATGACAAAGTCTCAGTGTATCATAGATGCGCGGCATCAAAGTCAGTACATAGGTGTATGTTGGGTACATACGACCGGACATGACCCGCTTATAAGAACTCTTCAGGATATTTATATCTGTGTCATAAGAGATTCTTACTACGACTATAGAGTATAGTCCTTAGACCTGAGTTCGCATGCATGTGACTGCACATAAACTAATGCACTTTGATCATTGTCTAATTCTGTCGTTAAGCGATAGTTATAAGGACCTTGTTTGGGTGTATTATGAAATGAGTAGTTCACAGTGATGGAACAAGACGGGATTTGTCCCTCCAATATAAATGGAGTGAATATCTCTAGGCCAATCGGAGATTTGAATACTGGAAAATGCATGGCCATGCTCAAACGGACTGTCCCGAGTCGTTTGGATTGTCAGTATCAAATCAGAGTCCGATGAACATGATTAGCCTCTATAAGGATGACACTCATCTTGCCTTATGACTAATCGAGATATTGAGACAAAAGGATTATGAATACAGAGATTCCAGTACAAGTGGGAGATTGTTGGAATTGTGTCCAGTAATCTCGGTACTGTCTCTAGAAAGTAAGAGTATGTCAATGATCAGACATAAGTTATATAATACTGGGGGTCATGATGGCTTGCTAGAGTCCGCTCATGATCTATAAGTCTTGGACTTATTGCCTTTATTATATGATCCCATATGGGTCACACGCCTAAGCTAACGGGAAAATACGAAGGAACGGTTTAGCAGAAGTACGGTAAAAGTGCTAGGCATTTACTGTACTTAGAGAGACTAAAGGGCCTGATTAAATCCAAGGGATTTAATCAGAACTGAGAATTGGGCCCAAAGGCCCATAAGAACTGGACAAGGGTTTTAATAAATAAAACTTGCCCTAGCTCTTATTTTTTCTCAGCACTTCTGCGCCTCCCTCCTCTCTCTCTGCGCCTTCTCTCTTTTGGTCTAGCAGCCTCTCTTCCCGAAGTGTGCGTGTGTGAGCCTTTGGAGGAACAACCTCTTGGTGGTTCTGCTGATCTCTGACCCGTACCTCCATTCCGCTGCATAAACAAGGTAACAGGTGAGATCTATTATGTTTCTAATCAAGAGAACCTAGATCTGCATGTTTAGTAGGATGAATCAATCTGAGAATTGAATCAGGCGACACTAAACGATCCAAAGAGGATTCAAGAGGTCTGAAGGAGATCACACATTATTCACTATTCAAGATCAGGAAGGTATCATTGTCATCCTTGTTTATGTTGATGGCATTATCATATCAGGGAGCAACAAGTCAGGTATACAAGACACTAAGGCTTATCTCAAATCTGTTTTTGATATAAAGGATCTTGGTACTCTAAAGTACTTCCTTGGGATAGAGGTTTGTCGATCTAATGATGGACTCTTCTTATCTCAAAGGAAGTACACACTTGATTTGTTATCTGAAGCAGGAAAGCTAGGATCAAAACCGGCTAAGACACCTCTTGAGGAAGGCTACAAAGTCATAAGAGAGGGGGAGCATGAGGAGAGACCACTTGGGGACATTACTCAATATAGAAGGATGGTTGGTAAGCTCATTTACTTAACCATAACTAGACCTGATTTGTGTTTTGCAGTAAACCAGGTAAGCCAACATATGCAAGCACCCAAGATGCATCATTGGATCATGGTTGAAAGGATACTCAGATACTTAAGTGGTGCTCCGGGTCAAGGCATTTGGATGGGTTGCAATCAAAGCACAAAGATATTTGGGTATTGTGATGCTGATTGGGCATGAGATAGGGTAGACAGGAGGTCTACTAATGGGTATTGCACATTCATTGGAGGAAACCTTATTACTTGGAAGAGCAAGAAGCAGAAGATAGTGTCATGCTCAAGTGCTGAAGCTGAATATAGAGCAATGAGGAAGCTAGCAACAGAATTGGCGTGGATCAAAGCTCTTCTTGTGGATTTGGGGATTGAGACTTCAAAACCAATCACCATGCATTGTGATAACCAAGTAGCCATTCACATTGCCTCAAATTCAGTCTTCCATGAAAGGACCAAGCATATAGAAGTGGATTGTCACAAAGTAAGGCAGATGATAGAGCAAGAAGTTGTGTTGCCTTGCTTTACAAGAAGTGAAGAACAACTTGCTGATGTATTCACCAAAGCTGCTAGTTTGAAGGTGTGTGAGTCTATTCACACCAATCTTAGACTCATGGAGCTTCCGGAATCCTCTAAGGCTATGGGATCTACACTCTTTTTCCCTTCATGTAGTTTTATCCCAAGTGGTTTTCTTCATGAAGGTTTTTAATGAGGTAGATTTCCATTGTCATTCCAAGCTTGATCCAATCCTTGGATTCAAGCTTGAGGGGAGTATTGAAATGGAGATCTCAAGATGGCCTTGTACAAACCTTGTGTCTCGGTCTACTTCTATTTTAGGAAGGACAAGTCACTCTCCTTGTGACCGTTTGCTTCCCTTTCTTTCCAACCGAGACCTCTTTCCATAGTTAGCTCCATTCCTTATTCATTCTTTGTTAACCTAATTGTAAATCCTATATATACTCTTGTAACCTCATATTTGAAAATACACTTGAGAATTATTCTTCTCATAGCCACCTCTCTCTTTGCTCTCTCTCTAGCGCACACAAGAACCCTAATCCGGCTCCTTGTGTGTTCTTCATCATTCTCCTTCATTCTAACTTATTCTCTCATTCTAAATCACATACTCTAACACAATTAAGAGTTTGTTTTTGAGTTCTTCTTCTAGTTCATCTTGTTTATCATTCTTCTTGCTTTCATTGAACATGTCTTGCTTTGTTACTTCCATGGCTAGTGAGTAGTTCTCTATACGTTCCTGGGTTAGAGTAAATGTGAGGGTGATATAGAAATGGTTTAGGTTGTTTAGAACTTGGGAATATTGATTTCTTACTTGTTAGAAGTTCTTAATGCTAGGATTGAAGTAGCTAATCAATTCCTTGAACTTGAATGTTGCTAGCACTGAGAAGTGTAGTTAATGTTTGAATCTCTAATCAAGTGCTTTAATTACTTAAACAATGAGAATTGATGTTTAAGGAGTTTAGTAGTAATAAGAACTTGTTCTTAAAACATGTCTATCTTGAAATTGCCAATAAGAGTTGATGTTAATGCTTGATAGATATATAGTTATTATCATGAGAGTGGAGTAACTTGAATTGTTGTTCTTAGCCTAAGAAATCATCCCATGTTTGCTAAATGTTTCTGAACTGATAATTAATCACCCAAACTGAAACTCAACCTAAGGAACTTAGTTTTTAATCGATTGCCTTCAACCTTCTTATTACTCTGCTTAGGCTCTAGTTCTGTTATGTTTTTAAGTCCACTATTGTCTGAATTCTTATTTAATCATGTTTGGAAACTGGTTACATTGTTAGTGACAAAACCCACAAACGAATTTGGTTGCAGTTAGATTAAGGAAACACCTACATTCTTAGTGTGTTTGATTTACCCAAGTGGATTGACACCTCAAAAACTACAAATGACTAGGTTGTATACTTGCAACTGAAGTGGTTGAAAGGGAGCTTTTTATTCATATCAGTGTCCTTGGTAGGTTGATCCGTGTGTGATTTTCTAACAGTCATAGAGCTATTGCAGGTTTGTCCAATGGTCACTTAGTTCCTGTTCCAGCGAAAAATTTCCTCGAAAAATCACAGTTTCATACCAATTTTGACTCAATAAAAAAATTTGAAAACCAAAGAATACAGAAGGACTGACACTAAGAAAACAAAACACATTGTCAGTAACCACCTCCCCCACACTTAAACTGCACTGTCCCCAGTGCAATCGCAGCTTGGGTTCGGTATAAATCGATCGGGAACCATAGAAAGACTGAGTCAAAAAATCAAATCTGAACACGATCGGTGTCGACCGACACCAAGAGTATTGTCGACCGACACTGATTTCGTGAGATCATACGCAGGATGCAGAATCAGCTCGTGGTTAAGTTAACAAGTTAGCACTCAACTTCTCACCTGTTAACTGCGTTAGATCACTCAAAAATCACATCAGAAGCAACAGTGGTAGTGCATAAACTCAAATCATCAAGGTTCCAGACAGACATAACCAACAGACTGACTCAAAAAGAAGCATAAAAATGACTCAAGAGAAAAAGAAAAAGGATACAAACGCAGAAACAACAGCAGCAAGAATCTAGAACACCGGAGAGTCCTCATCATCCATCTCCTCGGAGTCAGCAGCCTCCTATATCTCCTCATCCTCTGAGCTGACCGGTACAGGTGGTGGCGCAGGTGCGCGACGTTGCGGCTGTGGGTGGTGAACTCGCTGTGAGCGCTGGCAGGACATGGGGTGAACCGTCTTCCAGATCCCCTTGAGTACACCTGATGCCCACTTCTGAAACTGCCATGGTGGCATGTCTTCTGCTGGTACAGGTGGGTCTGGGAACCCATAAGTCTCATCAGGATCGTCAGCAGGGACTGCATCGTGCTCAGCAGCTCCAGAAGTGGTGCCTCGAAGCACAGTGGAGCGACGCGGGACAGTCTGACAATGTTCCTCAGCTGTCTGAAAAGAGAGCATCAGAGGCTCATTTGTGATGCCTGTGAGCTTGATCTCAGGGAGAGGGAAGAGGCGCTCTACGCCAGATATATCATGGAAACGCCACAGAAACGTTTTCCCAGTGGTATCTCCCTTGATCCAATGCATGCTCAGGTGTGTAAAGTTCATGGTGGACTTCTTGGTGCATATAGACATCTGACTCCTGTCGATCCCAAAGTGGTCAGAAATGGGAGTTAAGAGACTCCCAACCAACTCTGTCTTCTGCCCCTTTCCTGTGAAAGGCTTAGTCTTCAGATCCTCTAAATGGTGGGCAAAGACAGCTCCCATGTTGACATTAGCTTTCAAGTGTGCGCCCTGATACATACTAGCATTGATAATACCACCAATCCCAAAGTAGAGCAGCAGAAGCTCAGCTATCCTCATCATCCCTGGCTCCATCTTACACAGGATCGTGTTGGCAAACAATCGGACAGTGTACCGCAAGACCAGATACCGCACTGCGGTCTGTCGAGTGACCTGAGAATCATAGACCCCATTGCCAAAATGTTCCCAGAATACCTGCACATCTGTCCACTGCTCAGGCAGGTTGACTCCTTGCTTGGTCCTGTCAAACTCATAGATATCGCACAACTCGGGAATGGTGATCCTGTACCGCTTTCCCCTAGCCATGGTCAATGTCCCTTCAGATGGTGTAATATACTCGGACTGTGGCCATGAACTGTCTGACCAGCTCCTCATGCATGTCATAGTACTTGGTACAGATGGTACCCAAGCCTATTGTCCTCAGAATGCGCAGGACATCTGATCTGATCTTCATCTTGTTCATCGTGGTGGTGCAAGCAATCTGTGTGGGCAAGGTATTAACGCCACACCAAGCGTTGTAAAACAGTGAGTCATAGTTATCCCACTGCTCCGAATTCGGCCTGAGGGTGCAAGTGGTCTTCTTAGACTCTGTCGCAGGATCGTCCGCGAAGCATGTGAGCTTGAACTTCGCTTTATCCATCCTTGGCCAAGGTGGTATGTTCTGTTCGTCGCGGACATTAGTACCAGCGGTGTCGTCCTGCTGCGAGGCTGAGCCAGAAGGAGTCGCTTCAGAAGCTCTCCTTGGTTGTTTTCCGCAGTTCAGGGAAGGTTCCATCTACAAAACAGACATAGACAGTCAAGCATGAGAGTCAAAAATAGCAATTTTGCAACATCATAATCTCACTGAATTGAGTCCATTCAATCATCCACAGCACTGAAATCAACCATATTCCATCGCTAATTCGTCCTAGATATCAACAGATTGAGCCAAAATCGAAGCTTTTTACCTTTGGAAACAAACTGAAAAAGGGAGATTGAGAATCATACCTTAGCATATCAATAAAACAGACACTAGATATGAATAGAGCTCGGAAAAACAAGTGGGATAGAGCTTTGAATCGTCGAAAATGGTTAAGAATTGAATATTTGGCGATTTTGGAGAGATTTTTCGCGATGGAGGAAGTGCAGAAGAAAGAGTCGGGTTTGGGGTTTTTAAAATAATCTTACCTAGATTTCGTTGATGTCGACCGACACTAAGGTGGATGTCGGTCGACACTTACCTTTCTGAACCAAATCGACCCCTGGAAATCGAGCACGGTCGATTATCGTTCTTGCTCGAAATTTCTCGAAATCGATATCGACCGACATCAAATGGACATCGACCGACACTAACTTCTCAATGCTACTGGTCCTGTGAGACTCAACACAAAAACACCAAAAACAAAGAAAACAAAGTGCAAGACCAAAAATCCTAGTATGTACAACTTACTAGTGGGTTGCCTCCCACTCAGCGCTTGTTTTTAGTCGTTAGCTTGACTATATGTAGGAGATCCGACTCCCGGGGGTTTCGACAGAGGCTTTGAGTGCCTCTGCGAAAGTCTCCTCATTCATGGAGGTTCGTAAGCGGTATCAGCATGAGAGTGTCCAAGGAATGTAGGAATGGAATGTTTCCCTGCATTCACAGCAATGAGGTGAGGAGTTTTGAGTTTTGAAGATGCATACCTTCGCCTTGGTGGAGATCTGACAGTTGGAGCTTTCTGCTTATGATCAGTTGCAGGCTCTGAAGATGTTAGAGTGGATCCTTGAGAAGCCACCATCTTCTTTTCTCCAATATTAGAAATTGTAGCCTCATTAGTCTGAGCTTCTTGCTCCATCTCAATGCTAAAGTCTTGACCGTCAATAGTGGACTTTCGCAGCTTATCCATCTTTAAGTACAGAGGCTTATCTCCCAGGTGGAGATCAATCAGACCGTGCCTCACATTAATCATTGCTCCAGCTGTGGCTAAGAAGGGTCTGCCAAGTATCAGAAGATCATTCGGTTCCTTATAATATTTCAGCACCACAAAGTCTGTTGGAATCAAGTAGTTTCCAACTCTGATAGGGATGTCCTCAAGAACTTCTTCTGGATTCCTCTTAGATTGATCAGCTAGGATTAGAGAGATCTTAGTCTGCTTGAAGTCTGTTAACCCCAATCTCTCAGCCACAGAGTATGGCATGAGATTTCCAGCAGCTCCTAAATCACATAAGGAATGCCTGAAGTTGTCTTTGAATATTAATCAATCTAGCACAAAGACACCAGGATCAGGTAGCTTCTTTGGAATCTGATTAAGCAGCACTTCACTGATTTGTTTAGGGAACACCACCACCCAATCTCTCAAATCTTCATCCATTGGGATCAATCTTCTCCACATATCTCCGTAGACAAGGGTGAGTTGGCAAGGCATCAATTCCAAGCGTTTGGCCTCATCAAGCTCTTGATTAGACTTCATAGCCACCTTGGGGAAGGGTATCAGAGGTTTGTAAAATTTCTCTCCAGTAGCCACATGAAGCGTTGGTGAAACCATGTCTGACCGGCCATAGTGTCGATCGACGTTGAAGTGGTGTCGGTCGACACTGGGTTTGCATTCTGAATCCTTCGAGCAATGTCGACTATCAAATCGGGCTTGATCGATTTTCGTTCGTCATGAGAATTTGAAGACTCCCTTGAAGCGTGGTGTCGACCGACATTAATAGAATGTCGACCGACACTGAGGGCTGTGGCTTCGGATTCATCACTGTTGTCAACGAATTCCACAGTCTCAACCTCAAATCCTTCTTTCTGATCCAGCCTATCTTCAATCTGAAACGAGATAGCATTGATATGGGCGTTTTGAACATTCTTTCCCTTGACTGAGCTTGAAATCAAGTTTACTTGAGTATCCAACTGCTTCATATGTGTGCTCAAAGACTCATACTTTCCATTCAGATCAGTGTAGATGGCATCCATCTTCTTGTTGAAGTCCACAGTAGTCTTTGTCTGCCCCTCAAGTATCTGCTCCATCATAGCTTCCAACTTGCTCTCATGAGCATTAGTAGCAGGAGGGGTCTGATAAGAAGATGATCCATAGGTCCTCTGATAGGAGTTGTTCTGCTGAAAAGCTTTCTGGAAACCATCATTCTTACCATATCCAGAAGAGTTTTGATTGCTTGTGAAAGCACTCTTCTGACCACCAGTGTAGAACTTGTTACCTTGCTGATTTCCAAACCTATTTCCCTGAAATCCAGATCCACCAATGTAGTTCACATCCTCTTCTTTGCAGCCATATTCAGGTTCAAACTCCTCAACCTCTTGAGCAAAGTGAACAGCCTTCTTCCCAATCAGCAAGCTATGAACAGTGTCCAGCTTATTCTTCATCTCAGCAATCTGGAAGTTGTCAACTTTTCCACCAGACTCTTTTCTCTTCCTATCAGCATTCTTAGTGCTGTTGCTGCTCACCAAGTTCTCAATCAATATCTTGGCCTGCTTAGGAGTCTTGGTGTTGAAATTGCCATTGCTAGCAGCATCCAACGCTGATTGGTACCAAAGATCAACACCTCTGAAGAAAATGCCCAGCAGCTGAACTTCAGAGAATCCGTGATGAGGGCAGTCTCGTTGGTACATCTTAAACCTCACCCAGGCAGCTTTAAGAGGCTCTGTAGGTCCTTGAGTGAATGTCAGAAGATCTTGTCTGAGCTGATCGGAGCGAGCATCATCATAGAAATGCCTCAAGAACTCTCTCTTCACTGCATCCCAAGTGGTTAGCTTCCCAGGTAGAAGTTTCTTGAACCAAGATGCAGCCTCTCCAGCGAGAGAATATGGGAAGAGTTTGAGGTGCAGAAAGTCATAACCCACTCCATTGTGTTTCATCCCAGTGACGAAGGCTTCAAAATCTTCAATGTGATCCATTGTCTGCTCATGGGGAAGTCCATGGAAAGGGTGCTGCCTCACAAGAGCATAATGATATATCATGGTTTTTACTAGTTTTAGGCCATGATATAGATGTGTTTTAGTGTCTTTTGTCTTTGTTTAGAGTCTTTTACAGGTATAATCAGGTTGGGAGCTAAATTGGAGATTATGGAGCATTTTGGATATTTTTAGAGTGATTGGCCGAGAGATAGAGTTCACTGTCCGAGACAGAGAAAGGTGTCGATCGTTGCACTCTAGCAACGATCGTTGCACCAGCGAGATGGGCCAAAAACTCGGCGGTTTAGAAGAATCAAGATATTGCACTTTGATCCAGAAGTTCCTGATATTTACAAAGAAGCCCCTGGCCGAGATTATGCCTATATAATAGAGTTTTTAGAGTTTTTATTAGATACAACTTCATAATTAAGAGCAGAGGATTTTTAGAGCTTTTTGGGGGCTGATCTGAACCTAATTCATCATCTGTATTTGGAGAAGATTTCGAACCCCTTTTACTCTTATTCTTTTATGCAATTTACTTATCATATGATCATGTTTTCATTATCTATGTCTGAGTAGATTCCTAGTTAGACTTAGGGTTTCTCACATAGGATTTCATGACTTGCTAGACTTGTTCAATTTCAGTTAAGGATTCAAACTATATCTGTTCTTCAATTTAATTGTGCTTAAAGCTAGTTCTAACCTGATCAATTAGAATCTAGATCTTAGGTTGCTAAATACGTCACGGAAGTGGGGTTTAGGAATCTGAACTAATTAAATTGGGCAATTAAACTTTGCGCAAACGAAAGTTTGGTTTAGGATAATTGTGAACATATCAAACTTGAGCTTATTGCTGGTTTAATCTGTTAGTTCTCGCAAACGGAAGTTTGGTTTGCTGCACTTAGACTTAGAGAATTATCGCAAAGGAATTTGGTTAATTCTATATCTGTGTTTTGAGTTCTAGAACTGTCCTTAATTAGATCCTTGCTGAATGAACTGTCTGCTAGTCTGATTTCCTGAGAATACCC
Organism: Orychophragmus violaceus; assembly: GCA_030180135.1. NCBI lineage: Eukaryota > Viridiplantae > Streptophyta > Magnoliopsida > Brassicales > Brassicaceae > Orychophragmus > Orychophragmus violaceus. The sequence goes on from CM058233.1 coordinate 44,321,208, forward strand.
TAGGTTTAACGCTTTTAATTACTTGCTTTCACAACCAATAATCTCTGCTACTGATTTACTCTCTTGCACTATTTTCAATACAATCACATTGCTTATTTCTAGTATTCATTCCCTACGGTTTGATTCTCTTGAGACCAAGTGTCCCTGTGGATTCGATAACCCTATATACTACTTTGACATTGCTGTACACTTGCAGTTTAGTATAGGGATTAATTCTTGACCTATCAAGTTTTTGGCGCCGTTGCCGGGGACTCTTAGAGTCTTCGATAGGACCGAACTTAGGGTTTTACTAGAAATTTTTCGTTTTTCGTTTTCGTTTTTCGTTTTTATTTTATTTATTTTATTTTGCTAACTTTTTCTCTGTTTCTCTCTGTCGCGCAGGTACGAATTTCGCCTTGCATCGATCGTTGCACCCTTGCGTCGATCGTTGCTAAGCGATTTGAGATTGAATCGATCGTTGCACTGATAGCATCGATCGTTGCTGGACGATTACAGACAGTTTATGCCAACGCAGAACACTCGAAGTAATCCGAACTCGAGCTTAGTTAATCTCAACCTAGAAGAACTTGGACGTCTAGAGAGGACTATTAGAAGAGAAAAGAGAGAGAGAATGGTACAAGAACGCTTGATCTTGATACCAGATGCTGATGGAATCCTGAGGGATCCAGAGGACAATCCTTACAATGCTGCTGGGCAAAGGATTGATGCTGAGGGACGAGTGATCCCTGATGAAGTTGAGCCAGAAGGCCGGATGGTAGTTCATGAGAGGACACTAGCTGATTACAATAGACCTGATGAGTTTCATGCAAACCGAGCAGCTCTAGTGCTTCCTGCCTTCGAAAGGAATGATTTTGAGGTAAAAACTATCTACTACCAACTGATGAGACAAATTGCTTTCCATGGTCTTCAATCAGAGCAGCCTATGGATCACATTGACAAGTTTGAGGACATAGTCACTGGCATGAAGTATGAAGGAGTATGCCCGGACTATCTGTTCCTTAAGCTATTTCCGCACAGTCTTGCTGGAGACGCTAGTGCATGGCTGAGACAACTGGCACCTGGTCAGTATACTACTTGGGCAGCCTTAAAGAGTGAGTTCCTGCGTCACTTCTACGACGCTGCGCGCTCAGATCAGTCCAGACAGGACATACTCACTTTTTCCCAAGGAGCTGTGGAGCCTTTGACAACCGCATGGATGAGATTTAAGCAGTATCAGCGTGATTGTCCACACCATGGATTCACAGAAGTACAGCTGATTGGTATTTTCTTCAGAGGAATAGATCTCCCTTATCAGACTGCTTTGGATAATTCCAGTGATGCAAATTTCAGCACCAGAACTCCTACACAAGCTAAACGGTTGATAGAGAACCTGATTGGCAGCAATAGTTGCAAAACAATGGATGAAAGGAGGAAGAGATCTGGTGGAACCGTAGAGAATTCTGATATGGCTAATATTAGATCCAGATTGGACACAGTCTACAATCTTCTGACAAACAAGAAAGCTGTCCACTTTGCCCAGGATGTGGAGGTGATTCAAACTGAGGTGGACACTCAGGAAGAAGAAGTGAATTTCATAGGAGGTTCCGGTTTCCAAGGTAATAGATTTAACAATCAACAGGGGAACAGATTCTCAAATGGAGGACAATCTGGTGGTTTTCAAAAGACCTATGGACAGGGTAATCAGAGAACCTATGGATCTACATCTTATCAGACTCCTCCTGCACCTACAGCCCATGAGAGCAAAATGGAAGCTATGATGGAACAACTGATGGAGAGTCAAACCAAGCTTTCCGTAGACAACAACAAGAAGCTGGACGCTGTCTATCAGGACCTCAATGGGAAGTTTGAGACATTGAGCACTCACATGAAACAGTTGGACACTCAGGTGAATCAGATGTCCAGCTCACTGAAAGGAAAAGGAGTTGCAGACACTCATATTAAGGCCTGTTCTGTACTGATTAATGATGGATCTTATCTAGGGGAGAAATTTGAGCTAAGTACAGCTGAGTTGGTGACTGAGGAAGAATTTTCGGATTTCTGTGAAAAACTCTCGGGTGGAAGTTGTGATGATCGCGATGCAACGATCGATACACATCTGGCATCGATCGATGCAGGTCGTGAACAAGCAGAGAATCCGTGGGATGAACATGAGATTGATGCAGAACTAGCCCGCCTATTCCCTGATACATCTGAAATCACTCCAGAAGATGTTTATGCACGAGCTATTTGGCACAGTCCCAAGGTGTCTGAAGTGATTAAACAAGAGATTGAAGAGCTGAAAAGGCTAGAAAAGAGTGGTGAAGACTTGGAAGAAATTCCATCATCTGATGATCCACTTTATCATCCATGTGTTCAGAAATATTTGAACAAGATGTTGCCATTAGATGAAGAGCTAAGAGAATGGGTGATAGTAGTTCCTCAGCATATTAGTGATGTTCTGTTAACTAAGGTCCCAAAGAAACTGCCTGATCCTGGAGTCTTTGTACTTGATTGTTCTATCTTTGAAGATGGTTTTAGGCGTTCTCTGTGTGATTTAGGAGCTGCTGGGAGCATAATGCCTTACTCTGTGGCAGAGAAGCTGGGTATGTTGGATTTTGCTCCTACTAGGACCTCTCTTATCCTAGCTGATCAGTCCATACGAGTTCCTGAAGGACTCCTTATGGATATTCCGGTAAGAGTTGGAAACTACTTAGTTCCAACGGACTTCCTTGTGCTGAAATACGCCTGCGATCCGGATGAAGCTTTATTGCTTGGGAGACCATTCTTGGCTACAGCAGGAGCTGTGATTGATGTTAGACAGAGTCTAATAGACCTCCACCTGGGAGATGAGACACTGCGATATGAGATGGAGAAGCTGCGGAAGCCACTGATAGATGGACAGACTTTCAAGATCTTGGAAGCAGATGATGAGCAGCTGAATGAGACTGTGATAATAGATCCTGGAGCGCATTTTACTCCATCTTTTCTTGGACTGAAGCATTCTGCAACAGCCTATTCTCCACCATGGATGAGGAGACTTGAACAGAGACAGAAAAAGTCTTTGTCAGGATCTTCTGGCACTTGAAAAAACCTTGCGCGTCCGGTCAAGCTATTGACCTTAAACAAGCGCTGGGTGGGAGGCAACCCACCATTAGGTACTGATGTTTTTCTTTTTAATTTTTGGTGTTTTTGTTAGGATTTTACGTTTGTTTTTGTTTCTGGTGCAGTCATGTTTGCAGGTCTCGGATTAAATCGCAGTGCAGCGATCGATGCATTACTGCATCGATCGTCACAACACGAAGGGAATCGCACTGCAGCGATCGTTGCGGTCCTTAGCAACGATCGACCATACACGAAAGTCGCCAAGCAACGGTCGATGCATCTAATGCACCGATCGATGCTGTGCGACAGAGGTAACCCGACAGACATAAACTCACCTTTTCAATTTATTTTATTTTCTTTTTACCAATCCTTCGCTGGACACTACTGGGGACAGTGTGTCTTAAGTGTGGGGGAGGTGCTACTGACGTTTATCTTTCTGTTTTCTTAAGAGTCAGTCCATTTTTCAAAAATTTTTGTTTTATTGAGTCAAAATTGTTTAAGTAAGAAACTATGATTTTCTGAGGAGATTTACAAAACTTGCAGGAACTTAAGTAACCATTGGGATGAAGTTGCAGGATCTGTCTCTGACTATTAGAAAACCCCATCACAGATCAACCTACTGGGAACACCCACATCACTTCAGGTATCAGAGGATCTTTTACTGACTTCACCCCTAATACTGACTTAGATTTCTCACCTAAGGGCTTGGTATACTTTATGTCGGATTCCCTGTTAGTTCTGACACAGCCTGTAAACCTGTCCTATTTAGTTCCCATCTCCCCTTCTATAAAGTAAAAAAAAAAAAAAATTAATGAACTGAGGATGAGTTAGTAACTCCGAAGTGGTCATGAGAGTGGTAGCAAACACTATTATCTCTCATGTGATCCATGGAATGTGTCCAAAGTACACCCCATAACGGGAAGAACACTGATAAAAAAAATAAAATGATACCCAGTGGGGAAAAATCAGTTGTTAAAGAAGGGAAAGAGAAGAAAGGGACTAGAGAAAGATAGTATGGTGGTCTAGAGCTGATTAGGTAAGAATCCATGTGCCTTTAGATCGATACTCCTTAGGTGAGACCGCACTTAAATACTTGCAGAAGTCAGTAGGGAGAATTTGAATGCTTGAATGTGATTGTGGAGTTTACCTAGGACAGTTGCTAAGTGTGGGGGAAGTACATGTTGGTCTTGATATCCTGTGATTGATTCTTTCAGTGGTTTACTAAGGGGAATCTGAGTATTGTAGCTTCTAAGATGAAATGAGTTTCTGAAGAGTTTTCAAACCTCTTCACCATGTTTTAGTTCTATGTTTTGCTTGAGGGCAAGCAAAGGCTAAGTGTGGGGGAGTTGATATATCATGGTTTTTACTAGTTTTAGGCCATGATATAGATGTGTTTTAGTGTCTTTTGTCTTTGTTTAGAGTCTTTTACAGGTATAATCAGGTTGGGAGCTAAATTGGAGATTATGGAGCATTTTGGAGATTTTTAGAGTGATTGGCCGAGAGATAGAGTTCACTGTCCGAGACAGAGAAAGGTGTCGATCGTTGCACTCTAGCAACGATCGTTGCACCAGCGAGATGGGCCAAAAACTCGGCGGTTTAGAAGAATCAAGATATTGCACTTTGATCCAGAAGTTCCTGATATTTACAAAGAAGCCCCTGGCCGAGATTATGCCTATATAATAGAGTTTTTAGAGTTTTTATTAGATACAACTTCATAATTAAGAGCAGAGGATTTTTAGAGCTTTTTGGGGGCTGATCTGAACCTAATTCATCATCTGTATTTGGAGAAGATTTCGAACCCCTTTTACTCTTATTCTTTTATGCAATTTACTTATCATATGATCATGTTTTCATTATCTATGTCTGAGTAGATTCCTAGTTAGACTTAGGGTTTCTCACATAGGATTTCATGACTTGCTAGACTTGTTCAATTTCAGTTAAGGATTCAAACTATATCTGTTCTTCAATTTAATTGTGCTTAAAGCTAGTTCTAACCTGATCAATTAGAATCTAGATCTTAGGTTGCTAAATACGTCACGGAAGTGGGGTTTAGGAATCTGAACTAATTAAATTGGGCAATTAAACTTTGCGCAAACGAAAGTTTGGTTTAGGATAATTGTGAACATATCAAACTTGAGCTTATTGCTGGTTTAATCTGTTAGTTCTCGCAAACGGAAGTTTGGTTTGCTGCACTTAGACTTAGAGAATTATCGCAAAGGAATTTGGTTAATTCTATATCTGTGTTTTGAGTTCTAGAACTGTCCTTAATTAGATCCTTGCTGAATGAACTGTCTGCTAGTCTGATTTCCTGAGAATACCCTAGGTTTAACGCTTTTAATTACTTGCTTTCACAACCAATAATCTCTGCTACTGATTTACTCTCTTGCACTATTTTCAATACAATCACATTGCTTATTTCTAGTATTCATTCCCTACGGTTTGATTCTCTTGAGACCAAGTGTCCCTGTGGATTCGATAACCCTATATACTACTTTGACATTGCTGTACACTTGCAGTTTAGTATAGGGATTAATTCTTGACCTATCACATAATACGTAGTCTTAAGCTCGAACTCATTCCTTTCAAAAGGAGGAGGCACAATCGCAGACCTGTTGGCATAGAACTCATCAGGCCTGTTGTAGTCAGCAAGAGTCCTCTCAGCTGGAGGATTAGGTGGCGGAGGTGGCGGATTAGCTCCAGGGTTAGAAACCTGCATCTCATTCCCATCAGCATCAATCCTACGTCCCTGATCATTATAGGGATTGTTCTGCAGATCTCTCAGAACACCTTCCGCGTCTCAGATCAATACAATAGTATTTGGATCCATCGTCCACGAAGATCTCTGTGCCTTTTTGTTTGTTCTCTCAAGTCTAGCAAGCTCCTCAAGTCTAAGGTTCAAAAGCTCTTCGCTCGGGTTGCTTCTAGTGTGACGATTAGGTATACACTGAACTCAAAGGCTGGCTCCGAGCTCGTTGTCAATCGACACTGGAAGGATGTCGGTCGACACTGAGTTTACATGTCGATTCCTGCAGCAACAAAACAAGCAAGACAAGAGAATAATGTCAGTAACAAAGAAAATAAAAACGACTTAGTCTAAATTCTAGAAAAAAATCTATTGGCGAACTCAAATGAGTCCCTGGCAACGGCACCAAAAACTTGATAGGTCAAGAAATATCCATATTCTAGTGCAAGTGCACAGTTATGCGATTGTAGTATAAAGAGTATCGTATCCACAGAGACTCAAGATCACGCAATAGATTATATTTTTTCAAACTTAGCTAAATCAATCAGATGAGAAAGCAGTAAACAATGCAGAAATGTAAAAGTGTGTTTTGATAAGAGAAAAGCGCTAGACTCGGGGTGTTCTCAGGAAATCATGCAATGTAGACACTTAGCTAATCAGGATTCAGGTTGAGCACAGGTTCAAGAACTAGAATCACAATGTATAATAATTCAACTCTCGCTGCAATTACTATCTATGTCTAGCAACCTAACGATTCAAATCTCTTTGCAATCTTAGAGTTCTAGACAAGCATTAATTGCAAGTTCTTAAGTTCACAATTCTCATAAACCAATCTCTTTGTATCTAGTCAAATTGCTCACACTAATTTCTTTCAGATTATAATTCACACTCTCGTGCCAAATTAACAATCTAAGATCTAAACCCTAGGTGATCAGTCCAAAATTCAGTTTTAATCTCAACTTAGATGATGAACAGATAGATTTAGAATCCTAATCATTCAGTGATCTAACAAGGCATGAAATCCCTATGAGAATCCCTAAATCTAACTAAGGTTACTACTCAGACATGGAATCAAATGAATAACACATGTTTGAATAGAAAACAAGACTGAATAGATAAATAACAGGGGTTTGAAATCCTTCTCTCAAAGGTTACAAGTAGCAAGAACAGCCCCACGCCAAAATCTCTCAATCTCCAGAACAAAGCAAGAACAAAGAACAAGATATGAGTTACTGCTCTCAAAAACCTAGTTAAAAACCACTAAACACGTTCTGGGGCTGAATTATAATTAGGGAAACTTCTGGGGCAACTTTGCAATTCTTCAAAAGATTTCTTTAACTAGCGCATAAGTCTCTGTCGCCATCAGTGTTGACCGACACCAAGATGGATGTCGGTCGACATCCACTCGTGGTCGAGACACCAACTTCAGCTCCTTGCACAAATCGCCAGAAACGTCCCAAAACTCCGCTCTTTGCTCTAAACGCAAGCTTACTAGTAAAAGACTCGATAGACTCGAAAAACCAGGTTAAAGACTCAATATAAACAATTATATCATGGTTGAAAACCTGGAAAAACCATGATATATCAGTAGTATATATGTTAGTATTGTTTTTGTCGTTGTGACTGCTTGCTTAGGTTGTTAGCTAGTTGGTTTGCGATCAGACAATATGTGATTGATAGTTTGTTAGATTAGCGATTGATAGTCTGTTAGGTGTGTTGATTAAAATGTTAACTTTGATAGTATTGTTTTTGTTGCTTGGATTGCTTTTGTTTGCTTGGATTTCTTCCATTTTCTTAGATCATAAGGCTTCTTTTAGTATTGCTTATGTCTGAATTGATAGTGATAGCTTATGTCTTATATTATTAGTATTGATAGCCACTTTTCTGTGTGTTAGTTTTGAGATCCATTGTTAGTTTAGGCATGCTTGATTATTTATTGCTTATGTCTGAGTTGTTCTTGTTCTGTTGTAGGTTTGGTATTGATGACTGTCTCCGTAAGGATATAGTCGCTGCTTATCATTCTAACTTTTGGGAGCCTTGGTGGAACTACAACATGGTTCCAAAGGAAAAGCAGGATGAATGGTGGACTGCATTTGCGGTAAGTCTTAATGTTGTTTATATATCATTTTTTCTCTGTGATTTAGGCTCTGGTGTACTAATGCACTTTACGTTTTCTTATGTAGCAAACATACTATTGGGACCTGAAGCATGAAAACATGGTCTACAATAAATGGGAGACCATCGTCAGACTGTCAATCAATGATGTTGTCAGCAAGCGGAAAATATTAGGGAAGAAACCAGATTTCATCAGGCTAGCAGACTGGAGCACAATGTTGTAGATTTGGGAGGAAGCAGAACATGTGAAGAGGAGCAAACTAAATGCAGAGAACGCTGCCTCCGATCCAGATGGACACGGCTCTCATTGCTATACATCAGGATCTAAGCCACACATTCGTGTGGCACATGAGATGGCAAGGATCACAAATTCATTAATGCATTACTTTGTTTTTATTTCATTTTATCCTGACAACATTCATTACTAACTTCGATTTTGTTTTTGTTCCATCAAGTTGAAGCTGGTGGAGTATCACCACCAGTTACTGCAGTGGTTCTAAAGACACACTCCAAGAAAGACGGCACCATAGTTGACAAACGAGCATAAGCTCTAGTCAAGGCTGCTGAAGCATTGGTAATAGAGAAGTGATCACAAGGATCTGTGTCTGATGGTGCTTCGTCTGAAATCTCTTCCTAGGAGCACACAGCCGCTTATGTTGAGGTATGCATTAGAAAAATTAGTATATAAGATTAGCTCACAACCTAAAGTTTTTATATGTTGGTGGTTTGTTAGTGACTGTTAGTGATTAGGTTGTTAGTGAATCATATTCTGTTTGGTTAATGACTGTTTTCTTGCTTCTTGCAGACTGCTATCAACAAGAAAGGTCGAGTGTATGGACTGGGCTCAATTCAGTTTCTAGATGCAGATCCCAATGAAGCTTTTGCTATCACTCTACTCAGGAATGCAGAATTTGAGCTTGAGCTCAAGAACGTGAAGGAAGATGAATCTCGTATCAAGAAAGGGGTAGAATTGTTGTTGAAGCTCAATGGTATTAATCTTGTGACTCATTAGGCAGTTCCACCTGAGTCAGGTGCATCTGCTGCAGGATTAAGCCTGCATTCGTAGTCCAGCCAACAGCCTAATGGTCTTGATTGAGTCCAGCTAGCAAGCAGCCTAAGTCCAACAGACCAAGTCCAGCCTAATCAACTTACTACTTTTTTTTTGATGATGTTAATAACATCTTGTGTAGTAGAAGAACATTTTTATGTCTTCTATGTTTATATATTGTAGTAAACTCCTTGTGTACAATACTAATATATTGTTTAGTATGTTTATTGTATAGTTCAAATGGATTATCAAATTTAAGATAATGCATTTCAATAGTAATTTTGTATTTTTTTTTTAATCTGATAAATATAGCCACAGATTGCCACAAATATAAGTAGTGGCTATATGTGGCTACATATCGGCGGATTCTTTCGGGGATATCCGAGGCCATAATAGCAACAAATATCCACGAAAGAAATTGTGGAAATGTCATAGAATTGCCACGGTTAAAGTCATTGCTATTCGTGGCAACTATAGCCACAAAATATTCTTTGAAAATTCGTGGCTACGGCCACGAATAGTTTCGTGCTATTTCGTAGATATAGCCAAGAACAAATATGTGGTTATTTATGAGCTTCGTGGCTATTCATGGCTAAGGCCACAAAATTTATCGTGGAAAATTCGTTGCTAAGGCCACAACTTTATTCGTGGTAATTCATGGCTATGCTGGCCACAAATTCTTTCTTTGCTGTTCGTGGCTATTAGACATGACCTTATTCGTGGCTACCCATGGAAGCATAGCAAACGAATTGCCATGAATGAACGATAGCCACGAGCCCATAGCTACGAATTTTTTTCGTTGCTATACGTGGCTATGGCCAAAATAGCCACGATTAAGCCCCATAGCCACGAATAAATCCGTGGCTATGGAGCAATTTTCTTGTAGTAATTACGGTTAACTCTTAGTTGGTAGGCGTCGGTTATGGTTATACCCTTCAAAGACTCACTGTTGGGCTCCTCTTTGACTCTCTTAGTTTGCGAGACCAGTGCCTCGGGTATTATCGTTGCTCCCTCTATCCCGGCTGGGAATGATAAGTCCTCCCAATTTCTAGTCATTCTGAACCGGAGCCGGACTCATCAGACATAGCATCTTCTGATTTTGATGAAGAATATAAAGCTGATCACAAGATGGAGCAAAATGACCTCTCATTATTTAAGAAGAAAAAGAAGAATAACAAGGATAAGAAGAGGGGCAAGAGCCCCAAAAATCACTAACATATATGTATATAGACATCTTTTACTGGAATATCCGCGGCTTCAACATCTTCTCACACCAAAACGGATTTAAAAAGTGGTTTAAGAATAATAATCCTATTTTTGGCGGCATTATTGAAACTCTTGTCAAGAAGCCGGAGAATATTAAGTTTATATTGGCGCTATTACCAGGTTGGTTTTTTGAAGAGAAATATGACTTCTCGGAGTTGGGAAAGCTCTTGGTTTTCTAGCATCACTATGTTTGTGTTTTGGTCTTATCTAAATCCTTGAAAACGATTTGTTGTGAGGTGCTTCTCCCCGTTGCAACTGATCCTGTCATTTTTTCCATTGTGTATGCATCAAATGACGAGGCTTTGAGGTTAATGCTTCGGAAAGAGATTATGTTACTTGCAGGCAGTGATCTGACCAGAGGTAAGGCTTGGTTCATCTTAGGAGACTTTAATCAAGTGCTCTCTCTGCAGGAAAATTCGGATTATCTCACTGAATGTCGACAGGAGGAAAAGATCTTTTCGTGAGTGTCTGAGAAATGCAGAATTATCTGATCTGAATTCCAGGGGCTCAACATTTACATGGTGGAACCCGTTCGTACAAAGGAGGAAGAAACCGTTTAAATTTTTCAAACTTCTGCTTAATAACTCAGACTTCCTCCCTTGTTTTGCAAATGAATAGTATGCAGTTAATGTTGTCGGTTCAGTACTGTTTCGAGTCTTCAAAAAGCTGAAACTCCTGAAGAAATGGATCTGAATTTTCAGTAGAGACAACTATTCAGGAATCGAGAAGCGAACTAAGGAGGCCAAAGACCAGTTGATAAGTATCCAAAAAAATCTGCTGAGAAAACCAATTAGTCATACGGCCGAGATGGAGACTGAGGCTACTCGAAAATGGCAACTGCTAGCGAAAGCTGAGGAGGATTTCTTCCTTCAAAGATATAGGATATTCACGCTCTGTGCATCGATTACTTCGAATCATTGCTTGGTCTAAATCAAACTCAGCAAATGTTCATTCAAGCGGACATTGATTTTCTTCTCCAATTCAGATGCACACCTACTCAGCGCGACCGGTTAATAGAAAACTTCTCTAACGATGACATCATGTCGTTTGTTAAAACAATGGAATTCCACCAACTTGGTTCTCATTAAGAAGTGTCCAAATGCCTCTAGAATATCTGATTTCCGGCCCATGTCATGTTTGAATACAGTTGATAAAGTATTTGCCAAACTGCTGGGGAACAGGTTAAAAGAGATTCTTCCGTTGGTGATCTCTAACTCCCAATCCGCATTCATCCCAGGAAGACTTCTTACTGAAAATGTTCTTCTAGCGACTGATATCGTGCACAGCTATAATTGGAGGAATATTGACAAGACAACAATGATAAAAGATTTCGATATAGTCTGTTGGGATTTTGTGCTAATGGTTTTAAAATCTATTGGAATCCCGGATACATTCGTTGACTGGATTAAGGAGCTCCTATCAACATCATATTTCTCAATCTCGGTCTCTTCAAAAACACTAGAGGCTTTGAGGCAAGGCGACCCACTCACTCCGTACATCACTACAAGAAAACATGGCAATAACCGACGGAGTTACCGACGGAAATAAAACCGTCGGAAATCCCGACGGTAGACCGACATATATTCGACGGGATAACTTTCATCGGAATTTTTTCAGTAAATTCTTACGGTTGTTCTTCTCGTCGAGAAATTTCCGACGGATTATCGACGACAATCAGTTACCGTTGGGATTCTGTCGGAAACTTGTCGGTTCAATGTTACAGTTAATATAGATGATAAGGTATCCGTTGGACCGACACAAACCCGACTGGTTTCCGATAGATAACGGCTATATCCGTCGGTATATTTCTACATATACCAAACATGTTCTCCCTCCTCCTCCACACCAATCTCTCCCTCACTCTCTCTCTAATATTGTTGATTACCCAGAAAAATGTCTTCCTCTAATTATCACAGATCGTGGTTGGACGGACTGAAGGTTGACGAGGCGACGAACTTAGTGCACACCCAATTTGGACTCGGTATTATGGAATTGATGACGGTAGCTTGCAATCAACTACATACGAAAAAACCAGTAAGTTAAAATGCTTATGTACTCAGTGCCGAAATGTTAGAAATCGTATGATTGACGAAGTATGGCATCACTTGTATTCAGTTGGGTTTATGGAAGGTTATAAGATTTGGTATCTTCGCGGGGAAACATCGGATTATGCAAGTAGTAGTAGAGAACCTTTTGTTACTACTAGTAGGTCGGAACCTAATGTTAGTTCTATCGAATCTTATAGTGCATATGTAGAATTTGGTGTAGGTACCTTTCATATTGTCAATGATGCATATTGAGAAAAATATTCAGGAAGTAGGTGAATATCAAATTCCTAGGGTAGATGAGGAACCTAATGTAGAAGCTAGGAGATTTTTTGATATGTTAGCTGCAGTAAAGCGGCCACTTTATGATGGTTGCAGAGAGGGTCATTCCCCATTATCATCTGCAAATGGATTAATGGGCATAAAGACGAACTACAATTTGGCAGAGGAATGTGTGGATGCCATTTGCGATTTTTTAAAGATATTCTTCCTGAATACAATCTTGGGCCAGGTTCATACAACGATGTCTAGAAACTTGTTAAAGAGCTTGGATTACCGTATCAGATGATAGATATGTGCACCGCTAATTGTATGATATACTGGCGAGAAGATGAATACCGTATGGATTGTAAATTTTGTAAGCATTCGCGCTATCAGTATACAAGGGAAATAGCTAAGGTTCCGTTCAAACGAATGTGATATTTACCGTTAGCTGATAGGTTGAAGCGATTATACCAGTTAGAACGAACTGCGGGGGAAATGAGATGGCATTCAGAGCATAGAAGAGGAGAAGAGATTGTACATCCGTCAGATACTGAAGCATGGCGACATTTTCAGAGAGTATATCCGGATTTTGCGTATGATCCACCTAACGTTTACCTCGGATTATGCACATATGGTTTCAACCCATTTGGGAGGCATGGGAGACCTTATTCGTTGTGACCAGTGATTCTTACTCCTCATAACCTACCAACCTCCATGTGCATGCGTAGAGAGTTTTTTTCCTCTCCATACTCGTTCCCGGGCCTGAGCATCCAAGAAGATCACTTGACGTATTCTTGCAGCCATTTATATATGAGTTGTAAATTTTATGTGTGCCCGGTGTTGAAGCATATGATGTCTCCTGTAAGGAAAATTTTCTGATGAGGGCTGTACTAATTTGGACCATTAGGGATTTCCTGGATTATGGTATGTTATCCGGATGGACAACGCATGGGAGGTAGCATGTCTGTGTTTTCAGAAAAAGACTGATGCATTCCAGTTGAAGAATGGACGCAAAACGTGTTGGTTTGACTGTCATAGAAGATTTCTACTGCATGGTCATCCATATCAAAGAAACACTAAAATTTTTACGAATGTGAGAAACGTTTTTATTGATCATATTCTCCAAGACAACGGTTCGGTTACTTTGGGGCTCATTGAATCTGTTGGTGCACTAAGAACTCGTGAATGCGGTGGAAATGGCAATGAAAATGTATACGCCGCTGGTTTATCCCACAACTGGCACAAGCAAAGCATCTCCTAGGATTTACCATACTGGAAGGACCAACTACTAAGGCATAATCTTGATGTCATGCATATTGAGAAAAACTTATTTGATAACATCATGAACACAGTTCTTGATTTCAGGCATCAGAAAGTTGGAGCAAAACATTCCTAAGATCTTATCAATCTAGAGAAGATATTTCCCCGTCTTTCTTTTATGTTACGGAGCATTTTCCCATTCATCTCCCTGGAGAAGCTAGACTAGGTGGTCTGGTACAATACCGGTGGATGTATCCCTTCGAGCGCTATATGTTCCACCTTAAAAAGAAGGTTAAGAACCACGCTAAAGTGGAGGGTTCTGTTGTGGCTCAATATAACAACGAAGAGACATCGACCTTTGACAGCTATTACTTCCATTCGCAAGTACGCAAAAAGAGTCGGCGCCCAGCAAGAAACGATAATAGAGGCGAGAAACAAATTTATCCGTCAACGGTTCCCAGCATTTTTCAACAAGTTAAGCGGTTAAGCGGTAAATCAGGAAAGCAGCAACTAATGACCCAAGAGCATGCACACCTGCACAAGTATATTCTCAACAACTGCGAGGAAGTATTTCAGTATGAGAGGTATATATAGTTTAATTTGTCTTTTTATTGCAGTTGCATGTAAATTTCATAATAATTGTTTTAATGAGTAAGTTTGCATTTTTCAAAGTTTATACATAGAATCACTCTAACATCATCATCCAGAATTGACCGAGGACGAGCGTGAAGATTGGAAAGAAAGATACTTTTGTGTTTGGTTAAATTTTTATGTGAGATTTTGATTGTCATATCACCCAAAACCCCATAAATTTGGTCGATTATTAACAACTCAACGTGTTACATTGTTAGGTGAACAATGAAGTCAAATACGCTCGCAAACCGGAAGATTGGTTAATAGAAATAGTCAGCGGCCTCCACTACAACACAAAATCTTATTCACGATATTGCACAAGGGGATATGCATTTAAAGTGCATAAAGTATGGTCTTCTAGGACAACTGCAGATCACAGAATTTCATCTCCATCCGGCGAAGTTGTGTACTATGGGGTTCTTAAGGAAATACTAGAAGTGAACTACATAGGGAAGCTCGGCATGAGATGTGTGGTCTTTTTTGTGTGATTGGTAAAACCCTATCATTGGGCAAGGTGTAACCATCTATCCATTCGACGAATATGCTTCGAAAATATGATCCGTTCATTATTGCTTCTCAAGCAGATCAGGTTATTGATCGACTTTTTACTTTTAAGTAATCTTCAATCTTGAATTAATTTCTTATAACACCATATAAATGTTTCTTCAATTTGATACAGGTGTGCTACATTCCTTATCCTCGAGTAACATACAAGAACGATGCATGGATCATAGTTACGGAAATATACACTCGAGGAAGAGTCTACGGAGTTGAAGAACAAGAGCCATTCCAAGCAAGAGAAAGTGATTATATAGCTCCGACGGAAGAATCCCTTGAAGTTAATCTAGTTGTCAATTTTAGTCATTTTGGGAATGTCGTTCTTCATTCAGATTTCGAAGAAGAGAGGGGTGAATCCGATGACGACATTGATTCGATTTCCATCGACTACGACTCAGAAAGAGATGCAGAATGATAATGAAATTATTTTTATATTTTTTTTTAAATCTAAAAAAGCCAACAAAAATAATTATTGAGTAGATGTTTTTTATATCTAGTTGTGTTATTATTTAAAAAAAATTAATTTTTTTAAAAATAGTTTAAAAATGGTATCAATAACTACTTATAGTTGCACAAAAACTGTAACGTAACACCCAGCTAGTTTGGTTCAGATCCTCCTTACGTTCGAGTCACGGCATGTGCGAATTTTTTATTAATCATCGGAAACTACCGACTGAAAATCGACAGATAAACGAATATAGATGGAAAACCGATAAAAGACTAAACACCGTCGGTTTTCCATTGGTTTTTTCCGACGAAAACCCGACAGAATATGGTGGTTTAAGGTTTAGGGATTCAAAAAAGAAGACGGTTCATCGTCAAACTTCCGGGGAAGTAATGTGAGGCTCACTATTAACACATATCAACCTTTAGAATCTCCAAGAACATGTTTTATCTGTTTTCTGAAAAATGAAGGATATCCGATGAAAACACTTCTTAGTCTACAATGATGTTTGACAATAGCTTGTACGGAACTATCGCTCGATTTACCGAATATACATTTAATGTTGTCCAAATCCCATGATCCTAAAGGTAGTGTCTTCACTGTCTCATGTAAGTTCAAAAGCAGCAATTACACTGCGTCTCTTCCCTATGCGATGTATTGGTAAGTGTCTTTTCGGAACTTTAATCCTAATTTCCGACGGATTGTCTTAGGTATTTCCGTCGGAAATTTTTATATAAATAATGTACGGATGTCACAATGTTTTTCATCTTCTACAAACACATACAAATATTGCAAAAAAATGGACTACGTCTATTTGTCCCTGGAAAACCGCTCCTCCTACTTGCGGGAAGTCCGTCAACCGGGTCGGGAACATCTTACCGTTCTTGACCCATCCCACCAGAACCATACCATTTTGTTCGGTTACAATGCAGTCATTCCGTCTGTCGTCAGTGATATCATCGAGAATCGCTGGTCTGGGAGTTATTTGACGCGTACTACAATGTTCCGGGCGACATTAAGGCGGCATGGTTCGAGGATTATTTAGTGAGATAAAACTTTAACTTCCACATTGTGGTTTATAACTAATAAAATTTCAATAATGTATTTTGTTCTCAAATTATAGGCGTACTTCACTTTTGGTCCAGACATAATCTTTACCGTTTGGCGGAAATTCCATAGAACGGCTAGGCGGTTTTTCCAGATGAAGCTGTCCTGGGAAAGAGGAGACCCAAGACCGTCATGGATTCCAGTGCGCTCATGGAATTACATGATCGGCCAGTGGATGGAGACGGAAGTCGGGGATTGGTTTGGGAACCAATTCCCAAATTTTAATTGATCCGTTTACACTAATTTAGAAATTAAAAAAATTATGTAATGTTTTTAAACACAATGTTATGTTTTAAAATATTATGTTTCCTAATTTTCAATAATTTAATGAGAATGTTTGTTTTTTAAATATGAACATATAATTATATCAAGATATGAATAATTGCTTCGTTTACATTAACAACTATAACATCATAGCACATTGGTCTCTGATTTGAGTTTAACTCCCATATGTCTCGGGTTCGAGTAATGCCTTCATCGGTTTTAATATGTTTATTATTTTGGCACAACATTAACATAGAAATAGATATATATATATATATATATATAATATGAATATATATATAATATGAATTAAACATACCAATAAATACAACATAGCACAATGGTTTGGGTGATTTGTATTCGTTCAAACACGGGTTCGAGTCACGCCGAGCCGATGTTTTTATTTTTAATAACCGATGGGTTTTTGAAAACCTGTCGGTTTTAAACCACTAAATTTTCACCATTTTTTCGAATACCACCAAATTATTCGTCGAACCGCCCAATTTTTTCACCAAATAATTGGACCGCCTTAATTCCGATGAATTTCTGACAGTTCATTAAGTAACCGTCGGAAAATGGATATTAACAAACCGACCACATCTTCTTCTTCTTCTTCATTTCTCTGTGATTTCTCTCTCTTTCTCTCTCTCTACCCTCTTGCTCTACCTTCTCTCTACACCTACGCGACGATTCCGGCCTCCTAGTGCCTCTATCGACCGTCAACATCTTCAACATCATGTAAGTTTCCCTTCTACCGATTCAATTTCAAAAAGTTGCGTTTTTAGGTTGTTAGATTCTTGGTTAGATAGTGCATGTATGATTCTTAAGAATATATAGGTAGTATAGGTTGGAATTAAGTTATTTAAGATGTTCTTTAGGTTGTTGAAGAGATGTGGTTGTTGTTAATTCGTTTTATATTTTTTAGAATCGGTTTTATGAAACTTTCAAAAGTAATAGTTCTTTAAAAAGTTATAAAGTATAATTTATTTTTAGTAATTTATTCATTTGTTTTAGGATAAATTATCTAGATTGTTAAATTTTATATAAAATTGTTAATAGTTCTTTAAAAAAGTTAATCTAGATTGTTAAATTTTATATAAAATTGTTAATAGTTCTTTAAAAAAGTTATAAAGTATAATTTAATTTTTAGTAATTTATTCATTTGTTTTAGGATAAATTATCTAGATTTGTTAAATTTTATATAAAATTGTTAACTTTAAAATTATTTTACGGTTTGTATGGATGATTATGGAGCGTTTGAGGCGTACTTGGCCACCCAACCAGATGAGATGCAGCCGGTCCAGCCACCACATCCACCGGCACAACGGTCTCACTCGACTCAGGTGAGACCGTCACAGCAGAGGCAGTCTATTCCTCGGCAGGATGCTCCTAGCGGGAGCCATTCAGTGTCTCCGGTGCCGGAGAAACAACAACAACATGTTCCGTGGTCTATCGCACTGGAGATAGAAGTGTTAGTCGAGCAGCCAGGACGAGAGATGATGAAAAGACTTCATCCCGATTACGAGAACAACCCGGGTACTTAATTGTCAGTCATTTTAACTTTAAGAAATTTGTTTTTATTATATATGCTTTGTAGATGACGTCTAATGTTTAATATTTTGGCGTTGGCGTTTTAAGGTTCGGGATGACGGCCTCTAAGATCACGCAGAGTATTTTGAACATGATGTACATCATGCTCACTCACCCGTATCTGAAGTACATGGTGATGCCTAAGTCCGACAGGCATAACTGGTTCCGCCAGTTCGCAGTACGTATCTTCATTCACTACCTTACATATTTTACATTTATATTAATTTTTGTGAACATAAACATTTTTTTAGCAAGAGTATATTTGGAATAAGAATCATATGACGCTTGTGGAGAAGGAGTTCCACCTGAAGGCGAAGAGCCACTATTCTCACTTCCTTAAAGAGTGGAAGCAGAAGTGGGTTGCAGAAGAAGAACCGAAGGGAGGGAACCCCACACTGTTTGCCGGGTTCATCCGCCATTGGTCACAGCCTGCTATAGCAGCGAAATCTTCGACACATTCCCAGAACCACAAGAGTGAGAGAGACGGTCAACGGATGGCGACCCATAACGCGGGAGCAAAGAGCACTGTACAGCGGAATATTGACTTTGTAAGTATTTTTAATATTTTCAATATTTTAGTTAATTAAATACTAATGAACGTTTCTAAAATGTGCAGAAACAGCGAACAGGATGAGACCCGACGTTTGCTGAGCTTACCGAGGATGGCCATAGAAACAAGATTACCGGCGAGATCCAGGATCCGATCGCTCGGAGAATTTTAGAGTCGGCAAAGAGGCGGGTGGAGGAGGTCCAAACTCAGCAGTCCGAGGAAGTCGGATCAATGGAGGAGGTATCGTCGGAAAAGATAAACGAGATTTTTCTCGAGGTAAATTTGTATGTTTACTAAAATTTGATATAATTCTTAAATTACTTGATTTCTAACTAATATTTTTTAAATAACTTAGCAGGAAACGCAGCGAAGGAAAGGACATGTTTTTGGCTTAGGAAACTTGCGGAGAGAGTCTCGACACTGATTTTCCTCTTTCGTCTAGAGAATGACTCCTTCGTTGAAGCCTTGAGGGAGAATGACGATAAAATTGAAGCTTTGAAGGTGAATCAGGCGCGGATTAAAGCTCAGATGCGAGAGGAAAGGGTGCAGACTGAAGCTCAGATGCTAGAGGAAAGGGTGCAGATTGAAGCTCAGATGCGGGCGGAAAAGGCAGAAACCGAAAGGAGGATGAAGGCGATGCAAGATCAGTTTATGAACTACATCAAGTACGGCATTGTTCCAGAAGGATCGGAAGCGGCAACTCCTGGAGAAGCACCGAGAGTGGGAACGAGAGCTTCGGGGACGTGTACAGGTACATGATTTGTAAAGGGAATGGGGACGAGACTGGGATCCGCTGTGGATCCCGGTCTTATGTATTTTTAAAATATATTAATTTTTTATGTATATTTTAATTAATTTTATAATAAATTTTCGTTTATTATATATTTTATTTTTAATATTAAATAAATTATTATATAAATTTGAAATAAATAATATTTACAAAAGAATTTAAATAAGAACCATCGATTATTTGTCGGTAACCTATCGGTTAAATCTTGTGCATAACTGTCGGTTTATTCTGGTCGGTAAACCGTCGGTTATATTCCATCGGTAAATCGTCGGTTATATTCTGTTGGTTATATTCTGTTGGTTTTATGTAGGTTATACTCCATCGGTAAACCGTCGGTTAATTTCCGCCGGTAAACCGTCGGTTGCCTTCGGTAAACCGTCGGTTAGTCGTCAGTTAATTTCCGTTGGTAAACCGTCGATTAATTTCCGTCGATAAAATGTCGGTTAAGTTCCTTCGGTAAACCGTCGGTAATTATCCGTCGGTTATTCATCGGTTAATTCATATTGATAAACCATCAGTAAACCGTCGGTTTATCGACCGTCGATAAACCGTCGGTATATTCTTTGTCGGAAATTTGTCGGGAATTACCGAAGGATTTCCAACGGATATTTGTTTCCAATGACATAGAACCGACGGATACGTCCGGTGGGAAATTCGTCGGGAAAGGCCACTACAGACGGATTACCGACGATTTGGTCCCTCGGTTTTTGGATGTTTTCTTATAGTGCATTTTTGTTCTCGTTATGGAGGTGTTTTCTTTTATTCTCAAGCACAGATTTGACATGGGATATATTTGTTATCACCCAAACACCGAAGAAATTGGAATCACTCATCTTATGTTTGTGGATGATGTCATGATATTTTTCGACGGTGGTGGATCTTCTCTACACGCCATAAATGAGGTCTTGGATGAGTTTTGCTTGTGGTCGGGACTTCAAATGAATAGACAAAAGAATTATCTTTATCATGCGGGATTGAACCAACTTGAATCCAGAGAATTGGCAAGCTATATATTCAACATTGGTTCTCTCCCTATAAGATATTTGGGTCTCCCTTTAGTGTCTCGTAAACTTTGTATATCTGAGTATGAGACGCTTCTGCAGAAAGTTACTTCTCGTTTTAGAGGTTGGGCTGTGAAATCTCTTTCGTTCGTAGGGTGCCTTCGACTGATTAAATATGTGATCTATGGGACTGTTATCTTTTGGGCATCAACTTAATTTGTCTTGGCGACTTAAAACACTCTCCTCAGCCGCTTTGTTTCTTCCCGGAAACCTAGCGAAATCCTAATATCCATACTTTCTCACCGAGTTCTTAAATCCTTCTTTTAGAATCCCTCAAGAAAACCCTAAGACTATTTCTATCTTAGGATAGACCGAGTTGAGATCTTACAATTGGCGCCAACTGTGGGGATTTCTGAAAGAAATTTCCGAACGAGATGTCTGGAAACAACAACGAGATCAACCCCAGAGTTGATTATGAAGGAAGTGATCTCGATCTAAGCGATCACGAAGATGAAGGGACCAGAGCGCCCAATGGCAAACCGCCACAAGGTTCCCAGTCCGGAAAAGACGACGGGAATATCCCGCCAGTCGATAAGACGGCTAAACAGGTCGACGAAGACTCTATTCTAGCCACTCTAATGGCCAAAATCGATCCCCAGAACGATTTGCTAAGAGAGGTTTCAGGAAGAGTCGACCAGTTGCAGTCTGAGCATGATCGAATTCGCTCAGACCAACAATTGAGGAAATCCAAACGTGCCGTCTCCCCAAAGGCGAAAGAAAAAGTCGCCAGACGACTGATCTATGATACGCCTAAAGGAGATCACCAAGAGCAGAGTCCAGACCAGGAACCCAAGAAAAACTTACGCCAAGAGTGAGATGAAGAGGATAAACATGAGCGAGGCTCGCGTCGAAAACGGGATCCAAAAGAACCCAAACGAGACTCGCATCAAAAACAAGACGACTTATATCACGAGCGATACTCACCTCGCAGAGACCTAGATGATGAATACGAACGGAATGATTATGAATCTCGGCACGACCAAGGTTCAGATCACAGAAGAAGATCGCATCGTGAGAATGACTCACGCCGGGATTGTTGGAAATCCGAGCCAATTCTACCGTATTCAGAATTCTCGCGAGTTCCAGATAGCCTAGGATCTAGGGTCTAGTTAATTGAATCCATGGATCTCACCTCGTGATTACCTGGTGTTTGGCAGCGGAAGATTGATCAGGTAATACAAGATCTATTGCACCTCAGATGCTGCGCCTCTATCGTAGTCCACAAGCACACAAGCTGGAATCCGCCGGGTTGCTAGCGCCGGTACTCGGATCTCCTGGGAACTCAGTTTCTAGCGGTTTCTGTGTTTTCTCTCTGATAAAACACTCTGGGCGGCGCAGACGAACCAACTCACTTAGGTCGAGATATAAAACGAACTTATATACTGACCTCGAGGTGAACCGAAACATCAGTTTCGGTTTCGCCATTGTGTCGACAGACACACTTATTGGTGTCGATCGACACACGTCCTGTATCGACCGACGCACCCAATGGTGTCGATCGATACACCCCTTTGAAACTTATATTCGATCTGTATTCAATACATATCGATCAGACCATATGCCAATGATCAATTCCCATGCAGAGTATATCCAACTTGCTTAGGTGTGTGACCCTGTAGGTTCACACGATACTGGAAATGAGTTACAACTCATTTGTCATAAGCGGTTTCTAGCAAAACGTTATGACTACCCAGTACCACATGAATTGTCCGATCTCGACAATACAACTATCTCTAGAGTTTGTACAATGTGATTTCAGAACATAATCCCAACAATCTCCCACTTGTACTGGAATCACCTATTCCTATAATCCCTTCGTCTCTATATCTTGATATGGCATAAGGCAAGAGACTGTGTCATTCTTATTATAGCCAACATCATGTTCATCGAATTCCTGATCTATACTGATTAAAACAAACGACTGACAATCACCTCGTTTGAGCACGGCCATGCATTTTCTCAGTATAAAATCTTCGACGGGCCCTGAGATATTTATCTCCCGTTATGCAGGAGGGACAAATTTCATCTTGTTCCATCCCTGTTTCTACACATACTTCATGATACGCACAAGCAATGCCGTTATAGCCGCCAGTTACGGAACGACGTTTGACAAGGTCAACACGCACCAATTCATATGCTAGAAAGCATGATGAACTCAGGCCTAAGGACTATACTCTATAGTCGTAATGAGAACCTCCCATGACCCCGATATAACTATCCTGTGGAGTTCTCATTAGCGGGTCATGTCCGATCATATGTTTTCCAACATATATCTATGTGATTGACTGTGATAATCATATCATTGACTCCATGAAACTTAGTCCAACAGTCACCTCACATACTAGTCTCGCGCGATTATTGGTGCCCCACTTCAATAACCTTGACTAGGGACAATCATAATTTATGTCATCTTTACTTATAGGGTTTCATGATCAAGTCCTCAACTTGATGACCTATAAGATGATCATAAAATACTTTGGGACTATTATTTAATTATCCAATAATTAAATAATACTGATGTCAGTTTTAACTTACATAAACACTACCAAGGCACGTCTATGTAGAGTTTACAACATAATTAAAATAACTCCCACTAGAATCAAGATCATCTTTTCAGATATCTTACACCTACAGCAACAGAATAAATTCCGTGCTTAGGTTGTGGGAGAGAGTGCGGTGCTATTGCTTGAAACAATTTCAACAAATTACACCGCCATTCAGATAAAAGCACTATTCTACGGTCTACTGCTTGGAGCCTTTCCAACAGTTAGCACCGCTATTCAGACAAAGAGACATAACCAGGTGGGAACCGGGAATCGTCTTTGTCCGACTAACTACTTTCAACTGGTTCGTCACTTTATCAGTTCACCACGAACCTATCCTTAGTGTTTCTCAACACTTGGGATATTTCTGGTAACTATTCAGTGACTATTACCGGAGTACATTGGTATTTTCTCGTCATGCTTTATGCTCAAGCTGCATCTAGATGAGCGCAAAATATGGCATTCATGATGGATTCTATTGCATCAGCATAAGTAATCACACTCATTAATACTAGTTCAGACAGTGTTCAAAACACTTCTTCCTGCTAATATTGTTACCAGCTCAGCCAGTGTTCAAGACACTTCATCTTTCTTAGATTATTGCCATAAGACCTTTGGTATGAAGCCATTCTTGGAATCAAGCACCTTAGAGCTGTCCAATACCTTATCAACATAAGGATTTTGACACTACCCAATTAGCTTACTCAATCTATATTAATAGATTCTTATTCCAAGAATTCACGCGGCTACTCCCATGTCTATCGTTTAAGTTTGACCTCCGACCTAAATCTTGACAAGACTTTAGCGCCGGAACGTCGTTTGTGAGATTCAAGTATGTTATCTACATACTGTGTGAGAATTGCCATTACGCTCCCACTAGTCTTCTTGTAAACGAATGGTTTCTTTTTCTTTCTGATCAAGTCAAAACTTTTGACCACATTATCAGAATGTTGATTCCAACTCCAAGATGTTTGTTTCAATCCAGAAATGGATCGGTGAAACTAACATGCATACCCAGCCAATTTTCGGAGTTGGGGCTTACCACCGCTTCTTTGAATTTCGCATGCTCGTCATTTTTCAATGATCAATGGATCACGACAATTGGTTACGAAAAATCACTCTCGAGTTAGTGACGGATCCTATCGGATCTACGAATTTCAGGCTCCACAGTTGCAGATCCTACAGCACTTTGTAGATCTCACCGCAGCTCTCCCTCAACAGGTTGAACAGCTTACTGCGTTTATCGAATTTCTTCGATGTGTACTTTTACTCCCACTGTTCCTTTTTAAAGTATCACCTTTCTTAAAAGACACAGTTCCGGACAACAAAAGTACTAAGCCTTGGTTTCCTCAGGACAACCAGCGAGGTAGAACTTATCAGATATGGATTCAAGTTTGTTTGTTGACTATTGTCTTACACAAACCTTGCAATCCCAATTAATCAGAAAAACATATTTGGAAATCACCCAGTCCACATCCAATGTGGTGTTTTTCACTGATTCTGATAGAAACCTTTTAGCGTAAACATAGACATTTCAGAACGTATTCTTAAATGGTTATGGAAGATTCCTGTGACTCATCATTGATCAGATCATTTCTAATAAGATCTGATTCATTCCTTTAGATGATCACCCAATTCTTGACTCTAGTATTTTTTTCTCCGCGATTCAATCGAGGATTTCAATACTTCTGTCAAATTGGTTCTACACTTCATCTTTGAACTCCCTCAAGGGATTCCAGCTCGTGTCTCATCAAATGAACACAGCCATACTTATTGATGCCATCAATAAGGTAATGAAGTATAGAATATTTCCTTTGGCAATAATGCTTGTTGGGCCGCATACATCAGTATGTGTAAGGCCCAATAAGCCTCTGGCCCATTTCCTTTTAGCTCTGCTAAATGGGCCTTAGTCATTTGGTCACGTGAACAGAATTCATATCTCAAATGATTAAAATCAAATGAGTCCAAAACTATGGATTTACTGAATCCGCTTCACTCTTGTGGTTAAACGACTATACCAAAGAAAAGTCGAGTTCGAGTCATCAGACTCAAACCGTTTGGTATTTATGTTATATTCATGTTGGTTTAAGATATAAAACCCATTCTAAACGGGGTGCTACCATAGAATATTTCATTAAGATCAAAAGAACAAAACTTGTCTTTTATCAAATGAAAAACATTCAAATTCTCAAAAGAAAATGAAAGGCATTTTGCATATAGCAAGTACATGGTGGCAATTACTTAATTTCAAAAACCAAGTAGGAAAGGCTCCTACAAGTGGAGATCTCTACGGCTCATGCAGCAACCATTGCTTCATCCAGACACGCAGTTCCACTTGTCCTTTCTTCAACGTTCTACTGTCGCTTAGGTCCTGCATATTTCAAAAATATCAGTACCACAACAAGTATCCAATACTTATGTAGAACTTGAATTAATAACACAATACCTGAAGAAGAAGTACCATACATCTTCTCCATCTCTTGTGAATCTTCCAAGAATTTAATGCAATCTCTCTTCCAATGCCTTGACTTATCGCAATAGAAGCACTTCTTAACACCAGATGGGCTTGACTTGGGCTTAACAGATGACACAGGCTTATCCTGATTCCAAATCTGGATGGCCCTGTCTCTACCCTTGCCAAAACAATATTTCTCAAATCTTTTACCCTTTATGATGTTTTGCTCTGCTGTCTTAAGCATGCCATGCAGCTCAGTCAACGTCTTCGTCAAGCCTTTCTTGATATAGTTCTTAATGAACTTATCATAGCTTGACGGCAGTGACTGCAGAATGATGTCAGTAGCCAACTCTAAGCTGACAGGACATTCCAGTTTCCCCAGGTTATCAACGTAACCCATCAGTTTAATGACATGAGGACTTACTGGAGCATCCTCTGGTAGTTTGCACTCAGTGAGAGACTTCACCATCTGGAATCTCTCAACTCGTGCCAGATCCTGAAACTTCAGTTTCAGGCTGGTGATCATCTCTATTGGCGACTCCATGTTCTCGTATTGACTTTTCAAGTCCGAGTTCATGGTAGCCAATATCAGACCACGCCCATCTACCACATCAATATAATGCTTATTCCAAGCATTATATGCTGCATGCGAGCGATTGGTCCCAAGCCTTTCTGGAAGAGCTTTCTCAAGGACATAGTCCTTGCTCTCCTGCTTGAGAATGAATCTCAGATTCCGATACCAATCAAGGAAGTTGGATCCATTTAACTTGTCCTTCTCAAGGACGGATCGCAACGAGAAAGTAGTCATATACATAAGCTGAAATCCAAGAAAAAACGAAGATTTAGTTATGTATATGAAGAGAAATCTTATCAAATAAGAGAACTCGCATTATATTCAAGCAGTGTTTCCTCTACGAATATAATGATCCAAGATCCTCAGATTACTAAAATTCGAGTGGGCGACTCGCCGTTACTCAAAATTTAGTTATCTAGGTAAGCAAATCATTGCTAATTGTACCCAGTACAACTCTTGGTCGCAGATGAGACAAACTATGTCTAATCCACTCTGATGTCTCTGGGCCCAGAACTTCTGATAGCCCAGTCAAGTAAAACCAATTTCTTCTGTCTTGTGATCATATGACAGTCGCACTGCAAGTCTGTCAATGACCACCTGCCAAACTCATGCTGTGGTGGATACCAAGGACTCCAAGACTATCCAACAAACAACACAAGTTTTCACAGTAGACAAAATTGGGCAAGATATCAAGGTCACTTGATATTTTGGTTGAGGAAACTAAACCCAAAAGTTTAGCAAATCAATCTCTTAGGTCATGTAATTGTTGATGTTTAGCACTGCATGTTCATCAACTCTACTACCTGCCTTACTCACGTAATTGTGGACACCAAGCTCTTGGCTAGATATCACACAACTAAATGAGTCTTGACAGTTGACCATATTGAAGCTAATCTTCGATCAATGTTTAAGTCTAGTTTGGTTTCTGCAAATTCAAGGTTCAATAACCAGAATTTCGAGCACTGTGTCGATCAACGCAGACTCTGTCTGTCGATCGACATAACCAAACAAAACCGGATTTCAATGACCGGTTAATTCAATTAACCCGGTTCATCGAACCAGTTATGTCGATCGAAGCAGCCCATGTGTGACGATCGACATAGACCTAAACCGCAGATAGTTCTTGATAACCGGTCCAATTCAATTGAACCAACTTATCTGATCAAACTGATCTTAACCAATCGGTTTATACCAATTGGGATGATCAGTTCAATCCAATTGAACCAATTTATCCAATTTAAACAGTTTAAACCAGTTTCAACTGATTGCGATAACCGGTCCAATTCAATTGAACCGTATTATCCAATCAAACTGATTTAACCCACCGGTTCATGCTAATTGAGATAATCAGTTCAATCCAATTGAACCAATTTATCCAATTTAAACCGATCAATTCGGACTTAACCAAGCATGATAACTGGTCCAATCCAATTGAACCGATTAACCATTCGCTTGGTCTGTGTCGACCGACACTAACCTGTGTCGATCGATACGTGACCGAATCTGCTCTGTGTCGACCGACACTCAACCTGTGTCGATCAACACAGAAGGCTTTCAGTTTTTCTACGCGAAAAACCCTAGCCGCCGAATCTGTCGTTTTCGCTGTTCTGTGTCGACCGACACACCCAGTGTGTCGATCGACACCATGCAAAAACACAGACTCGTTTATGATCGAACACGATCTAACCTGTTCTAACCAAACAACCTAGTTTGCGAATCTAAATCATCAAATTCGATTTAAACAGGTTTGATTCAATGATAAAACCCTAAGGCTCTGATACCACTGTTGGAAATCCGAGCCAATTCTACCGTATTCAGAATTCTCGCGAGTTCCAGATAGCCTAGGATCTAGGGTCTAGTTAATTGAATCCATGGATCTCACCTCGTGATTACCTGGTGTTTGGCAGCGGAAGATTGATCAGGTAATACGAGATCTATTGCGCCTCAGATGCTGCGCCTCTATCGTAGTCCACACGCACACAAGCTGGAATCCGCCGGGTTGCTAGCGCCGGTACTCGGATCTCCTGGGAACTCAGTTTCTAGAGGTTTCTGTGTTTTCTCTCTGAGAAAACACTCTGGGCGGCGCAGACGAACCAACTCACTTAGGTCGAGATATAAAACGTACTTATATACTGACCTCGAGGTGAACCGAAACATCAGTTTCGGTTTCGCCATTGTGTCGACCGACACACTTATTGGTGTCGATCGACACACGTCCTGTATCGACCGACGCACCCAATGGTGTCGATCGATACACCCCTTTGAAACTTATATTCGATCTGCATTCAATACATATCGATCAGACCATATGCCAATGATCAATTCCCATGCAGAGTATATCCAACTTGCTTAGGTGTGTGACCCTGTAGGTTCACACGATACTGGAAATGAGTTACAACTCATTTGTCATAAGCGGTTTCTAGCAAAACGTTATGACTACCCAGTACCACATGAATTGTCCGATCTCGACAATACAACTATCTCTAGAGTTTGTACAATGTGATTTCAGGACATAATCCCAACAGGGATAACCATCGCTACGAGCGAGGTGCATCCCAAGAGGAAACTCATGAAACGCCTGTTCGAGGAGAAAACCGCAGCCGGGTCGAGAAACAACTAACCAAACTTAGAGACACACTCAAGGAGCTCAAAGTCGAGGTTCACACCGTAAAAGGGTCCGCCCTAGAGATCGATCGAATCATCGAAGAAACTCAAAGGACCCCTTTTACTTCGCGTATCATGAATGCGTACGTCCGACAGAAGGAGAAACTCAAACTACCGACGTACAACGGTACTAAGGATCCAGCCTCCCATTTAATCACTTTCAAGATCATGGCGGTAAAAGCAGGGTTCTCATCGTCAAAAGAACGCGATATCGGCTTTTGCCAGCTATTCGCTGAAACCTTGGAAGGAGACGCGTTAACTTGGTTCTCTCGGCTTCCGCCCAAATCGATCGACAGCTTCTCCGACCTTACACGAGCATTCGTAAGACACCACTTTGCCTATGTAAACAAGGATACCTCGCTAAACGCATTGATGTTCATGTCGCAAGAAAAGAAGGAAACGCTGCGGGCCTTCATAGACTGGTTTAAGACGACCGTGACACGAGCAGAAGCCCCAGATAAAATTCACTATCGAGCCTCTAACAAACGCCGTATGGCATTTATCCCCCTTTTACCAGGATCTGGTTCTCAACCCACCACTGACCATCGAAGACGCCCTCCATCGGGCAAACAAATTCGTTGAGCTGGAAGAGAAGAAGGTGGCCTTGGCTAAGAAATTCGGCTCCACCAAGTAGATCGATAAGAAGGAAGAACGAGAACCTAGGCAACCTTATAAAAAGGGAACGAAGACAACAATGGTGGTCGGCAACTCCGGTAAACAACGTTCATCCAAACCTTGGAACAAATGGAGCGAGGAGGACAAGGATGCGGCACCGCAAACTGATTTCGAGCCAGAAAAAAGTATTGCGAGTACCATAAAGCTACTTCACACAACACCTCGGAATGTCGAACCCTCAAAGATGCATTGTATGCCCGACTCGCAAGTGGTAAGTGAAGGCGTCCATCGACGAACTAAGGGAAGATTCGAAGAGAAGCCGAGAAGAGCAGACCGACGATCAAACGCCCAAGCAAGGAAAGCAGCAACGCCGCATTAAAAGCATAGCCTTAAAACGCGACCGTGATGACCAAGAGGAAGACGAAGAGGAAACTCCTAAAGCCGTAAGAAGAATCAACATGATAATAGGTGGTTTAATCTCTGTGAATGACTCGGTTCGATCGATCAGAGGATACGAGCGCATGGCGCTAGCCGCACAAAACACACCTCAGCCGATCCAATCTGACGAGCCCCCCCCCCCCCCCCCCCCCCCGTTATTTTTACTGATCAAGATCTATGGGGAACTCATTATCCTCATAACGATCTGTTGGTGGTCAAGCTCCTCATTGGAAGCTGTCAGGTATCTCGCATCCTAGTTGATACAGACAGTTCTATTGACTTAATCTTCTTAGATACACTAAAGAAGATGGAAATCAAAGAAGAAGACATCAAGCAGAAGGCTAAGCCCCTCACCGGTTTCAAGAGTGAGACGACATACACAATCGGAACGATCAAGTTGCCCGTCTATGCTGGCGGAGTTAACAAAATGGTAAAGTTCCATGTCATCGACAAGCCGACTATATACAATGTTATGCTCGGAACGCCTTGGCTATACAACATGAAGGCAGTATCCTCAACTTATCATCAGTGCCTAAAGTTCCCTTCGCCTAAAGGAATCCAAACGGGTAAGGGATACCAAAGAGCAAGTCGGTCGTGCTTCATAAGATAACACAAGATAAGAGTACCATCATGTATGATCAACACGGAGCAAGGCAGGAAAGTTCCAGAAAGGGAACTTATTCAGCAAGTCGTCATCGATAACTGTGATGCAAACAAATGCGTAGGGATCGGGGTGGAATTACAGGATGATATCAAAAACGAGTTGATCGCATTCTTACAGAAAAACGTTGCGACCTTCGCTTGGTCAGTCAAGGATATGAAAGGAATCAATCCTTCAAATACAACTCACGAACTCAATGTCGATCCGACTTACAAGCCGATTAAGAAAAAGAGGCGTAAGCTCGGTACCGAAAGATCCAAAGCCGTCATTGAAGAAGTTGACAAGTTACTCGACGCCGGTTCGATTCAAGAGGTCAAGTACCCCGACTGGCTCGCTAACCCCGTTGTTGTGAAGAAGAAAAATGGAAAGTGGAGAGTCTGTGTTGACTTCACGGACCTCAACAAAGCCTGTCCAAAAGACAGCTTTCCCTTGTCACATATAGATCGACTTGTTGAAGCCACAGCTGGGAACGAGCTGCTTTTGTTTATGGATGCGTTTTCGGAATACAACCAGATTCTCATGAATCAAGACGATCGAGAGAAGACGGCATTCATAACGGAACGCGGAACTTACTGTTACAAGGTCATGCCATTCGGCCATAAGAAAGCAGGCGCTACATATCAATGATTGGTCAACCAGATGTTCGCAAATCAGCTCGGCACGACGATGGAGGTATACATTGACGATATGATGGTTATGTCCTTAGTCGCATCTCAACATGTTGGGCATCTGACGGAATGATTTAACATCCTCAATCGATACGGGCTGAAGCTTAACCCGGCAAAATGTATGTTTGGCGTAACATCAAGAGAGTTCCTCGGATATGTCGTCACTCAAAGGGTGATAGAAGCTAATCCGAAACAGATCTCGGCAATAGTCGACCTACCATCACCCAAGAATACCCGAGAGGTACAACGTTTGACTGGCCGCATAGCCGCCCTGAACAGATTCATATCTCGTTCGACGGATAAATGTCTGCCTTTCTATTAACTCCTTCGGGGGAACAAAAGGTTTATATGGGACGACAAGTGCCAAGAGGCATTCATCCAACTTAAAGACTACTTGTCAAACCCGCCAGTTTTATCAAAACCAGAAAATGGCGAAACACTTTTCTTATACATCGCGGTCTCAACAACTGCAGTCAGTGGAGTCCTAGTTCGAGAAGATCGAGGAGAACAAAATCTGATCTTTTACGTGAGCAAAACGATGAATGGAGCCGAAACAAGATATCATGCAATGGAAAAACTGGCCCTCGCCGTCGTCATCTCGGCAAGAAAGCTACACCCCTAATTCCAATCTCACTCAATTGTCGTGCTGAGTAGCCAGCCTCTTCGGACGATTTTACACAGTCCAGGACAATTCGGCCGCTTTGGAAAGTGGGCAGTGGAACTCAGCGAGTACGACATCGATTACAGAAATAGGACAACTGGCAAGTCTCAAGTAATAGTCGACTTCCTTGTGGAACTATCACCTGAACTGAATATCGATACTCAGGTAGAAGACAAAAACTGGAAACTTTTTGTTGACGGTGCCTCATCAAAACGAGGAGCCGGGGTAGGAGTACGTCTTATATCACCAACCGGCGAAGTACTAGAACAGTCGTTCAAGCTTGGGTTCGCGGCGTCTAACAAAACAGCCAAGTACGGGGCTTTGTTAGCCGGTCTCAGACTGGCTAGAGAAATCGGGGTGCGACATATCCTGGCCCATTGCGACTCCATGCTTATGGCGAATCAAATCAATGGAGAATACGAGGCCAAAAATGAGCGAATGGAAGCCTACCGAAAGGCGGCACTAGTACTTACCAGCTCTTTCGAATTCTTTGATATAGTCCAGATACCGAGGAAAGAAAATGCCCCAGCAGGTGCACTTGCATCTATGGCATCAAATCCCGACCTCTGCCGACGAATCCCAGTGAAAAAAATTCACGAACCAAGCATCCCACCGCCTGAAAGCAATCACGAAGAATCCACTCCTGATGATACTGTTCTCGCAATCCAACATGACGGTCAAGATGATCCGTGTTACAATGGTCGTGCTAAATGCACCGACCTCATTGACTCCTAACAGACAACGATGAGGATTGGCGACAAGAGATAAAAGCATATTTAACGGAGGGAAAACTTCCTGAGGACAAGTGGGCCGCACGCCGACTAAAAGTCAAAAGCGTGCGATACACGATGTACGACAGCGCCTTTTACAAATACTCAGCCAACAAATTCCTCCTCAGATGCATATCCGGAGACGAAATCCGCATAGTACTCGAAGAAACACATTCAGGAGCTTGCAGGAATCATTTTGGAGGTCGGTCCCTTGCTCTTAAAATCAAGTTAAATGGTCACTATTGGCCGACTATGGTCGCCGATTGTGAGACATATTCTAACAAATACGAAAAGTGTCAACGACATGCACCATTCATACACCGGCCTACAGAGCTACTCACCACATCAACCGCGGCCTAGCCATTCATGAGGTGGGAAATGGACATCGTTGGACCATTGCAACTTTCTAACCAAAGGCGCTTCCTGCTGATCATGACCGATTACTTCACAAAATTGGTCGAAGCTAAAGCGTATGTATCGATCCACGACGTCCAAGTTCAGAACTTTGTCAGGAAATACATCATATGCCGATACGGACTGCCTTACGAGATCGTCAGCGATAACATATCACAATTCACATCTAACCTCTTTGAAGGATTTTGCAAAAAATGGGATATACAGCTCAGTAAGTCGACATCGAGGTATCCTCAGGGAAACGGACAAGCTGAAGCCACCAACAAAACCATCATTGACGTCATCAAGAAGCGTCTCGAAAGCAAGAAAAGAGTCTGGGCTGATGAACTAGATGGAGTTCTTTGGTCGCATAGGACAACTCCTCGCCGCGCAACTGAGGCCACCCCGTTTTCCTTAGCCTTCGGCATGGAAGCAATGGTCCTAGAAGAGGCCAACATCTATACTCTTCGACGAGCCCTTATGCCTCAACACAACAAGATCAACGAAAAACTGCTGCTTCAAGCCCTCCATACAATCGAGGAAGAACGAAATCGGGCATTGCTCCGCATCCAAAACTACGAGCAGCTTGCAACTCGGTATTACAACCAAAAGGTAAAATAACGACACTTTCAAGTCGGCGACTACGTGCTTCACAAAGTCTATGAAAACACCAAAGAATGGAGAGCAGGCAAACTCGGCGCAAAGTGGGAAGGACCTACAAGATAACGAAAGTCGTTAAACTCGGCGTTTAGGAGCTCAAATCAATGAAGGGCAGAGCTTTGGCGCGTTCATGGAATTCAGCAAGCATGAAAGAGTACTTCTAGACGGCGGTCTAACCTAGGCTCAAAAAAAAAAGAAAAAAAAATGTATGAACTACGAGTGACTTGATTCTTCTTCGGAAGATACGTAAACTTAATAAACTTAATAAACTCTCTTATTTCTCAGCTCGCGCCAAGAATAAAAACACCTCAAGTAAGGTCAACACTACCCTCCGCCGGGTTAGCTTTCTTCATAACTTATGCCGAGTTATTATTATTCCTTTTTCAAATTAATTTCATGGCAAGCACTTGTCCAAAAGTCGAGCTTCTTAGTTCACTAAAGCCGGATGCTTAAAATCCGCAAAAGCCGGGCTTCTTAGCTTGCAAAAGCTGGATGCTTAAAATCCACAAAAGCCGGATGCTTAAAATCCACAAAAGCCGGGCTTCTTAGCTCGCAAAAGCCGGATGCTTAAAATCCGCAAAAGCCGGGCTTCTTAGCTCGCAAAAGATGGATGCTTAAAATCCGCAAAAGCCGGGATTCTTAGCTCGCAAAATTCGGACGCTTAAAATCCAAAACAAAAGCCGGGCTTTTTAGCTCGCAAAAGCCGGACTCCTAAGTTCGCAGAACACCGAGCTTTCAGCTTGCAGAAAGCCGAGCTCCTCAGCTCGCAAAGTCAAATGATACAGTGCTTTGAGTGTAAGCCGAGCACCCAATAATACTCGCACTATTAGCATCACGCTCCCTGGCTAGGAGTGTGGTCTTCTTTGCACGCGAGATGCATATCGCGGTAAGGAAAAGCCGAGATCCGTCTCGCACTAAAAAACCGGGTCCGTACCCGTACGTTCTCTGAGGTGGGCGATAACAAATAAGCCGATCACTTAAGCCTCGCACATTCGTCAGTCCTTTGAACAAGTAAGCCGAGCACGCATAAGTCTTGCAACCATTAAAACCAAGCGGAACGAAAAAGCCCTGTAAAAGAGCCGTTCTACTATAAAACAATCCAATCGCTATTCATTTCGATTCGTTCAAACGAGTTGAAAACATAGAATAGTCCGATTATGTGCAAAAAATAACTTACTCTAGAAATAGAGACAAAACATACTTTGAAACCCAAGAGTACATCCTTCGAGCAAAGGAGAAGTTTACAAACCAAAACCTTAAATACCAAAAGGAAAATCTTACACAAGAACCAACATAAAAATGTACATAAATAAGAAATCATTCGACCCCAGCCCCACTCGTCGATGACTTCTCCGGTTCATTCACCTTCTCGGCTTCGCTGACCTTAGCACTCGCGTCCTGCGCCACTGTCAACGCACCGTCTTGAGCCGTAATCTCCGGATTGCTAGCTGTCTGAACAAGGTTGGCAGGAAGTGCCTCCGGAATCACCCCACAGTTAGTCCCGAACTCGTCAATATCCTTTGGAACGCGGAGTGGCGAATCATGGTGAAGAGAACCCAAGAGAGGATGGCGAGTCAGCGAGAAGACGAATGTCTGTTCCTCTTTCGTCACAACATCCAACTTGTCAACTTTAGCATCAATCGCTACTTCATCGGCCGCGAGTTGGTCCAGGACCGGCTTTAGAATCGCCACGCCTTCTCCGTTGAGCTTCAGCAAACACTTCCAAAGGCCAGTAATCTGACCTTGCTCGATCTGTAACGTGGTGGCGTCCTCCTGATCCTTAACGTAGCGCTGGAAAATATCGAAATAAGACTGCGCCTTCGCCCTCATCGCCGCTTCAACGTGATTCCTCTATTTCAGGACCAGCTCGGCGCAGAATTTCTGTTGACTCCTTCTCTTCGACTGAAACTTAATGAGATCGGCTTTGGCTTTCTCGTCAGCTCGGCGCAGCTTTTCTTCCACATCACGAAGCTTATTCTTAAGCTCTAGGTTGCTTGCTTCCAAAGTATCCTATTCCTTCTTTGCTTTCTCGAGAAGTTCATCCCTCCTCTTCACCGCGTCAGCCATCTTTTGAGAGTCCCAGGCACTTTAAAGGGCTACGCGATTCGATGCTGCGATCATCTGAAAAGGAGAATCTTTGTCAGAATAACCAAACGGATTAACCCCTTTGAAAAAGGCTCTGAAAAGAATAAGAGAGACTTACCGCGGATTCGGCCTGCTTTAGGTTAAGGATCGCTTCGGAATGCGGAAGCTCCTTCAGATACGGCCAATCCGACTCATTCCCTCTCACGCAAGTAATCATATCGAAACAAGATCGGGAATTCTCGATAAGAGGAACCTTGCTCTCGTATTGGTAGGCAAAGTTATGGATCGAGGGCCGAGCACTGACATCCGCATCTCTCTGCGAGTTGCGTGGAAGAACTGTGACGATCTCCTTGCGAGAAATAAAGGACTTCTTTTCACCGGAGTTGATGTCAAGAATCTCTCCCTCCTCTTCATAAAACCGTCTCCATGGGTTAGGATCCTTGGCTTTGGTAGGTTTGTCGGTAGCCGTCTTCTTAACATAAGCCTCTTTAACCGGCTTACCCGCTACGGCCGCCTTCTTCGCGGGATTTTCTTGGTCTTGCCTCTCTTCAGCCGTCCTCTTTTTGGACTATGTCTTGGACGGGATCCTCTCAGATGGAGTCGCCATATTTGCTTTAGTAACAGCGGTAGCTCGGGGATCAGTAGACTTCTTGGTAACCAACGACTCACCAGCACCTTGGGACGACGGAGTTGCATCCTTCTCTTTAGTCTGCTCAGCTGAACGGGGGAGATTAGCCGAGATCTTCTGCGAGTAGTCAACTGACGTCATCTTCACCTTTCCCATCCTTGGTTTACCTAATTCGGCTTGAGCAACTTTCTCTGTGGTGTTCCACTTAACTACAAAGCAAACAAAGAGAAAGGAAGGTCAGAACTCAGAACCAAAAGAGTCATCAGCGCAAACCGGGTAAAGAAACATACCTTTAGAAATCCGCGGAAGAGATCGCTGATACGTTCCCGAGTAAGGTGCGTCCACTTACGAAGACTGAGAGCTCGAATAGATTCATCAATCGGAAAGAAGTTGTCCAGATAGAGCTTGAGGAACGGATGGCGCACTGCAAAAACAAAAGAAAAATTAAGTAAATCATCCGTGTCAATAAACAACAAACTCAGAACGACATCTACCAAAATTCGTATTCCAAGACGATCTGATAAGCTCTTTATGCTTCTCGGGTACAACCAGGGGAGTTATCTCGGCGTAGAAGTAATATCGCTGCCAAACGCGAATCTTATTCGGCGCATCCGTAACTACACCTTGGTCCTTTTTTAGTCTGACCGCGAAAAACCCTGGACTGCTATTGGGCATGGGATTAATTGAAGTCATCTTCTTGGATATCCTGACGGTGATCGTAATTTTGGCCTCGGCCCCTAGCACAAGGAGGCCTACCATGTGGCGAACCGCGGTAGCTGAAAGCTGAGAAATAGCGATCTCACAAGCAAATCAGGGAGTGGCAACCAAAGCCGGCTACCCGCAGTGTCGGTATTAATGAAATAAGACTCGTAAAAGGTCGGTCGAGTGGACCGGGAATAAGGAATTTAATCCTCGGGTGATGTAAGCACGAATAGATGGATGAATTCAAGGCTGCTGGTTGTGTAACTCTCTCAGCTTCGAACAGAAGATGGATGGTGAGATGAACAACTCACTTGTTCAATTGGGCTGATTGACTCTCTCAATATGTGGTTGAATAACTTATTTGAATCACACAAACAAGTTAATCCAAGGTTTTCTAGTGAATAGATGAATCACACACTTATTCAAAAGAAGGGAAAACTCTAACAAAGAACTCTCTTTGAATAGAAACTGAATAATACTTTTATTGGCTGATTGAAAGGTAAATGTTACAATGGACTAGACTAAGCTTAAATAAGCTGTACACAATGACCACATTGTTGGGAATGTCCTGAAATCTACCGTACTATCTCTAGAAAGTATGATAAGTGTCGAGATCAGACATAAGTCATAAATACTGGGTGATCATGATGACTTGCTAGAGCCCGCTCATGATCTATAAGTTTAGGACTTATTACCAGTATTGTATGATCCCAAAGGGTCACACACCATAGCTAACAGGAAAGTTAAAATGGAATTAATACGGTAAGATGCAAGGCATTTACTGTATTTAAACAGAGAATTGGGCCAGACAAAATACTGGCTTTTGTCTAATTTGTGTCTTGGGCCCAAAAGCCTAATAGGCTATTAGTTTAATAACTTGGGCCCATATAAGGCAGAGGGAGGCGCAGCCTAGGGTATTACAACACCCCATCTGCGATTTCTAAGAGTAGCCGTCCTCTCTCTCTCTGTTAGTTCCAGCTTGGTCTAGCAGCCTGATCCAGTAGCTTGTAAGCGTGTGGATACCTAGGAGGAGCCGGTTTCTATCAGCTCTTGCAGATCTCGATATTCCTTTGATCAATCCGCTGCAATCATAAGGTAATCATCCTGATCTGTTTATGATTCATCTGCAAATCACCTAGATCCTAGTTGATTATGTTAGGTTGTAATCTGATAATTACACCAATGAACACACATAATCCTTCAGTGGTATCAGAGCCTAGGTCATTAGGTTTTTGCTTTTTGGATCATACTAGGTTGTTTATTAGTTTGATGAATCGATTTTAATGAGTAAAATTGATTGAAACTTTGAAAACCTAGAAATAAGAAAAGCTTAATGTTTAAAGTCGATTATGTATCAATCGCTTTTGACATAATCGCTTTTGACTTTGTTTCAATAATAAGACCTTCGCTTGTTGACTTTTGGATCGTAAGAATGATCAATTATTGAATTGAATTAGTGATCGATTATGTCATGATAGGTTTGTCAATAATCAAAATCGTTTTTGTCTTTAGTGATTGTCATCTTCAATTGTTGACTTTGTTTCATGATCATAAGTGAATCGTTTTGTCCATAAGTGATTGTCTTGATCTTAATGTGAACGTGACAATTTTGTTTTGGAAAAGTCAAAATCTCTTATTGAAGATATTATAAGAATCGATTTGTTAAGGTTTGTTAAGGATCATGATTTTGTCTTATTTGAATGTCATAAATCGAATTGATAAGTCAAAAGCAATTATCGATTTGGAAAAGTCAAAATCAATTATTTAATTAATGTATGGTTCAAGCGGTTAACCCAAATCGCGGTTTGCTGGAAATTATTTAATACAATTGGTATTATTTAATTTCTGGTTAAACCGGATTTAAATTCAAAATTGAATTTTAACCTAAACCGAAGGCTGTTCTAAGTTTGATTTGGTTGGACCAAATAATTTAGAGCTGGTCTGGTTTAGTAAATAACCAGTTGGATTTAGTAGTTAATTTGGTCTTGTACCAGAATTAATGAACCGACTCGGTTATGTCAAATTATTGGGCCAATTGGAATTCTGTGGTCTTGGGCCAAGAATTGGGCCTATAATTTGTGACCCAACCGAAAACTTTGATAAAACATTAAATTAGAGAGCTTCTAATATTAGAAGTTTCTAATTTTGGCATGTTAGGAAACTTCTAAAAATAGTATGTTTCCGATTTAGAAAGTTTCTAAAAATAGTAGGTTTCCCTAAATAGAAAGTTTCCACATTTAGTAAGTTACCTGAAATGGAAAGTTTCCCAAAATAGTAATCTTCTATTTTTGGGAGGAAATCTATTGAAACCTAAAATCCTCAAAAACAATATCAAGCTTGGATGTCTTGCCCAATCTTGTCAGCTACTTAACGCTTATTCAATTACAGATATGGCTTACAGTGTGAGGTGTCTGTTTTTGCGTAAGTAAAGTAGTATATAGTCACTAATTTCATTGGGAGTCCCAGACTTTAGTGATTATTTGGCTGTAAGAGATTGGTTTCCTTGACTGGGCCATCGGGAGTCCCGGGCCTTGAGACATCTGGTGTATTGGGCCTTGGGCCCAATTCACAACCGAGAGTTATTGGATATAACTAGCTGTGTGTATGCTTACCAAGTAAAGCTACTTCTGGGTGACGGCCAGTGGCCCACTTTGGATTTAGCTGAACATGGGTCTCGGAATCATTGCATTCTTATGAGGTTAAACAAAGAAATTTTGAATGCAATGCGAGTTTTCTTATAAATTATTAAGATTACTCTTTTATGAACTAAATAACTAAAACTCTATTTATCTCTAAATTTCAGTTATGACTAGCACAAACAATCAAAACACTTTCTCGATCCGGTCTGTCCTTGAGATGGACAAACTGAACGGATCAAATTTCTTGACTTGGTCGCGGAACCTGAGGCTAGTCCTCAGGCAGGAGAGAAAGGACTATGTCCTTGAGAGAGCTCTCCCCGAGAGGATCGGGTCCAATGCCTCTCATGCAGTATATGATGCTTGAAATAAGCATTATAATGATGCGGTAGATGTGCGTGGTCTGATATTGGCTACCATGGACTCAGATTTGCTGAAGCAATATGAGAACATGGAGTCGCCAATAGAGATGATCAGCAGCCTGAAATTGAAATTTCAGGAGCAGGTAAGAGTGGAGAGATACCAGTTGGTTAAGTCTCTCACTAGCTGCAAGCTACCAAATGATCATCCAGTAAGTCCTCATGTCAGTAAAATGATGGGTTACATTGATAACCTGAGGAAACTGGATTA
Organism: Orychophragmus violaceus; assembly: GCA_030180135.1. Classification (NCBI taxonomy): domain Eukaryota; kingdom Viridiplantae; phylum Streptophyta; class Magnoliopsida; order Brassicales; family Brassicaceae; genus Orychophragmus; species Orychophragmus violaceus. Next base: position 44,361,811 of record CM058233.1, read on the forward strand.
TCCAGTTAGCCAAGAATTGGCAACTGAGATCATTCTGCAGTCACTGCCGTCAAGCTATGATAAGTTCAAAAGGAACTATATCAAGAAAGGCTTAACGAAGACGCTGACTGAACTGCATGATATGCTCAAGACAGTTGAGCCAAACGTGAAGAGTACCCTGTATAATCTCATAATGGAGAAGGGTAGGTTTACTAAACCTAGTGCTGACAAGGGTGAAGACAAAGTTGTCCAGATTTTGAATCATGGTAAGCGTGTGTCTTCTGAGCCCGAGTCAGATACATCTTACGTTGGTAAGTGCTGCTACTGTAAAGAGACTGGGCATTGGAAGAGAGATTGCATTAAATTCATGGAAGATTATGAGGAGTTGAAGTTGATGTATGAGACTACTTCCTCAGGTATTCATGTTATTACTTCAAGTTCTACCTTATAGGTATTGGATACTGGTTGTGGCACTGATATTTGTTATAATATGCAGAGCCTAAGCAACAGTAGAACGTTGAAGGAAGGACAAGTGGAACTGCATGTCTGGAAGGAGCTATGGATGCTGCCTCAGCCGTAGGGTTTTCACTTGTAGATGCCTTTGAGGCTTGGTTTTGTATTAAGTAATTGCTACAATGTACATGCTTTAAGCAGAGTTGTCTTTCATTTTCTTGTAAGAATTTGAATGTTTTTCATTTTGATAAAAGACAAGTTTTGTTCTTTTGATCTCAATGAAATATTGATTGTAGCACCCTATTCAAGGAATGGGTTTTATATCTTAAACCAAAGAGTGCCTAAATGTAACATAAATACCGAATTGGTTTAAATCTGATGAATTAAACCTGATTTTTCTTGGCGTAAATGTTTTGGTCACATAGAGTAAGTCGGATTCAGAAACCCCATAGTTATGGACTTTTGGGCTCATTTGATCGGATATCTTATGAGACTTGAATTCTGCTTACTGGACCAAAAGACAAAGGGCCCATCTTAGCCGAGCTAGAGAAAGGCCCAAAGGCTTATTGGACCTTGAACATACTCATGTATGTGGCCCGATGAGCAGTAATGCCAGAGAAAATTTCCTGTACTTCATTATATTTACTGATTACTTCAGTGAGTATGACTGTGTTCATTTGATGAGACACGAGTCGGAATTCTTTGAAATGGTCGAAAGAGTTCCAGAATGAGGTATAGAATCTGAGTGACAGAAGTATTGAGACTCTGGATTAGATCACGAGTGAGAATACTTAAGTCATTGATGGTGTGATCATCTGAATGAGTGTGAAGTCGTTTCACAGCTCATTTCTCCTGAAAACCTTGAGGTGTTTCTGTGAGAAAGAATCAGATCTTATTAGAAATGATTAAAGATGAGTCACATGAATCTTCCATGATATCCATTAAGTATAACGCTCTAGAAATATCTAAGTTTACGCTGAAATAGTTCCACCAATATCAGTTGAAAGACACCACATAAATGTGGACTGGAAATTATCCAAATTCGTCTTTACTGAGTATTTGTAGTTGAGCTACTTCGCTGGTTGTCCTAGGGAAACCCAGGCTTGTTACTTTTTACGTCCATTCCGAAAACGAAGTTAGGTTGTTCGGAATTCTGTTTTCTAAAAGGAAAGTTGCTTTCCAAGAAGAACAGTGGGAGTAAAAGTATAACTCGAAGAAATTCAAGAAATACAGGAGGCTGCTCAACCTGTTGAGGGAGAGCAGCGGATGGATTTACAGATTTCTGTAGAATCTACACCTGTAGAGCCTGAAGTTCGCAGATCTGAATGAATCTGTCACTAATCCGAGAGTGATTTCTCGTGATTAATTGCCATGATCTGATGATCATTGAAAGTGACGAACCTGCGAAATTCACAGAAGCGAAAGTGAGCCCGGACTCCGAAAAATTATACTGTATGTAAGTTAGCTTCATCGATCCATTCATGGATAGAAGCAAACATATCGGAGTTGGAATCTTCGTTCTGTTGAAGTAGTCAAGGTTTTGACTTGAACAGGAACGAGATGGAACTGTGCGTTTACTAATAGATAAGTGGGAGCGATGTTGCATTTCTCATAGTGTATGTCGATGACATACTGATTCTCGGAAATAACGTTCCAATGCTGCAGTCGGTAAAGGACTGGCTTGGGAGTTGGTTTTATGATTGATATGGGTAAAGCCAAGTAAGTTCTTGGATTTTGGATCTAAAGATAGAGATCCAAAAGAGCTGATAGGACAAAGTCAGGATTCTTATATTGACAAAGTCCTACACGTTTTCAGCATTCCAAGAAGGGTTTTATGCCAATGTCACATGGCATTACGTTAAGCAAGAAACAGTGTCCTACGATAACTGCTGAGCTTGAATGCATGGATGAGATTCCATATGCGTTGGCAATTGGATCTATCATGTATGCCATGACACGTACTTGTTTTGATGTTGCTTTAATGTTAAGCAAGACAAGTAAAGACCAGTCAAATCCAGCGAAGAATCACTGGATAGACGTAATGAATATCCTTAAGTATTTGGAAAATACTTAGGATAAGTTCTTGATTTACGGAGAAAGTGAGGTGCTACAAGTTGGTAGAGTCTGAAAGGCAAGTTACCAACAGACAAAGATGATTTCCGGTCACAGTCCGGTTATATCTTGTGTCTGTCTGGCGGTGCAAGGCACTGTTGCTGACTCCATGACTTAAGCTGAACATTTCGCAGCTTGGGTAGCGGCGAAAGAGGTTGTTTGGAAAGAAGAGTTCATCACTGAACTTGATGTGATTCCCAGCATAGATGAGACTAGCTGCACATCAGAGGTCCAAACACCTTGAGGGTAGGTATAACCTATTCCGTGAGATAAATGACAGAGGTGTTAAGTAGATCAGCAAGTTTCAACGAATGAGAACGTTGCTAATCTATTAACGAAGCCACTCCTTAGGCCTAAGCACGAGTCGCGGACTGTAGCTGTAGGATAAGTGAAATTAAGATGTAGTCTTAATTTCAGTGGGAGTTTGTAAAGGGCTTTATTTAGTTGTTTTGAAAGGTTCATGTAAACATAATATTTTATGTTTATGAAATCTATGATTTCTGGATTATTTTAACTGTGATATAAATAATCGTTCCAAAATGATTCATGTCATTATACATGGGCCATCGAAGTACATGAGGAGACTTGATCCTGAAACCCCATATTTAACGAAATGACATAAATCATAATGTCCATAGTCGAAGGTTGTTGAAATTGGAACACCAACAACCACTTGAGACTAGAGTGTGTTGAGACTTATGACCAAGTTTCGAGGGGTCATAGATGCGCGGCATCAAAGTCGACACATAGGTATATGTAGGGGAGCATATGACCGGACATGGCCCGCTGATGAGAACTCTACAAGATATTAATATATGTGTCATAAGAGGTTCTCATATACGACTATAGAGTATAGTCCTTAGACCTGAGTTCGCATGCATGTGGCTGCACGTGGATTGATGCGCTTTGATCATTGTCTAACGCTGTTTCGTAACTGGGAGCTATAAGGACCTTGGTTGGGTGTATTATGAAGTGTGTAGTTCATAGTGATGGAACAATATGGGATTTGTCCCTGCCGTTTAACGGAGGTAATATCTCTAGGCCAATCGGAGACTTGATAGCTGGTAAGAGAGTGGCCACTCCCAAACGGACTTGCCCAAGTCGTTTGAATTGTCAGTATCAAATCTGGTCCGATAAACATGGTCTGGCTATATAAGGATGACACGCATCTTGCCTTATGCCAGATCGAGATATTGAGACAAAAGGATTAGGGAATGTAGGATTCCAGTACAAGTGGGAGATTATTGGGAATGTCCTGAAATCTACCGTACTATCTCTAGAAAGTATGATAAGTGTCGAGATCAGACATAAGTCATAAATACTGGGTGATCATGATGACTTGCTAGAGCCCGCTCATGATCTATAAGTTTAGGACTTATTACCAGTATTGTATGATCCCAAAGGGTCACACACCATAGCTAACGGGAAAGTTAAAATGTAATTAATACGGTAAGATGCAAGGCATTTACTGTATTTAAACAGAGAATTGGGCCAGACAAAATACAGGCTTTTGTCTAATTTGTGTCTTGGGCCCAAAAGCCTAATAGGCCATTAGTTTAATAACTTGGGCCCATATAAGGCAGAGGGAGGCGCAGCCTAGGGTATTACAACACCCCATCTGCGATTTCTAAGAGTAGCCGTCCTCTCTCTCTCTGTTAGTTCCTGCTTGGTCTAGCAGCCTGATCCAGTAGCTTGTAAGCGTGTGGATACCTAGGAGGAGCCGGTTTCTATCAGCTATTGCAGATCTCGATATTCCTTTGATCAATCCGCTGCAATCATAAGGTAATCATCCTGATCTGTTTATGATTCATCTGCAAATCACCTAGATCCTAGTTGATTATGTTAGGTTGTAATCTGATAATTACACCAATGAACACACATAATCCTTCACACATGGCCATAAATAAAGAAAGAAATCGTTGCTTAATAAAAACTAGCCGTTGGGCAGATTCAAGGGGATTCTTGGCCAAGTATGGAAACCCTTGAGTCTTGGTGGTTTAGGCAAGTATGAATGATCTCTAGGAATGTCCAGGTGCAGTGAATGTGGCTGGGGATTGTGTAGAAACACATCACAATGTAGCCGTTGGTTGATGATCTTCTTAGGCTCCAAAATAGGCAAGTCGGTCCATTTTATTCTCCAAGTGATTATGTGCATTCTGTATGGACTTAGGACGTCTTCTAGCTTCTTTGGGTTCTGGTAATGTCTCCTGGTCGCCAAGTCTTGTTTGAGAGGTGATAAACCAAGTGGTCTTCATAGTTTCCTTAAATGGCTTCGGATTGGCAATTTGCATAACTTGTGATCCAACATAAACCGAGGCTGTTCTAGCTCGACCAATGTCTTCAAGGATAGCTATTTGATGCAAGCCATTGATGCTGAGTTGGTTGGCATGAGTGGAATCTCCATGGCTGAGTGGTTTAGCTCCTGGTTGCTTATCTCCAATGGCATGGACCGGCTGGTTGGTCTCTCCTCTATGCATCTTGGTTGATGATGTCTAGATGCCCTCATCATAGTCTCCCTCTTGGAAAGGTTTCGACCTCAAAAATAGATAATCTGCACCAAGAGAAAGTAAGTTAGCTTTCATTCTTCTTTGGGAGTTTAGGGTCTTACCTTGATGGGTATATGGTCTGGATGTGAATGGAGTGTCTGGTGGTTCTCATTTGAGCAAATAGGATAGTAATACTCCTCTTCTTTGGGCTGGTATGGTGCCTCCTTTGTCTATCTTGCTCTTGCTCTCCTTATGACCTGAAATATGTTCAACACTTGGGCAAAGAGACAAGTGCATTATGGGCTCTTTATCATAGAATAAACAACTTGAATCCTTCTCCTTAGAGTCAATTTCATGTGCTAATGATATCTCATTTTCTTTCAAGCTTAACAAGTTCTTTAACACAGCTGTTGAATCATTTGAAATGAAATGTATCAAAGAAAGACTTAGCTTGTTAAGAGATGTTGTATCCTTGATGTGTTCTGGAGGTTTCTCCTTGATGTCCTCCTTTTCTCTATTGCCTTGATCAGTCTGATCACTTAGTGTAAGGGCTATTTCTGAGCTTCTCTTCAAATTCTCTTCTCCCTTGTGTTTTATATCTGTAGAGATGCTCACTGGGAAGAACAAGTGCATTCTATTTGTTCTTGGAGTACTTAAAACAGATTGTATGATACTTGTACTTACATGTTCAGCTTCAGTAGGTTGTATGAGGGTTTGGACCTTCTGCTCTTGTGAGCTAGTGATCATTAAACGTTCATCTTCTTTCCTGATCACCAACATATGTTTCTCTTCTCTTTGATCTTCCCTACTGAATTTGTTTTGCTCATGCTCTTTACTGCTCAGTTCTTCTTTCCCTGTATCAAATCTTCTTGACAAAGACAAATGCATGACACTAGAATTTGGAAATAACAAATCAGAATGAGCTAAACTATCACTGGTTTTAGCTAATGGGGTTTTATATCCTAGTGATGTTTCTTTCAACAATTGTTTAGATGTACAAGTTGCAGCAAAATGTCCTCTCTTATGACATCTATAACATGTCTGATCTTTAACTTTATTAGAGTTGGAATACTTACCTTGGTGTGGTGCTGCTGATTGCTTGTGTAAGGTAGTAGAGCTTGAGACATTGACCTCTTCTTGTGGTTTACTAGTACTCTTCTCTTGTACAACTTTCTCTGCCGGTTTCTTCCTAAATTTGGAAGCTTGTTGCTTCTTCTTACTAGACGTTTTCCTTTTTGTTTTTTGGCTGGCAGTCTTTGTTGGTGGGGTAATTGTGATCCACCTTCTTGGTTCTTGAGGAATTTGACACCTTGAGTAGTATGGGTCTGTTGAAATTTCTTCTACAAATTCCTTATGCAGCAGCTGCTTCATCTCTTCCCAAGTGCGGTCTGGTAGATCATATTCAAGCCTGAGGTAAGCATCCTGATCCCATTCTAGATAGGCTTCTTCAATTAAAGTTTCTTCAGCAATGGTTTTCTTCTCCTCTTCTGGAACTTGATTTGCTTGAAACCAGTCATCCATATCTCTTTCCCACCTTAGATAAGCTTCTGGTCCTTGCACACGACCTGAAAAACAGATGTTATATGGTTCTTCTTGACAAAACTCACCTTGGTATTCTTCTCCTCCACTGATTTCAGAATGGTTGTTGCTCTCCCATGCTTCTTCAATTTGCTCTTCTCTTGTTTCTATCTCAACTTCACTTATATTATATTGGGAATCAGCTTCTTCACAACCTGGTTCTTCTTCAGAGTTGGTTTCAGTTTGAGCTTCTCCATCCCAAGAGTCAAACTCTTGTTGCTCTTCTTCTTCTTTGCAATCCGGTTCTTCTCTATAAGGATCTTCAAAGTCAAATTGATCCTCCCATGCTTCCTCATGGCTTGACTCGCATTGTACTTCATCTTGGTAAGGGTCTGGAGGTTCTGGTTCAGGTTCTCCATCATTAAATTCCTCTTCATAGTTTGTGCTATAAAATTCCTCTCCATGTGCTTCCTCTTCAAGCTCGGATCCTTCCTGATCTTGCTCAGCATCTGCATCAAAGCTAGCTTCTGATGCTGCTTCTTCTATCCAAGATGCTTCAGAGAACTCTTCTTCTCCATTCCATGAGTGATCTTCATCACCCCAATCAACCTCTGAGGTAGTGTAGACACTTGCCCCATCTTCATCTTCCATGTTTTATCTCCTGTTCACAAGTTAAAAAAACAAGATGTATGAATGTGTAATAGATTATAGTTGATATAATATGTCACACAGTCCAATTAATTTTCAAAACTCAGAGAATAAAAGTTTGAAATATGGTTTCCTTTATTGGAGAAAAGGCTACACGTTTTTGGCTATTAGAAATAAGAAAAACGAATTTGGTCAATAAAGTGGAGCCTAAAAACTGTTGAAAACTTAAACAAGAAAGGAAACAAACACCTTTGATAGCTTTTCTTTTAAAAAATCGAATCAAAACTCAATAATTCTTCTCTTTGGTTTTCTGGTTTTAAGGTTTGCAATAAGAACAACAATGGTGAAATCAACAGAACAATGGAATGACGCAAATTTCTTTTTGGCTTTTTTGGTTTTAGGAAAACAATAGATGAATGAAAAACAGGATGAACTAATGAGATAATGCTAAACATAATCCTTTTTATGACTTTTCGATTTTTGAATGCAAATGATGAATGATAACAGACGAGATGCAACAATATGACTTGTTTTTGAGTTTTCTTTTGAGTATGCAAGCAAATGAAATAGGATGATAAACAAAACAGAATGACAAATCAAAATAGAATGATAAAAGTAGAATGATTTTTTTATGGATTTTCGTTTTAAGATGCAATGAAACAGAACATAAGGATGAATGCAAATGATGAAATGATTTGAAGAAACAGAAAACTAATGGAAATAACAAAGAACAAGGATAGAAAACACCTGTTTAGGAGCCTTTCGGCTCTGATACCAGATGATGTATGCACGGATAGATGGATGGATTCAAGGCTGCTGGTTGTGTAACTCTCTCAGCTTCGAACAGAAGATGGATGGTGAAATGAACAACTCACTTATTCAATTGGGCTGATTGACTCTATCAATCTGTGGTTGAACAACTTATTTGAATCACACAAACAAGTTAATCCAAGGTTTTCTAGTGAATAGATGAATCACACACTTATTCAAAAGAAGGGAAAACTCTAACAAAGAACTCTCTTTGAATGGAAACTGAATAATACTTTTATTGGCTGATTGAAAGGTAAATGTTACAATGGACTAGACTAAGCTTAAATAAGATGTACACAACAGCCATATGGCCAGAAATAAAGAAAGAAATCGTTGCTTAATAAAAACTAGCCGTTGGGCAGATTCAAGGGGATTCATGGCCAAGTATGGAAACCCTTGAGTCTTGGTGGTTTAGGCAAGTATGAATGATGTCTAGGAATGTCCAGGTGTAGTGAATGTGGCTTGGGATTGTGTAGAAACACATCAGAATGTTGCCGTTGGTTGATGATCTTCTTAGGCTCCAAATTAGGCAAGTCGGTCCATTTGATTCTCCAAGTGATTATGTGCATTCTGTATGGACTTAGGACGTCTTCTAGCTTCTTTGGGTTGTAGTAAATGTCTCCTGGTCTCCAAGTCTTGGTTTGAGAGGTGATAAACCAAGTGGTCTTCATAGTTTCCTTAAATGGCTTCGGAATGGCAATTTGCATAACTTGTGATCCAACATGAACCGAGGCTGTTCTAGCTCGACCAATGTCTTCAAGGATGGCTATTTGATGCGAGCCATTGATGCTGAGTTAGTTGGCATGAGTGGAATCTCCATGGCTGAGTGGTTTAGTTCCTGGTTGCTTATCTCCAATGGCATAGACCGGCTGGTTGGTCTCTCCTCTATGCATCTTGGATGATGATGGCTGGATGCCCTCATCATCGGGTCAGCTCCTCACTCTTGAAGCATAGAAGTCACCGTTTCCACGGTGGATCGAGTCCGGAAGACGTTGCCGTACGCCTCCTTAGGGGCAGCCGACAACCCAGGTGGCGAAATATCAGTATCACTGCCATCGACGTCGGTATCACCTCCCTCAACATCGACATCAACCGCATCAGGATTCTCTGAATCCGAATCTCGGAGCTGCGGAATCTGTAACTCGCCCTGAATCGGACTCTGCGCAGCACCAGTCAACCGAGATAACTCAAAACGACGCTCGAGCTCCTTGGCTTGTCGATAGCAAGGATGCCTCTTCAAGTCGGAAGATGTACTGCTACCTGATGACGAATCCGAAGAGACGACGCACCGTCTTGGCGAATGTTCCTCAGACGATACAGAAACAACCTCTTTGTCCTTGTTTCCCGAACAACGGATCAAAGACATGATTTACGAAGAACAAAAGAAGAACAAAACCACTAAAACGAGATTTGATCTAAAGTTCTAAGAAAGCCACGGCGGAGCAATGGCGGAGAATTAAAACAAAGAAAAAGCGGTAGAGAGCGAAAAGTTACCTTTATCTTCTTCGTTTAAGCAGAAATGAAGAAATGAGAAGTAAGAGCAGAGAATATATAGAGGAAATGGGCGCCGTATCCGAGAATACATAATTACCTAGGCGACATTTCGTTTCTCGCACCTATAAACCGGTTTAACCGAAAATCAAATCCAATTCCCTTTCGGGTGGGATAAATTGATTCGATTCCTCTTGGATAAAACTAAGACCGGTCCAAATCAATTCAGTCCAATCGAAAGTTTAAACCAACCTAAATCACTTCCTAAACAAAACGACATTTTCCTCGTACCGCCGTTCTAAATAAATTCGAATCGCCGCACTGGGGGGCTTATTGTTGGAGTCAAGATTAGCACCTTTCCCAAAAATCCCATTATGGAATTTAGGTCGGCCCAATTAGGAAAGTGGGCTCGGATTTAACCTAACTCGGCCCGGTCACTTGGATAACTAGGGTTACAAAGAAGGGAAGAACAACAAAAGAAAAGCGGCGCGCGTGGTGAACACACACGCTTTTCAATACAATTCCCTGAGAGTTTTTAGCAAAACCAATTTAACCTAATTTCACTTGGGCGACTTAAAACACTCTCCTCAGCCGTTTTGCTTCTTCCCGGAAACCTAGCGAAACCCTAATTTCCATACTTTCTCACCGAGTTCTTAAATCCTTCTTTTAGAATCCCTCAAGAAAACCCTAAAACTCTTTTTATCTTAGGATAGACCGAGTTGAGATCTTACAAAAAGAACTAAATGATTTTTCTCATTGGAAAACCGAGTCATTTTTTAGAATAAAGAGGATTCTTGACATGTCATTATTTAATATTGTGAGAAATTATTATTCTTCAGTTTTAGGTTGACACCATATCATGTGGTTCTAAAAGATTTAAATTGTGAAGTTTGACTTTTTCAATAGTCCTGTCCTCTCGCCGCAAATACCAAGTCTCAACCTCTCTCCTTTCTTATAGTCTAAAACATTTCTTATATATAGAAACTAAAATGATAAAACGAATTTGTAAAAGGTAAAGAAAAAAATCATTTCGGCAACTAAAAACTAAAATCCCTGACTAAAAATCCTATATATACATTTCCACTCCTACTCCTATTCTTCTATTAATTTATTAAACACTCAATCGGGGTAAACACAAGATTACAAACAATGTCTTCAATTTTTGGATCGGTCTATATATTTGCTGCGGTGGCTATACAACTGCTCCTTATAGGCAATGTTTCGTCTCTCAACCTTACCAATGTGTATCTCAACCACAAATGCAATAACACCCAAGGGAAATACACGCCAGGGAGTGTGTTCGACAAAAACCTAAACCAAGTCATCAAAAACATATCTACATTTGATCTGCGCAGCGGTTACGCCCTCGACTCCAATTTAGAACACTCCTACAAAAATTCAACTCCCGATACTGTCTTCGTTTTACTCCAGTGTCGTGGCGATTCCTACGGGTCCAAGTGTCACTCATGCCTCGCCACAGCCCTCTCTGGGGTAAAATCACTTCACTATTATATATTAGCAATCAATCATGTGCATATGTAAATGCGCATGCGCGCACACTAGTTAATCTCAGAGAGATATACATAATAGATATATGACGGTCCTAATAATCTACATAGCTTGTTTAACTGACATAAGAAGAAGAAAAAAAAAAATCATCTGACGTAAACCGTAAACTGATATGTTTTTGGGCCAATTACCACTGGGGTCCCAAATCAGGAATTTGATGGGACAAATACTAATATATAAGGCATTTAGGCTCATCACTCCTTGCAAATAAGTTTTGTTTTGGAAGTCCATCAAATATAAAATGGTATAGAGGATCGTATGTTAAACCATTTAGAATGGCCCAAAAAGATTAATTTCTTAAAGTTGAATTTGGTTTAAGATAGGCCGATAAAAACCATCATCTCAAAAAAGTGTCTTAGGATCTCACATTAGAAATTTGTAGGAAAAAACACTATTATATAAGACATTTGGGAAATTTTACGTATTGCAAATTAATGTTGAGTTGAAAGCCTATAAAACTTAACAAGAACAAACAAAACTCTATATTATATATTATTCAATGCAATATTCTTTTTGATCGTGGTATGGATATGTTTATGATAGCTTCGTAAGAGATGTCCTGGAAATAAAGGGGCAATAATATGGTATGACCAATGTCTTTTGGAGATTTCGACATACAATTCCGATGACTCGAGAATCCATTACGAAAATATTTTATGCATACCCAACCCAAAAAATGTGAATGGAAATCAAAAGATGTTCAATGAGAAGAGGAAGAAACTCTTCGAAAAGCTAATTCTAGAAGTCGGCAAATTAGGAAAGGACGACAAAGGACCACTTTATGCAACGGGGGAAACTATATTCGGGACAAAGAAGATTTATGCAATGGTTCAGTGTACGAAAGACTTATGGGAGAACGGATGCTATGTGTGTCAAGAGTACCTTACACAAAAGTATGAATACCACATCGAAGGAAAGCAAGGAGCAAGAATTTTGGGTAGAAGTTGTAATCTAAGGTTTGAGATTTACCCTTTTCTTAGAACTTAATACTGTTTGCTGAAATCATATTGCTTAATGTTTGAATAAGTGCTATATGAGCGAATAGTAGGTGTTCTCCCCTTTGAACAACTTGTATGGAGAGCTAACTTTTTTTTTAATTTAATTTTCATGTCAACAAGCTTCTTATAACCTAAAATACTCGGTTACTATTTATTGTTTAAAGGTTATTGCAAGTTTTTACTTTTTATAAAACATGTATCTTCGAAAAGTCGGACTGATCGGCCGATTACACGTCAAGGAGGCGCTCCAGAGCGCCAGGATTAAAACCCAAATCGGAGAAAAAATTTGGGTATACTAAAAAAAAAACTCAATTTTGTGGCGTTTTGAGTTTAGAATCCATAATAACATGTTAGATCTATAAGAATTTTGAGTAAACAAGATAAAAACGCAAAGAAAATGAAGTTTTTGCGTGAAATTCGTCCATGGCGGCTGGAAAATTAGGTTTACAGTGCATAGACACGAAAAAGAATGTAATGGCCCAAAAACTACACCCAAAAAAATTTGAAAAAAGAGCAAGCCCAAAGCCCAACTCCACCAAGCCCACTCTCTTTTCTTGGAAACCCTAGCCTTTTCCCTATAAATACAAGCCTCTTCCCTTCTTCAAACCTATTTTCTCTTCCTGCTGCGAAGCCCTGTCGGAGTGTGGAGCCGTTCGAAGCCCTAGGAGTCACTGTTCACGTTCCCGAGCTTTCCCCTTGATCAAGGTAATTCCCGAACCAGTAGATCTAGAGTTTTCAAACCAAAAACCATGTTTTCAATCGTTTTTCAAAAAATACATCGAATCCCGAAAAACCGAGTATACCATCGTGATCGCCTTGATGAGACGAAGCCGGAGCCGTCGATCGATCGCCGAACCGCCGCCGCACGCACCCCCACGCGCCGCCAGAGTGCCGGGCGCGTGAGATCCACACGCCGCGAGGATCCCACACGCCGGAGCCCCACGCGCCACCGCCGGAGACCACGCGCCGACCGGAGCCGCCGTCCGTCGCCGGAGAACCGCCGGAGCCACGCCGCCGTCCACCGCCGGAGCCGCCGTCGCCGTCGCCGTCGCCGGGGAAGCCGCCGGAGCCGCCGCCGCCGACCGTTGACCGCCGCCGTTGACCACCGGTCCGGTTTAGGTTGGTCCGGTTCGGTTCGATCCCAATTTCCAATTGATTTCCGGTTTAACCAATTTGATTTCGGTTTAGCCGGTTTTCCAAAATTGATTTCGATTCCCAGTTTAGCCAAACCGATTCCTAATTTGATTTTGTTTTCAATTTCAATTCGGTTTTATTCGGTTTAGGATTGAACTATGAAACTTCCTTCGATCATATCTAGCCCATCTTAGATCCGATTTGAGTGATTCAAAAGCATAAGTTGATTTATTTTTTGCTCTCTTTCCAGATCTGTCGTCCGTTTGGTCTCATGAGGCTCCTAATTTACGAAAATGCCCTTCTTTGGCCAAGGTGAGGATCGGTTCTTGACCCTTGCTTGCCTATTCAATTTCGGACGATAGTTCTTAGTTAATACCGTCTTTCCTAGATAGTGTAGGATAGATATATGCGCATAATGTGATTGATTGTGGAACTTAGTGTTGGGAATGTCCTGAAATCTACTGTGCTATCTCTAGAAAGTATGATAAGTGTCGAGATCAGACATAAGTCATAAATACTGGGAGGTCATGATGACTTGCTAGAGCCCGCTCTTGATCTATAAGTTAAGTACTTATTACCAGTATTGTATGATCCCTAAGGGTCACACACCATAGCTAACGGGAAAGTTAACATGGAATTAATACAGTAAGATGCAAGACATTTACTGTATTTGTACAGAGAATTGGGCCAGACAAAATACAGTCTTTTGTCTGATTTGGGTCTTGGGCCCAAAAGCCTAATAGGCCATTAGTTTAATTACTTGGGCCCATATAAGGAAGAGCAGGCGCCAGTTAGCATCATTCTTCTACGATTTTAGGTCTGTCCGTCTTCCTCTCTCTCTGTTGTTCCAGCTTGGTCTAGCAGCCTGATCCAGTAGCTTGTAAGCGTGTGGATACCAAGGAGGAGCCGGTAATCATCAGCTCTTGCAGATCTCGATATTCCCTTGATCAATCCGCTGCAATCATAAGGTAATGATCCTGATCTGTTTATGATTCATCTGCAAATCACCTAGATCCTAGTTGATTATGTTAGGTTGTAATCTGATAATTACACCAAATGAACAAACATAATCCTATAGTGGTATCAGAGCCTAGGTTGTTAGGTTTTTGCTTTTTGGATCATACTAGGTTGTTTATTAGTTTGATGAATCGATTTTAATGAGTAAAATTTGATTAGAAAACTTGAAAAACCTAATATGTAAATCGCATGATCCGATTGAAACCCATCGGTATGCGATATGGACGCCCGTATCGATCGACGAGGGAGCGTGATATCGATCGATATCAATCGGATCGATTGCTTCTCGCTGTCCCGATGACCCGATCGTAACGAGCTGATGCACGCGAGTATCGATCGACGCAGGAGCGTCATATCGATCGATATGCTGGCGAGGCATACGTTCCGCGAGTAGCCAATCGGTTTAGCCGAGCTTCGCGGTTCGTTCTTCCAGAACCCACGACAATGAACCGATCAAACCGATTGTGGTTCATTGTCAGCTTTAGCTTAAACCGCAAGTTAGGTCAAAATTGGCTAAAACACAAGGTGTTTCTTCCCGGTTTTGGACTTAACCGAACCGATCCAATTTAATTGGTGGTTCAAGCGGTTAACCCAAATCGCGGTTTGCTGGAAATTATTTAATACAATTGGTATTATTTAATTTCTGGTTAAACCGGATTTAAATTCAAAATTGAATTTTAACCTAAACCGAAGGCTGGTCTAAGTTTGATTTGGTTGGACCAAATAATTTAGAGCTGGTCTGGTTTAGTAAATAACCAGTTGGATTTAGTAGTTAATTTGGTCTTGGACCAGAATTAATGAACCGACTCGGTTATGTCAAATTATTGGGCCAATTGGAATTATGTGGTCTTGGGCCAAGAATTGGGCCTATAATTTGTGACCCAACCGAAAACTTTAATAAAATATTAAATTAGAAATTTCTATTTTAGCATGTTTCTAGATTTAGAAAGTTTCTAAAATAAGTAAGTTTCCCAAAATAGTAATCTTCTATTTTTGGAAAGAAAACCTAAAATCCTCAAAACCAATATCAAGCTTGGATGTCTTGCCCAATCTTGTCAGCTACTTAACGCTTATTCAATTACAGATATAGCTTACAGTGTGAGGTATCTGTTTTTGCGTAAGTTAAGTAGTATATAGTCACTAATTTCATTGGGAGTCCCAGACTTTAGTGATTATTTGGCTGTAAGAGATTGGTTTCCTTGACTGGGCCATCGGGAGTCCCGGGTCTTGAGACATCTGGTGAATTGGGCCTTGGGCCCAATCCACAACCGAGAGTTATATAGATATAACTAGCTGTGTGCATGCTTACCAAGTAAAGCTAATTTCGGGTGACGGCCAGTGGCCCACTTTGGTTTTGGTTGAACATGGGTCTCGGAATCATTGCATTCTTATGAGGTTAAACAAAGAAATTTTGAATGCAATGCGAGTTTTCTTATAAGTTTTAAGATTACTCTTTTATGAACTAAATAACTAAAACTCTATTGTCTCATAATTTCAGCTATATCAAGCACAACAACACAAAACACTTTCTCGATCCGGTCTGCCCTTGAGAAGGACAAACTGAACGGATCAAACTTCCTGAACTGGTCCAGGAACCTGAGACTTGTGCTCAAGCAGGAGAAGAAGGCTTATGTCCTTGAAAGAGTTCTCCCCCTAGACCTGCGAATAATGCCGCACAAGCTGTGAAGAATGCTTGGGATACGCATTCTTCAGATGCTAATGACGTGGTTTGCCTAATGTTGGCGACAATGGCTCCCGATCTGCAGATTCAGTGGAAAGGCCTGACTTGTCCCATGGAACTGATGGCAAACCTGAAAGCGTTGTTTCAGGAGCAGGCTCGTACAGAGAGATTCCAAACTGTAAAGAATCTCTTGGACTGTAAAATGGCTAAGGATGCAGCAGTGAGTCCACATGTTCTGAAAATGATGGGTTATCTCGATCATTTGACTAGACTCGACTGTCCTATAAGCCAAGAGCTTGCTTGTGATATCGTTCTGCAGTCTCTTACTCTTGCATATGACCAGTTCGTCTTGAACTATAATATGCATGGGTTGACAAAGACATTGCCTGAGCTACATGGTATGCTCAAGACTGCGGAACCTAATCTGAAGAAGGCCAAGGACCCGTCTGTACTCATGGTGCAGAAGGGCAAGGGTTTCAAGAAATCCGCTGCAGACAAGGGAAAGGGCAAGGCAGTCCACAACGAAAAGGCCAAGCCCAAGCCCGTGTCTAAAGCTGGGCCTTCTGATATCTGCCACTTTTGCAAAGAGGCAGGGCATTATCGCAGGGATTGTAAGAAATACCAGGAAAGTCTGAAGGAGAAGAAGAAGTCCTTCGCGACTACTTCTTCAGGTATTTTTGTTATTGAAGTAAATACTACTACTTCTGATAATACCACTTGGGTATTAGATACTGGATGTGGGGCTCATATTTGTACTAATGTGCAGGCGCTCAGCAACAGTAGAAGGTTGAAGCAAGGGCAAGTAGAGTTGCGGGTTGGCAATGGAGCGAAGGTTCCAGCACTGGCCGTTGGCACTTACTTGTTATCTTTACCTTCTGGATTGATTTTAGAACTTGAGAATTGTTATTTTGTACCTGCTATAAGCAGAAATATCATTTCAGTTTCATTATTGGATTTACAAGGATTTGATTTTTCTATTAAGAATAAATTGTGTTCCTTTAATCTCAATGATATGTTCTATGGCTGTGCCCCTCTTATTAATGGGCTGTACATGCTGGATCAATCTGCTCCAGTATATAACATTAATACAAAAAGGTTCAAATCTAACGAAGAAAATGAAACGTTTCTCTGGCATTGTCGTTTGGGGCACATTAGTGAGAAACGCGTCAAGAAGCTCCATTCAAATGGACTCTTGGGCTCATTTGACTTTGAGTCTTGTGAGCAATGCGAATCTTGCCTAATGGGCAAAATGACACGGGCCCCTTTTAATAAACCTACAGAAAGGGCCAGTGAACTATTGGGCCTGATACATACTGACGTGTGTGGCCCAATGTCCACAAATGCTAGAGGAAACTATCAGTACTTCATTACATTCACTGATGATTTCAGTAGATATGGATATGTCTACTTGATGAAACATAAGTCGGAAACCTTTGAGAAGTTCAAAGAATTCCAGAATGAAGTACAGAACCAGCTTGGTAAAAGTATTAAGGCTCTTCGGTCGGACCGAGGAGGAGAATACTTGAGCCAGGAATTCCGTGATCATCTGAGTGAGTGTGGGATCATCTCCCAACTCACACCTCCTGGAACACCTCAGTGGAATGGTGTGTCTGAGAGAAGGAATCGGACATTGTTAGATATGGTCCGATCCATGATGAGTCACACAGACCTTCCTATATCCCTTTGGGGATATGCTTTGCTGACCGCAACGTTCACACTGAACAGAGTGCCATCAAAGGCAGTAGCAAAGACACCATATGAGTTATGGACTGGAAAAGCTCCAGCAATGTCTTTTCTCAGAATTTGGGGTTGTGAAGCCTATGTCAAAAGATTAATCTCAGACAAGCTTACACCAAAATCTGACAAATGCTACTTCATTGGTTATCCTAGGGATACCAAGGCTTATTACTTCTATCTGCGATCCGAGAACAAGATCTTTGTTGCTCGGGATTGTACTTTTCTTGAGAGGGAATTTCTCTCTAAGAAAGATAGTGGGAGTAAGGTACAACTTGATGAAATTCAAGAAGGACAGGAATCTGTTCAACCTAATGAGGAAGAACAGCAGGATGAATTACATGAAGTTGTAATAGAACCTGAACCTGATGTACCTGAAGTTCGAAGATCCGGAAGGATCCGTCACGAACCCGATAGATATCAGGGATTCCTCGTGACTAATTGCCATGATCTTTTGATCATTGACGGTGATGAACCCTCGAACTTTCCAGAAGCCATGATGGGCCCTGACTCCTTAAAGTGGCGTGAAGCCACTGAATCCGAGATGGACTCCATGACTAGCAACCAAGTGTTTTCACTGGTTGACTTACCCGCTGGTGCTAAAGCCATCGAGTGTAAATGGATCTTCAAGAAGAAGATTGACGTGGATGGAAATGTCCAGATTTACAAGGCCAGGTTGGTGGCAAAAGGTTTCAAACAAATTCATGGTATAGACTATGATGAAACCTATTCACCAGTGGCCATGATGAAATCAATTCGGATTCTCCTAGCAACTGCCGCTTATTATGATTATGAGATTTGGCAGATGGATGTGAAAACCGCCTTCCTGAATGGAATCTTGGAGGAGGATGTGTATATGACACAGCCTGACGGTTACATTGATCCTAAGAATGCTGGGAAAGTATGCAAGCTTCACAAATCCATTTATGGATTGAAGCAAGCATCGAGGAGTTGGAATCTTCGTTTTGATGAAGCAATAAAGAACTTTGACTTCATCAGAAACAAAGAAGAACAATGTGTGTATAAGAAAACTAGTGGGAGCAAAGTGGCGTTTCTTATCCTATATGTCGATGACATATTGCTTCTTGGAAATGATATTCCAATGCTGAAGTCTGTTAAAGACTGGCTGGGAAGTTGTTTTTCCATGAAGGACATGGGTGAAGCCGCGTATGTTCTTGGAATTCGAATCTTTAGAGACAGATCTAAAAGGATGATTGGACTTTGTCAAGATTCTTATATAGACAAAGTCCTGCATCGATTCGGAATGGATAAATCCAAGAAGGGATTCACGCCAATGATACATGGTGCTACACTAAGCAAGACTCAGTGTCCTAAAACACCTGATGAGCTTAAGCGCATGAGTAGGATACCTTATGCTTCGGCCATAGGATATATCATGTATGCCATGATCTGTACTCGTCCTGATGTTGCTTATGCACTAAGCATGACAAGTAGGTACCAGTCTAATCCAGGTGAGAGTCACTGGATTGCCGTAAAGAATATCCTGAAGTATTTGAGGAATACTAAGGATAAGTTCTTGGTTTACGGAGGAAGTGAAGTGCTTGAAATGAGTGGATTCACGGATGCAAGTTTTCAGACAGATCAAGATGATTTCCGGTCACAGTCTGGTTACATCTTCTGTCTGAATGGCGGTGCAGTAAGTTGGAAGAGCTCCAAGCAGAGCACCGTGGCAGATTCCACAACTGAAGTTGAATACATCGCTACTTCAGAAGCTGCGAAGGAAGGAGTTTGGATAAGGAACTTCATGATTGAACTCGGTGTATTCCCAAATGCCACTGAGCCTCTAACACTGTATTGTGACAACAATGGTGCAATTGCTCAAGCCAAGGAACCGAGACATCATCAGAAATCCAAACATATTATGAGAAGGTATCACCTGATTCGTGATATAGTGAATAGAGGTGAAGTGATGGTCAGCAGAGTTCCCACTGATGAGAACGTGGCTGACCCGTTGACAAAGCCACTCCCGAGACCTAAGCACGAGTTGCATACTGCTGCTGTAGGAATTAGAGATATTCAAATGTAATCTCTTTTTGAGTGGGAGTTGTGAGGGCTTTATTTTAGTTATTTTGATTGGTTCATGTAAACATTTTTTAAATGTTAAAGAAATTTTATTTCTGGATTATTTTAACTGTGATATAAAATAATCGTTCCAAAATGATTCATGTCATTATATATGGGCCATCGAAGTACATGAGTAGACTTGATCCTGAAACCCCATGTTTAACGAAATGACATAAATCATAGTGTCCATAGTCGAAGGTTGTTGAAATTGGAACACCAACAACCATTTGAGACTAGAGTGTGTTGAGACTTATGACCAAGTTTCGAGGGGTCATAGATGCGCGGCATCAAAGTCGACACATAGGTATATGTAGGGGAGCATATGACCGGACATGGCCCGCTGATGAGAACTCTACAAGATATTAATATATGTGTCATGATGGGTTCTCATTTACGACTATAGAGTATAGTCCTTAGACCTGAGTTCGCATGCATGTGGCTGCACATGGATTGATGCGCTTTGATCATTGTCTAACGCTGTTTCGTAACTGGGAGCTATAAGGACCTTGGTTGGGTGTATTATGAAGTGTGTAGTTCATAGTGATGGAACAAGATGGGATTTGTCCCTGCCGTTTAACGGAGGTAATATCTCTAGGCCAATCGGAGACTTGATAGCTGGTAAGAGAGTGGCCACTCCAAAACGGACTTGCCCAAGTCGTTTGAATTGTCAGTATCAAGTCTGCTCTGATGAACATGGTCTGGCTATATAAGGATGACACGCATCTTGCCTTATGCCAGATCGAGATATTGAGACAAAAGGATTAGGGAATGTAGAATTCCAGTACAAGTGGGAGATTGTTGGGAATGTCCTGAAATCTACTGTGCTATCTCTAGAAAGTATGATAAGTGTCGAGATCAGACATAAGTCATAAATACTGGGAGGTCATGATGACTTGCTAGAGCCCGCTCTTGATCTATAAGTTAAGTACTTATTACCAGTATTGTATGATCCCTAAGGGTCACACACCATAGCTAACGGGAAAGTTAACATGGAATTAATACAGTAAGATGCAAGACATTTACTGTATTTGTACAGAGAATTGGGCCAGACAAAATACAGTCTTTTGTCTGATTTGGGTCTTGGGCCCAAAAGCCTAATAGGCCATTAGTTTAATTACTTGGGCCCATATAAGGAAGAGCAGGCGCCAGTTAGCATCATTCTTCTACGATTTTAGGTCTGGCCGTCTTCCTCTCTCTCTGTTGTTCCAGCTTGGTCTAGCAGCCTGATCCAGTAGCTTGTAAGCGTGTGGATACCAAGGAGGAGCCGGTAATCATCAGCTCTTGCAGATCTCGATATTCCCTTGATCAATCCGCTGCAATCATAAGGTAATGATCCTGATCTGTTTATGATTCATCTGTAAATCACCTAGATCCTAGTTGATTATGTTAGGTTGTAATCTGATAATTACACCAAATGAACAAACATAATCCTATACTTAGAATGCTAGGTTATCGCTTAAACCGAAAACGTTGTTTGTGTGTGATGGACTTGAAGGGTTTAGAACTGTGGTAGGGCCCCCGAAAGGGTGTTGTTTGGCGGCTCTCGTACCGAGGGATTTTGGTTGAAAGGTACGTGACCCTTGAATCGTCGGAAGAGGGTTTTGGCGAGCCCCCCAAGTGGAATAAATTTGGGCGCCGGAGCCAATGGCAGGCTTCGGTTTCCCTGGGAATTGTTTGCGCTTCGTGTGGAGTAGATGTCCTTTGGGACGTAGGTTGTGTGGTGAAAGCCTTCGGTTGATGATTGTTGATTGCAAGATGATATTATCCTAAGACTTGTGATTCGTTGTTGTGTAGTGTAAGTTGGGATCGCGGGTTTCTTAAATCCGCCCCTCACTGGGTAATTGTGTTTGAAACAATTACTCAGACCTCTTTTCCCTTTTCCCCTGTCCCCATTTTCTTGCAGGTCCGGATGTGGGATTGATTCGATCGTGTGACATCATTGGTGGATTTCAATACGAAGAGAGCGCCGGGTTCCTGAGACCAGTTGAGAAGGAGTCCCGGTTGGACTGAATCCGGTTCAACGGGCGTCCTAATGCCGCGTCTCCGGTTTACCGGGAGGCGGGTGTTACAATTTGGTATCAGAGCCTAGGTTAAGATCTCCCAGCCTTGTCCTGGGAGATCAGCTTTCGTTGTTTTCCCAAAACCCCGATTTCAATCTTTTCAAAAGCGTTTGCGAAAACTTTACTAAAATGGTTACTTTGCGAAAAAATTTCAAACACCAATTTATGTTACTGATTATCTCCTGTGGTGACGTCTTATAGTATCTATTTATGCAGGATGTCTTCTGATTCGAGCTCCGATTCTGGGTCCGAGTACGCACCTAGCCCCACCAGTGTTCTACGCACCCGTGCTTCAACCAGGAGGAGTGCACCACCGCGCCAGAGGAGACGGCTCACGATCAGGACCCCAGCCGCGACCCCGGGACCCGTCCGACCACCCACCCCGCACCCTAGAGGTCGACTTGTGTTTGCATCAGTTGGGGCCTTTACGAGACCAGTGAGGGGGAGAGGCCGACCTCGGAAGACGCCTATCGTTGATCCGTCAACACCTGTGAATTCAGTGGATGCACCCAGTGCTAGGAGGCCTGGGAAGGAGCATTTAGTGGAGGAGAGTCACCCCGATCCGCCAGCTCAGGTGTGCTTCATGACGGTGAGACCTTCAGATTAGCGTGACCCGGCTTTCCCGGACCTTCTACCAGAGGCGATATCGCAGGAAGACGACATCCTGGGGGTGTCGACCGCGAGGCCACCGACGTATACACCACCTCGGGACGTTCCCCGACCCTTTCAGATGGTTGGGATGAGTGTGCAGGATTACCTGGAGGCATTCATTTTCAGAGCCGGTCGTACCTACCCCAGATTCCCGATCCATTTGATGACCATGTTCATGGGTGGGCTGTTACCGGAGATCCGTCAGGGGATGACAGATGGGAGCGAGTATGGAGACTACGGGCTAGTAGTGATGGCGGCCCGTTATACGGAGTCCATAGAGAGGAATCAGAAGGACGTAGCGTATCGGCAGCAGATGAGAGAGAAGCGTCGGGAAGATGGGGACATTCGGCGACGAGTGATGGCTGAGCAGCAGGCCACCTGGGACCGAGAGCTGCGTTTGAGGAGAGAGCAGGAGATTGCGGATTTTGCCTGGCTGGGAGAGTTGAGGACCACCAGAGAGCGGATGCAAGAGAGATTGGATCAGCAGAGGGCAGAGTGGGAAGAGGAGCAGGCCGCTTGGGAGCAGGGCCGAGAGCAGAGGCAGCAGCAGCAGGCTGCACAGAGACAGGAGACGGGGCAGTCAGCAGTGCCACCAGTGATCACTATCACGGATTCAGAGTCAGACTCAGACCCGTCAGAGGATGGAGGCGAGGAGGATCAGTTGTACCATGGCGACCAGGACCTCGAGTATCGGACCCCAGGATCGTATAGTGCCTAGGATCGGGAGACTTAGGATGGTGTTAGGAGTAGGGCTTAGCTATTTGGTGTAGAGTTTTATTTAGTTTTTTTCCACGATTATCGCGTAGTCGGTTTTTCTTTCCTTCCGTTCATTTGAACTTTGTAGCCCTGCGCCGTTGATTTATTCTATTCATTATTTTATTCAGTTCGTGCCCTTCCGTTCGGACGTTCCGTAGCGATCCCTGCATCTTGTTTTGATAGTGCCCTTGAGTTCAGTAGCGACCGGGAAACCGAGTCCTTCAGAATTCGGGACGAATTCTTTTCAAGGGGGGAGAATTGTAATGGCCCAAAAACCACACCCAAAAAAATTTGAAGAAAAGAGCAAGCCCAAAGCCCAACTCCACCAAGCCCACTCTCTTTTCTTGGAAACCCTAGCCTTTTGCCTATAAATACAAGCCTCTTCCCTTCTTCAAACCTATTTTCTCTTCCTGCTGCGAAGCCCTGTCGGAGTGTGGAGCCGTTCGAAGCCCTATGAGTCACTGTTCACGTTCCCGAGCTTTCCCCTTGATCCAGGTAATTCCTGGACCAGTAGATCTAGAGTTTTCAAACCAAAAACCCTGTTTTCAATCGTTTTTCAAAAAATACATCGAATTCTGAGAAACCGAGTATAACATCGTGACCGCTTGATGAGACGAAGCCGGAGCCGTCGACCGATCGCCGAACCGCCACCGCACGCGCCCCCACGCGCCGCCGGAGTGCCGGGCGCATGAGATCCACGCGCTGGGAGGAGCCCACACGCCGGAGCCCCACGCGCCACCGCCGGAGACCACACGCCGCCGCCGACCGGAGCCGCCATCCGTCGCCGGAGCGCCGCCGCCGTTGACCGCCGTCGTTGACCACCGGTCCGGTTTAGGTTGGTCCGGTTCGGTTCGATCCCAATTTCCAATTGATTTCTGGTTTAACCAATTTGATTTCGGTTTAGCCGGTTTTCCAAAATTGATTTTGATTCCCGGTTTAGCCAAACCGATTCCCAATTTGATTTTGATTTTAATTTAAATTCGTTTTTATTCGATTTAGAATTTGAACTATGAAACTTCCTTCGATCATATCTAGCCCATCTTAGATCCGATTTGAGTGATTCAAAAGCCTAAGTTGATCTATTTTTTGCCCTCTTTCCAGATCTGTCGTCTGTTTGGTCTCATGAGGTTCCTAATTTACTAAAATGCCCTTCTTTGGCCAAGGTGAGGATCGGTTCTTGACCCTTGCTTGCCTATTCAATTCCGGACGATAGTCCTTAGTTAATACCATCTTTCCTAGA
Organism: Orychophragmus violaceus; assembly: GCA_030180135.1. NCBI lineage: Eukaryota > Viridiplantae > Streptophyta > Magnoliopsida > Brassicales > Brassicaceae > Orychophragmus > Orychophragmus violaceus. The sequence continues at coordinate 44,386,233 of CM058233.1, forward strand.
TAGTGCAGGATAGATATATGCGCATAATGTGATTGATTGTGGAACTTAGAATGCTAGGTTATCGCTTAAACCGAAAACGTTGTTTGTGTGTGATGGACTTGAAGGGTTTAAAACTGTGGTAGGGCCCCCGAAAGGGTGTTGTTTGGCGGCTCGCGTACCGAGGGATTTTGGTTGAAAGGTACGTGACCCTAGAATCTTCGGAAGGGGGTTTTGGCGAGCCCCCCAAGTGGAATAAATTTGGGCGCCGGAGCCAATGGCGGGCTTCGGTTTCCCTGGGAATTGTTTGCGCTTCGTGCGGAGTAGATGTCCTTCGGGACGTAGGTTGTGTGGTGAAACCCTTCGGGTGATGATTGTTGATTGCAAGATGATATTAGTCTAGGACTTGTGATTCGTTGTTGTGTAGTGTAAGTTGGGATCGCGGGTTCCTTAAATCCGCCCCTCATTGGGTAATTGTGTTTGAAACAATTACTCAGACCTTTTTTTCCTTTTCCCTTGTCCCCGTTTTCTTGCAGGTCCGGATGCGGGATTGATTCGATCGTGTGACATAATTGGTGGATTTTCAATACGAAGAAAACGCCTGATTCCTGGGACCAGTTGAGAAGGCGTCCCGGTTGGACCGAATCCGGTTCAACGGACGTCATAATTCCGCGTCTCCGGTTTACCGGGAGGCGGGTGTTACAAAGAAGAGGAGAGAATTACTAAAATACCCTTCATTTAGAAATAAAAAACAAAACCGTCCTTCGAGACTCAAACCGGGGATTTCAAGAACAACACTGAGCATGTTTCCCGCTGGACTATTATCAACTACTTACTATATTCACTGGTTTTATATATAACTCTATCTAAAAATAGAAAAACCCTTTTGAGTTTCGAAGCTTGGTTTATATACATTCCAAATTACATCGAAAGTACATAAAATAGCAAAATATAATAAATTTTTGAGAGAATGACACAATAAAGAAAGTGATTTTTGACATGGATATGGTAAACGATATATTTTCCTTTGAAAATTATCTTGTAACGCTATATACAACCCAAACTAAGACGTAGTTCTATATCTTTCCGAAATTTAAATTTAAAATCTAATTACACCCGAAATAAAAGTTTAAAACATATATTTCCAAAATAAATCTGGTTTAGGGCTTACCAAATAATTATTAACCAACTTAATACAATACTAAACCAGAAATAAACCGAGTAACAAAAACAAAATTCCCAAACCAAACCAAATTTCCCAATTTCTAAAATTCCCAACCCAACTTTTTCTAAATCTATTTTACTGTGACACACGAACAAATCTAATCTCAAAAATGGAAATCTCACAAGTTCTCGTTGCTGAGAATAAGATCCTACAAGAAGATCCACGTGCTGGTCATGAAAACAAGGTAGAAGAGAAAAATTCACATGCAGTCGAGGAGTAATTGCTTCTACGTGCAAGTCAGTAAACGAAGCTGCTTCACAAGAAGCTGGTCATAAAACCAAGGAAGAAGCTGGTCATAAAACCAAGGTAGAAGCTGGTCAAAATTTTCACAGTTTCACTTCGTTAACCAAATCCAAAGACAAAATCCTTCAGATTTATCAAACGAATTTAAGAAACTGTTGCTTTTAAATCCCGTGGGTCAAGCAAGAACAACACTAGAATCCCAAAATTCTCGAATCTAACCCGATTTTAGCTCAATGACAGAAATTCCAAACACACCAAGAGGAAATGATATTGGAGTTGAACAGGCACCAGTCAAAGTTCCCGCGTGGAGTTTACGCACCGTGGAGGGTTCTTATCAGCTGCCATCTGTTCGCTGACACTGCCTCTGAGCCTCCGATGCCATCCTTCCCCAGGTGACCGAGTCAATTCGTCGGCGATCATGTTGAATCGGTGACTCACTGGTTCAACTCGGTTGACTGGTTTGGTAACCGACTCAACCGGTTTGTTAACCAATTTTACCGGTTTAATTTGGTTAAATAAGGTTTAGCTGGTTAAAATCAATTACACCAGCTATATTGGTCAGAGGTGGAGAGAGCGCAGAGACATAGAACCATAAATTGTTCTGGACATGGTATAGTCAGAAGAGTTATACAAATAACTGCAAAGAGATTGAGAGTTTGAGGTGGGCGACTTAGTATACCAGAAAATAAGGACATTTCAAGGAGGGGTTAAGACTCGGAAAATAAAGAAGCTTATATTGAGGTACATAGGATTGTACCCTATTATTAAACGGATTGGGGCAATAGGATATCGGTTGGGCTTATCATCAGAGGTTTCAGGATTGTACAAAGTGTTGGGATTGTGTCCTGAAATCACACTTGTACTCACTCCTGATGATAGTTGTGTGTCGAGATCAGACATTTGTATAATACTGGGTGGTTGCAATGTTTTGCTAGAAGCCTCTTGCAGTCAGTAAGTTGTAGACTTAATGCCAGTATTATATGATCCTATAGGGTCACACACCTAAGCAAACTGGAAGCATAAATATGGGAATGATCATTATGATAATGATCATGTTGATGTGTATTGGATACACATTGATATTGAGTTTTATAGAGGTGCCTCGATCGACACAGTGAGTGTGTCGATCGACACAATTCGGGTTTCGAAACTGATGTTTCGATTTCATGACTTAAACGAATTGGAATTAATCCAATGATCGGTTTAGTCATTCCAAGTCTATATAAAGGCTTATATGGTCGACCTGGAACCCTAGACGTTCAGTTTTCTTTTGCAGAGAAAGCCGAGCCACCTAAACTCAGTGATCCCAAGATCCGGCACTAGCATCCCGGCTTTTCAGCTTTGTGTGCGTGTGTATCTGGTAGAGGCGAAGCACCTGAGTCGCTGCTGATCTTGATTACCAATCCATTCCGCTGCCATCTCTGAGGTAAACACGAGATCAAAGATTCAATTACTCAAACCCTAGATCCTAGGCTTTCCAACAGTGGTATCAGAGCAGTTAGGGTTTAATCCATTGAATCAAAGGCATGTAATTCGAATAATGTTGTATTTGATTAGATTTGTGCCTGATAAATCATGTTTTGAACAAATTAATCTCGGATTAAGTTTCTGCTTTAAAACGATGATCGGGTGTTTTCGCATAGTGTCGATCGACACTAATCGTGTGTCGGTCGACACACCGCGAAACGCTTATAAAATTTTAGGGTTCCGATCTGAGATCGGATTTCTGTTACCCTACTGTGTCGATCGACGCACTGGGTTGTGTCGGTCGACACAGGCTGTGCGAAAGGATAAATCGGTTCAATTGGATTGACCGGTTATCTCGCATGGTTATGTCGGTTAAATCGGTTCAATTGGATTAAGTGGTTCAATTAGATTGGACTGGTTATCTCAATTAGTTAAGAACCTATTTAATTGGTTGATTTCGGTTAAATTAGATTTACCGGTTATCGACCCGGTTCAATTGGATTGAACCGGAAAACCAATTTGGTTTTAGTTAGGTCGTGTCAACCGATACAAGGTTGTGTCGATCGACACACCACTCACAGATTTGGTGGTTGGACCTCAAATTACGAATACCAAACCAAATCAAATTCCTTGTTCCTAGATTAACTCAAACTTAATGAATCTAGATGTTTTAAACAACTTAAAACTTCTTGGATGCATATTGGATATGCATCAAGATTAAATAGTTCTTTTCCTCAACTAAATATCAAGGGATCTTGATGTCTTGCCCGATCTTGTCTACTGTCAAGACTCGTTTCGTTGTTGGATAGTCTTGGAGTCCTTGGTATCCACAACTACATGAGTAAGGCAGGTGATCATTGATAGACTTGCAGTGCGACTGTCAATGATCACAAGACTGAAGAGATTGGTTTACTTGACTGGGCTATCAGAAGTTCTGGGCCCAGAGACATCAGAGTGGGTAAGACATGGATTGTCTTATCTGCGACCGAGAGTTGTACTAGGTACAATTAACAATGATTTGTTTACCTAGATAACTAAAGTTTGGGTGATGGCAAGTCGCCCACTCAAAGTTTGGTGAAGTAAGGATCTTGGTTCATTGTATTCATCTGAGGAAACATAGTTTTGAATACAATGCGAGTTTTCTTATTAGATAAGAATTCTCATTTCCTTGAACATCATAGCTAAAACCTCTTTTAATTACAGCTATGTCTGTCTCAACTCACATCAACACTTTCTCGCTAAGATCCGTCCTTGAGAAGGACAAGCTTAATGGATCAAATTTCTTGGAATGGTATCGGAACCTGAGAATAGTTCTCAGGCAGGAGAACAAGGAATATGTCCTTACAAGAGTTCTCCCCGAGAGGCCACGTTCCAATGCCACGCAGGCAGATAAGAATGCTTGGGATAAGCATTCTGCTGATGTCAAAGACGTTAATTGTCTAATGCTGGTGACTATGAACTCTGAGCTGCAGAAGCAATATGAGAACGTATTGTCACCGATTGAGATGATTAACAACCTGAAAGCCTTGTTTCAGGAGCAAGCTCGCACAGAGAGATACCAGACGGTTAAATCTTTTATGGATTGCAAGCTGGCTAAGGACAGTCCAGTAAGTCCTCATGTCCTTAAAATGATGGGTTACATTGATAACCTGGGGAAACTGGACTGTGCCATTAGCCAAGAGCTAGCCACTGACATGATTCTGCAGTCTTTGCCGTCGTGTTTTGATCAGTTCATCATGAACTAGAAAAACCAAAACATGACTAAGACATTGACTGAGTTGCACGGCATGCTAAAGATAGCAGAGCCGAATCTCAAGAAGGCAACTCCTAATGTACTGATGGTACAAGGGGGTAAAAGGTTTAAGAAACCTAGTAAGGATAAGGGAAAGGCTAAAGCTGTCCAGACTGAGAGTCAAGACAAGCCCAAGCCCAACCCCAAATCCGGGCCTTCTCATGAGGACAAATGCAACTACTGCAAGCAGCTAGGGCATTGGAAGAGAGGCTGCAAGAAATTCATGGAAGATTATGATAAGCTGAAGAAGACGTATGATGCGTCTGATTCAGGTATTTATGTTATCGAACTTAATGTTATGACTCCTAGTTCTACTTCGTGGGTATTAGATACCGGCTGCGGTGCTCATATTTGTACTATTATGCAGGCACTAAGAAACAGTAGAACGCTGAAGAAAGGACAAGTGGAGCTACAGGTCGGGAATGGAGCTAAGGTTGCTGCACTGGCCGTAGGCACTTATGATTTGTATTTACCTTCTGGCATGGTTTTAGAATTGAATAATTGCTACTTTGTACATGCGATTAGCAGAAACATAATTTCAATTTCCGTTTTGGATTTGGAAGATTTTGATTTCGCTATTAAGAATAAAGTTTGTTCTTTTCATCGTGATGGTACGTTTTATGGTAGCGCCCCATTAGATAATGGGTTATATGTCTTAAACCAAGAAATGCCTGTCTTTAACATAAATACAAAGCGGTTTAAGTCAAATGACGAAAACCCGACTGTCTTATGGTATTGCCGTTTGGGCCACATCAATGAGAAACGCATTCAGAGGCTCCATCACAATGGGCTTCTAGGCTCATTTGATTTTGAATCATGTGAGAAATGTGAATCTTGCTTGATGGGCAAAATGGCTAGGGCCCCTTTCAACAAACCGACTGAAAGGGCCAGTGATTTATTGGGCCTTATTCATACTGATGTATGTGGGCCAATGAGCACTGTTGGCAGAGGAAATTACAAGTACTTCATTACCTTTACTGATGACTTCAGTAGCTATGGCTATGTTTATTTGATGAGACATAAGTCAGAATCCTTTGATAGATTCAAGGAGTTCAAGAATGAAGTACAGAACCAACTTGGCAAAAGTATTAAAGTTCTGCGGTCGGATCGCGGAGGAGAATACTTGAGTCAAGAGTTCAATGACTATCTGAGCGAGTGTGGAATTGTTTCACAACTCACTCCTCCTGGAACACCCCAATGGAATGGAGTGTCAGAGAGGAGGAATCAGACCTTATTAGATATGGTTCGGTCTATGATGAGTCATTCAAATCTTCCATTATCTTTTTGGGGATACGCTCTAGAAACGTCTGCGTTTACACTAATTAGGGTGCCATCTAAATCAGTTGAAAAGACACCACATGAATTGTGGACTGGGAATGTTCCAAGTCTGTCTTTCCTTAAGATTTGAGGTTGTGAGGCTTATGTCAAACGTTTAATCTCGGACAAGCTCGCACCCAAATCAGATAAATGCTACTTCGTTGGTTATCCTAGGGAAACCAAGGCATACTACTTTTACAACCAATCTGAGAACAAAGTCTTTGTTGCTCGGGACTGTTCTTTTCTTGAGAGGGAATTTCTTTCTAAGAAAAACAGTGGGAGTAAAGTACATCTCGAAGAAATTCAAGATGCACATGAGACTGCTCAACCAGCTGAGGAAGAGCAGCAGTTGGATCCACAAAGTTCTGTGGAGCCCATGCCTGTGGAGCCTGAAGTTCGCAGATCCGGAAGGATCCGTCACGAACCCGAGAGATATTATGGATTTCTCGTGACCAATTGAAATGATCTGATGATCATTGAAAGTGACGAACCGGCGACCTTCGCGGAAGCAATGATGGGCCCAGACTCCGAAAAGTGGCTTGGAGCCTCTAAATCCGAAATGGGATCCATGTCAGAAAACCAAGTATGGTCCTTGGTCAATTTACCTAATGGTGCAAAAGCCATTGAGTGTAAATGGATCTTCAAGAAGAAGATTGACGTGGATGGCAATGTCCAAATTTATAAAGCTAGGTTGGTGGCTAAAGGTTTCAAACAGATTCATGGTGTAGACTATGATGAAACCTATTCCCCAGTCGCTATGCTTAAATCCATTCGGATTCTTCTAGCGACTGCCGCTTATTATGATTATGAGATTTGGAAGATGGATGTCAAAACCGCCTTCCTGAAGGGAATTCTGGAAGAGGATGTGTATATGACACATCCTGAGGATTTTGTAGATCCTGAGAATGCTGGGAAGGTATGCAAGCTTCATAAATCCATTTATGGATTGAAGCAAGCATCACGGAGTTGGAATCTTCGTTTTGATGAAGCAGTAAAACAATTTGGTTTCATCAAGAACGAAGAAGAACCATCTGTATACAAGAAGACTAGAGGGAGCGGAATTGTGTTTCTCGTACTGTATGTCGATGACATAATTCATCTCGGTAATGACGTTCTGTTGCTTCAGTCTGTTAAGACTTGGCTCGGAAGTTGTTTTTCTATGAAAGACGTGGGAGAAGCCGCGTACATCCTTGGAATCAGAATCTACAGAGATAGAGCGAATAGACTAATTGGATTGTGCCAGGACACTTATATTGATAAGGTGTTGCACAAATTCAAGACACATGATTCCAAGAAGGGCTTCATACCGATGTCTCATGGCATTAGTCTCTGCAAGAAGCAGTGTCCGGCGACACAGGCTGAGCGAGAACGCATGGGTAGGATTCCTTATGCTTCTGCAATAGGATCTACCATGTATGCCATGCTCTACACTCGTCCAGATGTAGCTTACGTGTTAAGCATGACGAGTAGATACCAATCTGATCCAGGTGAAGATAACTGGACAGCTGTCAAGAATATTCTCAAATATTTGAGACATACCAAGGATAAGTTCTTGGTATATGGAGGAAGTGAAGAGCTTGTGGTGAATGGATTCACAGATGCGAGTGTTCAGACGGACATAGACGATTTCCGATCACAGTCTGGATATGTCTTCTGTCTAAATGGCGGTGCAGTGAGCTGGAAGAGCTCTAAGCAGAACACCGTAGCTGATTCCACGACGGAAGCTGAATATGTTGCTGCTTCAGAAGCAGCAAAGGAAGCTATCTGGATCAAGAAGTTCATGATTGAACTTGGTGTGGTTCCTAGTATCTTGGAGCCAGTGGCTTTGTTTTGTGACAACAATGGAGCCATTGCTCAGGCGAAAGAACCCATGTCACACCAGAAGTCCAAACACATAGAGAGGAGATATCACCTGATTCGTGATATCATCAATAGACGAGAAGTCAAGATCAGTCGAGTTCCGACGGACGAGAATGTCACTGATCCTCTGACTAAGCCACTCCCAAGGCCTAAGCATGAGAGTCATACTACTGCTGTAGGCATTAGAGATCTAAAGATGTAATCTTGATTCTAGTGGGACTTCTTGTTGTTTTATTTTAGTTATATTAAGATGTTCTTGTAAACATACTTTTGGATATGTTTAATGAAATTTGATTTCAGCATTATTTATTGTGATCTAAATAATGGTCCCAAAATAAGTTCATGCCATATTATAGGTCATCAAGTTGAGGACTTGATCATGAAACCCTATAAGTTATAGATGATATAAATTATGATGTGTCCCTAATCGAGGTTGTCAAAGTGGGACACTGAAAACCGCGAGAGACTAGCTTGTGAGGTGACTGTTGACTAAGTTTCATGGAGTCAGTGATATGAGTATCACAGTCAGTCACATAGATATATGTTGATGAACATATGATCGGACGTGACCCGCTAATGAGAAGTCTCCAAGATAGTTATATCTGTGTCATGAGAGATTCTCATTACGACTATAGAGTATAGTCCTTAGACCTGAGTTCATCATGCTTTATTATCTATGAATTGGTGCACTTTGACCTTGTCAAACGTCGACCCGTAACTGGCGGCTATAAAGGCATTGCTTAGGTGTATCATGAAGTGTGTATACGAACAGGGATGGAACAAGATGGGATTTGTCCCTCCTGTATAACGGGAGATAAATATCTCATGGCCTGTCGAAGATTTGATACTGAGAAAATGTGTGGCCGCACTCAAACGAACTGTAGTTCAGTTGTTTTTCTTGTTTAGTATAGATCAGGAGTTCGATAAACACGATATTGGCTTAATAAGGACGACACTAATCTTGCCTTATGCCAAATCGAGATATAGAGACAAAAGGATTATAGGAATTGATGATTCCAGTACAGGTGGGAGATTGTTGGGATTGTGTCCTGAAATCACACTTGTACTCACTCCTGATGATAGTTGTGTGTCGAGATCAGACATTTGTATAATAATGGGTGGCTGCAATGTTTTTGCTAGAAGCCTCTTGCAGTCTGTAAGTTGTAGACTTACTGCCAGTATTATATGATCCTATAGGGTCACACACCTAAGCAAACTGGAAGCATAAATATGGGAATGATCATTATGGTAATGATCATGTTGATGTGTATTCGACACACATTGATATTGAGTTTTATAGAGGTGCGTCGATCGACACAGTGAGTGTGTCGATCGACACAATCCGGGTTTCGAAACTGATGTTTCGATTTCATGACTTAAACGAATTGGAATTAATCCAATGATCGGTTTAGTCATTCCAAGTCTATATAAAGGCTTATATGGTCGACCTGGAACCCTAGCCGTTCAGTTTTATTTTGCAGAGAAAGCCGAGCCACCTAAACTCAGTGATCCCAAGATCCGGCACTAGCATCCCGGCTTTCCAGATTTGTGTGCGTGTGTATCTGGTAGAGGCGAAGCACCTGAGTCGCTGCTGATCTCGATTACCAATCCATTCCGCTGCCATCTCTAAGGTAAACACGAGATCCAAGATTCAATTACTCAAACCCTAGATCCTAGGCTTTCCAACACAAATTTTTTCAGGTGTAAGTACTAAGGAAAGTTGTCGGAGATTCAGAGCATATATTGCAGCAGTTATCCATTGATCTCGTTAAGGATCTGTCAGTGCATAGTCAACTAGTTGCGGTTCTAAAACACAAGGAAAAGAAAGTTCAAGGGAAGTTGACTGCAATGGTCAGAGTGTCTTGGGGGGGGGGGGGAGATATGGCATACATAAGGACATATAGGAGTCAGAGGGTTAGATGAGTTAGATTACCCCGAGGTTTCAGAGCTGTAAGCGTGCAGCTGAGTCCAGATATGAATTCGAGGGCGAACTCTTTTCTTGTGGGAAACCTAATTATTTCGGCCCAACAAGACCCAATCCTTTCACATAAAAACCCTAACCATTCCCAAATAAATACAACTCTTGACCTATTTATTTTTCTCACAAAAAGATTTCTAAGAGAAGCTCTGTAGAAACTTAGCTGTTGGAGAAGAATTTCAGTCGAACTATCGCAACCACCGCCTCCCATAATCATATTGTTCCATGTATCATCGTCTCATATTGAAGGTGATCTCTTAAAACGAATTTCCTATAAATTTTACACTAAGACGAGCAAAAAATCGCTCATACCTTTTTAACCGTATTGAATCTCGTAATTTTAAGTCCACTATCGGCTTTATCTCGACGAGAAGATTCTGGAGCCCCGAACAGTTCCAACGTCCTCCTCCACACCAGCCAGTCAAAGTTTCGCGCATGGAGTTTATGTGCCGCCATCTTTCTACCGCTGCCACCAGTAAGCCTCTGCTGCGGTCCTTTACCGGGTCGAGTCAACTCGCCGACAACCATGTCGACTTGGTGACTCACTGGGTCAACTCAGTTAATCAATTTGTTGACCGGTTTGACCGGTTTAATTTAGTTAAATTTTGTTAAATTTAGTTTGGATGGTTAAAATCAGTTTCGCCGTGTTTACTTGGTTAACATCAATCTGAATTTGTTTAATTTGGTTTAATTGGTTAAAATTAATTTTATCCGGTTTAATTCAGTTACATAGGTTTAATTTCTTTAGGTTTGATTTGAACCGATTAGGGTTTCTTATGGTTGGGTCATGGGGTCGGGACTAGATTTGGGTTTGGTTTGACTTTGACTAGGCCAAATATTATTTTGACTTTGACTTTAACCATTGACTTTCTGCTGACTTTGACCACCACTCGGAGTCTCAAAAGAATATTTTTCCATTTGCTAGAGTGAAGGTTATTCCACAAATTCTCGAACTTTGTCTATAACCTTTTTATATACCTAGATTAGTATCTAAATGTGTTATGTTTCTTTGATCGAGTCTACGATATGTTGTTTGTTAAATTGGAGATAACGATATAGATTATTGAACCCACTGTTTGTATTGCCAGTTAAATTGGTATTGCTTTGTATAGAAAGTTAGATGCGTAGTCCTATGAGTTGGTGAGATTGCGAGGGTACAAAGACGAAGTTCGGTACTTGGGTCCTATTGTGTACGTGGGCACACATCCTAAGTCCATATGTTTCCGGGTCCCAAAAAATAAATTAATCCTTGGGGAGGTACGGTGGACATGACATCCATCATGAAGCCTCTTTGGGAGGGGGGAGGTATGGTCAATCACTTAATTCACATAGGATCATTCCATGCTTTGCTTTAATGTTTTAGGTGTCGTGATGGTTGGTATTTAGACTAGGCTATTGTATATGGAATGCTAGGACTGAGGCAGTAGACTTGCGTCTTTAGCATCTCATATCTCACTGAGTAACTCCCATGTTACTCACACCTCCTTTGTTTCCTCCTTTCAGGTGAGCCGGTCGAGTAGATGGACACCTAGTTGGATTTGATTCTGTGGAACCGTTTCTGTTTACCATATTTTGTTCTAAACTATATTTTTATAATTTCATTTCAATTGATTTCAATTATCTAACTTTTGATTATTTGGTTATTTATTGGTAATTTCAGGTATTTGAGTATCTTGATGAGTAAGTTAGGGTTGGTGACACGATGCCTTGAGTGAGGATGAAACATGTGTTACATTTTGGTATTAGAGTGGGTTTACCATCCCGGTCCTGACCCTCTAGGCGAGTAGTAGTTTTTACGGCTAGGATTCAGTTTCAATGAATTTCAAAATTTAATAGGGATTGGGAATTTTTTTAAGAATAGCACCTCTTCTCCTCAGCATTAAATTATTAATCGTCAACTCTTAGTTTCATCTAAAGTCTAACCATTTTGATTTGTGCTAAGCCCACTTTTTCCTGGATGTCTTCGTGGTACGTTCGGTTCGAGAATCACCATTGGGAACGAGATGTTAATGGTTCATTGCGGAGTTTTGAGGCTGCCAAGGGAGTTTCTTTAAGTGACAAAGATGGTTTTCAAAAGAATTAGGAAAATGGAGTTGTGGCATTTGGAATTGGCTAGTAGCAATTTAGATCTATGTGTGTTACAAGCTAAAGTGGAAAATATAAGTAAGTGAGAATGAAAATCCAACGAGAAAGTGTTAGGGAAACACTATTTCGGATATGCAAGAAGTTGCAAGAGAAGAAGATAAATTCAATGGGGATGAAAATTCAAAAGATGATGTTAGGAAAACATCACATTAGATGATAAGGTAGGGAACTTTGATCTTAATTGGGATGAAAATCCAAGTCTACATCAAAATGAGAAGGTACACAACTTACAGTTGTAAGTCAACTTGACAATGGAATGACATGTTTTTGTATATCCTAAATTAGAAATTGAATTGTTGCCTTGTACGTATGTGTTGAATTAATAAACACAGGTTAGGGTAATTATTTTTGGAGAAAAAATAGTGGTGACATTAAAAATAGGTTAATTACTATAAAAGCATATGAGTTACGAACCTTTTGTGACCGAAATTTTGGTCTAAAATGATCTTACTGATTTTTGTTAGAAAAAACAATAATTACAAATGCCATTATTATTTACTAGGTAACTTTCCACCCCCGCGCACGCGCGGGGGTCTTGTACGCAGAGTCGTATAGCTTTGGTGTCTTGCATTTATTTGGGAAATTGTGTGCCTTCTTCTCTTTATTTTGTCAATGTTTTCCCCTTGACATGTTGTAGTAATTATTTTATGTTTTTTTTTGTTCTGAAAAGTGTTATTATTTGTACCCGCAAGACTGAAGGCAGTAACTTTCATGGCAGGAATCTCATGCACTCTCAATGATCAGTTATTGTCCCAACGAACACAACAATCTTAACATTAAAGTAAGAAGAAAAACCACACTATTTTGGAGATACAGATAAACAAAGTCTAATTACACACTTGGACAGTAAGATTTACTCTCACAACATAATAGGGCAATGTAACATAACATTGCCAAATAAAAATATACTTTGGAGATATGAGGTAATTTGTATATAGAGAGTATTAGATTGGGTCTCAATGAAACTATCTTTACCCTTCATGACTTCTATGAATCTGGAGAGTGAAAGAGTGGCTTTGTTAGCTTTGCTTATGAAACTTCGTAAGGATCAATACAACTAACTTTCTGTCGGTTCCCCTTCCACATATCGATATAACTGCCAAGTTTTTGCAAAACAAAAAAGGAGCAATTTTCAATAAGGAATTGGAAACTATGTACATAGATCAAATTGATTCCCATTGAATAGACGAACAAATACACTGGTATATACTCATATTCAAGCCCTAAACATAATCAAACAATGCCACTTTGATGAGCTAATCTGCTAGTGTCTTCGCGAAGTCATACCCTGCATCTATTATCGGCAGCCGCGTAATATGCTAAATTATTTAATCGTATATTTGATTTTCGCATATTAAAATTGTATATCATAGCCTAATGTATAATTTAGATGAACTCCACATTTATGATTGTGAGATCGAACTTATACTTAACTCGTTTCATTTTCCTCAGATCAAGTACGAATATTAAATCAAATACTGATTGATCGCATTACATACAAACATGAAATATTTAGTATACATACGTACATGACTTCGTTTTCATTTGTGTTTTGTGTTTGAAGTATTTGTGATAAGTTTTTGGATAAGAACTACTTATAAAATAATAAGTTTTTGATGTCGTCACTTACCAAGACGTACTCCTATCCAAGAACTTGAGCTCGGCTTCGAAATTCCTCCATTTCTTGATCCGAGACTTGGATCCCGACCAGCACGTTCGCGCTTGACCCTGTTTTGATAGAAGGAACCATTGTATAATTAAGGTGCCTCAAAGTCGCAACACAATTTTACTTGTGAATTCAGAAATGAACCTATGCACGGTAATGGAAAAGGCTAATGTTCCACAGTGGACTGAAAGAGTAAAAGAAGCTCATTAGAGCATCAGATCTCTCCGGGAAGGTGAATTGGCAAAGAACCTCGTCTTCAACACTTGATCTTCCACCCATCTGAAATATACAAAAGTGGGATTCACATATCGAACTTGCATCAATCAATAAGAATTTATCGACACTGCAATAAATCAAGGAGAAATAAGCACAGATAGAAATCGATCAAAGGATGTACCAAGTAACGCATGTGATCTTTTACTAAGTCACTGGTTGTAAGGTTCTTTGTTCTGAGTTGAGAAGATTCTACACCAACTCCTTTAACTGCTACACCATCTGCAAAACCCCCAACCTGGTTTAGTATCACTCTCTCGCCATGATGCAGCGGTTGTCCATTGCATTTGCATCAGCTGGTTGTACACCAACGATTATAACCTGCATAACCCAAAAGCCACAATAAGGTGACATAAGCTGGAAGTTGCCGGGGACAAAAAGAAAAGCATAGCGGAGGCAGGACCAGGTGGCTGACAATCGACAACGGAGAAACGATGCTTCGTGAGAAAAATCTCATTCACTATAGATTTTGATTAAAGTAGCAAATAAAAAAAAATGATTCAATCTGAAGTGTTTCTTAAACGTACATAACATAACTTGAAGAGAAACCTCTCCCCATAGGTTTGGTTTTAGAGTAGAAAGATCCGGTGAAATTAGGGGTATCTTCCTCCTTGAATCCGATACCCGAGCAGAGAGGATGACCCGAATCGTAATTGTAAGAGATTTTTTGAGATTTGCAGAGCTTGTCGAGCTCACGGCTGATCCATCTGATTCGGTAGTGAATTAGGAAGTTATTCTGAAATCTCTAATTGAAGAGGATGCGAAGATCATGGAATATTGATGAATCAGATGTTGCTGTGACTTTCTAGATTCCAGAGGAATAAAGGATTGTTGAGTTTAGTTTTCTGGGGAAGGTGGGAGGTTACGTCTAATACATCCATCGCTCGAACTTGGTGTTAAGAGAGAGAAGTGTCGAAGTTAAGTTTAGCATTTGTGGGCCATAAAAATAAAACCCAGCGAGTTTTCTAAAAGAAGTGGGTGACGTGGCTCATTCTAAGGAGCGTGGAGCTCTACGGAAGACATGGCCGAGGTTTTCAAGCGACTGTAAACGAAATCCAAAGTTCTATCGGTGCGGAGAAGAAAAATCTGTAAGGTGTGGAAGCTGTGAGTGGCGATGATTTATATTAGGAGATATCGAGTTGTCTGAGCCGATGGGAGGCGAGAAGCCAATCATTACTTCTGGGTTTAATGTGTTCATAACACCTGGTGAAGAGTGGGAATAATAATTAATGGGAAGGGGTAGCGTCAAGTATATGGTGAAACGGTTGTCCGCCATTGTTGACATCGGCGAGAGGCTGATGTAGTTACAGAGCGTACAACTTAGGCCAGGGTTTCAGGAGGAATATAATGGGATGGGCTTAGCGCAGGTAAATTAGGGAGAAGAAAGGAAGGGCCTAACATTAATGGGCCATAGAAGGAAGATCATGGACTGCAAGGGCCCAGCGAAAATCTTATATATAATGAAAAAACAACTTTCTCCACAGGCTGCCACGTGTCATATTTCTTTTTAAAAAACAGAATGGGCTTCATTTCAAATTCAGTCCATTCTTAATAACAAATACAAAACCCACTAACAAAATAAGCCCATATTATCATTGCCTCTCTGACTTCTCCCCTCCTTCTGTAATTCAACAGACGCCTTCTCATTGATATGGTAGTTCATCTTAACAACAACCTAATCAACTCGCCGCCTTCTTCATATTTCCCTTCACTAACATCTCGACTTCTTCATCCAGGGTTTCATCTCAGCCTCTAATTTCTTCTTATCTTGCACATCAACTACGTAGCTGTTCAGAGGCCTCTCTCATAACTTAATTCCATTTGGTCTTCAGAATTATGTCATTCATGGTTTTTCCCAGCCGCCAGAGCAAACAACTTCACGAAGGCCGCCTCTTCAACGTATCTGGATTCTATTGACTTATGTTACATGTATTTGGCTTTGTCTGATATTCTTTTTTTTTGTGGATGAAATTTAGAGACTTAGCTTACAATAATTTCAGTGGCCCTATTCTTAAATTCCCAGCCACGACTTTCAACTCATCAACTGTATATTTTAAGATGCACGGTGATTTCAAAAATTTCTTATATTTATTTAGGAATAATTCCTCCTTCTGTTTTGTTCTTTAATTGTAGTGTTCCTGGGAATCCTCTGATATGTAGAAGCAGCCCACCTGAGATTTGTTTTGGATCTATCAATCCAAGTCTTCTTTCTGCTTATTTGAGCTCCTCACCGGGTAAAATTCTCCTTCTTGCATTATAATTTTTCCTCATGAAGCTACCCATTGTAATCGATCCTTTCATTCATCATTCATGTTACTTGAGTGTGTGTGTGTAGGACGCATGTCTAATAGGCTGGCGAAAGCACTCGGTTTAATTGTTTTTTTAATAATCGTTTCTCTCGGGTCTTCTTATCGGTACCAAAAGAACCGAATAAGGCTACTGATCCTTAACTAAACGGTTCGTTGATTTGAGGTTTGTGCTTTGTACAATTTTGTATCACAAAGATTTTAAAGTTTTGCTTTTTAGCAGACAAGCAAGAGGAAGGGTTACAAGGACTTGGGGGAATCTAAGAAGCTTCACGTCTTGAGAAGTCCATGTAACTACAAATGGTTTAAGTTACAAGAACATTCTCAGCGATGGAAGATTTGGTAATGTCTACAGAGGAAAGCTATGCGACGGAACTATGGTTGCAGTGAAACGGTTAAAGGATGTTAATGGAACTTCACGGGATTCACAGTTTCTTCTCCGCTTCTGCTTACGGAGATCTCCACCAGCTTAAGCAATTCGTCGAACATAATGGTTCTTCTGTTTCCCTTCCCGATGCTAACGGCTACTACGCTCTCCAATGGGCTGCGCTAAACAATTCCCCCGACGTTGCTCAATACATCATCAAGGTACGCACACTAATGCGTCTGTTTGTGTTTAGAGACCATTTTCCTTAGATTTGATCATCTTTCATCGCCTTTAGTTAAATTTCTCAGGTCGTCCTTTAAATTTCATCAAATCGTTGAATTCTTCGTGCTAGATTGTATAGATGGAGTAATATATTTTATTTGTGATATCTGCAGCACGGTGGTGATGTTAACGCAGCGGATAATATACAGCAGACACCATTGCATTGGGCAGCAATAAAGGACTCCATTGATGTTGCAGACTTTCTGCTGCAAAATGGAGCTCGAAATGAAGCAGTTGATATAAATGGTTATAGGGTAAATTTTGTTTTTCTTCAGTGGAAACTAAAAACTAATGTGTGGAGCCTCAAAATTTGTCATAGGCAGTGCATGTTGCTTCTCAATATGGATATACAGCCTTCTTGAATCACATTATTGTCGACTATGTAGCTGACTATAACGTCCTAGATAACGAAGGGAGGAGTCCCCCTGCGTTGGTATGGCATTAGATAAATATATTATATTGTTTGTATAGCCTTTATTCTTTACCACTAGTCAATTAATTTGGAAATGCATAAACTTTTAATTGCCACGATGTTTTCATAAATTTCCAACACAAACATTAGGGACTGATTTTTCGGCTGGCTTTATCTTGTGCGAGTCTGTTGATATTTGACATACATTAAGATAACATGACAAAGACCTTACCTATCATTATTTTTTGTATTTTGAGTATGTCTGATCATTGTTTAGTTGCACTTGGTACTCTGTTACTTATCATTGACAAATTGAGAAGAACTACAAGTGAACTGGTATTTTTTTCCTTGCTGTGTGACTCAGGGCTGTTTACAATGGATTCACAGAGACAGTGCGACTACTTCTCTTCCAGGATGCATGCCAAAATAGACAAGACAACACATGCATTCACTTTTTTAAACTGTATCTATTTGTCTGCTCTAGATTTTTAAAAGAAGAATTTATTACCGAATATTTTATGTTGTTGAATCCAAGTGGTAAAGATGTGATCATTGATTAATATCTTCTTGTGTTTCTTCTGCTTACACTGATATTAGATGAGTTAACATTGCTCAACCTTTGAAGTGTTAAGATAGATGCAAAAATGGATAAGAATGCATCGGTTTTGCACTATAATGGGATTACAAGCCATGGCTGGATTGGGCATTCACCAAGTACCCAAATAAAGCTCATTTAACCACTACCACAATCCAGCCCTGCGCATGTCAACCACTACCACAATCGAGCCTCCGCGCGTGCGTGGAGGTGGTGAGATCACTAGTAAGAAGAATGCTGGACACGTGTTACGCATATGAAGAAAATGGTTTCCCATTATATATTAGATTTTTCAAATAAGCAAAAACGTATATTATTAATTAAAATGTCACCTTCCCGTCTTAATAAATCCGCACGGATTTTATCACAATCTTTGTTACAAATTTATTGAAATGAAAGATTTTTGAGTAAGTCTGCACGGAGTTATTGTCGTCTGTTGTGGATTAATTTACTTTATTGCATATTTTTAAAAATCAATAATACGTTAGAATGTTTCTGAAAATTACTATACTAGCACAGTAGTGTTACAGATTTTTAAACGTGTCGCAGATTTGTGTTATAATGTTGCAGATTTTTGGTTTTTTTGCTCACGTGGCAAGATTTTATAATAATGTGTTGTAGATTTTTGAAATTTTTCAGATTTATTTTATTAGTTTTGAATAAATTTGGAAATTAGTGTTACAACTTGTGCTACTTCTTACAAATTTATTAAAATCCGCATAATTTTATTTAATAATTATTAGCATAACACTATTTTGTTAAAGACTTTTTCCGTATGTTGGAGATTTGTTTCTAATGTTGCTGATTTTTATTTTGTTACAGATTTGTTTTAGTGTTACAGATTTAATGGAAATATAACTATTTCGAAAACATGTAGCGTGATTTGCTCATTATTTCTAGGGACAATTTATGCTAATGTAATATTCATTTAATAAATTCTATATTTCGAAAAACGATAATCAACAAAAAAAACTTTTGAATTATTTATTATTTAAATAATTTATTTATTATATTTTGTATTAAATTTTTAAAAAAATCAAAATAATAATAAAAATAACCAAAAAACTTTTCTATTAATTTTTTATTTAAATATTTTATTTATTTTTTTGTCTTATATTCTTGTTTTGAAAATTAAATAAAAGAAAATAACCAACAAGAAAACTTTTTGTATCAATTTCTTATTTAAATTATTTATCTAGTAAAACATTGTTTTGCATCTATATCTTATTTTCGAAAACAAAATTTATACAAAAATAGTCAAAGAAAAAATAATAATTTGTGTTAATTTTTATTTAAATTTTTTTATTTACAAAAAATAATTTAACCATCAGAAAATAATATTTTTGTTTTGTATTTAAAGGATTTATTTATAAAATTATTTTTAATTGTTTCTTACCTTTAAACAAAATTTGAAAAGTTTCCAACAAAGTTAATATATTTGTATTATTTTTCTTTGATAATTTATTTATATATTTTTATATTAATTATTATTTTTTGAAAAATGAATTTATAATAATTACTTGTTTTTGAAAAACGAATTTGATATTATTTTTTATTTTAATGATTTATTTATATAAATATTAAATTACTTAAATTATCTTGTAAAACAATTTAATCTTTTAAAAATAAAAATGAATGCTAATCTAGTAAAAAATAGAATCAATGCTAATATAGTAATTATAGCTAAATTAGTGCTATTGTGAGTAATTTTAATTGTGAGTAAAAAGAAAAATGAATGCTTATATAATAAAAAATGGAATCAATGCCCGCTTAGTAATTATAGCTAAAATTAGTGTTATTGTAAATAATTTTCATTTTTTTTGTTTGATTCTTTTTATTTTATGATTCTGGGTTTTCTCATAGTCTGTGACGCTTGTGATTGTAGTGAGAAAAATAGAGAAAGTCTTAGGTGGGTGAAAAAGAAAGTGTCATGGTCGAATTATTTTCTATTTAGTTGGTTTAGGTTTTAGTTTAGTTTAATATATGTTTGATCGATTTACTTATGGTTTGTAAACAATAACCGATAAAACTGACTTTTCGTGTTCCAAATTTCAAAGTTTCACTCTGGATAGATATAGGTTTTAGTTTGGGCAGCATTTGATGCTCTATAATACTTGTCGTGGGAAAAATAAATCTTCAGCCAAGCTTTATTTGCAAACAGAATATGAACTCTGCTGTTTTCCTTCTTCATAGGCGCATTCAATCTGATTTAATTTACATCTTTGTCTACCACTCGTTGATAAAGTTCCAAAATATATGTTGACATATCAACACTATTGTATACTAATTTACTTTGTTGTATAACATTTGTCAATTCCCAATTTTTGTTTAGAAATGTTTTACTATTAAGAATACAATGTACTGGTTTTATCGATTAAATTGGGATTGCCATATTTATATGGATATCACCATACAATAAATAAGGTGCATCAATCTGTTCAGAAGCATAGTTTTATCCAAAATGGTTTCCATGATAGTTTTTTTCTATAGAAAAACAGTTAAAGTGTCGAAACTATAAACCGTTAGAAACTCTAAATGACATATAGAGACCACCACATATCATGTCGGATCATTCACTATGACTACAAGAAAACAATCCATTTGTGATGAAACTTTGTGGCAGATTGGGATAAAACTTTGTGGCAGATTGTTTTGCTGTCAATTTGCGATGTATTACTGGTGGTTTTATGACGAAAAGTGAAATCATTGTAAATTCTTTGGAAATTATCGACGAAATAAATCTGTCGTAAAATTGATGAACCTAACGACGGATTCACGTCAAATATTTGTAGACGGTAAATTTTGTCGTAAATTCTATTGTAAACAACGATGACATTTTTTCTAAATAATATCGAATTTATGATGAATAAAAAGGATAGTCATGTGTTTTATATAGTATATTGGTATTTTACGACGAAATAAACGCATTTCTAAATCAAAGGTAAATTGGTGGGGAAAAATCATTGGCAAATTGTTGTTAAATTCGTCGCTAATTTGTTGGTAATGGAGGAAAATTTTATTTAAATACTCATGTAAGTGTAAACGAAAAATCACAATAAAAAGAAACAAAAAAAAAACTTTCATAAAAAACTTGTATTTCCTTAAAAATATAAATATATATATACAAATTACAGAGATACATAGATGGATATATAGATATGGATGCAGATGGAACAGTGATAAAAGAGTTCCAAGACGGCGTTGAAATATTCATGTATCTATGCACTGGTAGTAATAGTGAATGATCCGACATGATCTATGTAGAAAAGATTATAATGGTGCACAAGAGACAATATTTCACAGAGGAAATTAGCACACACCAACTAATATTTCTGATGGATATGGTGAACAACATAATTGACATAAGAAAATCATTTTTTCTTTTCTTTTAAACTACTATACTGAAAATAGCATATGTTCATATACAATCTTAATATCATGATGCGTCCCTTTTTATTCAGGGCTTCAAGTTTTAAATTAAAAAAACCTTGATCTTGCAAGTGCACATATGTGCGTTATAGTACTTTAGATATCGATCCACAAAGAAATGCATATATGAATAGTCAAGAAAGGTTAGAGAAGATCTAAGAAAAGATTATTTGGGTGTCAAGTAAACTATTTTCCTAATAGCAATGAATGTAAAAACGAAAATGCAATACTAAGGAGTGCATAAGGTCGTCCAAGGAGCATCTAAAGATGTTCGAAATGATTCATACAAGTCTAGCTTATCTTCTAAGCATTTCTAGAAATTTCTCGAACACAAAATATGTCTAAACTACTCTCATAAGACTATACACTAATATATCATGGTTTTCACTGGTTTTAGACCATGATATAAGTATGTTTTAGAGTCTTTTGGTGTTTCTTTAGAGTCATTTACAGGTGTTATCAGGTCTAGACGCGTTTGGAGCGGATTTGGTGATTATGGCACATTCTGGAGCATTTTAGAGATTTAACCCGAGAGATAGAGTTCACTTTCCAAAACAGAGGAGTGCATCGATCGACACATCTTGTGCATCGATCGACACACATGCGCATAAGACATTCTCGGCGGTTTAATGAGAGATTTGGAATTTGCAACAAATCCCAAAAGTTTCACATAATTACAAAGAAGCCCCAGCCGTGATTAGATCATTATATTAGGGTTTTTAAGCCAATGTTTAGGCTACGATTTAGACACGCTTACTTACGCTTTCATACTTTGAGCATAGAGATTTTTAGAGCTTTTGGGGCTGATCTAATCCTGTACTGCTTCCTGCTTTTGGAGAAGATTTTGAACCCCTTTTATTCTTACTCTTTATTTATGCAATCTATTTATTCTATGATTTGTGTTTCATTAATCATGTCTGAGTAGATTCATAGTTAAGTTTAGGGATTCTCTTAAAGGTTTTCATGACTTGTTAGATTGATTTATCAGTTTAGGATTCATAACTTATTTGTTCTTCAACCTGAATTGTGCTTAATATTAGTTTCTAACCTGATCACTTAGAATCTAGACTTTAGGTTATTAAATTGACACGAAAGTGTGGTTTAGAATCTGAACTATTTAGGTTGAGCAATTGAATTATCCGCAAAGAAATTTGGTTTAATTGAATTGTGAACATATCAAACCTGCACTTAAGGCTAGTTTAAGCTATTAGGAATTGCAAAGAAATTTGGGTTTCTGCTATTAGACTTAGAGAATTCTCGCAACGAAAGTTGGTTAATTCTACATCTGTGTTTGAGTTCTAGAATCGGACTTAATTTGATCCTGACTGATAGTTAATCTGCTTGTCTGATTTCCTGAGAACTCCCTAGACTTAGCGCTTTTAGTTGATTGCTTACAAACCACTCATGCTATTGATTTACTTTCTACTTTGCTATTTAGTTTCTAATTAATCTCTCCTAGCTTAACTTGACAATTCTACAATCTATCGTAAGGTCTAGAGTCGCTGTGGATTTCGATACCCTATATACTACTGTCACGTCTGTGCACTTGCAGTGTAGATCTAGGGATTAAAACTCTGATCGTATCATACACATAATCTCTTCACCTAGACCAGCTAACTCTCACAGCTGGTCGTGGAAGATCATGCATTAATATCAAGTTCATCACAACGTTCATAGTGCATTACAATTCAAATCTCACAGCTTGCAACACAACTACTCTCCTAAGCTAGTTGTGGTCAATGGATTCAATACTCTGGTAGTTCAATCAATCTTAAGATCACATTCTAATTCATGACTTTAGTCTCATGCGTTAAGGACGAACCTAAGGAAAGAACTTCCAGAAATCAAGCATAAGTCTAGCAAGTAACCCAAACCAAACTGAAACCATTCCTCCTAGATTACTACCTTGTAAAAACCTAGTAATCTAACTATTCAGCCATGGAATAACGAATCATGGCCAAAAACTAACTATTAAGACTATCTAAAACGTATTAGGTCTAGGTTTTGTTGTTTAGGGTCTCTCTCAAGCACCCTAAAACTTTGAAACCCTATAACTAAGAAACTAAAAGACTAAAGGACTAAAACTGAAAATAAAAGTTTTTATAAAGTTGATTTCATGTTTTCTGAATGAATTACAAGGAGAGGGGTGTATCCATATATAATACACAAATTTGGGGTGTATCCATACAAGGAGAGGGGTGTATCCTTGGCTTCGGCTGCTCTTGGTCCTGTTTTGTGTATCTATTTCCTTGAGTTTGCACCGTTTGATCTTCGTGATGTCAAGTGGAGAATGAAGCTTGCATATACGTGGTCCAAATTTGAGGATGATCAAACAGTGAGAAGATCTTCAACTGATGCTCAAAAAGTGTATTTTTGCTCCACTTGACTTGAATTAAGCTTGAGTTTCATGAAAAAAGTCTAGACACTAGAAATATAAGAAAACATACTAAAAATATTTAAAAACACTTGGATCACTCATAAAAGTGTCTTAAAATATGCAGTAAAAGGGTAAAATAATGGTTATATCAATACCCCTAGACTTAAACCTTTGATTGTCTTCAAACAAAACATAGATCAAGTCCTAAGCAGTAAAAATTGAAAACTCAAAATCTCAGTGACCGTGCTTTCAAACCATAACCAAGAACTACATTATTAAGAACCCAGCCTAGAAAATTCTCACCAGAACACCTGCAATGCTAATCACAAATCAAGACTTCAAAAACTTTAAAGATCTCAATTCCGGTCAACTAGCTCTCTAAATTCATTAAGTTTTTCATGTGATTCTCATTAAAAGCATATTTCAGTTCAAACGAGGCTGGGAACTAAAGAAGACTTTTTATTATAGGGTGAGGTTAAGAGTGTTTCAGCTTATCATAAGCGCGAAGAGGGTGCTAGATATTGCACAAAACCGCAAGAGAGAATGAAAATGTTGATATCTAATGCCTCCAATCACTTGTTGTTTACACATGTGATGATGAATGCTTTTCTTTCCTACACTCTCTTCTACTCTCCGAGATTAAGGTTTTTATCTGGTTTTTTGAAGTATATTAAACTCTTCTGATATGAACCAAAGCTTGCCTTGTACTTATTCCTGATTCTCTAAGACTTGTATAGGATTTTGTTTCTCTTTCTTTCCTTCATTCAATTTTTTTTTTGGAAAAACCTTTATGATAAAGGCTTTAGATATCACGAATTTTATACCAATTTTTGAAGATTTTCAGGTAAAGCTCATGTCAATTCTTTGTTGGTGTTGTTCCTCGTCTAGAGTGGCTGAAAACTGCGCCGTTCCTCTCTCCGTCGTCTTTGAACATATATGCACATATAAAAAAACAAGAGAGAAATAGCATAAAGGTTCAAAACAATTGTTAAGGTTCGGGTGGGGTACCAAATAAAGAGGAGTTGGCCAATAAGGTAAAACAAAGAGTGGTAAAATAGGTAAAAGATTCTTGAATGTAATGGTTCGTTGTCTTGCCTAAAACTTTGTTGAGAAAATTGTAAGCCAGATTATGGTCAAATAAACTAGAGCTAGTATGTTACTTCCAAAATAATCTATATGGTTCTAATCTTTTCAAAATGATGTTGCAAGTACAAATGTGTAGCTACCGCCTAGTTTAGTACCTAGCCAAAATATTCGTAACAAGAGATAGCTGGAAGGCACACTGATAGGTGTAAAGTTTTATCCCTATTCTACTGCAAGTGCACATTTATGCTATTGTAGTATTTCAGGGTATCGAATCCACAAGGACTCACGGTCACACGATAGATTATATGCCGTTAAGTTAAGCTAAATCAAATCATAAGAAAGCAGTAAATGAAAGCAAGTAAACAGGAAGGTGTTTTCAATAAGAGAAAGGCGTCAGACTTAGGAAGTTCTCGGGAACTATGCTATGTAAGAAACTTAACTAACCGGATTCAGATTAAAACGGGTTCAAGAACTAGAAACACAATGCTAAATAATCCAACTCTCGCTGAGATTATTTCTATATCTAGCAACCTAGCGATCCAAATCTCTTTGTGATCCTAGAGTTCTAAACAAGCATTAAGAACATGTTCTATCGGTTCACAATTCTCCTAAACCAAATCTCTTTGTATCTAGTCAAATTGCTCACACTAAGTTCGTTCAGATTATAACTCACGCTCTCGCGCTATTGTTAATTATCTCTGATCTAAACCCTAGGTGATCAGTCCAGAATTCAGTATTAAGCACAACTTAGGTGATGAACAATAGATGGTGAATCCTAATCAATCAGTTATCAAACAAGCATAAAACCTTTGTGAGAATTCCTAAATCTAACTAGGTTACTACTCAGACATAGTAGTAATCAAACAACACATCATGAATAAAAACCAAAAGACTAAATATATAAAGTAAAAGGGGTTCGAAATCCTTCTCTCAAGGTTACAAGTAGCAAGAATCAGCCCCAACTCAATATCTCACAATTTCTCAAGCAAGAACAAAGTAAGAACAAGATAAAAGGTAGAATGATTCTGAAAACCTAATTAAACTCTCTAAACATGTTTTGGGGTCAGTTTAGAATTAGAGAAAACTTATGGGAAATTCCGCAAATCTTCAAAACTTGTCTTTAACTCTCAGGTATTTTTCTGCCGCGCTCAATGTCGATCGACATCCAAGTCAGTGTCGGTCGACACTCAATCGTGGCCGAGACAGCAACTTCAGCTCGTTGCACAAATCACCAGAAACGTCCTGTAATTCTATCTTTTGCTCCAAACACAAGCTTACCTGTAGAAGACTCAATAGACTCTAAAAACCAGGTTAAAGACTCAATATATACAACTATATCATGGTTGAAAACCTAGAAAACCCATGATATATCAACTCCCCCACACTTAACTCTTGCTTACACTCAAGCAAGTAAAGAACCAAAGCATAAGAAAAGAGGTTTGAAAACACAGAAACTCATTTCGTCCTAGGAACTTTCGCATTCACATTCACTTAGTAAACCCCTGAAAACTTTCCTACAGAACTCAAGACCACCATATACTTCCCTCACACTTAGCAACTGTCCCAAGTAAACTTCACAATCAAGTTAGGACATTCAAGTTCACCACACTAGCCTCTGTATACAATTAGGTGTAGTCTCACAGAGGGAGTATCGAATCAAAGGACACATGGACTCAACCTATTCAGTGTCTGACCACCAAACTGTCGGTTTCTGGTTTCTTTCTTATCCCTTTCTCCCTTAGCACTGATTTTTCCCCACTGGGTATCATTTTGTTTTTTCTATCAGTGCTCTTCCCTTTTTATTTGGGGTTTAACATTGGATCTTTCCATGGATACACAAGAGGTAATAAGGGTCTCTACCACTCCCGTGACCACTTCGAAGCTACTAGCTTATCCTCGGTTTTTATCTCTTTTTTTTTACTTTCAAGGGAGGAGAAAATCAGAAACCATACTTTAGAACCGGATCATAGGCCGTGTCAATCACATCAAAGGAATCCGATCCAAAGATTACAAGCCCCTAAGTGAGAAATTAAAGTCAAGATTAAGTGTGAGACTAGTAATGGATCCTCTGAATACCTAGTTAGATATGGGTGTCCTTGGTAAGTTGATCCGTTTGGGGTTTTCTAAAAGTCATAGAGGTTCCGCAAGTCTGTCCAATGGTCACTTAGTTCCTGTTCCAGCGAAAAATTTCCTCGAAAAATCATAGTTTTATACAGATTTTGACTCAATAAAACAATTTTGAAAACTAGTGAAAACATGGGACTGACTCTAATAAAACAAAACACAATGTCAGTAGCCACCTCCCCCACACTTAAACTGCACTGTCCCCAGTGCAATTTTAGTATGAGATCGGTAGAAATTAAATTGGAACCATAGAGATTTTGAGTTAAAAATCCGAACCTGATCACGGCTGATGTCGACCGATACTAAGCTTAGTGTCGACCGACATTGAGCTCGTGTGAGCATACGCAGGATGATAAATATGTATGTGGTTAAGATCATGAGTTAGCACTCAATTTTCTCACATGTTAGCTACGTTAAATCACTCAAAATCTCATCAGAAATTACAATAAAGATGCATAAACTCAAATAGTCATAGTTCTAAGCAAACACTACTGAAAAACTGACTCAAAAGAGAAGAATTTTCTTGATGAGATAGGTTTCAAGCAAGAGAAGTATGAGTTTTTTTGTGGTAGTCAAAGCGCGATTTGTCTCGGGAAGAACTCGACATTTCATTCGCGGTCGAAACACATTAACAAGAGGTATCATTGGATACGTGATGTGGTTGCTTTTAAAAAAGTGGAACTTGTGAAAGTTCATACGGATGATAACGGAGCTGATATATTGACTAAGTCATTGCCGAGATGGAAGCTTGAAGTTTTCCGAGAGATAGACGGTGTGGCTGTTTCCTCCACCTAGTCGGAGGGGGAGTTTGTCGGTAATCCTCTTTAGTGGAGGAAAAAGCATTGGGTCCTATAATCATTATAACCCAATGAGTATTTTTAATATACAATCTTATAATTTTATTTTGGTAGACTTCAGGCACACAAGAATAATAACACACATACGCACAAGAAACAGATAAAGAAGAGAGAGAGCAAAGAAAGGAGAGAAGAAGAAGAGAGGGGAGAAAAACAGTTTTCGCCCGTTTTGGTAAATCTGACGATCGGACCATAAAACGTGTTCTGATCTTGATGAAACTTGTAGGAAAGCTTTATGACTCAGCGATATTTAGATTCAACGGTGGGTTTTGAATTTCAACGGTTGGTTTGTTGTAGATCGGAGTTTTAGTGGAGCTGCTCTGTTTTGAAGCGAGCTGAGACCAGTCTTAAGTGTTTGGGAAATCCAACAGTGAGATCTTTTTTGATTAAGCTGAAATTTGGTAGAGGTGTTGTTGACTCGTTTATCTAAATTTTTTACGGTGGAGATTGGAAATAGTGACCGTAATCTTAGTGAACGTAGAGTCGTTTGGTACTGCATATTTCGAGACTCTTGTATCGCTTTCTTGTTGAAGTTCTTGTGTTGGAGATTGCTCTTGTTGAGCCTTACTTTCTGTAGTTGTTCTGTGGAACAGAGAGAACGTGGTTGTACTCAAAGCTATTTGATATAGTGGATTGGGAGTGGACTACGGTCCCGTGGTTTTTCGTTATCATATCGAGGAGGTTTTCCACGTAAAATATTGTCGGTCTCGTTTCATTGCGTTTTTAGATTATTTCTGCCATCATACATATTTTCTCACAGACTCACACAACTGCAGGAAGCTATATTCCGCTGCGCCGTTTTTGCGTTTTGTGTTTTCTCAACAAAAGGCACTTTAACCATATCTCAAGGGAGTTATCTGCATAAGTTACTGGGAAATTATGGAATGGATCATGCCAAACGTGTTCTAACACCAATGGGAGTACATTTCAAACTCAAGGCATCAAGCGAGAAGGATAAACAAGAACAAAGAGACATAATGAATATTTTTCCCTATCAAAGCGTTGTTGGCAGCAATGATAGGGACCAGACCTGATCAAGCACACTTTGTTGGTCTAGTTTGGAGGTTTATGAGCAGTCCCTTGAAAAACAAATGACTGGCTTTCAAATAGATAATGAGGTATATTCACAGTATGTTGGATGTCAAGTTCTTGGTCACAGGGTATTGTGATGCAGACTACGAAGCAGATTTCGATAGGAGGAGATCGATCATAGGAATAATTTTCAAAGTTGGTGGAAATGTCATAAGTTGGTAATCAAGTTTGCAAAAGGTGGTGGCTCTTTCTACGATTGAAGCAGAGTACATAGCTTTGTAAGACGCTTGTAGGAAGGTAGATTGGGTGAGAGGCTACGTGAATGAGCTTGGTTCTGAACAAAGACGGTGGAGATTCACTGTGACGCTCTCAAAGTGCAATCGCCATAGCAAATAATGCAGTCCACCATGAAAGGACGAAATACATGGATGTAAAGTACAACTTCATCAGAGACTAGATTAGTGATGGCATTTCACAAGTACTGAGGATCGCAACAGCCTACAATCCGGCGGATATATTCACAAAGGTGCTTCCTACAAGCAAGCTTCAAGACGCTTTGGACCTGCTTAAAGTTACAAGAAGTTGAAGAGGATCCAAAGCCGAGTGGGTTTACTCGGAGAGATGAATCTGAGAGGGTTTTCTCATAGAAGCAAAGAAGTTCAGTGAGCTTGCTCAAAGACTGGAGCTGGAATCCATGAAAGCTAGAATCAAGAGAATAATACAAAAGAACAAGGAGGATTTTTGTAGAATATTGTCAATTTTGAACTAAGAATTGTAAATCTTATGTTGAAGCTAGATACTCTCACTCGATCGATCATCACGTGTGCATTCTAAGCTGTACACGTGTTACACTCTTGTCAAGCTTGTAAGTGACTGAGTTTTAAAGTCACCAGCTCCGAGTCGTTGAGGTAGTTGAGCTGACTCAACAAGAGTTGTTGAGAGAGAGAGAGAGAGAGAGAGAAAGAGAGAGAGAGAGAGAGAGAGAGAGAGAGAGAGAGAGAGAGAGAGAAGACATCGGTGACGATCAACGATTCTAGTGGATTCTGAAATTCCTCCGGTGAGACGTTGGATGCAGAGTTTATTGCCCCGAACTCGTTAATTCGTGTTGTTCTTTCTTTCTGCTCTAGATGGTTAATCTCTCAAGATCAATTCATCGCACGCAACACTACAAGAAAACAGGGTAATACGGACACCCTAATCAGTCGCTAATCAGTCGTTATTTCAGATTTTACGATTGTTTTACTGACCACAATCATCAGTTGTCAATTCTCGGTCGTAAAATAAACCAGTCGTAGATCAGTCATAATTTTACGACTGCGCTACGACTCACATGTGACTGACGTAGACCGTAGCAATTCAGTCGCCAAATATTCGGGACGTGTTACAACTGATCTATGACTATTGTTCCGACTACGTCACGACACACATTAGTGTCGCAAATCAGTCGTACCTATCTACGTCTGATCTACGAAGGATCTTACGACTACGTTGCGACTACTTTACGACACTGTTACGACGCCATAATGACTGAAGAGCTACTGATGTCGCTGATTTACGACTACTTTGCGTCTGTTTTATGACTGAGTCTGATCATAATCAACAAAAGTATGATCATAATCAACAAAAAGCAAACAAAAGGTTAAAAAAGAGAGAAGCTTACCGCGAATTCAACAAAGTATCGTTCTTGCCTTTCCTGTGGCACCCAAGTCCAGCTGTAATATTCACCATCAAACTTATTTGTGAAGATTTTAGTAATCTTTTTGGTCAGTGACGACTTGTCACGACCAAACCTACATAAAACAGTCAAACAATTAAGCAAGAGAAGCAGTTAAATTCATAAGCATATCCTAAAATCTCTAACAGAAGCAAACAAACAAACAGGGCAAACATGGGTCGAGGCTCATCTCTCGGATAGAATCAGTCAAAAGGATCAAGTTAAGAATCAGGCCACAACGGAACAAAACCAGCTATAACCGAAGCAAACAAAAACCGAAGCTATAACCCAAGCAAACAGAAACAAACAAGACAGACCATTAGGTAAGGCCTGTCTAGGTACATAGTTACATCATAAATGAGTGCTCTTCGTTGAATTCTGACTTTACATCTAAATGTTGCTAAGGATTGACTGAAATCCTATAATCTATAACCGAAGCAAACAAAAACAAATAGGTCAACCATCCAAACAAACAGAAGCAAAAAAATTCAAACAAAAGAGTAGCAAACTATGTACTAAGAACTCTAACTAAACAATGAGATTCATATAAGCATATCCTAAAACCTCTAATAGAAGCAAACAATGTAAGACATTGGTGAATTCTATAATCTATAATAGAAGATAGCAAACATCCTATAATCAAAACAAGCGGACAGATCCCATGATTCTCTCCAGCTCGGAGCCCATAGGAACCAATGCCATCATGTTGAACAGAACATGAAGCAGAATAATGACTGTGTAAAACCTATAAACTGTACAACAGAAACAATACAAAAAGAATCAGGACAGTTCACATATTTCAACTAAAATGCAATGAATGTACCTAAACCAGTTTACATGACAAAATACCCTACATAAAATGTAATTTTTAGCGACAATGGGAACATCAACAACTTGGATAATTTGTTTCAAGATCATAAATCAGCAAAGTTAAGAATCTTCTTCTACATGACATGCAAGCCTCGGTACTATGACAAAAAAACGTTCATACCAAGTGGTGTCCGGTTTAGGTGTGGGAGACAAGACAGTGGTGAATTTCTCCCGCCCTGGCATGTTGAGAAGAGCGTTGAGAAGGGCCATCTGGTCTTCAGAAAGATCCGGCTGGATGTTTTCCTCGCCTATCACTTATTCCTCATCGTCAGAAAGAGGGTTTGGAGCTTGAAGCGTTTGGGTGGGAGCTTGCGAGTGCTGAGAAGAACGCGGTTGAGGCACCGGCGATATGCGGGGTATCGACGGTGAACCTTGGTCAGGCTGTTGTTCAGAGAGCGCCGTTGGTCGCGTTCAAGACTCCGGAGGTGCGCGAGATCGATTCGCTGTAGGTTGAGACTGAGTTGTTCCGAACAGGCGGTGGGAGGAGGGTAATCCCTCACAGACGGTGTTGGATTTCGGTTAGGGATTACCGGCGGAGAGGCGGTATTGGTTACCGTAGTGAAGGTGTATCAGCTTGGAAGAGGCGACCGAGCTTCTGATGTTGCCGCCGGCTTCCGGGATGCGCTGGACCCACCACGATTCGATTTCTTTCTACTGGCCATCTGAGAACGACGATAGGAGAGGAAGAAGAAGAATTTCAGAGGAAGAAGAGTGAGGGTTCGAGATTGGAGGCGAAGGCTCGAGAGAAATTAGGGATTGAAGAATGAGGGATTTCTGGGTATTTCGTAGATTTAGGCGGTTTAGAGAAATAATTTGGGCGGTTAAGTGAAATCATGGGCGGTTTAGGAAATAATTTGGGCGGGTTTAGGCGGGATCTTTTGGTTTAGGCAGGATTATCTGTGGTTAGGCGGGATTTGGGTTAAATCTGCTTCTGGTTTTTTGGTTTTGGGGGTTTTTGGGCTTTTGGTTTCAAATTTTGTTTAAAAATTATGGTTTGTGTTATAAAATTGGTCAAAATTGGTTATAAAACTGGTTTTTGGTCAAAAAATTTGTTTTTGGTTTAAGATTAGTTATGTATATTTTAGAATGGTTGTGAAATTTGATTTGATAACAAAAGTTGGTTATAGAATTTGATTTGGGTTAAATTTTGGGGTTTCGGTTTAGGGTTTAAGGTTATAAATTTTGATTTGTTTACAAAGTTGGTTATAGAATTTATTTGGGCTGAATTTTGGGGTTTTGGTTATGTATATCAAAGAAATAAGATAATATTATAGATTGAATTTTAGGGTTTGGGGTTTCGGTTTAGGGTTATAAAATTTGATTTGTTTACAAAAGTTGGTTATGAATTTTGGGGTTTTGGTTATGTATATCAAGGAAATAAGATAATATTATAGATTGAATTTTAGGGTTTAGGGTTTAGGGTTATAAAATTTGATTTGTTTACAAAAGTTGGTTATAGAATTTATTTGGGTTGAGTTTTGGGGTTTTGGTTATGTATATATCAAAGAAATAAGATAATATTATAGATTGAATTTTAGGGTTTAGGGTTATAAAATTTGATTTGTTTACAAAAGTTGTTTATAGAATTTATTTGGGGTTAATTTTTGGGTTTTGGTTATGTATATCAAAGAAATAAGATAATATTATAGATTGAACTAAAATGGATATTAGATAATATTACAGAATAAATGTCATACTATTACATAGTGATGAACATATGTTTAGTAGGGTTCTTCAATATTGTCATCTTCATCATCAAAAGACGATATATTGCATTGGAATTCGTCTTCCTGTTCTGCATCTCCAACATCCTAATCGAGATTACTCTGAGCAAGAGGCTGGTTGTTTGCAAAAGCCATGAACTGCTCCATCCCCCATTCGAACTCTTTGAAAAATTTTCCTGTCACTTCATCGATCCTCCTATATATCGACTCCCGAGAATTACTATAGTTGTAATTTCCCGACATTTTGTGAGTAAAGAAGAATTCGTTTTTCTTTTGATTTCTCGGTTTTGTAGCTTTATGTGTTGGGTGGTTGAGAATGTAGAGGAGATATCCGAAATCTAAATATATAGAAAATTTTTACGACTGATTTGCGACTCCTGAACGACTGATTTGCGACTACCAATAATAGTCGTAACAATTAGTTACACCCACTTACAAACGGGGAACACATGGTTTCATAACTACTTTTAACGACCGAATTAGCGACTGGCGTTTACCCGAATTCTTGGTAGTCGCAAATTAGTCGTAATACCCCGACTAATTTACGACTGCTATTTTTGGTCGTAAGTTTACGACTGTTGGACGACTAAATGTGTTCAATGGCTCAGCAGTCACAAAGGAGTAGCACTTTCGTCGGTAGATTTAGCGACTGAAAAATCAGTCGCAAAACGGAATAGGTAATTCTCTGTTTTCTTGTACTGCAAGTATCAATATCAAGTTTAACAGTTCTCAACAATGCTTCGTATGGTGTTGCCTTCTATTGTTTCTCTCAGTCCAAAGATCATGAATCATTTCTTGTAATGCGTAGCGTAGAAGGAAGGTCATCGTTCTACCTTGTCTTATTTTGATTCACTTCGAAAAGAAAGAGAAACAGACAGTGGGCATGAATCATCAAGACTAAGAACACGCTGCTCCTTGCAATGAATCTCGTCATGCTTCATAATCATTGGAGATTTCTCCGTTCACCAGCGTCAATGCATCGAATCCTTAATTTAGATGCAACCACTATGTCGATAAGCTTACCGTCACATGTCGCCGGAAGAAAACACATAGGGAAAAGTAAAGATTAGCTTTCAAACTTCATCATGATCCCTAAACATCAAGGACGCTATGTTGCCTGTCAAACACACTGTCAAAAAAATCCAAGCAAGATTAGACATTCAACGTTGAACCTTTAAAAAACCCGGGTTTCCGACGAGAATTTGACACCACCAAAAAGTGAGCGTAGATTCGGAAATAGACTTCCAGTTTGAAGACCAGAAACATAAGTCCAACACTACATTGGAAAGAGAAAGCCCGAGAAACTATGGGAACAAACTCAAACAAATAAACAACGAGAGAAACAAAAAACTAACTAAACAGCCATTTGAATCAATAACTCACAACTGAGAAACCAAGATAACCAATTAAGAAAATTTTAAAATTAACTTAAGATACTTGAAAATTCTGCGAAAAGTCCCTCAAATAAATAAAAGGTCCTAAAATGATTTATAAATATTATATTATTTAAACTACATATAATTCATGAATAAAGATAAAAAATATTAATTAATCCTATGGGAAAATAGGTATTTAAAATTTTAAACTAAAAAGCAATGATTTCTTAATATACATAATCACACAATTCCAAATTATTATGAAATAACTAACTTGAACTTAATAAAACATTGTATATTATTAAATTAAATATCATTGAGAAATTGTAATTGATCAATATCAAAAATTGAAAAATTAACCAATAGAACTTACAACAACGTTTTCAACAGTGTTTTACAAAACGAAATTACCTTTTAACCCTTTTAATTATTCTCTCATTCTCCTTTTATGCAATTTTGTAAGTGTAAAAACATAATATGATAAATAGATTAGCTTGATAATTACTAGATGATATATAATTAAACATAACATTTCATATTGTATGATATGATAATTATTAGATGATAAATAGTTTAATATGACAATTCTGTATTTTTATGACATGATAAATATATTAGCATGATATTCTTTATTGTATCCTAATATGTTTAACATATTAGTTGTATGATAATATGTAATAATCTAATAATATAGTTAGCACGATTATTATAAATGTATTATATAATATGATATCATTGTTAGTATGTTTAAGTGTTAGATATAACTTTTAGTACATTAATGAATAGTGATTACCATTTTTGTATGAACAGTATTAAAGTTGATGGCAAATTTGTAATTAACTCAAAAAGTTGTAATTAATTCAAAACAGAAGATTACTTTTGGTATAATTATTTCTCTCTTTGTTATTTTCCTAACTTTCAAATAAATAATTGTATAAACTTAATTTTTAACTTTTTGATGTTTATTAGATAAAATCATTCAGTATCATTAACAGATACATATCTTATTACTATATAATCACAAACATAGAAAATATGTACATAAATATTAGTTTTCTTTTAGATATTAATTCAAAAGTGAATTTGGTGTTTCAAATTGAGAGAGAGAAATACATTTTATATTTTTTTATGGAAATATTTTATATTAATTAGAAAGTATTTTTGAGCTTTTATTCACTCTCAAATTGGTTGATTACTATTTACCTTCAATAAATATAAAATATTTATGAATTTTTATTTTTATTTTTGGAGATATACATAATTTTTGATAAAAAGTAAGATAATAAATATGAAATATTTATAATAATTTTAAATATTAATAAATATGGTTGTAAATAATATTTTTTATATAGTAAATTCATGTTATTTATATAAATTTTGAATTATATATATAAATGATAAAATATTTTTAAATATGAAATTTATATATTTATTTATATATATATAATTATAATTTAGTTTATTTCTATTAATTTTATTTTAGAATAAATTATAAAATACTTTAATAAGATGTTAAGAATAATAATGTATATATGTATGTTTAATTATAAATAATCTGATATAAAAAGTTATAATAGTATTGTTTTTTGTACAACAGGATAAAAATATAGAATCTAACTATCTTTTATCCATTTTGGTGGTTCTAACCCAATATGAAACTCGACGATTCTCTGAGATGCGCACTCCGTGCTAGTTTATCTACCATCAAATTTTTTGTGCACGGCATATGTATTAGAGCAAAGGTCGAAAAGTATTCTTTCATTCGTTCATACTCTTCCAGGTGGACTGAGAAAGCTGACTATCATTCCGGTTCAGACACTATCTTTACCAATTCATAATAGTATGTTGCAACTGTGATGTGAGATTGCTGGAGAATTTTCTTACATTCCATAGACCATGTTAGCGCTTCGAATTCACATGAAGAGGGGACAAACTTGTCCTTATATTCATTTATCTATCATAACATTTACATTACTCTAATAACATTACCACCCTTGTCTCGAGAATGTATCTCCTTCCTTCCAAGATCCAACCACAAATAGTTGTTAAAAATTTTGTGTTTAATAATATTTATGTTCTCATATGGTGCGAGCAAATCATACAATATTTTCTTAACAAAATAGTTATTATAATTCTTTACATTTTATAATTAGTATTTTATTGTACACTTTTCTATAATTTTTATTTTTACGCATTACGACATTGGATATTTTGCTCTTTTAGGATTAGTAACTATTCTATTATTTCCATTTTAAAATAATTTGGTTCTAAAAGTTATATAAAATAGTTTTAATGATTTATTTCGTCTTAGGATTAGTAATTTTATGTATAAATTTTATTTTTCTATATTTTAATAGGTTTTACTTATTCCCTTAATAATTTGTATTTTCACATGTTTCTGCTTTTCCTAATTATAATTTATTTTATATTATAGAGATAATCACTAAAATAGTATTGGAAAGTTTCCATGACTAAAACAATGATTTTAAGAAATATATTACTAGACCAATGCATATTTCTTTGAAAAAGTCTTTTAGACCTAAGGTTTTTTTCGATATCAAAAATGTCAATATGTCATTTCATTGACATTAAGAAAAATATATAGTAATAAAAAAAATTTCTTTATATATATTTAATGGGTTTTTTAATTTTAATTTTTCCTTTTCCTTTTTAATTTTTATATTTTAACATTTTCTTTTTCTTTTCTAGTTATTAATTTCAGTATAATAATATGTAAAGAATTTAGAGGACACATGACAGCTTCTTAAAGGTTCAACCTTAAACTATTATTTAAGAAAAGTTTTCTCTTCTTTCTAACAAATTTGATTTCATTATATTGAACAACCATAGTCTTTTATTCCATAATAAATCTTCAATTTCAAATCTTTTTATAGAATATCAAATCTTTAAAAAAATATTTAATTGAAACATTTATTTTCAAAAACTATTTTGGTGTTCCATCTGAATAATTAATATTTAACATAATTGATTAATGTATCAGATGTTGTATCGTTGTCATGAAAAGTAAAGTAGATATGATCAAGATTGTTAAACAGTTAAACTCATATTGATATTTCCTTTAGGTAGTTTTCATTCATGACTTATAAATTAAAACTCGTTCGTAGAGGAAAAACTTTAATTTTTTTTATAAGATATGTGTTCTAAAAAGTGTTATAGGTGATTACCTTTCAATCTATCTAGAAAATCATAAAAGTGTAATAATAAATTAATATAAAATTATTATTTACAAATTATAATAATTTGTATATTATGTTATAAAATCTTATGATAATAAACTAACATTAGTTTTATTATTTATAAATCATGATATTTAATATATTTTATTGTCTATATCAATATATTTTATTGGGTCACCATTTTCAGAGGTTAAATGACACCTTCTAACTTTTGAACACTAATACGATAGATGGAACTCAAAATAGAGACATGTGCTGAAATTATAGAGGTTAAATGACACTTTCTAACTTTTTGGTCTTATATTTTAACATAGCCGCTCCTCTTTGACACGAAAATCGCGGCAACCATTTTCTCAATGTTTCCGAATCCGGCGAGCCCCTGCTTCGCCGGCGTCGCCTCCTCTTCTCCTTTTTGTTGATCTTTCTGTTTCCCTCCTTGTTTCATTTTATCAATTCATTCGACTCATTCTTTTGAACACTAATACGATAGATGAAACACAAAATAGAGACATGTGTTGAAATTATAGAGGTTAAATGACACCTTTTAACTTTTTGGTCTTATATTTTAACATAGCCGCTCCTCTTTGACACGAAATTCGTGGCAACCATTTTCTCAATGTTTCCGAATCCGGCGAGCCCCTGATCCGCCGGCGTCGCCTCCTATTCTCCTTTTTGTTGCTCTTTCTGTTTCCCTCCTTGTTTCATTTTTCTTCGCTGGCGCTCCGCTCAGATTCAAAACCCGAGTCTTCTTATTCCGCTTTCATGGTTAAGGGGCTTCGATATGCGCCTTCATAGCTGCATCAGAAGACCGGTCAGCTAAACCACCCTTCTTTTCCGGAGATAACGACGTCGTTTTCTGCGGAGGCTTTCACTTTCG
Source organism: Orychophragmus violaceus (assembly GCA_030180135.1). Classification (NCBI taxonomy): domain Eukaryota; kingdom Viridiplantae; phylum Streptophyta; class Magnoliopsida; order Brassicales; family Brassicaceae; genus Orychophragmus; species Orychophragmus violaceus. Next base: position 44,424,800 of record CM058233.1, read on the forward strand.
CAGGTTTTCGTTATGAGTTCATCGGATTTGAACCCTTCTCAGGCAAATCTCGAAGAATATTCTGGAGCGTCACCACCTAACTCTGTTGTGACTCCATACGCTCTCTAATCGGCTCGCCTATATGATAACTAGGATTTTACAATCCTTTGAGGTACCAATTCCTCAAGCTTATCGATGTAGCTTTGAGGTATCGAACCTATTCTGGGATGGATAAAACCAATAAGCACTCACTAATCCTCTAGAGTCAAATCAAACAATTTAGTTTTTGTTCTAACAATCCTAACGAAAACAATTCAAACCGAAGTGAACAAAAAGCAAATAAACAGGGGATTCAATCAATGAAAAGGATAAGGCCTAAGGGTTAAGGTCAACGGACAGGTGACTCGGGATGATCAAGGATCGTAATTCAAACTTAAAACAAGCTAATCTCCTAGCAAGGAACACAACGATACGATCAGTTTAATCTCTTAATACTAATCTCTTTACTTAATCCTAATCCAAGAACAAATTCTCATTTGTGAATTAGAATCAAGCAAGCAATCAAACAAGTTCCAAACAACTAACAATCACTCTAAACATACATTCTCATGCGCTAGAATGTGAAAGTTCTATCAAAGCTATGAACAGGAATTTCATCGAACATGTTGTGAACAAGAAATCTTAAGCATTCTAATCAACTTGATCAAGGCTAATTAGACATTAAACACACTTTGACAGATGAGATTTTATACAATCAAGCACTAGAAATCCATTGATCACCCCTAATCAACCTAATCCTACCTAACCCATAAGCCCTATGAAGAACTACTCACTAATCATGATTAAACCAACAAATTCCATAGAAATAAGATTGATCATAGAAAAGTAGAGTTTGATTGAAAGATTTGATGAAGGAATCACAAAAGAAGTGCTAGATTCAATCAAGAAATCAAACTTGTTCTTACAAGTGTTTAGAACAATAAAAATAGCATAAGAGCCTGTAAAAAGATAGGTTTTTGGCTTAAAAAGTCATTAGGGTTCGAGCCGGGTCAACCCGGAACAAACCGGGTGTTGACCCGGATCCAAGGCAATTTCTGGGACGCGTATCGGTCGGCGTATCGGTCGGCCAGACCGATATGGACTCTCGGATTTTTCTGGGAAGGGTCGTATCGGTCGGCGTATCGGTCGGCCAGACCGATACGGACTCTCGGATTTTTCTGGGAAGGGTCGTATCGGTCGGCGTATCGGTCGGCCAGACCGATACGGACTCTCGGATTTTTCTGTGTTTAGATGCATCCAGTAAATCAGGCATAACTCTCTCCATATAGCTCCGAATGACTTCAAACCACCTCCATTAGAAAGCTAACTCAATTTCCCATGATTTTTATTCAGAATCCCAGAGCTAAAAGTTAACGTAACATCTTCATATGACTCAATCTTTCAAGCTCAGCGGTTTGGTCTTTCATCACCATTTCACTTGCAATCACTCCTTTGGCCTCCAAACTCTTCCAAACATCCTTAGCAACTCCAAGAACCTACAAAACAAAGGAAATACTCCAAATGCAAGCCTAGAATGCCTAAACCTAGCTCTAGATGATCCTATACTCTAAACACATCAATGACCAAAGAAATGAAGTTAAAGGAAACTAAAAAGAAGTAAAACATGATCCTAACATTAGCCTAAATGCATGAAAATACAAGTATATCAATTCCCCCAAACTTAAACCTTGCTTGTCCACAAGCAAGCATAAGACTATCAAAGCAAGTTGGGAGAAAGGTTTGAAGGCGGAAGCTCATATCCAAAGACAAAACTGAGATCAACAAGTTCCAATTCGAGTCAACGTCACCAAGATGCAACCAAGTTAGGCTTACTCCAAAAATTTAGCCATGCTCATCAAGACAAAACTCTTAGCTCAATTCGCAACCTAGACAAGCATTCCTATCAACTAGCTCTTTAACATTCATTAGGTTTTCAAGTGGATCTTACTCAATGCAAGGTGATCAAACTCATTTGGCAAAAGGGACAAGGTTTTGAGATTAAAGTGATCTCAATCAAAAGAGGGGTTTATTCCAAAAGCATGAAGGTTCTCTCATAAAGAAGTGAATGAGCTATAGTAAAATGCTAAGAGTTAGAGGCAATTGGTGCATACTAGGTTGATTTCCATCTACCCATGCCCCAATTACATCTTCTCCTAATCTAGCCCACCTAAATGGATACTACCCTTGACCAAGGCTATTTTTGCCTCATCCCCTTTTCTCAATCAGACACTTTCCAATCAAACTCCCCAAGGATCAATAAAGACTTTCAAAACAGTGGCAAATCTTTTCTTTTTAACTTAGCTCAAATCTTTCTTTAGCAATGGTCTCTTTTCTTTCTCTAAGGTGAGCCTTTGGCTTCTTTTCATTTCAAAATATAAGACACTTTTCTTTTCTTTAAACACATAAGAGATTTTCTTCTTTTAAAACACTTTGCCAACAAACATAAGATCCCAACCAAAATCCCTTTCATTCTTTCTTTTCTTTACTCTCTTTCTCCTTTCCCAATTCCTCCCCCAAACTTGGATTCTAGCCTATTGCAAAGCTAAAGGTGCTGAGCTTGCACTATATGGAAATTTCTCCTAGTCGCCTCATACTCAACACTTTTTACCTAGCTCATTCCAAATAGGCCTACCACTCAAGATAGTGTTTGTGGCTTGAAAGACGGGTGGTGAAAGGTATGAAAGTCTATTTGAGCAAGTAGAGAGGGGTAGAAAGGATAAGAATGCTCAAATATTTTAGGGTATCCACGAGTTTAGCACACAGAGCATGAGTAAGATAATTAGATGTCATCATTAAAGTTCTCACTTAGGTAGAGCTAGTGTCAATTCAAAGCCTATTTCAGTTTCAAACCAAGTTTCAAAGCAAGCAATCCGAGCATGGTTCGTCTTAACTTTCTAGCCTTTCTTGAATTGCAATCTTAGGACAATCAACTAGCTCAAACAACTAGCATAAAGAACAAGTCATCACTCAATCAGTCTTACAAGGACATTCAATCATTGCTCCCTATGCATGCGTCCTATATGATGCAACTAGACTCAATCCTATTATGCTATTGCAACTACATGCTTTTCTTTTTGAAAATTTTTTTTAAATTTTTCAAATTTTTTTTGGATTTTCTATGCCTTAGATGAATGCATGAGACTCAAGTGATAAATTCAAAAAAAAAAAAAATAAGAACAAAGAAAACATGGTTAGCAACTAGCCTCTCCCCCAAACTTAGTTCACACCGTCTCGGTGGGAAAGCAAGCTCGAGAGAGAGACTCAACAAAAGGAGAAAAAGAAATAAAAGAAGCTAAAATGCAAGTATGTACAAGTTGGAGTGTTACCTGGTCCAAGAAAGGCGTATCGGTCGAGTGAACCTGGGCAGTGAGAGCGTATCGGCCTGGCCAACCGATACGCTAGCCGATATCAACTCTCGGATTTATTTCCTGCATCCCGTATCGGCCTGGCCAACCGATACGGTGCCCGATACTGAGCCTCGGATTATTTTTACCATAACCGTATCGGCTTGGCCAGCCGATACGGAACCCGATATCGGCTCCTGCACCATTTTTCTTCATTTCCGCGGTCTTTGCTCTACTCCAACTGGTCTACAACCTCATCCTTAAGCCAAAACCTGACAAAACTCAAAGCAAAACATCAAAAATAACAAGCAAGAAACGTATGTACAAGGATAAACATGGGAATGTCTCCCAAGTGCGCTTTTGTTTAAAGTCGTTAAGCTCGACTGGTCAAACCGGTTTTTAGGCGGTTGAAGAGTGTGGCCTGCCTTTGAGATTGATGGCTAGGACCTGAGAAGTCAGCTCACCAAGATTAACCGAGTCACCTTGGAACCTTGGACTGATCGAAGCCTTTACAACCTTCGGAGGCATCTTTGTCACCATATCCACAACACTTTCTTTTGGAGCTTTTTCCTTATCAATGCTCAGCTTCTTCAAAGATTTGGACCCAACATACTCAGTCTTTGTGGTCATGAGAGGATTTCCAATAGCTCTATCCACCCCCTTCTTTTGAGCACGTCCCATGTGCTCACTCAATGATCCATAAGCGGTGGGTTTAGGCCAAACATCCTTGCCGACATTGGCAAATAACCTTGCCTCCTCTAACACATCATCTTCATTGGGAGAGAGGATGACACCACAAGTGTGAAGAGATGTGCTCCTTAGAGGGTAGTAAGCCTTGGCGTCAACATTATTCAGCACAACACATTTCTTTTTGAAGTCCAGACAAGCTCCAGTGGTGTTGAGGAAAGAAGTACCAAGTAAAAGAGGAAGTTGGGTACTCTTCTTCATCTTCATGACTATAAAGTCAGTTGGGATAGTGCACTCACCAATCTTCAGTGGATAGTTCTTTATCATTCCCATTGGAGTTTTTGAGTAAGAGTCTCCAAATGTAATAGAAGATGGGTACCTTTCCATGCTCTTAATCCCAAGAGATTCAACCATGTCAAGAGATATCACACTCACAGTAGAGCCGGAGTCACACAATGCGTCGTTAATCTTCAAGTCTCCCAAAGTACAACTGATTGTAAATTTACCTGGATTACCAAGCTTGGGAAGTACCATTGGTGTTGTGTGGACAGTAGGCACAATATCCTCAGCAAAAATTGCAGTAGCACTCATCACCTTAGCTGGTGCGACATAGGGAGGCTTAACCACTGTTGTCTTCATCTCCTTGGGAGGAGCATGTGCAGCAGGAGGGAGTTCATACCCATAGAGAAGTGCTTCGATTTCATCAACCTCTCTTTCATGGTCTGGTTTCTTATGATCAACAGTAGAGAAGATTGCATTGCAGTAGTCTTTCGGGTTCTTCTCCGGGTTTCCAGGCAAGGTACCTTGAGTGCGAGATGTAGAGGCATTCTTGTTCTCCATGTTGGTAACCCTTGAAGTTAAGTTCTGAAGCTCACTCTTGAGATCCCTGACTTCCATAGCTCCTGAGGCTTGTCCTTGAAGAAGTTGCTGCATCATAACCTTTAACTCATTATCAACTCCTGAGGAAGAAGAAGCTTGTGGTGGCTGCTGTCCAAAACCGGGAGGAAATTGCTGGTTGGGAATATATCCTTGCTGGCTTTGATACTGAGGCTTATTTCCAAACCCTTGTTGGTTGGTGTATGGGACAAAAGGCTTTTGCTGCTGAGGAAAGCCTTGCTGCCCTTGTTGATGAGCTTGTCCTTGAGATGGAGCTTGAGGATAGACTTGGTCTTGAGGATTGGCTACATTGGGATTGCGGTATGAAAAGTTTGGGTGGTTTCTGTAGTTTTGGTTGAAGCCCTTATTGAAACCACCTTGTCCAGCAATGAAGTTGATCTCCTCTTGTGTCAAATCCTCATCATCATCATAAAGCTGAGGCTTAGAATCCTCATAGTGTCCCACAAAGCTGATGTTCTTTTGGCCAATGGAGATCATCTTGTCTAACTTCTCATTCAACGCTTTTATCTCTTTCTCATACTTCTCATCTGAAGATGATGATCCTCTATTAGTCCTTTCATAATCCTCGTTGTAGTTGCCATCACTTTGTGCTAGATTTTCAATCAGCTCCATAGCTGCATCTACTCCCTTGCCTAGGAAATGTCCATTGCTGCATGAATCTAGCATTGCCCTCATTCTAGGAAGCACTCCGCGGTAGAGGTTGCTGAGTAGTGTTTCCTTGGTGAAAGCATGGTGTGGGCACTGAGTGGTGAGCTTATTGAATCTCTCCCAAGCTTCAGCGAAGCTCTCATTGTTGCGCTGCACAAACCCGGATAGCTCACTGCGAAAACGAGCAGTCCTAGTGGGTGAGAAGAACTTCTTCAGGAAAGCTTTCTTCAGGTCTCCCCAAGTAGTGATGGATCCTGGAGTGATAGTGCTTTCCCAATCCTTAGCTCTATCTGCCAAAGAGAAGACGAAGAGACGCATTTTCAACCCATCGTCAGTCACACCATTCAGCCTCGTGGTGGCACAAATCTTGTCAAAGGTGTCCAAGTGCTGCAGCGGGTCCTCATATGCTAACCCATGGAATTGATTGTTCTGCACCATGTTCATCACCATAGCTCGGATCTCAAAGTTGTTGTTGTTCACCGGTGGTGGAATGATCCCATGCCGGTTCGCATTTGTATCCGGTGTGTCTCCATCACCAATGGCCCTAGCTGGCCTCTCTTGCTGCTGCTGTTGTTGATCTTGATGATTATCCATAACTTGTTGCTCAACACTCTCAACGTTAACAGCTCGTTCTTGTGCTCGGCGTTCTCTTGCTAATCTCCTCTCGTGTGCTTTGATGTCGTAAACTCTTGCAACTAAGTTTGTAGTCCCTTTGCTGCGCAAGTTCATACACCTAACATCAAAAAGAGAGAAAGTAGCAAATTAGTAACAATAACTTGAACTAAAAAGGAATAGAAAACGAATTGATATATCCAGAATCCCAAAATGGCAACGGCGCCAAATTGATAACTAGGATTTTACAATCCTTTGAGGTACCAATTCCTCAAGCTTATCGATGTAGCTTTGAGGTATCGAACCTATTCTGGGATGGATAAAACCAATAAGCACTCACTAATCCTCTAGAGTCAAATCAAACAATTTAGTTTTTGTTCTAACAATCCTAACGAAAACAATTCAAACCGAAGTGAACAAAAAGCAAATAAACAGGGGATTCAATCAATGAAAAGGATAAGGCCTAAGGGTTAAGGTCAACGGACAGGTGACTCGGGATGATCAAGGATCGTAATTCAAACTTAAAACAAGCTAATCTCCTAGCAAGGAACACAACGATACGATCAGTTTAATCTCTTAATACTAATCTCTTTACTTAATCCTAATCCAAGAACAAATTCTCATTTGTGAATTAGAATCAAGCAAGCAATCAAACAAGTTCCAAACAACTAACAATCACTCTAAACATACATTCTCATGCGCTAGAATGTGAAAGTTCTATCAAAGCTATGAACAGGAATTTCATCGAACATGTTGTGAACAAGAAATCTTAAGCATTCTAATCAACTTGATCAAGGCTAATTAGACATTAAACACACTTTGACAGATGAGATTTTATACAATCAAGCACTAGAAATCCATTGATCACCCCTAATCAACCTAATCCTACCTAACCCATAAGCCCTATGAAGAACTACTCACTAATCATGATTAAACCAACAAATTCCATAGAAATAAGATTGATCATAGAAAAGTAGAGTTTGATTGAAAGATTTGATGAAGGAATCACAAAAGAAGTGCTAGATTCAATCAAGAAATCAAACTTGTTCTTACAAGTGTTTAGAACAATAAAAATAGCATAAGAGCCTGTAAAAAGATAGGTTTTTGGCTTAAAAAGTCATTAGGGTTCGAGCCGGGTCAACCCGGAACAAACCGGGTGTTGACCCGGATCCAAGGCAATTTCTGGGACGCGTATCGGTCGGCGTATCGGTCGGCCAGACCGATATGGACTCTCGGATTTTTCTGGGAAGGGTCGTATCGGTCGGCGTATCGGTCGGCCAGACCGATACGGACTCTCGGATTTTTCTGGGAAGGGTCGTATCGGTCGGCGTATCGGTCGGCCAGACCGATACGGACTCTCGGATTTTTCTGTGTTTAGATGCATCCAGTAAATCAGGCATAACTCTCTCCATATAGCTCCGAATGACTTCAAACCACCTCCATTAGAAAGCTAACTCAATTTCCCATGATTTGTATTCAGAATCCCAGAGCTAAAAGTTAACGTAACATCTTCATATGACTCAATCTTTCAAGCTCAGCGGTTTGGTCTTTCATCACCATTTCACTTGCAATCACTCCTTTGGCCTCCAAACTCTTCCAAACATCCTTAGCAACTCCAAGAACCTACAAAACAAAGGAAATACTCCAAATGCAAGCCTAGAATGCCTAAACCTAGCTCTAGATGATCCTATACTCTAAACACATCAATGACCAAAGAAATGAAGTTAAAGGAAACTAAAAAGAAGTAAAACATGATCCTAACATTAGCCTAAATGCATGAAAATACAAGTATATCACTATACTCATAACGGCGACAACACATCCTCCTCTGTTGGAGCTGCTTCCAGTTTAAAGCCGCACACATCATATTTGCCGGTGAGCTCAAATTCTCCTCAAACATGTTGCACAGACTCTAACCGTACGGGACCTCCTTGTTCGTTAGTGAAAGTTAGCATCACCGACACCTTTGTATCCGCGGAAAGCTTCTTAGGTCGATTAGAAATGGCGGATATCATGCTTTTCGGCAAACAATTTGCATCCGGAAAATTGAGTTTGATGTAAGATTGGAGGCGGATATTTGTTTGGATCGCCCAGCTGGTCGAAGACGCTCTCTGGTTGATCCGTGATCGATGGTTGAATGGGAAAAGCTTGCTGGCCGAAGGCGCTCTCAAGGCTTCTCAATGGATGGTCAGATGGATTTGTCATAACATGAACACTTCAATAGCACAAGAACACAAGCAAGTAACAGCACTTCGTCCTCAAGGGGAATCCACGCGAGAGAGAAGAGTGGCTGCGCCGATTTAGGCTAAACACTTTAGGTTTTTAGGTTTAAAATTGCTCAATCTTATTAGAAACAAAAGAATGGCTTAAATAGCCAATAGTCTAGGTTACAAGTGGGCCAAAAAGGGCCCGGTCGAAATCATAAAAGAAAATACAAGAAGGAAGGTTGGACGGGCCAGATTCTCCTTTTCTTGTATCGGGCTTTAGTTTACCTCATTAAAAACCTTAGTGGGAAAATCCAATTGGTATAAAACCACACTTAAGGGAAAAAGAGTATAAACCTCAGCCCAAGGAGATGTTGCACGTGCTCCTGGTCGCCAAACATAGTTCTGGAGTTCACTAAATCCGTGAGCTTCCAAATAAGGCAGGTCCAGCAACCTTCGGTTTTGATTTTGCATATCTTCTTCGTCCGAGATGGTATTGGTGTGATTCCAACTCTCATAAATTCTATGATGAATCAAGAATCCATAAAAAGTCCCTTTACTCCTTGATTCATCCTGGTTCGTTCTGAGCACTCCAAAATGTGCAAGTCGGTCTTTATCGGATTCCCTAAAAATCACCTGTCTTGAAACGAGAATAACTTCTTCATAGAAAATGTTATTGATGTGATTCCAGTTCGTGCTGATTCCTTGGTGAGTCAGTTTTCCATAACATGTCGACTTGTAGCTTAACTCCTCATGGTTAGGTAGATACAGTCCAAAATGTGCACCTATATCCCTGGTATGATAAAACTGCTTCTCTCCGAAGGCATGTACCGGCTTGGTGAGCCATCCTCTTGTTGGAATTGTGTCCAGTAATCTCGGTACTGTCTCTAGAAAGTAAGAGTATGTCAATGATCAGACATAAGTCATATAATACTGGGGGTCATGATGGCTTGCTAGAGTCCGCTCATGATCTATAAGTCTTGGACTTATTGCCTTTATTATATGATCCCATATGGGTCACACGCCTAAGCTAACAGGAAAATGTGTAGGAACGGTTTAGCAGAAGTACAGTAAAAGTGCTAGGCATTTACTGTACTTAGAGAGAATAAAAGGTTTAGCCACTGTGCATCGATCGATGCATAAGGTGCAACGATCGATGCAGTGCGCAAACACCGACGAGTTAATTGGTATTTGGGCCAAATGGCCCAAATGGAACAGGACGAGTTTTGTGTCATAAAACTCGAGTTTCAGACTGATAAACCCTAAGACTTGAGCCGTAAACTCTCTCTCTCTGCGCCGAGTTCCCCTCGTGGTCTAGCAGCTGTTTCCTGTGAAAGCGTGTGTGAACCTTTGGAGGATTCATCCCTCGGTGTTTCTCTGATCTCAGACATACCATCTTCTTCCGCTGCAATAACAGGTATAAGGTGAGATCATCATTTGTTTCTATTCTGAGAAGAACCTAGATCGCATGTTTAGGATAATCTGAATCTGGAATTGAATCAGGATCATCTAAACGACCCAACAGTGGTATCAGAGCTTTAGGTTCTGGTTCTTCTTGTTTAGATTCATGTTTTAGGATTGTTTAAAGAGGTGTTTTTGAATCAATCTACTGATAAGATTAAAACACTTAAGAAACAAGAATTAAATCCTAAACAAACAGTTAAAAAATCGCATGACCAAGCTATATTGATTTGGTATGCGATCGAAACTGATCTTGCATCGACTGAGATCGCATTGCATCGATCGATGCAATGCAAGGATCGATCGTTGCAGTCGCGAGAGATTGACCGCGATCGCATGGATCGTTCGAACGATCGCATGGATCTCGCGAGAATCTCTCGGCCAAACCTGATAACCGTTCGTGCACACGTGAGAGCATCGATCGTTGCAGGATCGATGAACGATCGTTGCAGGATCGATGCTGTGAGCATCGATCGATGCGGTTAGGGTTTTGGCTCGGTTTAATTTGATTAAAATTGATTCGTTCTGGTTTAATAAACAGATTTAATAATTTTATTAAGTCTGGTTAAACCGGGATAAGAAATCCAATGTCGAAAGAAATATTGGATTTAGTGCCTAAACCAGGAATTTCTAATTTGATTTGGTTGGACCAAATAAATTGAGAAAATCCGGTTTAGTAAATAACCGGTTGACAATTGTGGTCATCGTAGTAATTAAAACTTGGTTAGACCAGTTTTAATGAACCAGACCGGTTATGTCAATTAATTGGACAATTGGGTCATGTCTTGGACATGGACCAATTCTTGGGCCTCGGGCCAAGAAGTTAAAACAATTGGGCCAGTTAATTGAGTCTTTCTTCAGAATAATTTAAAATCTATTTTATAAATTTATAAAGTCGTTTTTGAATTATATTTTCCGAAATTTTATAATTAGAAAGTTTCTTTAAATAGAAGTTTCTGAATTTGCGGGTTTTGGATTTGAAAGAAGTTTCTAAAGTTAGAAAGTTTTCGGTTTTAGAAAGTTTCCAATTTTAGAAAGTTTCCAAAAATAGTAGGTTTCCATAAATAGAAAGTTTCCCGAAATAGTAATCTTCTATTTTGGGAATGATTTTAATAAACCTACGAACCTCAAATAATATCAAGCGGTGGATGTCTTGTCCAGGCTATGTCAGCTGTCAAAGCCCATTCAATTGCATTCATGGCCTTACAGTGTGAGGATGTCTGCTTTTGCGTGGGTAAGACAGTTTGTGATTCATAAATGTCATTGGGAGTCCCAGACATTAATGATTACATGACTGTATAGTCTGGTTTTCTTGACTAGGCCATCGGGAGTCCCGGGCCTTGAGACATCAGAGTGGATTGGGCCTCGGGCCCAGATTCACAACCAAGAGTTATATCACGGATATAATTAGCCGATATAGGGCTTACCGATATAAGCTAAGATTGGGTGACGGCCAGTGGCCCACTTTAATCTTAGTTATATGTGGATCTTGGAATCATTATATTCTATTGAGGGTAACTTATGTTATTGAATATAATGCGTGATTAATCATATTAAATTTTAATATGAGATTAGTCATTTTGAACATAATAACTAATAACCTTTTTATTTATATATTTCAGATATGACTACTACAAGCACACAAAACACATTCTCGATCCGGTCTGTTCTCGAGAAGGAGAAGCTGACTGGAACGAACTTCCTGACATGGTCAAGGAACTTGAGGCTGGTCCTCAAGCAGGAGAAGAAGGATTATGTCCTTCGAGATCCCCTCCCCGAGAGGCCTCTTGCCAATGCTGCCAGGACTCTGCACAATGCTTGGGAAAAGCATTCGTCAGATGAAAATGATGTTTATTGCCTGATGTTGGTGACAATGACTCCAGAGCTGCAAAAACAGTTCGAAAGTGTATTGTCTCCAATCGAGATCATGGCAAGCCTGAAATCGCTTTTTCAGGAGCAGGCTAGGACCGAGAGGTTCCAGACAGTTAAGAACCTCTTGGACTGTAAGTTGGCTGCGAATGCGGCAGTGAGTCCTCATGTGTTGAAGATGATGGGTTATCTCGATCATCTTCACAAACTCGACTGCCCAATCAGCCAGGAACTTGCCTGCGACATCATTCTGCAGTCTTTACCTGCAAGCTATGATCAGTTCATTCTGAACTTTAACATGCATGGCTTGAGTAAGACACTGCCTGAGCTTCACGGAATGCTCAAGACTGCAGAGCCCAACTTGAAGAAAACCGCCAAGGACCCCAATGTACTTATGGTACAAAAGGGCAAGGGGTTTAAGAAGTCTTCTGCTAAGGATAAGGGAAAGGCCAAGGGTGTCCAAGTCGTGGACTCAGACACGCCAAAGCCCAAGCCCAAGTCCAAGGCTGGGCCTACTGACATGTGCAGGTTCTGCAAAGAACTGGGGCATTGGAGAAGAGATTGCAAGAAATTCCAGGAAGGTCTAAAGGAATTAAAGAAGAAGACTTTCGAGACTTCTTCATCAGGTATTTTTGTTATAGAAGTTAATACAACTACTTCTGATAATACCTCATGGGTCATGGATACTGGTTGTGGGGCTCATATTTGTACTAATATGCAGGCACTCAGCAACAGTAGAAGGCTGAAGCAAGGACAAGTGGAACTACGAGTTGGGAATGGAGCGAAAGTTTCAGCACTAGCTGTAGGAACTTACTTGTTGTCTTTACCTTCGGGATTGATTTTAGAACTTAATAATTGTTATTTTGTACCTGCTATAAGCAGAAATATTATTTCAATTTCTTTGTTGGATTTGGAAGGTTATGATTTTTCAGTTAAGAATAAATTATGTTCCTTCAATCGCAACAATTTGTTCTATGGTTCTGCCCCTCTTACGAATGGGCTTTACATACTCGATCAATCCGCGCCAATTTATAACATTAATACAAAACGGTTTAAACCTAATGAGGAAAACCGAACGTTTCTATGGCATTGTCGTTTAGGGCACATCAGCGAGAAACGCATCAAGAGGCTCCATTCGAATGGACTTCTTGGCTCATTTGACTTTGAGTCATGTGAGAAATGCGAATCCTGCATGATGGGCAAAATGACACGGGCCCCCTTTAATAAACCTAACGAGAGGGCCAGTGACTTATTGGGCCTGATACACACTGATGTGTGTGGCCCAATGTCCACTAATGCAAGAGGAAACTATCAGTACTTCATTACCTTTACTGATGATTTCAGTAGGTATGGATATGTTTATTTAATGAAACATAAGTCTGAATCTTTTGAGAAGTTCAGAGAATTCCAAAATGAAGTACAGAACCAACTTGGCAAAAGCATTAAGGCTCTTCGGTCCGACCGAGGAGGAGAATACTTAAGCCAAGAATTCAGTGATCATCTGAGAGAGTGTGGGATCGTATCCCAACTCACTCCTCCTGGAACACCTCAATGGAATGGTGTGTCTGAGAGGAGAAATCGGACCTTATTGGATATGGTTCGATCTATGATGAGTCACACAGACCTTCCAATATCCCTTTGGGGATATGCTCTGCTAACAGCAGTGTTCACTCTAAATAGAGCGCCATCAAAAACAGTGGCAAAGACACCATATGAATTATGGACTGGAGAAGCTCCAGTGCTGTCTTATCTCAGAATTTGGGGTTGTGAAGCCTATGTCAAGAGATTGATCTCAGACAAGCTTACACCGAAATCTGACAAATGCTACTTCATTGGTTATCCACGGGAAACCAAGGCTTATTACTTCTATCTACGTTCCGAGAACAAGATCTTTGTTGCCCGGGATTGTAACTTTCTTGAGAGAGAGTTTCTCTCTAAGAAAGACAGTGGGAGTAAGGTACTGCTTGAAGAAATTCAAGATGAACAGGATACTGCTCAACCTAATGAGGAAGAGCAGCAGGAGGATCTACAAGAAATTGTAGAGCCTGAACCTGTAGTACCTGAAGTTCGAAGATCCGGGAGGATCCGTCACGAACCCGAGAGATATCAGGGATTCCTCGTGACTGACTGTCATGATCTTTTGATCATTGATGGTGATGAACCATCGAACTTCAATCAAGCCATGATGGGCCCAGATTCCTCTAAGTGGCGCAAGGCCACTGATTCCGAAATGGACTCCATGTCGGTCAACCAAGTCTTTTCATTGGTTGACTTACCCGTTGGTGTAAAAGCCATCGAGTGCAAATGGATCTTCAAGAAGAAGATTGACGTGGATGGAAATGTCCAGATTTATAAAGCCAGGTTGGTGGCAAAAGGTTTCAGACAAGTTCACGGTGTGGACTACGATGAAACCTATTCACCGGTGGCTATGATGAAATCTATTCGGATTCTACTAGCAACTGCAGCTTTTCATGATTATGAAATTTGGCAGATGGACGTGAAAACCGCCTTCCTGAATGGTATTCTGGAAGAGGATGTGTATATGACACAACCTGACGGTTACATAGATCCAAAGAATGCTGGGAAAGTATGCAAACTTCATAAATCCATTTATGGATTGAAGCAAGCATCGAGGAGCTGGAATCTTCGTTTTGATGAAGCGATCAAGCAATTTGACTTTATCAGAAACGAAGAAGAACAATGCGTGTATAAGAAAACTAGTGGGAGCAAAATCGTTTTTCTTATTCTGTATGTTGATGACATACTGCTTCTCGGAAACGACATTCCAATGCTGAAGTCTGTAAAAGACTGGCTTGGAAGTTGTTTTTCCATGAAAGACATGGGTGAAGCCGCATACGTTCTTGGAATTAGGATCTATCGGGATAGACCTAAGAGGCTGATAGGCTTGTGTCAAGACTCATACATTGACAAAGTCCTACAAAGATTCAGCATGAAAGATTCCAAGAAGGGCTTCACGCCAATGGTACATGGCACAACGCTAAGCAAGAAGCAGAGCCCTACGTCGGCTGCTGAGCTTGAGCGCATGAAGAATATTCCTTATGCATCTGCAATAGGATCTGTCATGTATGCCATGATCTGTACTCGTCCTGATGTTGCTTACGCATTGAGCATGACGAGTAGATACCAGTCAAATCCAGGTGAAAACCATTGGATTGCCGTAAAGAACATCTTGAAGTATCTAAGACATACTAAGGATAAGTTCTTAGTGTACGGTGGAAGTGATGTGCTTAAAGTCAGTGGATTCACGGACGCAAGTTTCCAGACAGACACAGATGATTTCCGGTCACAGTCCGGTTATGTCTTTTGTCTGAATGGCGGTGCAGTAAGTTGGAGAAGCTCCAAGCAGGACACCGTTGCTGATTCCACTACAGAAGCTGAATATATCGCCGCCTCAGAAGCAGCGAAGGAAGCTGTTTGGATTCGAAAGTTCATTATGGAACTAGGTGTGATACCAGATGCGGCTGAGCCTCTGGCACTATTTTGTGACAACAATGGTGCTATAGCTCAGGCAAAGGAACCAAGATCACACCAGAAATCCAAGCATGTTCAAAGAAGATATCACTTGATACGTGACATCATTAATAGAAAGGAAGTCAAGATCAGCCGAGTTCCGACAGATGATAATGTCGCTGATCCGTTGACAAAGCCACTCCCAAGGCCTAAGCTCGAGCTCCTGACTGAAGCTGTAGGCATTAGAAACATTGAAATGTAATCTAAATTTGAGTGGGAGTTTTGTGAGCTTTATTTTAGTTATTTGATATGTTCTTGTAAAACATTATTATTTATGTTTTAATGAAATTATTATTTCAAGATTATTTTAACTGTGATGAAATAATCGTTCCAAAATGATATGAACCATTTTATAGGTCATCGAAGTAAATGATTTGATCTTGAGTCATCGAAGTCATTTAGCTTGATCATGAGATCCTATATTTGATAAATGTTTTATATCATCCTGTCCCTAGTCGAAGGTTGTTGAAATTGGAACACCAACAACCGTGTAAGATTGGATTGGTACGTGACTTATGACAAAGTCTCAGTGTGTCATAGATGCTCGGCATCAAAGTCAGTACATAGGTGTATGTTGGGAACATACGACCGGACAAGACCCGCTAATAAGAACTCTTCAGGATATTTATATCTGTGTCATAAGAGATTCTTACTACGACTATAGAGTATAGTCCTTAGACCTGAGTTCGCATGCATGTGACTGCATATGGACTGATGCACTTTGATCATTGTCTAACGCTATCGTTCTGCGATAGCTATAAGGACCTTGTTTGGGTACATCATGAAGTGAGTAGTTTACAGTGATGGAACAAGATGGGATCTGTCCCTCCAATATAAATGGAGTGAATATCTCTAGGCCAATCGGAGATTTGAATACTGGAAAACGCATGGCCATGCTCAAACGGACTTTCCCGAGTCGTTTGTATTGTCAGTATCAAATCAGAGTCCGATGAACAAGATTAGGCTTTATAAGGATGACACTAATCTTGCCTTATGACTAATCGAGATATTGAGACAAAAGGATTATGAATACAGAGATTCCAGTACAAGTGGGAGATTGTTGGAATTGTGTCCAGTAATCTCGGTACTGTCTCTAGAAAGTAAGAGTATGTCAATGATCAGACATAAGTCATATAATACTGGGGGTCATGATGGCTTGCTAGAGTCCGCTCATGATCTATAAGTCTTGGACTTATTGCCTTTATTATATGATCCCATATGGGTCACACGCCTAAGCTAACAGGAAAATGTGTAGGAACGGTTTAGCAGAAGTACAGTAAAAGTGCTAGGCATTTACTGTACTTAGAGAGAATAAAAGGTTTAGCCACTGTGCATCGATCGATGCATAAGGTGCAACGATCGATGCAGTGCGCAAACACCGACGAGTTAATTGGTATTTGGGCCAAATGGCCCAAATGGAACAGGACGAGTTTTGTGTCATAAAACTCGAGTTTCAGACTGATAAACCCTAAGACTTGAGCCGTAAACTCTCTCTCTCTGCGCCGAGTTCCCCTCGTGGTCTAGCAGCTGTTTCCTGTGAAAGCGTGTGTGAACCTTTGGAGGATTCATCCCTCGGTGTTTCTCTGATCTCAGACATACCATCTTCTTCCGCTGCAATAACAGGTATAAGGTGAGATCATCATTTGTTTCTATTCTGAGAAGAACCTAGATCGCATGTTTAGGATAATCTGAATCTGGAATTGAATCAGGATCATCTAAACGACCCAACACCTCTAGTCTGTCGGGTCAATGATGGGTTGATGTCCTCATCATACTCTCCCTCTTGAAAAGATTTCGACCTCGAAATCATATAGACTGCACCAAGAGAAAGCAAGTTAGCTTTCATGCGGTTTTGTGAGTCCATGGCCTTACCTTGATGAATCCGGGGCTCGTTGATGTAGGGAGCATCAGGCGGTTCTTCTTTGAGTAAGTGATCCAACAGCATGCCTATCATCCGGTTTTATTGCCAATGAAAAGTTTTTGTACCATCATCTTTTTTGGCCTCGTTCAAGTAGCATCCAAGGTCGGGTGGTACTTCTTTTCGGTCCGGCCCTTTGGTTCTCGCAATACTATTGACACCTTTGGCAAGAAACAAGTGCATTAGGTGTTCTTTAGGAGATGATAAACGAGCTGAGCTTTAATTATGATTAAGGTCTACTTGTGGGTCCAAATCATCTTTTGATTCCTCATGCTCTTTCGAGTTCATCAAATCTTTTAGTACTTCTGTGGAATCAGTAGATATGAACTTTGTTAGAGAAAGACTTACTTGATTAAAACTCTCAGTTGTGTTTGGGTTGGGCGGTTTCACTTGTTTCTCAGTCTCGCCTCCGGTCTTTTGGTCCGTGCGGTCCATTGGGCTCTCTATCATTTCTGCGTCCTTCTCAACACTTTTGGGCAATACCAAGTGCATTAAAACAATTTTTGATTCATTACAATCAGATGGAAAAGAGTTGGATCGGGTCACTTTAACCTTTGATCGAGGCGGTTCAGGCATTGGGACTTTGGTCGAGGCGGTCGAAAGGCGTGGACGGCCCTAGGCCTTTGGTCTTGGCGTGACATATTGCTCGTATATGAGCCTTTTCAGATCCTTCCACGTCCATGCTGGCTCCTTGTAGTAAACTCGTATCGTCTCCTCGTTCTCCCACCAAGTTTAGGCATCTCCGGGCAGGGTTCAGATAGCATACGAGGCCTGTTCTTTTCTTGGGATATTGTAATCCCAAAAATAGTCTTCTAGGTCTTCTTCCCATTGAAAGTAGTCTTCAGTACCTGAAAAAGACATTGGCTGTGAGTCTAAGACATAAGACTTATTTTGAAATATATGGGGTTCTGAATGTCTTAGTCTGGGTGGATGATGGGGCCGGTAATGATCTGGTGGCTCGGGTTCCATCTCGTTCGCAGCATAATTTTCTCCAATGTTGTATGGGTCGTGACCATGGTCTGGTCGTCTTTGTTTCACTCGACCAAGTCGAGAGTGGTCCGGTGATCGCTCCAGACGGTCGATCCGGGCACCTAACGTCTGACCAAACGTCTGGATCGCGGCAAGTAGCTGGTTGAAGTCGGGCTGTGTGGCCTGATTGTTCTCTTGATGATTTCACATGTTTTAGTTATAACCTGCACACTTAATGAAAAGATCACACACAAAAGAAAAAGAAAGCAAAGAAAATATACCCAAAAAAAAAGAAAAGATGCAACAAAAAATGGTAATGGCGATTACTACCTTTTTTAGGACAATTAAAAGGAAACAAATTAGGCAAGCCGGCTCAGCAATTATACAGATTCAAACTACTCTAAATGTTAACCAAATACATCCCTAAAACCCTAAAGCAACCAAGCGGCCGTAAGATCTTTTTTTTTTTTTTAAATGAAGGCGAATGCAAGTAACAAGAACACGACTAATGTAAGAGACCAAACAGATACCAATAGCAAGCCAAACACAGACGCAAACAGAGACAAAAGTTGGATAAGACAAAAGTTGGATGCAGCAAGAGTGAAACACAAAGCAACAAAGATTAACACTTTTTTCCAGTTTATCTAAGCAATGAAACAGAAGCAAACAATGAACCGAAGCAAGATAGGAACAAAAATGATGAACAAAACGAAACAAGACAACTTTTTTTTGGATTTTTCGATTTCTAAAGAAGCAATCAACAAAAGACAAAAATAAAAGTGCAAAACGAAATAAAGGTTGGTTGAACACAACCTGGAGGTAGGAGCTTTTAGCTCTGATACCAGATGATGTAAGATTGGAGGCGGATATTTATTTGGATCGCCCAGCTGGTCGAAGACGCTCTCTGGTTGATCCGTGATCGATGGTTGAATGGGAAAAGCTTGCTGGCAGAAGGCGCTCTCAAGGCTTCTCAATGGATGGTCAGATGGATTTGTCACAACAGGAACACTTCAGTAGCACAAGAACACAAGCAAGTAACAGCACTTCGTCCTCAAGGGGAATCCACGCGAGAGAGAAGAGTGGCTAGGCTAAATACTTTAGGTTTTTAGGTTTAAACTTGCTTAATCTTATTAGAAACAAAAGAATGGCTTAAATAGCCAATAGTCTAGGTTACAAGTGGGCCAAAAAGGGCCTGGTCGAAATCATAAAAGAAAATACAAGAAGGAAGGTTGGACGGGCCAGATTCTCCTTCTCTTGTATCGGGCTTTAGTTTACCTCATTAAAAAACTTAGTGGGAAAATTCAATTGGGATAAAACCACACTTAAGGGGAAAATAGTATAAACCTCAGCCCAAGGAGATGTTGCACGTGATCCTGGTCGCCAAACATAGTTCTGGAGTTCACTAAATCCGTGAGCTTCCAAATAAGGCAGGTCCAGCAACCTTCGGTTTCGATTTTGCATATCTTCTTCGTCCGAGCTGGTATTGGTGTGATTACAACTCTCATGCATTCTCTGATGAATCAAGAATCCATAACAAGTCCCTTTACTCCTTGATTCATCTTGGTTCGTTCTGAGCACTCCAAAATGTGCAAGTCTGTCTTTATCGGATTCCCTAAAAATCACCTGTCTTGAAACGGGAATAACTTCTTCATAGAAAATGTTATTGATGTGATTTCAGTTTGTGCAGATTCCTTTGTGAGTCAGTTTTCCATAACATATCGACTTGTAGCTTAACTCCTCATGGTTAGGTAGATACAGTCCAAAATGTGCACCTATATCCCTGGTATGATAAAGCTGCTTCTCTCCGAAGGTATGTACCGGCTTGGTGAGCCATCCTCTAGTCTGCCGGGTCAATGATGGGTTGATGTCCTCATCAGAGTTCCTCCGACCAATCTTTCATTATGTGGTCAGCAAAGCGTTTATTAACTTGGGCTATAAATGATTTTGTGGGTCTTGGCCCATACCTCAAAAAAAAAAGGTGCACCAAATTTTCTCCATCCGGTCATTATTATCTCATTCCGTACAACAGTCATTAGAAGCTCTTACACACTGTCAAAGAAAGTACGGTTTTAGAGCTGAAAATAGATAGTTTTTCAATGGATTTGCTAACTGGATTTGGCTTAATGGGCATCTCAATTTCTTCCCTTACGGAGATACCAATTTCCTTCATTAAGAAGATATCACTTTTTACCACCTTTTTCTTTTTGAAGAGAAAACGTTCACCAACATTTTCCTTCGGGAATAACATCTTTCAAAGCTCAGTCTTATGGGCACCACGAGCTAATGTTTTTCTTCATTTTTCTAGATTGGCCGAAGAACAGATCGACTCAAAATGGATCATTTTAGAAACTCTTTTGAGAAAGCTTACAGTTTTTATCCATGATTTAACCGGTCTAACCTATACGTTTAATGTTTAGTGTTCAGTTATATATCAAATAAGTGTTTTTCTCTGGCAAAGAGCCCTCCTCTTGTAAGTAGTTAATTAATATAATATAAGTTTGAACACAAAAGAAAAATTGACACACTCTAAGAACTTTTCTTTAGATAAAGGAAAAACCCCTTAAAATACACCACTTTAATTTCATTTGCCAGAAAAATACACCGTTTATTTTGGTTGCCATATAAAACCTGAAGTATTTTTTGTTGTATTTTAAATATCCATACTTTCAAATTCGTGTATTTTGGCACCGCTTTTTAAACGTTGTTAACTTGTTAAATGGGAAGATTAACTGGGTGTTTAGTTAATTAACTATTGTTAGGTTAATTAGCAGTAAAAGACGTTTATATCCCTATGTTAAATCGACCAAACATAAAGCAAAATCCCCCAAATCGATTTCAGTCTTAAGAACCCTAATTTTGATTACCCACTCTAATCTTCCCGATTATCTGTTCGCATTCAATCAATCCTTGGTTGTAGTCTCTCCTATCATCGATTCGTACCTAAACAAGACGATTGAATCAAAGGCAGTGGAATGAATTGATAAAATGCGAAGTTGATTGCGGTTTTGGTCAAAACGAATTCAGCGAAGATGAGGTATTTCTCGTTTTATATGATGTTTATGTAATTTATGATAAGATGAAAAACATTTCCATGGTTATTATACCGAAATCGTGAATGGGTTCATGTCTGACTGGAAAATCGCTTAGGCAAGGGTAAAATTTCTTTCGTATATGAAGAATGTCTGACTGTTCATATGGGTTTTCAATGTTTGATTCTGGGTTATGGTTTTTGCAGCTTTGAAAGAATTAAGGTTCACCTTCATTATGGTGGGTCGATGAAGCATTCTGGCAAGAAGTATAACTACGTTGGGGGCTCAGTGAAGTCGGGAATCGTCATAGATCCTGATTATTTGACATGGTCGATGTTTGATGGGTTCTGTGAGGATTACGGGATAGAAGGAGTGGTCGTAAGAGCTTGGTACAATCTTCTAAAGCAAATCATGGAATCGGTTTTGGCTATATTTGAACACAGTTCAGATATGGAGATTAACAACATGTGCCATGCAGCTATGGTAGAGGGAGAAGTTGATATCTACTTGGAGAATAAGGGGAGAGAAACAGTGGTAGAGGATGTAGGCCGCAGGACAGAAGGAGAACCAGTTGAGCAAGAAGTAGAAGTTGAGAAAGGAGTAGAGGTTCAGACAGAAGGAGAGGAAGCTGAGAGAGAACAAGATGTTAAGAGAGAAGGATTAGAAGTTGAGAAAGGAGTAGAAGTTGAGATAGAAGGAGAACCAGCTGAGAGAGAACAAGAAAATGACAGTGATGATGCGGAAGGAGGAGAAGAAGATATGACAGGTAGACAAGAAGTAGAGGAAGCTATCGTTGAGGAGTTTTTGGGACAAGACGATCAATTTCAGGCCTTTTTCGATGAAATACGAACTGAAGAAACCCTCGGATCAGGTCTGAATCAAGCTAATGTTGTGGTTGTAGAGCAAGAGGGTCGTGATGAGGAAGAAGGACCTGACGAGGTTGAGTTCGAGAGGAAATGTATGGACGACAATCATCCTGCTCCTGCTATCGATACTGATGACGAATGGGAAGGATTCAACAGACAAGAAAGAGAGATTTCAAGGGCCAATTACAATAACAATAATCCTCCTTATTTGTGGTTGTTGCAGAAATTCAAATCCGGAGACGAGTTCAAAGAGCAGCTACTACGATATGTATTAAAGACCAATTACAATGTGAAGTCGTGTAGATGGGAGAAGCATAAGCTAGCTGCAGTTTGTACTAAGGCGGATTGCAAGTGGAAGATATACTGCTCGGTGGAGAAAAGAATAGGGAAATGGATGGTGAAGAGTTATGTTGATAAACATAACCATATGAAGATCAGCAAAGCAAGGATGTTGAACAAGAACACAATAGCATGTCTATTCAAAGATGAAGCAAGAAGAAGGCCTGGAGTTAAATGGACTGACATCAAAGATGAGATCATGATCAGATATAATCTCTCGGTTTCGAAGTGGATTTGCATAAAAGCGAGAAGACTGGCACTTGACATGGTTATAGAAACTCAGAGAGATCAGTTTTCGAAGCTATGGAACTATGAGGCTGAGCTGAGGAGGTCAAAGAAGAACACATCTACTGAGATTGTTACCATTCCTCGACATGATGGTAAGCAAGTCTTCTACCGGTTCTACATTAGTTTTTATAAGCTGAGGAATACATGGAAAAGATGTTCTCGGCCTATTATTGGTTTGGACGGATCGTTTATGAAATGGGAGTTACAAGGGGAGATTCTAGATGCTGTTGGCCAAGATGATGACATGGGCGATAGTAAGAGTGGAAGACAATGACTCATGAGCTTGGTTTGTTGGTAAGCTGAAGGAAGAGTTATGCCTTGGTTTAGGGAAAGGATTCACCTTCATATCTGATAAGCAAAAGGGCTTAATCAATGCAATTGCAGCCCTCTTGCCAAATTCAAAACATAGGCATTGTGCAAGACACAATTTCACCAATTGGAAGAAGGTCTATAGGATGTGTGAATATGATGATTATTTCTGGGCAGTGGCACATAGTCCGTGTGAAGGTGACTACAAGTACAACATGAACGCTCTGAAAGCTTTTGATGAAGACGCGTATAATGATTTGATGAGGACATATCTAATGACTTGGTGCAAGGCGTTTTCAGTCAGCAAGCAAGGTGTGAAGACGTTTGCAACAATCTGTCTGAGAGCTTTAACAGGACTATCAAAGACGCTCTTAAGTTTCATGTTATTAACATGTTTGAGGAGATTAGAAGGCTTGCTATGAAGAGGATATCTCGTAGGTGCGAGACGACGCGTAAGTGTGATAGCAGTTCACACCAAATGTAATGGATCTGTTTGAGCATAAAAGGAAATGCAGTGAGGCTTGCACTATAATCCAGAGTAGTGAAAGTTTGTATGAGGTCATAGAGAATGACTGCAGCTACACAGTGTCTGCCAGAGAAGCATTGTGCTTGTAATTAGTGAGATATTACCGGGATACCTTGTCAACATACAATACACGTCATTAGTGATTTTAACCATGATCTAGAAGAGTAAGCAATGACTTTAGTTCTTTTCATTTTTAAACATTATGATAATCAGTGTAACTGACTCTCTTTCTCTTCAATTATGCAGCTACGTTGATGCTTATTATCTGACGTCAACTTGGCTAGAAACTTACAGTGATAACATCAAACCCTTGAATGGTGAAAGATTGTGGGAGAAGACATACAAAGATCCTATTCAGATACCAGAGAAAAGAAGAATGCCAGGACGTCCAAAGAAATATGATAGGATAAAAGAGCCGCAAGAGTCAGCAACAAATCCAACAAAGATGACAAGAGAAGGAAGAACGGCAACCTGCTGCAATTGTAGATAGTCTCGGCATAATATTGGAACTGTACTCAAGCTGCTGCACCTACTGTTCCAAAAAGAAAAGGGGCAGGCCTAGAAAGGCACCAACGGTACGATCTTTGGACGTTTATCATGTTGTGATTGATACTGACTGTCTCGTGTTATTGATGATGGTTGTCTAATAGGAGATTGATCCATGGAGCATTGATAATGCACCAAAAAGGACGAGGAAAGCTCAGAGCCAGTCTACGCATGCAGCAGGAACTTCGCAATCTTCACAGGTTAGTGGTGATGAGCAGCCATCAACAACAACACCTGCAACAACTTTGCGTGGCCGTGGGCGTAGACGTGGGCGTGGCCGTGGACGAGGACTTGGTCGTGGGCGTGGGTGTGGTCGCATCATAGAGCATCCTATTCCTAGAGGATATTGATGCTACATATCTCCTTTCACAGGTCGACAATTTGAAGTGTGGGGATCTAGATCTACTGATGTGGATGCATCTCCACCACGACAGCCTTAGAATGTTCGTTTTAATGTATTAGGAATGATCGGATGGTGTGTTTTTGATGTCCTAGAATGCTCGGATGGTTTGTTTTATTGTCGTAGGAATGATCGGATGGTGTGTTTTTTGATGTCCTAGAATGCTCGGATGTTTTGTTTTGCAAAATTAGAATGATCGATTGTTTTGGTTTTAATGACTTACGATTGCAATCTAACTTGACTTCCAAATTGATAAAATCCCGTCGAACTAAAAGTGAAAACCAGACCAAACAAGTTTATTACAACATAACATCAAAACAGAACACGACATAAGAACAACTTCACATGAACAAAAAATCATGACGATTGCCAGCACACTTGAGAAGCAGAACAACACC
This sequence comes from Orychophragmus violaceus, assembly GCA_030180135.1. Classification (NCBI taxonomy): domain Eukaryota; kingdom Viridiplantae; phylum Streptophyta; class Magnoliopsida; order Brassicales; family Brassicaceae; genus Orychophragmus; species Orychophragmus violaceus. The sequence goes on from CM058233.1 coordinate 44,449,659, forward strand.
AAACTCTAGTTCTTCATCATTTTAAGAATCACAGCAGTAGTAACAATGAATCCTCCCCAAGATAGAACCACAAACTGGAGAAGCAGTTTTTCCCTCTCTCTCGAAGTCATTAACTCAGCCTCCATCATTGTCTTCTCCTTCGCACCAACTCCGAGTTCATCAATGTCAATTCAGAACCTCTTGCACTAACACCTTGCTGATTCAAGGTTCGAAGATCATCTTTTAGCTCTCGAATTTCTTCCTTCTGCCGACGAATATGGTCTCTTGATTCCAACAAACTCACCTTCTGCCACCCATTTGGTGTTTCTTTGTCAGCCCATAATAGGAATCCATGTAAATCACATTTGAAAAACCTTCTTCCTGGATTATCCTCTGTCCACGATTTCGTCATTATTGTTGCCCTGCTGCAGTGACAAAGAGGACCCTCGATATTGTGCAACTTTGGTAGAAGGAACTTGCATCTGAACCAGAGCTAATACTCCTCTCTATTGCCATGACAAAGGTGAAGAGAGAAGAAAAAGAAGAAGAAACTGAAATTGGGTATCTACCTTTAGGGTTTTCACCATTTAAATGGCAAATTCAGTCAAGGGTAAAAACAACATTTCGTATTAACACGGATTAGTCACTTAACAATGTTATAGTCCACCCGTTTAACGAGTTAACTATGGTTAAAAATCGGTGTCAAAATACACGAATTTGAAAGTATGAGTATTTAAAATACAACCAAAAATACTTCAGGTTTTTATATGGCAACCAAAATAAACGGTGATTTTTTTTGGCAAATGAACTTCAAAAACTACTTTAGTGTTGTGTCCTCGTGTTAATTATGTTTCTATATGAATAACATCTATATTATAAAACAGGAAACTGACTGTGGTACATGAATGTTATATTCCGAAAAATGCCCTTGATTTTGTTAGGGATTGTATTTTTTTCATTAAGGGTAAAAATGGAATATTCGTAATTTTGTCACGCCTGGATATTTGGGCGGATCCGAATTTAGAATACGGATATACACGCGGATCCTATTTTTAAATTTTGATCGTTCGTTTCGTAGATTTAATATTATCCGTCGAATTAGTTAGTTTTCTTAATCCTACCATTTATTTATTTTTTAATTTATTTTGTCAACCGACTTGCCATATATATTTATTTTCGTAGCCTATATTTTAGGAAACAGAAATCTACAATTTTGGTGAATATTCTTTACAATCTTGATTAATATCGATTTTAATTTATTTAATTAATTTATTTCCTAAAAATGCACAATATCTTTCTGAATTTTATTAGTTCGAGTTTGAAAAAAAATATATTCTATGGCATATACCAAGCTTTCGAGAGAAATTTGTGAAATCCTATATAAATGGAGCTTGAGTGGCCTAGAAACACAATCGTTTGCATCTTCCATATTTTCAAGAACTTTCTTTATTTATTTTTTTCTCATTGGCCATGGAAGTTGGAAGTTTTCTTCCGGATCATCAAATGTTTGGTCAAATGATCCGTTGTCATTTCTATTACTTTCTTCTTCTTATCGATTTTGAAAGGATTCTATGTTTTTGGTTTTTTTAATTATGTTTTGTTCGTTTAGTCCCATGAAAGAAGAGGCTAAAGTTTAATGATATGAGGTGAACTAACAAACGTCTGAGAAAATCTATAGAAAGGAGTGTGAATTTATAGTTGAGATCTAAAAATCCAAATGATGGTTGTTGCCAAGACGTTGTTAGTTCATATCACAAGTACCGGTTGTCCCAATGAGCATATAGTCCGAATAAGTGTTGTCGAGATTGATTTGGTTGTAAACAATCGATTTTCAAGAAGCTTGCTCTCTATTTTTGTTTTCTCATTGGCTATCGCAGTCTTTTCCGGATCATTAATTTTTTATCAAATGATACGTTATCATTTCTATTACTTTCTTCTTTTTAACGATTTAATATGAATTTCTATGTTTTTTGTTTGTTTTTAATTCTGTTTTGGTACTAATAGTATTGTTACATCATGAATCATCTGGATTTTCTCAATGGAAAATTGTAACAATAAAAAGATATTGATATTTATTTTTACTAGGTAACTCAATTATTGATATACATATATATATATTCATATTATTTTTATTGTTTATATTACGTATATATTTTACACAGCCATTGAATATTGGTTTGGTATAACAACCATATATTATTTTTTTGTTATATTATTGTTAGTGACAATAGTTACTAACAGCCTACTTACAATCTACTGACCGCTATATATTAAATTATTTGACATTTGTTTTATATTTATATTATTTTACATGCTCATCATACCTACTGACCGAGAGAAATAAGTAATTCAATTATTTTTTATTACTTTTGGTTTATGTATATAGTTTATTTCATTTTAGAAGGCACGAAAAGCAAGTGTGCACGTTCGAAAATGGTACATCTCAGACTCAGAGTGAAGAAACCAGAGAATGATTTAACAAAAAAAAAAGAAACCAGAGAATGTATAATTTGTATGCAATGGTAAATTAAAATATATTTAGAGAATACATTTCACAAAATTATCTCATAATTTGTATGCCTTTGTATGTATTAGTGTCAAATATCATTAAATAATATATATTTTGATAGTTTCTTATTTAATTAATTTACCTTTTCCATTATGTAAATAATATATATTGATTTTATAAAAATTTAAATATTTTATTTCCTAATTTTAATCTAAAAAGCAAATTTGAATGACATTTAATTTTAATAAATTTTATTCTTCAATTATGGAAATGATATATCTTGATTTTAAAATCCCATAAATATCTCATTTCCTAATTTTAAGCTCAACTGAAAAGGTAATTTTGAATTACATTTAATTTTAGTAAATCACAATTTTTTTAATATTCTACTATATCTTTTAAATCATAATTATAGAAAACAAAAATTATTTTATTTATGAAACTTTCATATCAACCCTATTTATTATTGTTAAGATAATATTTACGAAATTCAAAAATTAGTATTATTAGTTATATTTAGAGATTGTAGTTATCGTTATTTCTACTGAATTAATCTGTGATTAAATATATGGTGATAAATATTAAATATTTCTTTTTTCAATTTAGAAACTTAGATATACTCTTTCAATTATATATGGAAATCCTATATTTTTTAGTGTCAATATTTAATAAAGATTAAATGCAGTAAGTGATGTGTGTGTGTCATTACACAAACTGCCAAAAGAAACATAACGCTCGTTGGGTAGTGTAATTGTGGTGATTGGTTTTTGCTTATCGTGGAGGCTTAAAGCAAGTGCGTGAAAGTGATTTGATGTGAAAGTTGATATCATTATAAAATTATTATCAATATCAAGTTATAACATTTGAATATCAAAATACATTAAATAGCTGGCATTTTAGATTAATCATTAAAAATAAATTTTATTTAAAAAATTTTAGTCACACATTATAATATTTTGTTAAATATATTTATAGACGAGTTTCCTATATTTTAGGAAATAAAATATCAAAACCGATGTGGAACATATTTAATATAAATATTGTTAGCATTAAATAAAACATTTTGAAAATATGAAAATATCAGAATAATATCTAAACAATAATATATTCCGGATTATTTCAGAATTTTAATAAATACTTTACAAACAACCTCTTAACTATATAATATATTTCATTTAAACACAATATTTATTTAAAATATTATTCATATCATGGAATATGCCAACTTAAATAAACATTTTTTATATTAACAAATTTATTTAACTTACAATACAAGACTAATTTTCGATGAGTTCAGATCTAGAAAACATCCACACTATATAATCTAAAACAAATTAATATGCATTATACATCCATATTTTCTAAATTGTTATAATATTATAGAATTTGATTGCATTTGAACGTATTAAATGTAAATACAAATATTAGATGGGCATTTCTAAGTTTTAAGCAAAAACAACTAAAATTTTGTCAAACTATGAAAAATTTAATTCACTTACAAAGACTCATTATACGTCAATATTTTCGAACATTATTTAATGACCGCTGTTTAAAACAAATAAAACAAAATGTTGTCTAAGACTTATTCATAAACATACACAAAAATATATGTTTACCTTCTAAAATTTAAACACACCAAAAATTAGTTAGCTAGCATATATAAATTCTAAAAAACAGATATTAACATAAATCAAATGTTATATAGAACTCATTCAAAAACAAACGAAAAATAACTATTTGATCCAACGGAATTTAAACATACCAATCATTAGTTAACTACCATACATCAATACTAAAACTTTGATATTAACATAAGTTTTATAAATCAAACAATTATAAAATGTGAATAAAAAGAAAAAATATCCGTACGCTCAGTGCGGATCAGACTCTAGTTTAACAAATGATTGGTTAATATATCAGATCTTGCAGCATTGTCATAAAGATGATCAAATTTGTTACTTATATTGATTTTTTCCATAAAATAGTTTCCATTCATGACTTTCAAAATTAAAGTTTCTCTTAAAGAAAACATTAAAAACTTATATAAGATAAGAGAACAAGTAGAAACATGTGCTATAACTCGAGAACACATGATAACTTCTCAAGTTTGTATATAGAAGAAATAATATATCTTTATATTAATTGGGAGATTAATTCCACCCAGTGTATCTTTTTAGTAAAGTAATAGCAAAGTTGTATCTTTGCAAAAGTTTGTGCATTTATGTATTTTTTAGCTTCAATTTCTATGTTAAAAAGATGAAAATACCCTCACTGTCAAAAGTAACTCTATTGATTGATGGCAGGTCTCACACTATGACTTCTATATATATATTTTAAAAATCCCACACATGAACAGTGCCCGCGGATGAACAGTGACCATAAAATGTTGCTTTTTGGATGGATAGTGGAACCAACATACTTTTGTGTCCACGGATCACAATAATATGAACTCTTGACCACCTATTGTCCATCAGAAGCGTTTATTATGTGATATAATCGGGGTAGTGTGCACGAATAATCGACATCGTCCACTGAGTTTTTAAAATTGTGTTTACCAGGTACATTTCACGATCATGTAAACTCTTGGTCACCTTCTGTCCATCAGACCCGTCTAGTATGTGAGGAGATTGTGGTAGTGTCTACGAATAGTCGATATTGTACGCCATATCCATAGAAAGAATTTAACATGTGATGTTTATTTGTGTGGCTAGGAATCCTAATGTGAACTCTTGACCACCTATTTTCCATCAGAAGCGTTTATTATGTGATATAATTGTGGTAGTGTCCACGAATAATCGACATCGTCCATCTGAGCTTTTAAATTTGTGTTTACAAGGTACATTTTCACGATCATGTAAACTCTTGGTCACATTATGTCCATCAGACCCGTCTAATATGTGAGGAGATCGTGGTAGTGTCTACGAATAGTCGATATTGTCCGCCATATCCATAGAAAGCATTTAACATGCGATGTTTATTGTGTGTGGCTAGGAATCATAAAAAAATATGTGAGGAGATCGTGGTAGTGTCTACGAATATTCGATATTGTCCGCCATATCCATAGAAAGCATTTAACATGTGATATTTATTTGTGTGGCTAGGAATCATTAAAAAAAATTGTTTCTAGCGGATAACGTACATGGTTCAAAAGTTCACATGATTGTGAATCCGTGGACACAATGTTTGTTGCACCCACTATCCATCCAAAAGCAACATGTAATATGATCGCCGCACTGTCCACAAATGTTCGATATTGTGGACACCTAGTCTAGACTATCCACTCGAAATTTCTTTATTAACTCCAATTTTTTTTTAATTCAGGTACATCGACCGATTATATCTCCATTCTGGTGGTTTATATTGCCGGAAACCTCACCTCCGCAATGCTATCTACCGTCAAAAAATGAAGGGCAAAAAGAAAGATAAAGTAAGAAAGAGAATAAGGAAAAAAGAAAGAAAAGAAAAAAACAAAATATAAAAGGGATGGATTGGATGAATGAAGGTATTTTCGTTTTTTTAACCCCAAAATTGAGACAAAAAGATACAACTTTGCAAGAGGTTTTTGAAAGGTACAAAATTGCAAGGAAAAAAATAAAAAGATACACTGGGTGCAATACACCCATTAATTGGAAAATGCTTTTGAGCTTATATTTACTCTCAAAATGGCTGATTCCTAAATTGCCACTAATAAAATTAGGCAATTTATAATATTAACCTTAGTTTATATTTATAACTTATTATATTAGTTTTAAAAGTTATTTCTTATTTTTATATTAGAAATATACATCTTACGGACCAAAATTAAATATTTTATTTTAGAAATATGCATCATCCGGATAAATAAAAAACAAAAAGATAAATACGACAAATACTTTTGAATTATGAGTTTTAATTTTGATAAATATAACTGTTATATAGTAAATTGTATTAATTATATAAATTTCAAATTTTGATAAAAATAGACAATAAAATAATTTAATAAAAAATTATAATTTTATATAGATTTGATTGTTTTATTTTATTTTTAATTTTATTTATGAGATATACATAACCTCGGATAAAAAAATAGAAAGTAAGATGATAAATATGAAAATATCTATGAAATTTTTTAAATATTAATAAATATGTTTATTATAGATAATACAAAATTAGATAATAAATTTGTATTATTTTTCGTAAGTTTTAAATTTATATATAAAAAATAAAATATTTTAAGAATTATTGATGTTAATACGTAAAAATCTATAATTATATTTTGTTTTGTTGCTATTAATTTTATTTTAGAATAAACTATAAAATATTTTAATAAGAAGTTAACTTTCCTAATATATATACACGTATTTAATTACAAATAGTCTGATATAGATTTTTTATAATATTATTATTGTTAAATTAAATTGATGATTTTTTACTTTTAATTTTTTTGTGTATCAATAATGTTTGTATTTGCACATAGTGCAAACAAATCATACTAGTATTATAAGATTTTAAAAACTAATTTGGTGTTGTATCCTCAAGTCGATTATATTTCCATTTAAATAACATTTAACAAATGATTGGTTTTTTTTTTTTTTTTGTCAACAATGATTGGTTAATTTATCCGATGTTCCATCATTGCCATGAAAAGTAAAGTTGAGATGCTCAAATTTGTTAAAATTATATTTAATTTTTCCTTAAGTTAGTTTTCGTTCATATGTTATAACTTAAAACTTTTTGGAGAAGACCATAAAATTTCATATAAGATAGATAAAAGAAAAGAAAAATAGATAATGTGATAAGATTCAAAAAGACATATGATAGTTTTCGTTCATATGTTATAAAATAGATAATGTGATAAGATTCAAAAATAGATAACTTAAACTTATTAAAATATTTTATATTCATATTAATTATAATAAATGTTAATTATGTATATAAATATTAATATAAATAAATATTTTGTTAAAAGTATTTGTAGTTTCTATTTTTCTGAATTCAAATTTTATATAAATAATATAAATTTATTATATACAATCGTATTATCCACATTAATTATGTTTATCAATATTTTAAAATAATATTTCAAATATGTACGTATTTATTTTCTTAACTATTTTTTATTTTATCTAGAGTTGTATATATCTTCTGAATAAAATAAAATAAATAAAATAATTTTTAAAGTTAATAGAAATTATCTGATATTTTTATTTTTTATTATCAAGATTATGTATATCTACAAAATATAATAAAAAATATTTAAATCAATATAATAAATAACAAATTTTAAATATTAAATAAGGTTAACAGAGTACTTAGCCTAATTTCATTAATGTCAAATTAGTAATCAACAATTCTTAGAATGAATATAAGGCCAAAAACACTTCACAATTAATATAAAGACTACTACGATTCGCTCGCACCATGTTCGAGCACAAATATTATTAAACAAATTTTTAAAAATAAATTTTATCAAATTAATTTAACAACAATAATAATATTATTGAAATTCATATGAGAGTATTTATAATTAAACATGTATACATTGTTATATTTAATAAGATATTTTATAGTTTATTATAAATAAAATTAACAGTAAAAAAATAATTTGTAATTAAATATTGTATGCATAAAATTTAAATTTATCTAGAGTTGTATATCTTCAGAATAAAATAAAATAAAATAAATAATTTTTAAAGTTAATAGAAATTAACTGATATTTTTATTTTTTATTATCAAGATTATGTATATCTACAAAATATTAAAAAAATAGTTAAATAAATATAATAAATAACAAATTTTAAATATTAAATAAGATTAACACAGTAATTAGCCTAATTTCATTAATGTCAAATTAGTAATCAACCATTTTTAGAGTGAATATAAGGCCAAAAATACTTCATAATTAATATAAAGACTACTATGATTCACTCGCACCATGTTCGAGCGCAAATATAATTAAAAAAAATATTTTAAATATAAAAATTATCAAATTAATTTAAAAACAATAATAATATTATAGAAATTCATTTGAGAGTATTTATAATTACACATATATACATTATTATATTTAATAAGATATTTTTATAGTTTATTATAACTAAAATTAATAGTAAAAAATAATTTATAATTATATATTTTATGCATAAAATTAATGTTTAAATATTTAATTTAAAATATTTCATTATTTATATATATAAATTCAAAATTTATATTTATAACACGAATTTCCTATAAAATCCAAAATAATATTTATTAATATTTAAAAGTATTCATAAATATTTTCATATTTATCATCTTATTTTTATGTTTTATTGAATGTTATGTACATTTGTAAAATAAAACTAAAAATCTTCATAAATATTTTCATGTTTATCATCTCATCTTATTTTCATATTTTTATTAAAGTTATATATATTTCTAAAATAAAAAATTTAAAATCTTCATAAATATTTAATATTTATCATCTTATTTTTATACAAGTTTATGTATATCTCCATAATAAAATTTATAAACATAATAAAGTTAATAATATAAATTAAGGTTAACATACTAATTAACCTAATTTCATTAATTGTAAATTAGTAATCAACCATTTTGAGAATGAATATAAAGCCAAAATGACTTCTCAAATAATATAAAGATCTAATAATATTGTCTCACATTGCTCTATTCTATCGTATATTTTCAAAAGACTAACCGACTCTCTTATTGTTATTACTTATTACTAGAGATTCACTGTCCCGTCCGAATTTGCACGGGGTTTGTTTATTATTTATGAGTTTTATATTTTTCTAATTGTCATATATACATAGTTTGTCATATTTTATATATATATTTTTAATTGTTATATTTTTTAGTCAATATTTTCGTGTGTTTTTCTTTCAATACTACAATATTGTTTCATTCGTTTTTCCATTTCTATTATTTATGAACAACTCTGAATTATGTTATCTATTTTTATTTTTTATTTAAAATAATGCGTTTTAAATTTTATGGTTTATTCATAATTGAAATATTGATTTCTGTTTTACAAGAATGGTTTTGTTGCGCAAAGAAAATTAAGTTTAGACCATATTTATACTTTCTTTTCTTATAGATCTTTTTTTGCTTTTAATATACTCAAACATATAGTTGTTTTTCTAAGATACTAGTGATCTTCACTCCCCCGCAATGGCCCTTTGAAGAAATCTCCAAAGTCAATGGAAATGTCTGCAATAGCAGCTGGAATATTCAAAGTGTATGCATCATTAATCGTTCTAAACAACACAATAAGTGAAATGCATATAGGCTAAACGGACCTGCCACACCCCGAGCAGAAGATGGCTTATCTAGTTTGCTATCAGAAGAACCTTCAAGTGATGCAGACAAAAGACTCATAAAGCTTTCCCAAATGCTATTCAGACCAGAAGCTTCTTGTGGACTGATGTCCACCGGATCAAAAACCAAAGCTTCAGAGCTGAACAGAGAAACTCCGAGGCGGACATGCTCTATCAACACGGATACGATCCTCTTCAATCTGAATATAATCCCAAATACGATTAATCAAGCTATACATAACGCGTTTAGAATCACCCATAGAAAAAACAGTGAAAACTATTATATTTCCAGATACATGTTATGTGCCAGAGAAGCTTCAGCAGATTACTCTGTTTCAAACACAACATAACCATGAACTCTTCATTTTCAAAAAGATTAAAGTTTAAGATTTTGGGCAAATCGCAAAAATAGCACAAAAAACATGCATTGTCACAAATATAGCAAGAATGAAGAAAAATCACAAAATAGCATTTTTAAAGGGATAAGACAAAATTAACCCTAAACCTAAACCCTTAAATACTAAACCCTAAACTCTAAATACTAAACCCTAAATACTAAATAATAAACCATAAACCCTAAATAATAAACCATAATCCTAAATAATAAACCCTAAACCCTAAATAATAAACTCTAAACCCTAATTTATATAATGCTATAAAAGTCTTTGTAATCAAAATAATGCTAAAAATGTCAATTATTTTTCTTGGTGCTATATTTATGATAAAGTATGTTTTTAGTGCTATTTTATGGCTTTTCTCTAAGACTTTTCTTTCACACGGACTTCAAAATCAAAATCCACAAATAAAATTAGAATAAAGGGTTTTCAAGCACATACCTTCAAGCCTTCTCTTTGATTTGATTCAACACTATAGCTCATTTCCTCGTCCTATTCGAACAAATTAATCCAAGTCAGGTACTTAAACAATTGAATGAAAGGAAAATCATATCTCCAGTCTACAAAATTCAGATAAAAATTCTCAATTTGAATACCAAATTTCAGCGGAACTATTTGAGCTGCATTTGAAGGAAATCGAAGGGGCTCGGCGAGTTATTTGAGATGCGGATGAATCACCATAAATAGACAGGAAGAAGAAAAGACAGAAGCAGTGGATAAGGTGAGAACAGAGGCTGTGAAGTTCATTGTACTCACTATGATTTGGGGTTTGAAAACAAAGACAGTTGAGTCAGCACTAAATTAACTTCAGACTACAAAATTTGAATGAAATGATTTTCTCTGGCATACAAAGCCAGAAAATTCACCAATGTTTTTCTTGATCATATGTCCCTGTAGAGAAATTTCACATAACTCTTTTATCTAGCAATGCACCAGCAAAGAAACAATCAAACGTGGAAAATTCTGACACGTATTAGGCTCTTAACAATATCGATCAGATAAAATGTGAGAGCTTTAGCCAAGTTTTCATCCCCAATGAATCCAGTAACCTGTCAAAAAGAAGTGAATGGCAAATACACATATAGTGTTATCAATAAGCCTAAAAATAAGTAAACAAAATTCGAATCTAATAAGCCAAGATAAATCTCAGGGTATTGAGAGACTCTAAATCTGAAGGAGAAAGGATCAAATGATCGTATACCTCAGATCTGGTATTGATCTGACCTCAAGTTCTTTCACTTTTCTCTTGTGCGTCCTGATCTTTTGGTGGAGTTCTTAGCATTCTTCTTACTTACTTTAAATTAAGAAGCTGCAGCAAGTATGCATGAGTAAAGTTGGACAGTAGTCAGATACCACGGTACAAAGAACTCTACCAAAACAATTCCATTTAAATTAAGAACCTGCAGCAAGTATGCTCCCTGGCTTATGACAAAATCTCTGGTATAAGAAGAAATAATAAAAGAGATAAAAATCATATAGACTTTATGCTTCAAGATTTCGCCATGGATGTTGAGTGTATGCATCACCTTAAAGCCAACAACAAGCATCTAGCCAACTTCATCAAGTATCAAATACTCAACTTATCTCACGCATCTGGTCTTCTTATTCTTTGGCTCACCCTAGAAACAAACAAGTAACAAGATCTTCCCAGTAAACGGGAAAGTGAAAGACAATGTTCAGATCCGGACAGCCTAGCACACAATTATAAACCATTAACGTTACCCTTTTTTCTTCTTCTCCTTCCCTAGGGGGTTCTTCCTCTTCAGCCTACAACAATACCATATTTTCAAAACCACATTTGTAAAGTGAATGTGCTGTTACGCTTAATAAGCAATAAAAATATCAATCTCACTACTATAGTCTGACAGTGATACGATGCAACGGGTATATTTCAGGAAGAAGAAGAGAGCTGAGTTGGATGGAAAGTCAACTGTGGGAGCTGACTGTGCTGAGTAAGAGCAAAGTAAAGAAGGAGCAAAGACTCGGATGTGAGCAGAGGCTTTGCTACAAGGGAATTTGCTATTTCTGAATTATTTTCTTTTCCTGTTTTAACCTCAAAAGTATTTTATAGCTGTCGTCACTCTCATTCGGTTACTCATGCTAAAAGTGTGTAAAGTAGAGTCGCCATGAGACCTACGGATGCGATCGTCATGAGATCGCATTAGCATCTTTTAGCTTTACCGTTTTGAGCCTTTTATATATCAATAAAGTGACAGTTATTATTCCTGAGTTTCTGTGTTGAGTGATCGTAGAAGACAGAGTAAGGAACTTAACAAATTGGTGCAGTGAGCCATCTCACGCGATTCTCTGTACAACGTGATCAATGGATTCTGGTGCTGATTCCGGCGTAACGTCTCCGGAGTACGACGACACAGTGGCGGAGTTAGCGCATGACTTACAGTTTTTGAAGGTGGAATGGGGTCGTATGAAGAAATAAACGGAGGGCGCTTCCGGTCGTCTGGGTTTCATCGAGAAACGTCTCGCGACGTATGATACCCGTTTTGACGCTTTGGATCGTCATTTTGATCAGTTGACCCAGATCCTGAATCGGATGGAGGTGAATCAACAAATACCCAAACCAAACGGTTAAGGACCTGACTATGAGGAGCAGCCGTTTCAGTCGTCGTCTCACAGGCCTACCGGATTGCCTAACCATGGTTTTACGATTCCTCCTCTGGTGTATGAAACTCGCGATAGCTTACTGAAGAAGATCGAGATGCCGGTGTTTGAGGGTACCAGTCTATTTGGTTGGATCGTTCAAGTGGAACGATACTTTCGTTTTGGGAATATTCACGGTATTGAGCGCTTGCAGATGGTTTCGTTGAGTCTGAGGGGTCCGGTGCTGAACTGGTTCAATTCCAAGATGGAGAATGATCCTTTTGCTGACTGGCAACAGTTTAAACTCAGATTGGTGGCTCGCTTTCGCCAACGAATTGAGGATGAGCCAGGGAAGAGGCTGTTCTCGACTCAAAAGTCAGGTACCATTGCTGAGAATGTAAATGAGTTTGAGGAATTGCGTTCTATTGTTACAGGTGTAGATGAGCGTAACTTGGAACACATTTTCTTTAATGGGTTGAACCCAGAAATGCGTGAGGTTATCAAGATGAAGGAACCACATGGTATTACTCAACACATTGCAGCGGTTATTGGCATGGAAGGTAGTGCATTTTGCAAGTTTATGGGTGAGGCAGCTGTTTCTGAGTCCAAATACAGGAAACAGTCCTCTGGCCAGTCTCGTTCTTGGTCCTCTGGTACGGGTTTTCCTGGTCGTGTGTTTCCAGCTGTGGAACGGAACACACCCGAACCGGAGTTTCAACGTCCACGGCAACGGTATACTAATGCAGAGCTTGACGCAATGCGCAGGGATAGCCTTTGTTTCAAATGCAAAGGTCCATACTCTAAAACTCATGTTTGTCCTAACAAGGCTCTGCAGGTCTTAACTGTTATCAATGGATATGAGGTGGAAGTTCTGGATGAACAGTGCTTTGAAGATGTTACAATGGAGGAAGAGCAGGAGCGTCCTATCATGGAGTTATCTCTGAATGCGTTCATGGGAATTGATACTCCGACAACTACCAAGCTGCGTGGTCGGGTTGGTAATACAGACGTGGTGATCATGATTGATAGTGGCGCGACGCATAATTTCATTGCTCCAAAAGTGGTGCAGATGGCTAATCTCTCTCTGATGACAGCCAGTAAGTTTCATATGCTGTTGGGTACATGTGTGATGGTGGACGCTTTAGGAGTGTGCAAACAGGTTACTTTCTCTATACAGGATACTTGTTTCACACATGATTTTGTGTCTTTGGAGTGGGGAAGTATTGATGTTGTTCTGGGGGTTCAATGGTTACGTAAGTTGTGAAAATGCATGGTGGATTGGGAATCCCATGAATTGGCATTCACGTACGAAGGAAAGTCAGTGACCTTACGTGGCGACTCCACTCTCCATCAACGATCCTTGTCTTTACACTCTCTCACTGGTTCTGTGAATGATCCTGATTATGGTGAGCAGTTGGAGTTATCTGCTTCTCGGGTTCTCACCACGCCTGTTCCACAGGATCTTGAGGGTGTATTGTTGCAGTTTGATTGTGTCTTTGGCGTACCAGAAGGGCTACCTCCGGTCCGTGGTCGGGAACACGCAATCTGTCTTCAGGCTGGAGTGACGTCCATCTCAGTCCGTCCTTATCGATACCCTCAAGCCAGTAAGGAAACAATGGAAAGCATGGTTGCTGACATGTTAAAGTCTGGCATCATACGCCCCAGTCGCAGCCCGTTTTCCAGCCCGGTGTTGTTGGTTCGCAAGAAAGATGGTTCCAGTCGTTTTTGTGTGGATTACCGTGCTCTGAACAGGGTCACAATACCAGATAAGTACCCTATTCCTATGATTGACCAGCTTCTGGATGAACTTCATGGTGCAGCTGTCTTCACCAAGTTGGATCTGCGTTCTGGCTACCACCAGATACGTATGAAGTAGACTGATATTGACAAGACTGCTTTCCGCACTCATGAGGGACATTACGAATTTCTGGTCATGCCCTTTGGTCTTATGAATGCACCGGCTACTTTTCAGGGTCTTATGAATGATATTTTCAGGCCATATCTCCGGAAGTTTGTGGTGATTTTCTTTGATGACATCTTGATCTATAGCCCAACGATGAAAGCACACAAAGAGCATCTGTCCTTGGTTCTTCAAGTGTTTGTTGATCAGAGTCTCTTTGCGAATCGCAAGAAGTGTGTATTTGGCCAATCCTCAGTCAAGTATCTTGGACATATCATCTCAGCAGAGGGAGTTGCGACTGATCCATCCAGGACCGCAGCCATGACAAATTGGCCAACTCCCCGTACTGTCAAGGATCTTTGTGGTTTCCTTGGTCTCACGGGCTATTATCGCCTGTTCGTACATGGTTATGGTTCCATCGCCAAGCCTCTCACAGAGCTTTTACGGAAGGATCAATTTATCTAGACAGATCAGGCTCAGCAGGCTTTCTTGCGGTTAAAATAGGCAATGGTTGAAGCCCCTGTTTTAACACTGCCAGATTTTCAGGAAGTTTTTGTGGTGGAAACAGATGCATCCGGCTTTGGTCTCGGGGCAGTTCTCATGCAAAACAAACGGCCCATCGCCTATTTCAGCTATGGGTTAACACCAAGAGAACAACTAAAGTCGATCTACGAGCGTGAATTGATGGCTATCGTCATGGCTGTTCTCAAGTGGAAGCACTACTTGACGGGTCGTCGCTTCATTGTTCACACAGATCAGAAGAGTCTCAAGTTCTTGTTGGAACAACGTGAGGTCTCTCTTGAGTATCAACACTGGCTTTCGCGATTGTTATGCTTCCAGTTTGATATCTTTTACAAACCGGGAAGTGATAACAAAGCGGCTGATGGCCTTTCCCGCCAGATGCTTCCAGAGTCAGTACAAGGAAGTAGCCTTTTTCTTTCGTTAAGTGTTCCGTCTGTCATTCAGCTGCAAGACATTTATGCAGAGATTGAGCAGGATGAGGACATTTAGAACATTAAACGAAGCGATTGGCCAATGAACCCGTTAAGAAGGGTTTCACTGTCAACGATGGTAGGGTCTGGTATAAACGTCGTCTTGTTATTCCGGTGACCTCTCGCTTTATTCCGCTGTTGTTTCAGGAATATCATGATGGTGTACGAGGTGGTCACTCGGGTGTGCTCAAGACCTTGAAACGCATTCAGACTGCTTTTCATTGGAAGGATATGCGCTTAGCAGTCAGCAGTATGTTTCGCAGTGCATGATTTGCCAAACTCATAAGACGTCGACTCTCTCACTAGCCGGACTACTACAGCCACTCCCTATTCCTTCTCAGGTATGGCAACACATTAGTATGGATTTCATTGTGGGTCTTCTGGCTTCTAAAGGCATCAACGTGATCTTTGTCGTTGTTGATCGCTTGAGTAAATACAGACATTTCTTTGGTTTGAAACACCCATTCACAGCTACTGATGTGGCAGAGGTATTTGTTAATAATGTGGTGAAACTTCATGGTTTTCCGGATTCCCTTGTCTCAGATCGTGACTCTATCTTTCTGAGTACCTTTTGGAAAGAGAGTTTCCGCTTGGCTGGCGCGCAATTAAGGTACAGCACGGCATATCACCCTCAAAGTGACGGTCAGATGGAGGTTCTGAACCGCTGCCTTGAAACGTATCTTCGCTGCTTTGCTTCTTCACACCCAAATACTTGGGGCAGGTTCTTGAGCTGGGCAGAGTACTGGTATAACACCAGTTTTCTTCTGACTACACCATTCAAAGTTGTGTATGGAAGGGATCCGCCAGCTCTTGTTTCATTTGAGACAGGTTCCACCAAAAACTTCGACTTGGAGCAGCAGTTGCGTGAGCGCAACGCCATGTTAGAAGAATTGAAAATTCAGTTTGGGCGTGCTCAGGAAGCAATGAAGCGGTCGGCTGACAAACACAGGAGAGATGTGGAGTTTGATGTGGGTACGCAGGTGTTTCTGAAGTTGCGTCCGTTTCGTCAGCACACTGTTACTCGCCGGTTATGTCAGAAATTAGCAGCCAAGTATTACGATCCTTTTCCAATCCTGGAACGCATTGGCTCGGTTGCTTATCGACTGTAATTACCTGCGGGGTCTAAGGTCCATCCCGTCTTTCATATTTCGCAACTTAAAGCAGCTGTTGGGACTAATCTGCAGGCTACACCGCTACCTACCTCGTTCTCTGCTACTGGGGAGTTAGTGGTGGAACCTGCTACAGTTAAAGCAACTCGCTATACTGAGGAAGGACAGCTGGAAGTGCTGGTGCAATGGCTTGGCTTACCGGATCATGAGTCTTCTTGGGTCAATGAGCTGGAGTTCTCTCAACTATTTCCAGATTTTCAGCTTTAGGACAAGCTGCGTCTCATTGGGCGCGGTATTGATACGATGCAACGGGTATATTTCAGGAAGAAGAAGAGAGCTGAGTTGGATGGAAAGTCAACTGTGGGAGCTGACTGTGCTGAGTAAGAGCAAAGTAAAGAAGGAGCAAAGACTCGGATGTGAGCAGAGGCTTTGCTACAAGGGAATTTGCTATTTCTGAATTATTTTCTTTTCCTGTTTTAACCTCAAAAGTACTTTATAGCTGTCGTCACTCTCATTCGGTTACTCATGCTAAAAGTGTGTAAAGTAGAGTCGCCATGAGACCTACGGATGCGATCGTCATAAGATCGCATTAGCATTATTTAGCTTTACCGTTTTGAGCCTTTTATATATCAATAAAGTGACAGTTATTATTCCTGAGTTTCTGTGTTGAGTGATCGTAGAAGAACAGAGTAAGGAACTTAACAGACAACAACACACATTCAAAGAACCTTCTTGAGCTGGAACTAAACCTTCTCAGAGAAAGCAAGGCATGTACCAGTTGTCTCTATATATTCTCCAACATTATGAAACAGAAAAAAATGAGAATAAATCTAGAAAAGAGTAAGAATGTTTACGCCATAGGAGCTGAAATTTTGTAATTTTCAGGCTTACCAGCTTGAATTTGCCATCAATGGTCAGTATCCAAACCCTGAGAAAATGAAATGAAGCTTAGAACACTAATCCTGAACAAGAGCGTAACCCAATGGAAGAAAGAAAAAGCGAAGCGTTAATTATATCAAAGAGTCGGACTAACTGATAAATTATATGGCGCACATGAGGGAATCTAACATCGTTGCTTGAGGAAGTAACCATAAATAGTTACTTTAAGTGTTTGGTTTGCTACTTGCCTTGTTCCATATCAACTCCAACCGCTTCTGCAGAACTGTACTGCACTGGTTCAAGCAGCTTGAGCTATTTAGCACACCAATTCCAAAGATTTATCAAATCGGAACCCTAATGAGAATAAATTGAAACAAGCATGGAGCAGAGGCTGTGAGATTCTAAGAGATGAGAGAGGATATAAGCTTATTGTGAGATACAAAGAGAGTAGGGAGAGCGCGACACGGTTTTAATGGTGCCAGCGGAGCTTTGTTATATGACGATGGACCTCGTCAAAGGCGGAGGAGAAGGAGGATATCAGGAAAATATTGTTGTTGTTGTTCGAGGAAGAGGTCTCCGATGCGGGATTGACATTCTGGATCGTTCGGCTCCGCTCCGGGGTTGATACAATAAAAGGGAGAAGGAGATCAAGACACGTGGAGGGTCAAGATTAATTCATTCATAAACGAAAACAATACATATATTTGTAAGATCTCAACTCGGCATATCCGAAGATAGAAAGAGTTATAGGGTTTCTTGAGGGATTCCTAAGAGAGGATTCGAACTCGGTTTGATGAAGAAAAAAGGATTAGGGATTTTCTAGGTTTCCGGGACGAAACAGAGCGGTTGAGTAGCGGTGTTTAGGTCGTTAGAGAATGCTTTACTTAAATCGGTTTTTGCAATGAGTTCTCTGAAAACTTGTCTCGAAGATTGAGCGTGGTCTTATTCCATGAATTCAGCGCCCTTAAATAGGGTTACATAAGTCGGTAAAAATACAGAAAACCCTAGATTAATTACAGAATCTTTCCTACACTACAAAAAGTCTTCATTCATAGCAAATTACTATAGCTCGTTTTACTGAACTGCTATCGTAAATGTTTTCGAAATTTCCAAACTCTATAATAGCATTGGAAAAACGCTATAATAGAGTTTCCATAAGCGGGAAGCTAAATTTAGCTGAACCGCCAAACACTTCGTAAAAATTTAGGGTCCTGAAACATTTCCCTCTTCACATTTTATTTTCCCCCTTCATCTCTCTTAATCCTTTTTCCCTGTTCTTTTCTTCTAAGGAGACTATCGTCTCTCATTGACCCAAAAAAGGAGACTATGGTCTCTAGTTTTCTCTCTTCCTCCTTCTGTCTTCCTACTCTCGTCCGCTTCCTCTCGTTCGAAACTAGCTTCTCGCCGCATCCGCCGTTTAGGGTAACCGCCATCACTGCATCTCCTCTCTCGCTTTCTGCGTCTCCTCATAGTGCCTCTCAGATCTGGGTATATTCTGTAAAACCAAATTAATTTAAATGAACAATTTTTGTGTATGTGTATTCACTAATTCAATCATTTTTTCATTGCTACTACATGTGAAATAGCTGGGAAGTCAAAGAAATCTAAGGCCAAGAGATGTATATATGCGATCCTAAAATGTCAAACAAGGTAAAATCTCTTCCAATTTTTCATAAGTGTCTTCCTTTAACATCAAATATTTATCCCAAGGTTATCATTTAAGAGTTGTGTATATGTGAATCCATGGGAGAGAAGTTGGATTAAAATTGATCTCCAATTCTGAGAAAACGATTGTGTAATTTGGTTGGGTGTCTTTTTGCTTTGTCTCTTGGTTATAAATTAAACCGAGCATTCTCTTTTATGTTTTATTTGCACAATCCCTGAATTCATCTCCTTTTTCTCATTTCAGATGCTACTCATATGCCTGACGCCATGGAAAAAATATACAAGGCACTAGCATACGACAATAGTGGTGGGATAACTAAAAAAAAGTTTCTATCTTTCTCACCTTTTGTACCATTTAGTCCTAAAATGCTTCGACCTATTGTCCTAAAAGTCTGACTTTTCTTGTGGGTTGGATCCATTCTTCTTATTTGTTTTGCAGGCGGAAGAATATTTGAATAACAAGGAAAGTGCAGCGACATTATACAAGAATATTGTTTCTATGTATAGCCAGTGGACTGGTCAACCACCAAAAGCTCGGTATGAGGTAATACTTTTTTCTAGATCTTGTGGACATGAAAGAGAAGCATCTCTACATTTGCTTTCTCTCTTTTCTAAGTCTTGTTCTTATTTTTGTTTCAAAATGGAGCAGCAGAGAGTCCAAAGAGTTCACCTTTTCTAATTTTTGTTTTGTTTCTTCTTTGAAGCATCCACGTCTGAGGAATATGAATGTGAGTCTAGAAGTTACAGAGCAGAATCAGAGGTACCTTGAGATATTCTTTAACTCTCTGCACTTGAAATCTCCAACTTCAATCCTTTCTTCATGGTCTAATTATTATCCATTTACTCATAGGAGGAGGGTATATGTTTTATCCCCTTCTACTTCAAACAACAAAGACACAGAAAACCAGATTGCAAACTTAGTGACGTCTTCCAGGCAACAAACAAAATCAAGGTGATCATCACTTAATCAACTAATATACTGTAATCATCTCAAAAAAACATGAGGAGACTATGTACGTTCACTTGCCAGAGCAGTATTACACTAGTGATCAACACATATGTCATGTCTTTAGTGCTTCATTAATTTTCTGCAATTTGTTGGTGGTAATTTATCATTTTTTTGTTGTTGTTGTTGCTATAAGCAGGATTGATCTCGGTCTGATATCTTTGTTCTTGATGTGCTTCTCAACTATTCGACAATTATGAGTTCGATATATAAACGAACCTCATAAACAGACATGTATCTATCTAGCGTCCAAACTTTATTTGCTGCAGGTTGCTAAGGTGTTATCTGTTTCATTTTAAATTTTGATTCTCTCTGATTCAGCCAAGCTTGATGTGTTTAAATCTTGTGTCTTGTTTGTAGGAAGCAGGGTTTCTGGGAGTGGGAAGCCTCTCTCTTCTACAAAGCTCTCGAGTGTAGAGACTCACGCAACTCCCCAACACAGGATGTTGATGTCTATAGCTTTGGGTTCCTCCTTCTAGAGATTTTAACAGGTAAAACTTCATTCCATGACCTTGATCATGAATACGGGTCTGATATCTCTAGATGGGTGCGTGCGGTGAGAGAGGCAGAGACTGAATCAGGTGAGGAGCTGAATTCTTCTAAGGATAAACTTGAATCTCTTTTTAGCAGCGCGACTGCTTGCGTGGCTATTCATCCTGAGAACCGGTCTGTGATGAGAGAGGTACTGAAAATGGTGAAGGTTGCAAGAGCGGAAGCAGCAGTGTTGTCATCTTTTAGCAGCAATCATTCACCTGGGAGATGGTCAGATACAATTCAAATCTTGCTGAGGGAGGATCATATGAGCATATGAGGCAAGTTGTTTGATAGTGTAAGGATTTTGTTGATGCCATTCTGATTAAGTCAACTATTCAAGGGATAAATTTATGGCTTGAAGATGAAATGCAAATCTGCTTCAGTCTTTTTCCTGCCATACATAATGTTTATGTATTGTTTTATGTATTTGGAATTCAGACTTGTGTCATGTTTGATGAATAACTTGTGATATAGATTTGATTCAAACATATGTTATGAATTTTTCTTAGGAATGGTTCATGTTTATATTATGCAAAACATGATTGGACAATAAAACAATAGATAGCTCTCTGAAAAAACCTACAATAGCAAAAAGAAACCAGTTATAATTTTATATCACAGCGCTAAAAATTACCTATGAATTAGTGTATTATTGCATATTTCCGATTGCTATCGTATCTGGACTTATCATAGCATAAAGAAACAATGTTGTCGTCCGATTGCTATCGTATCCGGACTTATCATAGCATAAGGAAACAATGCTATCGTAGGAGGGGTACCTATGATGGCTGCCGATGACATATCATTTACGAATTCGCTATGAAACATCTACTATAGCATTATTTTCGCGCTAAGAATGTACATATTTCCTGTAGTGCTAATATCTCGGCGTGAGTATCCTCAAAACGTATCTTCTTGTTCGGCATGATGCCCACGCGCGCCGCCTTCCTTCCGCCGCTTTTGCCCGTGTTAACCTATTTTATTCTACAGATGGGCCGAGTTGAGGAGAATACTTTGATCTCGGGCCAGAGTTTACCTGTTCTTTCCTTATTGGGCCGACCTAAATTCTTGAATGTGCCATTTTGGGAAATGTGCTAACATTGACTCCAACAATAAACCCCCCACTGCGGCGATTCAAATTTAATTGGATCGGCGGTACGAGGAGAATACCAATTGGTTTAGGAAGTGATTTAGGTAGGCCGGTTCTGGCGATTCGATTTTGGTTTTAGTTGGATTGAATTTCAGTCGAACTGGTTCGTAGGTGCGAGAAACAAAGCGTCGCATGTGTAATGATGGCTTCTCGAACACGACGCCCATTTCCCTTATAAATACTTTGACTCCACACTCACTTCTTCATTTCCGCTCAAGTGAATAAAAAATGTATCTTCTTTTGCTCTCTACCGGTTCTTCTTTCCGATTAGTTCTCCGCCATTGTTCAACTGTAGTGTAATAGGATTCTTAGATCGAATACCATTGTTGTGCTTCGTTCTTTGTCTGTTCTTTGTCAAATCATGTCTTTGATCTGTTGCTCAGGGAATAAAGACAAGGAGGTTGTTTATGTATCGTCGGAAGACGATTCGCCAAGTCGACATGAGTCGCCAAATCTTCATGATTTTCCTAGTCGGCACAAGTCGCCAAATCATCACGATTTTCCTAGTCGGCAAGGCGTTCCTGCTGATTCGTCGTCTTGCAGCACTTCTTCTGACTTGAGATATCATCCTGGTCATCGTGCTTTTAAAGAATTTGAACATCTTCGTGAGATATCTCGGCTGACTGACGCCGCAGAAAGTTATGGCCGAAATGAGTTTGTGACCCCCCAGCTTCGAGATTCTTATTCTGACGAGCCGAAATAGGTTGAGATTGAAGCCGAGAAAGATGAAACCGAAGAGGGTGAAAGTGAATCTGCTTCTGGTGAGGGAAGTGAAGGTTCAATTGTCTCCTTTGGCGGACTGCTGACTGCTCCGACGGATTAGTTTGCTAATGTCTTCCCAACTTGGTCTACCGAGGTTTCGGTTGTTTCCGCATTGGCGGGCTGTGGAGCCGACCCAAAGATCAAATTCATTATCCCTGGCCTGATGGACTGACCTTGGACTCCTCCTGCCGGTTATGTCTGCCTGTATGAGTCTTACTTTATCAATGCGGACTCATCGGGTTGCCGACTTTAGCTCCCTTTTCCTGATCTGCTCATTTCGTATTGCGCTCCGCATGAGATTGCGATCTCGCAGCTCTCAACAGCCGTAGTTCATCATATGGTAGGACTCCTTGTCCTGGCTGCCGAGTGTGACATCACGATCGATGTCAGGATATTCGAGGAGATGACTTTCATTAGTCATATGACGAGGACTAGCCCGGGGTGTTTTGCTGTGAAGATGAGGCCGGATCAAGGCGTTGTTTTAGGAGAGCCGAGCAAAGTTCGTGTTTGGGAGATATTCTATTTCTATGCCGAGATAACGTCTCTGGTTGTTCCCGAGCCGCATAGGGAACTTAGATCGTCGTGGAACACGAAATTTGGTAGATATTGTTCCGAATTTCTGGATCCTCTGTACGGATTATTTACTCATTTATCTTCTTCCTTTGCAGTGCATCATCCCTTTTTCAAGCACTATCCAGACAACTTCTTCTCCATTTTCGAGTTCATCCGAACTCTTAGCCATTGCAAGTGGAAACACATCACTCGAGCGGGCATCAATCGATCCCGTCCAAAGATCTCAAAAGGTAATGATCTCTTGGTTGTTCGGTTCTCTTGCCGAGTTCTGACATTTTTCTTTATATTACAGTTAAGTGGGATACTCTAGAGGAAGTCGATCCCGCCGATTTGGTAAGATGAAGATGGGAAAGTTAAAGAAAATCGCGGTCAATTATTCAAAGAGGCTTACCTCGAACCCTTATGCCGTGGTGGATCCATCCAAGGAATCTGAGACGGCTTTGCCATTGACTGAAGGCGGCGGCAAACCGTTAACTGCGCCGAGTGAAAAACCTAATGATCCTCCTCAAATGAAGGAGAAAAAGTTAGTCCAGCCAAACGCGCCGGTATCCCCCGAAAATAATTTTCCAAAGAAAAGGGGGCTACAGATAAACCAGACGGGGATGGTCCCGCCTAGAAAACAGCCGTGGAAAATCCCTCTAGGGTTAAAATCGGAGATCCGTGGAGACGGTTAACTGTAGAGACCGGGGAAGTGTCTATTTCTGATTCTGGCGAGAAGAGGCCTTTCACTTCTCGTAAATAGATCATCATGGTATTGCCTCGTCGCTTGAGGAAGGACGTCAGGAAGCGGCCTTCAATTCACGATTTCGCTTACAAGTACGAAAGTGAGGTTCCTTTCGTTCATAACAAGCAGGCTTGCTTTGACATGCTTACCTGTCTAAGGGGATCTGAGAAGAAGGGAGGCAGTTCTAGATTTGAAGCAAGCCGAGGCAGCAGTATGTTTGCTCTTACTCGAATTTTCCCCAAGTTGATTCTATGTAATAATGATTTTCTCTTTAGGTGACCGCGGCGTCAAACCGACTTCTTCTTGAAAATGCTTAGGATATGAGGAAGATGGTCGACGCGGTGAAGAGGAGATACGTCCACATCGAGAAATTTAGAGAATCTAAGGACGCGTTGGAGGCTAGCAACCTTGAGCTCAAGAACAAGCTTCGCGAAGCCGAGAAAAGGCAAAGGCTGACTTTGCCATATATCAATCCGAAGGGAAGCGTCTCCGCAAACTCTGTGAGGACTTAGTCTCCAAAGAGAGAAGTCGCGTCGAGGCCGAGATGAGGGTGAAAGCTCAATCGAACAAGGCCAAATTAGTGGCGTTAAGGATTGCTTGATAAATTTGAGCGAGGAGGGAGTGCCGATTCCTCAATCGGTATTGGATCCGCTTGTCATGGACGAGATGAAATCAATCAAGAGATTGACGGTATGAACGTCCTGGAGAAAGAGGACATAAAGTTTGATCTCTCTCCGACTCGGCACCCTTTATTGGGTTCTCTCCACTGTGATTCTCCCGCTCCCACCCGGATAAACATTAACGAGTTTGGGACAAATTGCGGGGTGATTCCTCATGTTCTCCCGGCGGTTCTCCTTCTGTTCAATCACTGAGAGTCGAGATTCCAGATGTTCAAGATCTGCCAGGCGCATCCCCTAAGATTCAAGAGCGAGATGAGGGTACTAAGGATGGAAACCCCAGAAGGTTATGGGTGAAGACGAAGCAGAGAAGGAGGCTGAGATTGAAACTTTATAAATCTTAGCTTCTGTTTGTCAAATGTTTTTAGAATTTGTTTTGTTAAGTATGTAAACGTTTCTCCTTGTTTGAAGGAGGTATTTTTATTTATTGGAAGTAATTGTATCTTTTCCTCTTCGAATGTTTTAGTGGAAGAAGCATATTGTTCCGTAGTTAAGTTAATCGGGCCGTTCTGGGTTGTCCTCTAATCCGTTTGCATGGATCTCGGCGAACAGCGATTAAAAAGTAGATCGACGTAAAAATGAACAGCTTTGATTTCAATGCTTACGTTCCACCTGACCTATTTGTGAGGCATATACGTGCTCGGCTTTTGCCGTTCTAAGGACGAGACGAATATACAAGGCTTGATGATGTAAGATCAAAACCTTGATCTCACAATGATGGACAGATGAGGGATGCTAGCTGGTTGTACAACTCGCTCTAGCAAGCCAGTGGATGATCGGATGGATTTGTGAGATGAAAAGTGATGGTAAGCAACTCTCTTTCTCAGTGGGCTTGATTGACTCTCTCAATCAGATTGAAAACTATCTGAATCACTCAAGAATAGTCTGAACCGAAACTCCTAAGAGGATGTGAATCACTCACAAAACTCTAAGAAGAACAACTCTCCCAAGAACACAACTTTGAAAAGAAAGAAAATACTCTGATTATTTCTGAATAGATTGAAAGGTGATTTACAAATGAGACTAGGATGAGCTTATATAGTGCTCAATACAATTGAAAGATAAAAACTAAGCAAAGGAACAAATAATCTACATTTAAGCCATATGGCCGTTGGAGATGATTTAGCTTGCCAAATAAGGAAATTCGTTGGCTCTTGTATCTTGACAATTTTGGGAGATAATTTCGTGCCTTAGGGACATTCTGGATGATGTAGATCACGTCCAAAATGCAGCCACATTGAAGAGGAAAGAGTCGTTTGATATTAAAGTCGTGAGGCTCTAAATAAGGTAAGTGTAGCATCTCCTGGTTTAGAAGTTGTATAACTTTTAAACCATAATTCTTTTTGAACCGAATCCAATTCTCACTGAACCTCTGTTGAGTAAGGTTTCCAAAACAAGTTGGTTTAGAACTTGATTCATCCTGGTCCGATCTGTACTCTCCAATAAGTGACAGTTGGTCTCCAGCGGGTTCCTTGGGAATCTTCTGAGTTGTAACTTGCATATCTTCTTCATCTGGAAATATTTTGAATTACTTCCACTTTGTGATGATTCCTTGATGAGCTAAGTTTCTGGAACAGGTTGATTTGTTGCTTAAGTCTTCGTGGTTAGGTAGATATGCTCCAAGACATGCACATATATATCTGGTGGGCTCAAACTGCTTCTCTCCAAGGATCTTGGTTGGTTGATTTATGTCCTCTCCATGCTCCTTGGCTGATGATGACTTGATTTCCTCATCATACTCTCCCTCTTGAAGAAGTTTCGACCTCGAAACTATACAATCTGCACCAAGAGAAAGCAAGTTAGCCTTCATCCTAAGTTGAGAGTCTAGAACCTTACCTTGATTGTTTTGTGGTCTGGTGATGTAAGGGACATCAGGTGGTTCTCCTTGGAGCAAATAATTCAGTATCACTCCTATTCGCTGGTCCTTTTGGCACTGATATTTTATTGGTGATGCCTCAATGTTCTGAACTTGTTCAAGCAATATGTTATGTTCCGATGTAACTCCTTTGTATTTTGCTCCTTTTGTTCCTGAAACAACATTGACACTTTGGGCAAGAAACAAATGCATTACAGGTTCTCTATGAGAAGATAAACTTGTTGATTCTAATTCCTTAGCACTAGTTTCAGATAAACTTTCTACTATGTGTTTTAAGCAGATTTTTTCCTCATGCTTTTGTATGTTTAGTATACTTTTCAACACAATTGTGGCTTCATGAGAAATAAATGGAGTCAAAGAGAGACTTACATGTCTAACACCTTCAATGTTCTTAGCTTGGTCTGGTGCTTTCTCTTTGATGCTCTCCTCTTCTTTAGTACCTTGTCTAGTGTTGGTACTTAGTGTGATGGCAATGTCTTGTACTTTCTCTTTTATGTCCATCTCTTCTGCTCCTGCATCAAATCCCTTTGACAAAGACAAGTGCATTATACTAGAATTGGAATTTACCAAATTAGATTGAATCAAACTATCACTGGTTTTGGATAATTCAGTTTTCTCTTCTAGTAATTTAACAATCTTTAATGGACAATATACAGCATAGTGTCCTCTCTTATGGCATCTATAACATGTCTGATTTTTAACTTTATTAGAGTTAGAACACTTACCTTGGTGTGGTGCTACTGGTTGCTTATGTAGGGTACTAGAGACATTGACCTCTTCTTGTGGTTTATTGGTACTCTTCTCCTGTACTGCTTTCTCTGCCGGTTTCTTCCTAACCTTGGAAGCTTGTTGCCTCTTCTTGATGGACGTTTTCGGGCTGGCAGTCTTTTTTGGTGGGGTAATTGTGATCCACCTTCTTGGTTCTTGAGGAATTTTCCACCTTGAGTAGTATCTATCTGTTGAGATCTCTTCTACAAACTCCTTATGCAGCAGCTGCTTCATCTCTTCCCAAGTTCGGTCTGGTAGATCATATTCAAGCCTGAGGTAAGCATCCTGATCCCATTCTAGATAGGCTTCTTCAATTAAAGTTTCTTCAGAAATGGTTGTCTTCTCCTCTTCTGGAACTTTATTGGCTTGAAACCAGTCATCCATATCTCTTTCCCACCTTAGATAAGCTTTTGGTCCTTGCACACGACCTGAAAAACAGATGTTATATGGTTCTTCTTGACAAAGCTCACCTTGATATTCTTTTCCTTCACTGATTTCAGAACTGGTATTGTTCTCCCATGTGCCTTCATTGGACTCTTCTCTTGTCTCTGTCTCAGCTTCACTTAAACTGTATTCAGAATCAGTTTCTTCACAGCTCGGTCCTTCTCCATAAGGATCTTCTGTTGGGAATGTCCTGAAATCTATTGTACTTGCTCTAAGTGAAAGTCGTATAGTCGAGATGAGACAATCACATAACACTAGGTAGTCATAACGCTTTGCTAGAAGCCACTTATGATCAATGAGTTGAGAACTCATTGCTAGTGTTATATGATCCTACAGGGTCACACACCTAAGCAAACTGGGCGTTAAAGACGAGGTTGATCATTAATGTAATGATCCAGTAAATGCATATGTGATATGCATTCGATATTAATGTTCTGGGGCAGCATCGATCGTTGCAGATAGTGCATCGATCGATGCACTCGCGGATTAATCAGATTAATTCGGTTTAATCGTTGGTTAATTCCGTTGTGGTTTAAGCCGACATATATAAGATATATGGTCGACCTAAACTCGTCCCTAACCTAATTTACAGCCACCAGAACATAGAAAGAAACCTCTCTGGAGATTAGATCTCTGTAAGGCACTAGCATCCCTGCGGTCCAGTTTGTGTGCGTGTGGATACCAGTAGAGGCGCAGCATTTGAGGCGTTTCGTGATCTCGATTATCTGCTAATACTTCCGCTGCAAATCATCAGGTAAATCTGAGATCCCATAGATTCAATTACATGAACCTTAGGTCCTAGGCTCGGAATTCAGACTAGGGTTGCTAATCCTGATTAGAACTGCTAGAAATTCCTTCAGTGGTATCAGAGCTTTAGGGTTCTATTGAATCTGTAGCATGTTGATTAGATTGGTTGAATCTGAATCTGTGTATGGTTGATACAAACTTGCTAAAATTCGTTTTCATGAAAAACCTAGTTTAGGGTTCTGTTTCGAAAACGTTTAAGGGTTTTCTCGCATGGTGTCGATCGATGCCAATCCGGCATCGATCGATGCAGGGCGAAAACCCGAATAAAATTTAGGGTTTTTCGCATGGTGTCGATCGTTGCCAATCCGGCATCGATCGACACAGGGCGAAAACCCAAATAAAACTCAGTTTTCGCCTAGTGTCGATCGACACAAATGTTGTGTCGGTCGACACAAACCTCGCGAGATTGATGAATCGGTTCAATTGGATTGGACCGGTTATCGAGCTTGGTTAAAGATGGTCGAACACTGTGAATTGTTTGATTGCGATTGGTTTGATTAGGTTGGCATCGACCGATGCTAACATAGCATCGATCGACGCTTACCGGTATTCAAAACCGGATCAATTGGATTGATCGGTTATCGCGGATTGCTTTTGGTTATCCTGCATCGATCGACACTATAGTAGTGTCGGTCGACACCAGGTTGGATGATTGGGTTATTGAACCTGAAATCACAGAACCGAAGCAAGACAAATCAATTAATTATAAGAATTAAAACATAATAAAACTGAACGTTTTGTATGATTCTGTTCCTCAATCAAATATCAAGTGATACTTGATGTCTTTCCAATCTTGTCAACTGTCAAGACCCATTTAATTGTGCGATAGACTTGCAGTGCAAGATGTCCACAATTTCATGAGTAAGACAGAGGTAATCGTGTTGATGGACTTGCAGTGCAAGACGTCAACAATTACATGACTGAAAGGATTGGTTTACTTGACTGGGCCATCAAAATCGTTTTGGGCTCAAAGACATCAAGTGGATTGGACATAAGATGTCGATCCACAACCAAGAGTTATATTGGATATAACTAGCAAAGTTGTTGCTTACCTAGATAGCTAAATTTGGGTGATAGCCAGTGGCTCACTCAAGTTTAGTGAAGTATGGGTCTTGGATCATTATATTCATCTGAGGAAACATTCTTTTGAATATAATGCGAGTTTTCTTAAAAGTTAAGATTTCTCATTTCTTGAACATCATAACTAAACCTTTTCCTTTCTTTGTTCTCAGCTATGACTAACACTCATAATAACTCTTTCTCCCTGCGATCCGTCCTTGAGAAGGACAAGTTAAATGGATCAAATTTTCTCGAATGGTATCGGAATTTGAGAATTGTTCTCAAGCAGGAGAAAAGGGACTATGTCCTGGAAACTGTTCTCCCTGAAAAACCGAGATCCAATGCTGCACATGCAGAAAGGAGTGCTTGGGATAAGCATTCCAATGATGTGGTCGATGTGAATTGTCTCATGTTGGCTACAATGAACTCGGACTTGCAGAAGCAATACGAGAACGTGGAGTCGCCAGTGGAGATGATTACTAGCCTGAAAAGCATGTTTCAGGAGCAAGCACGAACTGAGAGATACCAGACGGTTAAATCTCTCATTGAATGCAAGCTACCAAAGGACGGTCCGGTCAGTCCTCATGTCATTAAGATGATGGGTTATATTGATAACCTGGGGAGACTGGATTGTCCCATTAGCCAAGAATTGGCTACTGACATCATTCTGCAGTCACTGCCGTCAAGTTATGATCAGTTTGTTATGAACTATAACATGAACAACTTGACGAAGACGTTGACTGAACTGCATGGCATGCTCAAGACAGCTGAGCCTAATATCAGGAAAGGCACTCCTAATGTACTTATGGTACAAGGGGGTAAGAAGTTTAAGAAACTTGGCAAAGGCAAGGGAAAGGGCAAGGCAGTCCAGGTTGAGAACCAGGACACGCCTGCGCCAGCCCCGAAGCCCAAGTCGGGCCCATCTGAGACTGATAAGTGCCATTACTGTAAAGAGCCTGGGCATTGGAAGAGAAATTGCAACAAATTCTTGGAAGAGAAGAAGAAGAAGAAGAAGACTTTCGAGACTTCATCTTCAGGTATTTATGTTATAGAAGTAAATGTTACTACTTCTGGTTCTACTTCTTGGGTATTGGATACCGGCTGCGGTGCTCATATTTGTACAAATATGCAGGGCCTAAGCAACAGTAGGAAGTTGGAAAAGGGACAAGTGGACCTGCGCGTGGGGAATGGAGCAAGAGTTGCTGCATTAGCCATAGGAACATATAACTTGTCTTTACCTTCTGGTTTGGTTTTAAAGCTTAATAATTGCTACTATGTACCTGCTATAAGCAGAAATATTATTTCCATTCCTATTTTGGATGTGGAAGGATATCAGTTTTCAATTAAGAATAAATGTTGTTCTTTTGATTACAATGATATATTTTATGGTAGCAGCCCATTAGAGAATGGGTTTTATGTTTTAAACCAGACTGCACCAATCTATAACATTAACACCAGGAGATTCAAATCAAATGACACGAATCAGACTTTTCTTTGGCATTGTCGTTTGGGCCACATAAACGAGAAACGGATCCAAAAGCTCCATAGTGATGGACTTCTGGGCTCATTTGATTATGAATCATGTGAGAAATGTGAATCTTGTTTACTGGGCAAAATGACTAAGGCCCCTTTCAACAAATAAAATGAAAGGGTCAGTGACCTATTGGGCCTTATACATACAGATGTATGCGGCCCAATGAGCACAAGTGCCAGAGGAAATTTTCGATACTTCATTACCTTCACTGATGATTTCAGCAGGTATGACTATGTCTATTTAATGAGACACAAGTCGGAATCCTTTGAAAAGTTCAAAGAGTTCCAAAATGAAGTACAAAATCAACTTGGCAAAAGTATTAAGGCTCTTCGATCAGATCGTGGAGGAGAATACTTGAGCCAAGAATTCAGTGATCATTTGAGAGATTGTGTAATTGTTTCACAACTCACTCCTCCTGGAACACCACAATGGAATTGCGTGTCTGAGAGGAGGAATCGGACTTTATTAGATATGGTTCGATCAATGATGAGTCTCTCAACTCTTCCATTATCCTTTTGGGGATACGCTCTAGAAACGTCTGCGTTTACACTTAATAGGGTTCCGTCAAAATCAGTTGCAAAGACACCACATGAGATGTGGACTGGAAATGTTCCGAGTTTGTCTTTCCTGAAGATTTGGGGTTGCGAAGCTTATGTCAAGCGACTAATTACAGATAAGCTCGAACCCAAATCTGATAAATGCTACTTCGTTGGTTATCCTAAGGAAACCAAGGCATACTACTTTTACAACCAATCCGAGAACAAAGTGTTTGTTGCTCGGAACTGCGTTTTTCTTGAGAGAGAATTTCTTTCCAAGAGAAACAGTGGGAGTAAAGTACAACTCGAAGAAGTTCGAGAACCACAGGAAAATGCTTAACCCGTAGAGGAAGAGAAACAGTTGGATCTACAAAGAGTTGTAGAGACGGCGCCTGTGGAGCCTGAAATTCGCCGATCCGAAAGGATCCGTCACGAACCCGAGAGATATGGATTTCTCGTAACCAATTGTCATGATTTGTTGATCATTGACAGTGACGAGCCAGCGAATTTTGAAGAAGCGATGATGAACCCTGACTCCGAAAAGTGGCTGAAAGCCGCTGAATTCGAAATGGAATCCATGTCACAGAACCAAGTATGGACTTTGGTTGATTTACCCGATGGTGCAAGACCCATTGAGTGTAAATGGATTTTCAAGAAGAAAATTGATGTGGATGGAAATATTCAGATATATAAAGCAAGGCTAGTGGCAAAAGGTTTCAAACAAATTCATGGTATTGACTATGAAGAAACCTATTCACCTGTCGCCATGCTTAAATCCATTCGGATTCTCCTAGCAACAGCTGCTCATTATGATTATGAGATCTGGCAGATGGACGTGAAAACAGCTTTCCTTAATGGAATTCTGGAAGAGGATGTGTACATGACACAACCCGAAGGTTTCATCGATCCAAATGCAGCTAGGAAAGTATGCAAACTTCATCGATCCATTTATGGATTGAAGCAAGCATCTCGGAGTTGGAATCTTCGTTTTGATGAAGCAGTCAAAAAGTTTGATTTCATCAGAAGCGAAGAAGAACCATGTGTTTACAAGAAGACTAGTGGGAGCGCAGTTGCATTTCTCGTGTTGTATGTAGATGACATACTTCTTCTCGGAAATGACGTTCCGTTGTTACAGTCTGTCAAGTCTTGGCTCGGAAGTTGTTTTTCAATGAAAGACATGGGAGAAGCCGCGTATATTCTTGGAATAAGAATCTATAGAGATAGATTAAACAAGTTGATTGGACTGTGTCAAGACACTTATATCGATAAAGTCTTACACAGGTTCAGAATGCAAGATTCCAAGAAGAGCTTCATACCAATGTCTTATGGCATAAGTCTCAGCAAGAAGCAGTGTCCTGAGACACCTGCTGAGCGAGATCGCATGAGTCGGATTCCCTATGCCTCGGCGTTGGGATCCATCATGTATGCCATGCTATGTACTCGTCCAGATGTTGCTTGTGCTTTAAGCATGACGAGTAGATACCAATCGGATCCAGGTGAAAGTCACTGGACAGCAGTCAAGAATATTCTGAAGTATTTGAGAAATACTAAGGATAAATTCTTGGTGTATGGAGGAAGTAATGAGCTGGTAGTAAGTGGTTACACAGACGCAAGTTTTCAGACATACAAAGATGATTTCCGATCACAATCTGGTTACATCTTCTGCCTGAATGGCGGTGCAGTCAGCTGGAAGAGTTCCAAGCAGGACACTGTAGCAGATTCCACAACTGAAGCTGAGTACCTCGCGGCTTCTGAAGCGGCAAAGGAGGCTGTTTGGATCAAGAAGTTCATCACTGAACTTGGTGTGATTCCTAGTATTTCTGAGCCAGTGGCTTTGTACTGTGACAACAATGGAGCCATTGCGCAAGCAAAGGAACCTAGATCACACCAGAAATCCAAACACATAGAAAGGCGATATCACCTTATCCGTGATCTTGTGAATAGAGGAGATGTGAAGATCAGCAGAGTCCCGACTGATGAGAACGTAGCTGATCCGCTGACCAAGCCCCTCCCAAGGCCTAAGCATGAGTTTCACACTGCTGCTGTAGGCATTAGATTTCTTAAGATATGATCTTGTTTTCAGTGGGAGTTATATTTGGTTTTTAGTTATGACTTGATGTTCGAAAAAACATAATTTAGTTATGTTATATTAATGAAATTGTTTCAGCATTATTTAATTGTGAATAATTAAATACATATTGTCCCAAAGTAATTTATGACATTTTATAGGTCATCAAGTATGTGACTTGATCATGAAACCCTATAAGAAACAAATGACATAAATTATAAATGGTCCCTAGTCGAGGTTGTTAAAATGGGACACTAACAACCACGTGAGACTAGCATGTGAGGTGACTGATGACTATGTTTCATGGAGTCATTTAATAAGTGTATTAAAGTCAATCACATAGATATGTGTTAGAGAACACATGATCGGACTTGACCCGTTAATGAGAACTCTACAAGATGTTATATGAGTGTCATAAGAGTTTCTCATTACGACTAAAGAGAGTAGTCCTTAGACCTGAGTTCATCATGTCCTCTCTTATATGGATTGGTTCGTCTTGACTTTGTCAAACGTCAGCCGTAACTGGTGATCATAAAGACACTGATTAGGCGGATCATGAGATATAAAAGAGACATGGATGGAACAAGATGGGATTTGTACCTCCTATATAACAAGAGTTTAATATCTCTGGGCCTATCGAAGATTTGATACTGGAAATGCGTGGCCGCGCTCAAACGAGGTGATTGTCAGTCGTTTGTCTTATCAGTACAAATTGGGATTCGATAAACGTGATCTAGCTTAATAAGGATGACACAGTTCTTGCCTTATGCTAGATTGAGATATAGCTACAAAGGGATTAAAGGAATAGACGATTCCAATACAAGTGGGAGATTGTTGGGAATGTCCTGAAATCTATTGTACTTGCTCTAAGTGAAAGTCGTATAGTCGAGATGAGACAATCACATAACACTAGGTAGTCATAACGCTTTGCTAGAAGCCACTTATGATCAATGAGTTGAGAACTCATTGCTAGTGTTATATGATCCTACAGGGTCACACACCTAAGCAAACTGGGCGTTAAAGACGAGGTTGATCATTAATGTAATGATCCAGTAAATGCATATGTGATATGCATTCGATATCAATGTTCTGGGGCAGAATCGATCGTTGCAGATAGTGCATCGATCGATGCACTCGCGGATTAATCAGATTAATTCGGTTTAATCGTTGGTTAATTCCGTTGTGGTTTAAGCCGACATATATAAGATATATGGTCGACCTAAACTCGTCCCTAACCTAATTTACAGCCACCAGAACATAGAAAGAAACCTCTCTGGAGATTAGATCTCTGTAAGGCACTAGCATCCCTGCGGTCCAGTTTGTGTGCGTGTGGATACCAGTAGAGGCGCAGCATTTGAGGCGTTTCGTGATCTCGATTATCTGCTAATACTTCCGCTGCAAATCATCAGGTAAATCTGAGATCCCATAGATTCAATTACATGAACCTTAGATCCTAGGCTCGGAATTCAGACTAGGGTTGCTAATCCTGATTAGAACTGCTCGAAATTCCTTCATCTTCAAGGTCAGATTGATCCTCCCATGCTTCCTCTTGCCTTGACTCACATTGTACCTCGTCTTGGTAAGGATCTGGAGGTTCTGGTTTAGGTTCTCCGATATCACTTTCTGAATTAGCTTCTTCTTCTTCATACCATTCTTGTTGGGTGTTGGTTTCATTGGAGTAGTCTGGTGGCTTCGGTTCAGGATCAACTTCACCATCTTGTTCAACTTCAAAATCAGACTCAAAGTAGTCTTCATACCAGTGTCCTCTTTCATGGTCATCTTCTCTTCCCCATGAATAGTTTGATTCCTCTCCCCAATCAACCTCCGAGGTAGGGTAATCACTCACTTCTTCTTCCTCATACTCCATCTTTGATGTTGGTCTGGATTGTACCTTGTAAAAACAAGTAAGATAAGAAAATTTAGAATTAAGTGTCTAAACGTTTTGCGCTAGAAAAAGAATTATGCAAGTTTTGTATATAACAAAGAATGAAACAATATATGGCAATTAGAAACAAGAAATTAATTTTTTTATTTGGTTTTCAAATTTTATGGAAACAAATTTCGAATTATAAAAATAAGAAAGATTTTTTTTTTGAAACTTTATAGAATTAGAGAAATGAAACAATTCCTAGATTTTTTTTTTTAAAACAAATAACAAAATAGAACTTTTTATAGTTTTTTCGAAATATAGAAGAAATTCAAAAACAAATGTAAATAAATTTTTATGGTTTTTTTATTTTAACAAAGAAATTTAAAAAGAAAACAAAAGAAGATAGTTTTTATGGGTTTTTAATATATGAAATCAAAATCAAACAAAAGCATGAAACAATTTTTATGATTTTCGGTTTTATTGAATGAAACAAAAAGGCAAAACCAAATTGAGGAAGATAAAGGTTGGATGAACACAACCTGGAGGTAGGAGCTTTTAGCTCTGATACCAGATGATGTAAGATCAAAACCTTGATCTCACAATGATGGACAGATGAGGGATGCTAGCTGGTTGTACAACTCTCTCTAGCAAGCCGGTGGTTGATCGGATGGATTTGTGAGATGAAAAGTGATGGTAAGCATCTCTCTTTCTCAGTGGGCTTAATTGACTCTCTCAATCAGATTGCAAACTATCTGAATCACTCAAGAATAGTCTGAACCGAAACTCCTAAGAGGATGTGAATCACTCACAAAACTCTAAGAAGAACAACTCTCCAAAGAACACAACTTTGAAAAGAAAGAAAATACTCTGATTATTTCTGAATAGATTGAAAGGTGATTTACAAATGAGACTAGGATGAGCTTATATAGTGCTCAATACAATTGAAAGATAAAAACTAAGCAAAGGAACAAATAATCTACATTTAAGCCATATGGCCGTTGGAGATGATTTAGCTTGCCAAATAAGGAAATTCATTGGCTCTTGTATCTTGACAATTTTGGGAGATAATTTCGTGCCTTAGGGACATTCTGGATGATGTAGATCACGTCCAAAATGCATCCACATTGAAGAGGAAAGAGCCGTTTGATATTAAAGCCGTGAGGCTCTAAATAAGGTAAGTGTAGCATCTCCTGGTTTAGAAGTTGAATAACTTTTAAAACATAATTCTTTTTGAACTGAATCCAATTCTCACTGAACCTCTGTTGAGTAAGGTTTCCAAAACAAGTTGGTTTAGAACTTGATTCATCTTGGTCCGATCTGTACTCTCCAATAAGTGACAGTTGGTCTCCAGCTGGTTCCTTACGAATCTTCTGAGTTGTAACTTGCATATCTTCTTCATCTGGAAAGATTTTGAAACACTTCCCTTTGTGATGATTCCTTGATAAGAAAGGTTTCTGGAACAAGTTGATTTATGTTGCTTAAGTCTTCCTGATTAGGTAGATATGCTCCAAGACATGCACATATGTATCTGGTGGGCTCAAACTTCTTCTCTCCAAGGATCTTAGTTGGTTGATTTATGTCCTCTCCATGCTCCTTGGCTGATGATGACTTGATTTCCTCATCACTTGAGTGCTCGGCTTATTTATTATCGCCTATCTCAGAGAACATACGAGTAAGTGCCCAATTTTTTGGTGTGGGACGGAACCCGGCTTATCCTTACCGTGAGTTTTTTAGCATCCAGTTTTTAGGCTGATATGCATCTCATATTGTAAAGAAGACCATACTCCTGGCCAGGAAGCATTATGCTAATTTATGCGAGTCTTACTAGATGCTCGGCTTACAGTCGAGGCGTGTGTTTCACAACTTTTGCGAGCTAAGGAGCTCGACTCTACGACGAATTGTTCTGCTGACGAACAATGATTGGCGTGGGAGTGATGGCGAGGATAATGCCCATCTTTGCGTTTTAAAGGCAAGATTCGCCTGTTTGGAATTCGGAATAAGTTCCAATAGATTTTTGAACTCGGCATGAGTTAAAGAGTTAGGTTTAACTCGTCATGAGTTAAAAATGGGTGTTAACTTGGCGTAAGTCAAGAATAAAATTTTATTAAGTTTGTGACTGTGTCGGTGAAGGCTGCCTACGTATCTTTCGAAAAAGAATGAAGTCACTCATAGTTCATACATTGGATATTACTTTTTTTTTTGGCGTAGTGCTACTATGCCGAGTCGATGTAGATGTATAGAAGTATTCCTTTAGGCTAGGGGTGTTCCACGAACACGGCAAAGCTGTGCCCTTCATTGATTCGAGTTAGTAGACTCCATTCTTTGGTATTTTCATACACTTTTCGAAGCACATAATCACAGAGTTTAAAGTGACGTTCGCGTACTTTCTTATTGTAGTAGCGAGTGGCGAGTTGTTGGTAGTTTTGGATGCAGCGTAAGGCCCGATCTCGTTCTTCCTAGATCGTGTCGAGGGCATGGAGTAACATTTTATCGTTAATCTTGCTATGCTGAGGCATAAGAGCTCGGCGCAGAGTATAGACATTAGCTTCTGCCGGGACCATTGCTTCCACACTGAAGGCTAAGGAGAATGGGGTGGCTCCTGTTGCACGGCAAGGGGTTGTTATGTGTGACCAGAGGATTCCGTCCAATTCGCCTACTCCTTTCTTCTTCTCGAGACAATTTTTGATGCCATCAATGATGGTCTTATTGGTGGTCTCTGTTAGACCATTTCCTTGAGGATATCTCGGGGTTGACTTGCTGAGTCGTATATCCCATTTTTTTGCAAAATCTTTCAAACAAGTTCGATGTGAATTGCGATCCGTTATCGGTGACGATCTCGTATGGCAACCCGTATCGGCTGATGATGTATTTCCAGACAAATTTCTGAACTTGAATGTCATGGATTGCTACATAAGCTTTGGCCTCAACCCATCTAGTGAAATAATCCGTCATGATTAGAAGGAAACGCCTTTGGTTCGACAGCGGCAACAGTCCGAAAATATCCATGGCCCATCTCATGAATGAATATGCCGATGTGGACGTTGTAAGCAGCTCGGTTGGCCGATGTATGAACGGTACGGTGCACAATGGTTAGTAGATCTCGCAATCGGCTACCATGGTTGGCTATTTGTGACCGTTTATCTTGATTTTGAGAGCAAGATCTCGGCCTCCCGAAATGTTTCCACAGGCTCCTGAGTGGGTTTCTTCGATAACTCGGCGGATTTCGTCGCCATATATGCATGTGAGGAGGATTTTGTTGGCTGTATATTTGTACAGGATTCCGTTGTGCGTTGTGTATAGTGTGCTTTTGACTTTTCATCGGCGCGTAGCCCACTTATCTTCGGGAAGTTTTATTTCAGTTAGATACAACTGTATCTCTTCTCGCTACTCTGTTTTAGGATCATCTGAGGACGTGTTGAGATTAGCAGGTGCGACCTGATCGTCGTC
Source organism: Orychophragmus violaceus (assembly GCA_030180135.1). Taxonomy (NCBI): domain Eukaryota; kingdom Viridiplantae; phylum Streptophyta; class Magnoliopsida; order Brassicales; family Brassicaceae; genus Orychophragmus; species Orychophragmus violaceus. Next base: position 44,488,815 of record CM058233.1, read on the forward strand.
TTGGACGACTGGATCGTCGTCTGGATCGACTTGATCGTTTTCTGGACCGTTAATTGCGAGAACTGTTTCATCAGAAGGATCTTGGTGATCGCTTCCCGACAGCGAGATACTCGGTTCATGAATCACCTCTACCGGAATACGTCAGCAGAGCTCATGATTTTGTGTAGATGCTAGAGTAGCGAGGGCATCCGCCGGGGCATTCTCACTCCTCGGTATCTGAACTATGTCAAAGAATTCGAAGGAGCTAGTGAGCTCTTGTGCCGCCTTGAGTTAAGCTCCCATCCGCTCATTTTTGGCTCATATTCGCCATTAACTTTGTTCGCGACGAGCATGGAATAACAGTGTGCTAAGAGATTTCGTACGCCGATCTCTTTAGCCAATATGAGGCCATAGAGCAAGGCCTCGTATTGGGTTGTGTTGTTGGATGTCGTGAATCCGAATTGAAAAGACTGTTATAGTACTTCTCGAGTCGGTGATAGGAGGCGTACTCCTACACCCGCTCCCCGTTTTGATGATGCGCAGTCAACAAACATTTTCCAGTTCTTGTCTACTTCCTGAGTATCAACATTCAATTCTGGTAAGAGCTCAACAAGGAAATCTGCTATTACCTGGGATTTAGCGGTCGTTCTATTTCGGTAGTCGATGTCGTACTCGCTGAGTTCCACCTCCCACTTAGATAAGGGGCCTGGCTGACCTGGACTATTCAAGATCGCCTAAACGGGTTGACTGCTCAGGATGGCAATCGTGTGAGATTGGAAGTAAGGGCGTAATTTTTGTGCCGAGATCACAACTGCTAGGGCTAGTTTTTCCATCGCGGGATATCTCGTTTCGGCACCGTTCATTGTTTTAATGACGTTAAAGATTGGATTCTATTCTCCTCTGTCTTCGCGGACTAAGACTCCAGTGACGGTGGTCGTTGAGACGACGATATATAAGAAGAGTATTTCGCCGTTTTCTAGTTTAGATAACACCGGTGGATTTGAAAAGTAGTCTTTCAGCTGAACGAAAGCCTCTTGACACTTGCCGTCCCATATAAACCTTTTGTTGTCCCCTGTGGAGTTCGTAGAACGACAGACACTTATTTGTTGAGAACGAGATGAACATATTTAACGCGGCAATGCGGCCAGTAAGGCGCTGTACTTCGCAGGTGTTTCTCGGCGAGGGTAAGTCAATAATGGCCGAGATCTGTTTCGGATTTGCCTCGATCCCTCTTTGGGTGACGACATAGCCGAGAAATTCACCCGATGTAACACCAAAAGTACACTTCATCGGGTTCAGCTTCATCCCATATCTATTGAGGATGTTAAAACATTCCTTTAGATGTCCGGCGTGTTGAGGCGATCAAATACTTGACGAGCATATCGTCGATGTATACTTCCATTGTCGTGTCGAGTCGACTTGCAAACATTTGGTTAACCAATCGGTGATAAGTTGCCCCTGCATTCCTAAGGCCAAAAGGCATAACCTTGTAACACTAGGTACCGCGATTGGTTATAAAGACCATCTTTTCTCGATCATCCGGGTTCATGAGTATCTGATTGTACCCAGAAAAGGCATCCATGAACGAGATCAGCTAGTTTCCAGATGTTGCTTCCACAAGCGGTCGATGTGTGGTAGAGGAAAACTGTCTTTTGGACAAGCTTTGTAAAGATCCGTGAAATTGACGCCGAACCTCCATTTACCATTTTTCTTTTTGACAACAACGGGATTAGCTAGTCAATCAGGGTATTTAACTTCTTGAATTGAACCGGCATCTAGAAGTTTACCAACCTCGTCATTGACGGCTTTGGCTCTTTCAGAACCGAGTTTGCGTCTTTTTTGCTTGATCGGTTTGTAAGTTGGGTCCACATTAAGCTCATGAGTTGTGATGGAAAGGCTAATACCTTCCATGTCCTTGAATGACCAAGCGAAGGTCGAAACGTTTTGTTGAAGGAAGGCGATTAGCTCGCTCTTGATATCATCTAGGAGCTCGGCTCCGATTCCTACACACCTGCTTGCATCCGATTTGTCGATGGCGACTTGCTGAATGAGTTCTTTTACTGGACCCTTCCTACCTTGCTCCACGTTGATCATAAACGACGACACTCTCATCCTGTGTTCATTTATGAAACACGACCGACTTACCCTCTGGCATCCCTTAACCGTTTGAATTCCCTTCGCTGACGGGAATTTTAGACATTGAAGGTAGGTCGACGACACCGCCTTCATGTTGTATAACCATGGAGTACCTAGGATGGCATTGTGGATGGTCGGCTTATCGATGACATGGAATTTTACCAACTTCATCACCCCGTTAGGGTAAACGGGCAACTTGATCGTACCGATAGTGTATGTCGTCTCACTCGTAAAGCCGGTAAGTGGTTTAGCCTTTTGCTTGATGTCTTTTTCTTTGATTTCCATCTTTTTCAATGTATCCAGGAAGATCAAATCAATAGAGCTACCTGTATCAACCAAGATCCTCGATACTTCGCAGTTACCGACCTAGATTTCGATTACCGAGGGGTCGTTGTGAGGGTAATGAGTCCCTGGCAAATCTTCGTCGGTGAAGATAACAGGTGGTTCTTCGGTGAGGATCGGTCGTGGAGCGTTTTTGCGGCGAAATCTTTGCGCTCGTGTCCCCTGATTGATCGGACTGAGTCATTTACCGTGATCAAGCCGCCCATGATCATGTTGATCCTACGTACGGACCTTGGGGCTTCATCGTCTTCATCTTCGTGATCGTCATGGTTACGTTTTTGAGCGCTGTTCGAAGGTCGACGCTGCTTTTTACCCTATCTAGGAGACTGATTGCCTGGCTGCTCATCTTGGTGACATTGCGATTCATTTCTCAACTCGTCTATAGATATCTTTATCTTGCTGCTTTTAAATTGGGCGTAAAGTGCCTCCTTGAGATGTCGACATGACGAGGTATTATGCGAGGTGGTTTTATGGTACTCGTAAAACCGCTGACTTTCTTCCGGTTCGGTGGCAGCTTGCGGTGTTGTCTCTTTTTCTTCTCGGCTCCACTTATTCCAAGGCTTGGATGTCGGTCGTTGATTTCCTATGTTGCCGACTACCATGGTCATTTTCGTCCCTTTTTCTTTTTTCATAATGTTGTCTCGGCTCGCGATCTTCGTTCTTTCCGGTCTGTTTAGCGGAGCCGAATTTCTTAGCTAAGGCCACTTTTTGTTCATCTAACTCGATGAACTTTTTTGATCGGTTAAGTGCATCTTCGATCGTCAGCGGCTTGTTGAGGAACAAATCCTGGTAAAAGGGAGTTTCATGCCACACGATGTTTGTCAAAGCTGTGATGGCGAATTTGTCAGGGACTTCGGCGCGTGTGATGGTTACATTGAAGCGTTATGTGAAGGCTCGTAGAGTCTCCTTTTGTCCTTGTGACATGGACATCAACGTGTCCAGAGACGTGTCCTTATTCACGTATGCGAAGTGATGTCGCACGAAAGCTCGTGATAGCTCTGAGAAACTATCCATTGATTCTGGCGGAAGCCTAGAGAACCAATTCAAAGCCACTCCTTCCAAGATTTCCGAAAAGAGTTAACATAAACCTATGTCCTGCTCTCTGGCCGATGAGAATCGTGCGTTGGCTGCCAAGATCTTGATTGTGGTTAGATAGGCTGCGGGATCTTTTGTACCGTCGTAAGTAGGCAGCTTGAGTTTCTCCGTTTTTCGGACGTACATATTGATGATACACAAAGTGAATGGTGTTATTTGAGTTTCTTCGATGATTCGATCGATCTCTGGGGCAGATCTCTTGACGTTGTGGACCTCGACCCTTAGCTCGTTGAGGGTATCTCATAATTCTATTATTTGCTATTTTACATCGTCGGGATTTGCTCCTCGGATCGCTGTGGGATGTGCCGCGTTCTCAACGTGGGTTACGGTCTCTTTGCGAGTCGCGTTCACGGTATTTGTCGTGCTCGCGATGTGAATCGCGTTCCTGTTGTGAGTCGCGTTCATGATGAGAGTCATGTTCTTGGTGCGAATCATGTTCTCTTTTGTGATGTGAATCACGTTCCAGAGTATCATAGGCTAGTCGTCTGAAGACGTCTTCCTTCGCCTTGGAAGGGATGGCCCGTCGGGATTTAGATGGATATTTTGACTGTTGCTCAGAGTGAATTTTGTCCTGCTCGGTCTTCAACTGGTCAATTTTCTCCAAGAATTATTTTAGCAAATCGTTCTGGGTATCGATTTTGGCTATCAAAGTGGCTAAACGGAGTCTTGTTCGCCTTGTTTTGCCGTTTTGTCGGCTGGCGGGGCGTTTCCGTCGTCTTTCCGGGTTTTTCCAGATTTAGGGTCTTGATGCGGATTGCCGTGATCGCTGAGCTCGCAGTTGACCATAGGATTGTTTTAGGGTCAACATCGTCAAAGTTTCCAGTCATCTTTAGTTTAAAATTTTCTCAAGAAATCCCCACAGTCGGCGCCAATTGTAACATCTCAACTTGGCCTATCCAAAGATAGAAATAGTTTTAGGGTTAATTGAGGGATTCTTAAGAGAGGATTCGAACTCGATTTGATGAAGAAAAAAGGATTAGGGATTTGCTAGGTTTCCGGGACAAAACAGAGCGGCTGAGTAGCGGTGTTTAGGTCTTCAGAGAATGATTTACTTAAATTGGTTTTTTAAATACTTCTCTGAAAACTTGTCTTGAAACTGAGTGTGGTCTTATTCCATGAATTCGGCGCCCTTAAATAGGCTACATAAGTCGGTAAAAATACAAAAAAAAACTCTAGATTAATTACAGAATCTTTCCTAATATCTCGGCGTGATTATCCTCAAAATGTATCTTCTTGTTTGGCATGATGCCCACGCGCGCCGCCTTCCTTCCGCAGCTTTTGCCCATGTTAACCTAATTTATTCTGCCGATGGGCCGAGTTGAGGAGAATACTTAGAGCTGAATTGAGATCCATCTGTGGGTTATCTGTTTCAGTGGTGAGTTCTTTTGTTTCATGAACATTAGACTCAAGTAATCGAAGTGTTGATTCAGTATTTGATTGATTGGTAGAATTTCATTGTATCAAAGGTATCAGAGCTCCATTCTATCCTCAGATTCAAGAATGGTGGAAACTCGAGTGTAGTTGCAAACGAAGGAAGTGATAGTTCGTGAGTTGGAGGCGTCTTTCGGAGCACAATTTTAGAAGATCGAAAGCTCAACGAACGAAAATGGCAAAAAATATGTCAGAATGTTTCGAAGCGGTGAGGTTGATTCAGATCAATCATCGACCACAACCGATTTTCGAGTCATCACAATTCGAAGGTGGTTACCAATCTTCGGGTCCTGATAATCGCCATAAGAAATCGGGAAATGCTGGTACGACTCGAGTCGCTAAAATTGATTTTCCAAGGTTTCGAGGAGATAAGGTCAAGGATTGGTTAGCCCGGAACTCTAAGATTTTATGCAAGTTTATCGATCTCCTTTCAACACATTTTCTTACCAATGGTGTTGGTGATGGGCTAAGAAACCAGTTTGTGATCTTGACTCGGCCTAGAAAAGAGAAGTTAAATGATTACAAACTCGCAGTAATTCGCAAGGCCCATTTAGAAAGAACGTCTCCACACGCAAGACGAGAGCAGAGCAACACATGTGCACCTTCCATAGTACAAATAATATGGTCACGCAATGAGTATCTACAAACAGACCTTTACTCAACATTAAATGCAGTCGAAAAAACAATATTTATTATGAGCTAGAAGGGATAGGTGTGTTAGCATATATCCCCGGGCTGGGCTACTAATCCAGAAAATACAGAGGATGAACTCTATAAATACGAGGACCCCCACATTAATGAGAGGTATTCAATTCTAGAGAGATAGAGGGGGATATTTTTAGAGAGAGGAAGTCATATTTGAGTTCTAAGCTACACTACTGAGTTCGAAAGATATCTACTAAACGTTTTTTCCTATATTTAAGCAATCCTCAACTACTTCTCATTATCCATATTATATGTAACTAGGAGAGAATCCGCGCAAATGAGCGGGTTTTGTTTTGTTATTTAAATATTTAATAAATTTTGAATATTAATATTTCTATATATCTTTTTTACAGATTTGTATTTTTTTTCTTATGATCATAATAATTTGAAGAAAATAACATGCACTCACAAACAATATTACTTTAAATTATATGTTTTACAAGTTTTAGTTATCAATTTTCATGAATTTTCTTTTTTGAAATTTTTATTTCCTTCAACCTTCTTATTATTTTTTAAAATTTTCATACATTATTTAAAATATATGTACTTGTTACATTTTCAATCATTCAGATCCTAATATTATAATAATATTTAAATATTATTTATCATTTTGAATTTCATTAAGTTATGAATATATTTCATTGATTTCATTTATTTTTTTTTATTTTTATATTATTTATTTGTTTCTATTATCATTTTATCTCCTTTTATCATATTTTCATTATATTTCTATAATTTTTTATTAGTTATTATTTTTTGTTATATGGTTTTTCTTCTAATTTTCTATTTATTTTTAAAAAATCATAATTGCATATTTATTTTTAGTTTCATAATTTGGTATTTTCATTTGTATTAATACTTAATTATATTCTAAATTAAATTTCAATTTTTATTTATTTTATTTTTATATTTAGTGATTTTAAATAATTACATTTAAATTAAATAATTTATTATAGATTTGTTTGATTTAATGATGATGTAGAAAATGTTTTAATGACGTGGACCAATAAGCGGGGGCTGACGTGTCAACGTTGGAGAGCCTCCCTTCTCTCATTATATCTAGGATTCTCTTGGTTATTAATTACTCTTCATTTGACAAATCTCCCTTCTCCAACTACTCTCTTATTAAACAGAGGATCTACAAATACTTTGTTCGCCACTAAAAGTCACGTCACTTATTCTACCACTATATATTATCCATAACATTCTTGTGTGAATTTTTCCTTCAACAATTGACGCCGTCTGTGGGGTTTCTCAGAACATCTCTTCTATACGCACGAGGCAAACCGGAAACATGACACGACCACCGCTACTTCTGTTATATCTTAGCGTTTTTTTTTTTTAATTCTATTAGCAGTAACCAAAATAAGATATCAATCTTTTATAGCCGTTGAAAAAACCGTGCTATTATAATGTGCTATCAGTTGCCATAATTTTTGTAATATATGTCATGCCATTGCATGCAATAAAAAATAATCAAAGCCCAACAAATTTAGTTGAATTCATATTAAGCATCACCAAAAGACTTTGTTTAAAGTTAATGAGCGAAGTTTGTCTTTCCATAAAATTTGATAAAACCAAAATTAAAATCAGACAAATTTTATTGTTATATCTTATGAAGGGTTTTTGAACTTGCATTTGAATTTAGTATATTTGAATTTTTCTTAATAATATGCTAACGTCAGTTTCTCAATTCATCTTAACACTTCTTGTTATTTGAATTCAAACAATATAACATATATCATTGTTGTTATTCAAACAATACAACATAATTTCCAATCAATTCCCAAGTTGATAAATAGGTTAAAACCATGACAAAAAGTTGGTGTATTGTTCGTTTATGAGGTATAAGTCAGTCATCATAAAATGAAGGTATATCAGATCACATTATTCTTTTTCAATATGTTTTATTATTATCTATAAGATCCAAATATTATTAATTTTATAGTAAATGAGGATTATTTCATTTATAGGCTCAAACTCTATGAGAAAATAATGTCCGGAAATCTTAAAGTATGATTCAAGCTTGTTTTTTAAAATATACATTAAAATTAACATTAATTGTTTGATGATACATATAGCTATGAAATAATAATTGAGTTACAAGTTTAATATGATTGCAAACAAACTGATTTAATCGAGAAATTTTATTCATAAAAATACGAGATTCATCATTAGTGATGAAAAAACTGGTTGTAAAAATAATGGATAAGCTATGGATTTAACTACTCACAGATTTGTATATAGTTGGAGGTGGAGATCTAGGAATGTTAAAAAAGAGTAATTACCCGTAGGGTAGTCTAAACCCTTTAAAAAATTTAAGGAGATAATTTGAAAAACATTGATTACTTATCTTCCATTAGGACATCTATGCTAACAGAAAAACAATAAAATTGTTGGATTTTTTTTTTTGCGCAATAGTTTAATTGTTAAAATTAAAAGTCATTGATTCAACTTTTTTTTTTAAAGTATCATTTCAAAGTGATACAAAACAATACATTGTAACAACTTTCAAAAGAAAACAAAATCTACAAAATTTGATGCACAAACCTCTTACATTATAATATTATTGAAGATTCTAATTTACCCATAATGATTTAATAAAATATTACCTTCATACAATAATGAAAGCATAATAAGAAATACTATGATATTTGAATACTAGTTATAATACTACTCAAAAGCTATTTAAAAGACATTTTTATAACTTTTAGTTTTCTCATAACATAAATTTATGTTTAAAACAAGTTATTTATTCTACTACATACTATAGTTACACTTGAATTATATTTTTTATTGGAAATTACTTCTAAAATTAGTGAATTGAGTATATGTTAGTAAAAACAAAAAGATTTAAAACATTCATTTTTATGATTAGTGTGTAACTTCCACATAATGATACATTATAGCAAATCAATAATGTATTTTAATACAATTGGTACCAAATTTAATATGTGATGGATACTTGCCAAGAGGTTCCCACCATTGTTTCTAGAAATCTTGCATAAACCAAGACAGAAAGCCCAATGGACGGTGAAGTATCCCTGCCACAAAACTCGGAAATAGTAGAAACATACGTGAAGGAGAAAACAATCCACCACATTGTGTTGCCTATAAAAACAAGAGGAGAGTCTCAGAGAAAGGAATTCTGGTCGGGGCACAACAAGTGCACTCCCACCTTTCTTTGAGATCAATGAATCCTCACTCTAAAAACACATAAGTGAAACCCAATGGGAGAGTTCCAACCCCACTCATCGTGCTTCTCGAATACCTGTATAACACTCATTAGCAGAAAGGAATTCCAATCTACATACGAACTTCCTATTTCAAACCCACACACACTTCCTGAACTATCCCTCTCGGTTGATCGATATTTGACTTTGGCATAAGAGAAATTTCAGGAGGTATCTTTCTCTCTCGAGTGGACACAATGCCACTTCTTTCATGCGGAAAGCGATACACAAACAACCACACTGATTCAAGATTAGGAGACCCCGTGAGGGGTTATTTCTAATCTCCCAGCGGAAATACACCTACAATACGCTCGCCAAATATTCGACCCAAAAGCACTTGGTTGATGGTTAAGCAACACGTACAAGACGACTAAATGAAGTGTATCGATTAATTGGTGTTAGAAGGAGGAGAAAAAATGAGTATTTTGTAAAAAGAAAGAAATGGTAAGACGAAAAACTAAAGGTGTATCAGTATCAAGGCAAGGCACAAAGCAAGGTCGGCTTATAGCGGGGTGACCAATGCCTCTGGAAGAAAACAATTTGATATGAAAACCGTAAAATACCAACCCCAGAGACGATCACCCAGACCTGGGAAAGAGGTCACAAATTTTGCTCCACATAAAGTGTTTCGAGGCCAAAACGCAATCCGGTTGCATTAGTGTCACTAGCGGAACCAGAAATCTCATCGTACACTCCTAGTTAATCGTCGGACCAAACTAGATATGGTTCCCACCCTAATGGTTGCATGTGGATAGACTGGAGATATGCATATGAACCAATAAAACCTAGCATCGCCCCCATTTAATGGATCCTCATACGACAAAAGGAAGAAGTTTCTTATCCGCGCTCATTGTCGGAGAACATATATAACACTGCGCTCTACACCTCTAGGATGAGTGAATCCCATAAATGCTATAACTCAGTAACGTGAAAGGGTTGTCTACACTCTGGGACGCACTCATGACGCACATGCTTGTCCACGAGAGAATGTAACCCATATAACATCCGCCGCAAATAAACCAATTGGGAGTGGTTCAAAACCCTAAACAGTCATGATATAGATGGCACCAAACTAACGGAAAAACATGGACAAGAAAATGATCGTGGAAACATGAGTCAAATATTACATATATTTGACTATTTTAACATGTATTTGAATATTTATGAGCATGCATAGTTGGTGCTTTGAATGATTCCTCATATGAGGGTGACAATATTTTTGTACTCTGAATCTCCATAAACAATTTGGAGTGCAAAATGAAGATGGAATTCATGCAATTAACATGAAGCTTCACTTTAGGAAAACACTTTCGACACCAAATCTCCATGGTATTTGTATACTTCCATGATGGATGCTACTCGGATTTGTTAGATTAAGAAGGGAACATTATAACACACACCTCAATGAAGATGTTCGCTAATATCACATGCAAGCAATGACCTAATTCATAGGGAAGTTGATTCAAGCAAGGTTTGTGGACAGGTGTAGGGGGCCAGTTCCATGCATGTGTCTCTTGCTAGAAAGCGTGGAGATGCCATAAGTAAGCAATGGATACGAATTTTGGATCAATATTATGTAGTTTTGCATTGCTGCCCGACGAATGTAGACAATTTACTAAATTCCAACCCATGAAATTTTTTCAAAAATGGGTATGTGGTGGCTAAAAATGGTTTTAAGAGGTTCAAGTATCTATTTATCTCGTTTGATGCCTTAATTTATGGCATCAAATACTTAAGATTTGATGTTCTAATTGACGGTACACATCTTCTTGGAAGGCATGATGCATGTTTTCTTTGTGAAAGTGCACAAGATGGAAACTTTCAAATCTACCCAATTGCTTATGGTGTTGTTGACAGCGAAACTGATGCATAATACGAATTATTTTCCAAATGCCCACAAACAATCAAAGCAGATGATAGAGGGGTGGTGATTATCTTTTACTGACACTCAATAATTTATACGGGGATAAGAAAGGTAATGTGGACATTCTATTTTAAATCAAGTATCCGTCAATAATCTTATATAAGTAACTAGTTACTTAAATGTTTGTTATAATTTTGTTCTAGGTGTATCCTTCGGCTGGACATGGTGATTTTTTGGTTCATCTAGCAAGAAACGTTTCCTCAAAATTTGAAGAGAGTCGTCTTCCTTCACTAATGGTCCGTGCGGAAAAAGCTTATATTGTGCTCGAGTTTGGACAGATTTTTGCGGAGCTCCAAAGCATAAGTACGGAATGTGCCAATACTTGCTTGTTGTAGGTCTACGACATTAGAAAAGAGCCTACCGCGTTGGTGAGATGTACAATCTCATGACGACAAATGTTTCTGAGTCGCTGAATAATGTTTTCAAAGAGTGTAGGGATTTCCCACTAAAATCAATACTAGAAGCAATAAGGATGAGTGTTATCGGATGGTTTGCGCGAAGGAGAGCTGCTAGTTCTTATGATGTAAATATACTAACTCTCAAATTAAGAGAAATCTTTGACGAGAAATTCTACGCAAGCACCTATATGATGGTAATGGTCTTGGCGTAGTTGACTATACATATGCAGCTATTTAATTTGTGTAATTTATTGGATAGTTGTGGATGGTACAACGATGATAGAGAAATATGTAATTTTTATTAGCAAGGCCAACATTTTGGTCAACAGTAACTGTTGTATACAATATATTTTTGTATGAGCATATGACTATCATTCAGAGAAGACTTCTCGTTTTAATGAAACACATAAGAAAAGAAGTAGGTGACATTTAAATCGTAAAAGTAGGTGCGTGATATATTGTGGTTAAATATCACATACTTTTCTAGTAGTTTTTTCAGAACCAAATACTCTTAACATGTTGAGAATGTGTGAAGAGGTAACATTTTTCACATGCAATATTCTGTGCTTCAATATGCAAATAGAAAATTCACCAAATACGTTAGGGAGCTTGACACGAATGCCCACCACCCGTATTTCTGTGATTTTATAATTGATAACTTCTTCACATAGCTTGCATAGATAACTCAGCCGCAATATCCAGGACGTAATACGGTCGAGGATTTTCACCGCCCTATGATATTCACCAAATGTAATTGCAAATAGAGAAACCTTGAAAAAAGATTCGTCTAACGCAGCTTTAAAAGATTTGTTGAGAATTATCAAAGCATGGAACAGAAGAAACTATCATCCTCTTAAAGTCATAAATGTATGCTGCCATCAAATTCCCGATTTGAAGAGTATTAAAATGATGGATAGTGATTCTGCATGTGTGGGTTCGTAACATTCTCGGTGATATTAAGTTACAAAATAACTTCTAGTTCTCAAAATGTTCGGTGGAGTATCTTTGAGGCACATCCTAGGCGATAGGCGTGTTTTGCAGAGTGTCTACCAATGGTAAATGGTAGCTGAGGGAGCACATCCCTTGTTTGATGAAAATCATTGAAATACATCAATGGCCATAAGTGACAAAAGAATTGGTTAGTGATAAAGGAGTTAGTGTAGTTACAATGTACAAAGTAAAATCTTTGAAAATATAGTTGGCAACACTGAGAAAAATAAAAATTTAGCTGACTTTTTTGCTGAAAAAAATCTCTGACGTTTTACTGAACCTGTGTTATTATTTTTTTTTTTGCAAACCGGGAAATCCTGGGATTAAGAATAACAAGATAAATAAGTGAATACCGAAGATGCAACTCCAGTGTGTGGTACAATTTTTTAGAGAGAGAGAGAGTAGTGTGAGAAACCTCCCAGCCCCGATTCCCAATGAGTTGACTCCGGTTTTGGTCCTGCTTTTGAGCTTCCCGCCCTTTTCCCAACCTTTGCCAAATATGGAAACTGCACTTCTCCTCATAGCCCTGCTAAACCTTAGTAGCCTTTTTCCCATCACCAGAGAAGTAAGTTTTTGAATTTGAAAACCTTTGATTGATGTTGACATCTCGCCCTTTCTCTTTCTTCCGGCAACTCCTCCACCCCTCTATCATCAACTTTACCTCTTCTCCCTAGAATATTCCCTTACGCCTCCGTCTTTCAGCAGTGATTCTTATGACTTCATCACTCGCATCGACTCCATTAATCCTCTACTCCTTTCTTCTAGAGTTATAAGAATCCTTCACCCCTGTTTAGCCATGTCTCACCGGTTGTCTCGTCGAGATAAAGGCAAGTGGCCGGAAAGTTCCTCCTTCCCTAAGCGCCGTTCTCCGCTGCGTATCTGATGTAGCCTGGGAATCACTCCACAACCCTAAGAACAAATGTTGATCAAAGATGATCAGAAAGCTTGATGCGGAAGGATGAATGAAGGTAGCAGTGGTGGTGATGCTGATTGACTCTCTCAACCGGTGGATTTGACTGACTCTCTCAGCCTGTGATGGAACAAAGAACTTGAATCTCACAAGTAATATGGTCCAAGAATTCTATGAACAAAGTGAATCACACACAATGATTAAAGAAATAACACTTCTTCAAAAGACAGAACTTTGAAAGAAAATGAGACTTGATTAATTTCTGAAAAGGTTGAAAGGTGATTACAAATGAAAGTCTAAATGAGCTTATATAATGCCCAGTAAACGTTCCTAAAGGTTAATAGAATAAAGAAATAGCAAAGATCAAGGAATATAGTTGTTGGAGCCATTAAGAAGAAATTTGCCCAAATAAGGCAAGGGGAGCTGAACTTGAGTCTTGATAGCTTTGGCATGAATGTGTGGTGTCTTGGGACGTCCTGATTCAGATTCAGTGAATGAGCCTCCAAAATGCAGCAGTTGAGAAGATATAGCCGTTGGTGGTTTAAAGCTCCATATTTGAATGCAGCCAAATATGGAAAGTTGAGTATATCTTTGATCCTCCTGATCAAGTGGTTGCTAGTGTATGGTAAAGTGTTGGTTGACTCTCCTGAAAGGTTGGATATGTCTCCTGAATGCTTAGAAGTATCTCCTGGTCGCCAAAGTTTGGTTTTCAAATGATTGAATCCTTGAGCTTCTAAATGAAGCAAGCTGAGAATCATCTGTTTTAGAAGTTGAATAACTTCTTCATCCGAACTCCATTTCTGATGATTCAAAATCTCCATGATTCCTTGATGAGTTGAGTTTCTGGAACGAGTTGATTTGTAGCCTAACTCATTTTTATTGTGTAGATATGCTCCAAGACATGCACATATGTCTCCTTTGCATTTAAGCTGTTTTTCTCCAAAGGTCTTGGATGGTTGATTTATGGCCTCTCCATGCTCCTTGATTGATGATGACTTGATGTCCTCATCATACTCTCCCTCTTGAAAAGGTTTCGACCTAGAAACTGAGTAATCTGCACCAAGAGAAAGCAAGTTAGCTTTCATTCTCTTTTGTGAGCTTAAGGCCTTACCTTGATATGGTTGTGGCTGGGTGATGTATGGGACATCTGGTGGTTCTCCTTTGAGTAGATAATTCAGTATCACTCCTCTTCTCTTGTTGTGTTGCCACTGACAAGTAGTTGCACCATTATCTCTCTTAGCGGCTTTGGTCTTGTTCTCCCTTGATGCTGATGTCCTCTTGTGCTTATCTGGTGGTGTTTCTACACACTTGATATCCTTAGTACCTGCACTGATGTCAGCTCTATGGACAAGAAACAAGTGTATCATGGGTTCTCTACAAGAATATAAACTTGTCAATCCTTCTGTTCTAGTTATATCTACTGCTCTTACTAATTGCAGTTTCAAGTTAAGGGTTGTAGCTGTGAAGCTTTCACTTTCTTTCAGGACTAACATCTTCACTTCAACATGTAAATCTTTAGAAACAAACTTAGAGAAAGAATGACTTACCTGAGGAACACACTTAGTGTTCTTAGAGTCCAGATTGGTGGGATGAATTGATGCTTGATATGGGGGCTTCTCCTTGATGCCTCTTCTGTTCTTAGCTACTTGATGGTTCTTCTTGGTGTGACTTATGCCTGAAACAACTCCTAAGAGCAAGTGCATCATATCTGGCTTTGACCTTATATAGCTAGGAACTGAAAATTTTAAACTTACAAGGAGTTTGTTAGCTAACTGCAACATGGTATGTTCTTTGTTTTCTTGAGCTCCATGCTTGCTGTTTTCCTTTAGTCTAGATATGACTAAGGTTTCTCCAGAACTTTCACTAGTTGGTGGAGCTACACACTGATGTGAACCCATTGTAGTTAGCTCAAGTTTCTCAACTAGATTGGACAGTGGTGTAGTGTACTTGGACTGCTTCTCTTCCTCCGCCTCCTTTGGGCATGTCTGGTGTAATGCCTCCTTCATTTCTGCTTGTAGATTTATCTTCTTGTCTTATTCCTGGATCAAAATTCTTTGGCAAAGACAAGTGCATTAATCTTGAACTGGAAATTAAAGAATCAAAATGAGATAAACTATAACTCTCTCTAGTTGCATCAGTTTTATCTCCTAGTAAAGTTTCTTTCATCAAGTTCCTACTGGGACAATTTGCAGCAAAATGCCTTTTCTTATGGCACCTATAACATGTAGGTTCTTTGGAATTCACAAAGTCAGAAGACTTACCTTGTGTTGGCTTGGTTAGCAGCTTATGTAAGGTGTTGGAATTGGGTCTGGTTGCTTTGGTTGCAACTTGTGGATCTCCTCTGTCCATAGAAGGAGCTACATGACTCTGTTTCAGCTCTGTTTTCTTCTCCTTTAGTTGCAGTATCTCTTTAAGCCTCTTTGGGACATTTTTCTTATGTTCTGACTTGTGGCTTGATGGATGCAGGTGGCTTGGGATCCTCCTAGTGTATTGATCCTTGATTCCTTGTAAAAGGTCTCTTGGAACATACTTCTTGCTCATGAGAAACTTCAATTGCTCCCAAGTGGTGATGGCTGGTTTTTTATTTCTCCTTTGTTCTCTTTCTTCTTGCCTCCACCATTCATATGCACATCCAGAAAGTTGATTAAGGGCATGGGAAAGCCTCTTACCATTGGGAATATTGTGGTACCAAAACCACTCATCCATGTCTCTCTCCCACTCTAGATAAATCTCTGGATTTCTTTTACTCCCTGAAAATTTTAAAAGTTAAGGCAAAAATCTGTTACTACCATGGTGATGATTCACCCACGTATTGGCTCTTCTGGTTGTGCTCCTTAGATAGTTAGGTGGTTCTGGATCGATGTCTTCATATTCTGGTTTATCTGCATAGCCATTATCTTCTACACACACAGTTTGTTCGTCTTGTTCCCATTCATCTTTATATGGGTCTTCTTCTTCCATTTTTTTTGTTCCTGTGAATTTAAAAGGCTGTATCAATAGGTTCACACAAAAATTAAATGAAACAGCTTAGATATTTCGAATTCACAAAGAAATAAAGCATGGAATGCAAAGTTTCCTTATTTCTTTATAAAGACCACACATATTTGCTAAATATGGAAAACAGAATTTGTATGACTTAAAAACTTGGAAAGGAGCCTTTTTCTTTTGAATTTCGAATGCAAACCTTAAAAATATGGAAAGAACACTTTTATGGTTTGTTTTTCTGTGAAAATTGGATCAAAACAAAGAAAACTTCTTCTTCTTCTCTATTTTTCTTTTTCTGGTTTTGAAAATAAAACAACAAGAACACTATGAGCAAAACTAGAAATCTAATGCAAATACAATACTTTTTGTTTTGATTTTTGTTTAAGGATGCAAGGACAAATGCTAAGAAACAGAAACAAGCTATTTTTGTTTGGTTTTTGATGGAGGAACAAAATCACAGAAACTACTTGAAGCAATAAACTTTTCTTTTGGGTTTTTTGAATGACTTGAACTTAGAACAGAAACTATATGAATGCAAACTACTTTTTCTTCTGTTTTTAGATGAGAAATCAATGAAACAAAAACTATATGAATGGATCTAAATGACAGAAATATGAATGCAAAAACAGATTGAGCACTAACAAAACGGAATCAGATTTTTATGGGTTTTCGATTTGAATGAAATGAAACAACAAAAACTTAAAGAGATAAAGGTTGGATTGATACAACCTGAGGGGTAGGAGCTTTTAAAGCTCTGATACCAGATGATGTAGGCCTGGGAATCACTCCACAACCCTAAGAACAAATGGTGATCAAAGATGATCAGAAAGCTTGATGCGGAAGGATGAATGAAGGTAGCAGTGGTGGTGATGCTGATTGACTCTCTCAACCGGTGGATTTGACTGACTCTCTCAGCATGTGATGGAATAAAGAACTTGAATCTCACAAGTAATCTGGTCCAATAATTCTATGAACAAAGTGAATCACACACAATGATCAAAGAAATAACACTTCTTCAAAAGACAGAACTTTGAAAGAAAATGAGATACTTGATTAATTTCTGAAAAGGTTGAAAGGTGATTACAAATGAAAGTCTAAATGAGCTTATATAATGCCCAGTACACGTTCCTAAAGGTTAATAGAATAAAAGAAATAGCAAAGATCAAGGAATATGACTATTGGAGCCATTAAGAAGAAATCTGCCCAAATAAGGCAAGGGGAACTGAACTTGAGTCTTGACAGCTTTGGCATGAATGTGTGGTGTCTTGGAACGTCCTGATTCAGATTCAGTGAATGAGCCTCCAAAATGAAGCAGTTGAGTAGATATAGCCGTTGGTGGTTTAAAGCTCCATATTTGAATGCAGCCAAATATGGAAAGTTGAGTATATCTTTGATCCTCCTGATCAAGTGGTTGCTAGTGTATGGTAAAGTGTTAGTTGACTCTCTTGAAAGGTTGGATATGTCTCCTGAATGCTTAGAAGTATCTCCTGGTCGCCAATGTTTGGTGTGCAAATGATTGAATCCTTGAGCTTCTAAATGAAGCAAGCTGAGAATCATCTGTTTTAGAAGTTGAATAACTTCTTCATCTGAACTTCATTTCTGATGATTCAAAATCTCCATGATTCCTTGATGAGTTGAGTTTCTGGAACGAGTTGATTTGTAGCGTAACTCCTTTTTATTGTGTAGATATGCCCGAAGACATGCACATATGTCTCCTGTGCATTTAAGCTGTTTTTCTCCAAAGGTCTTGGCTGGTTGATTTATGGCCTCTCCATGCTCCTTGATTATCCTAGAGAGTAACGTGGACCATCTCATAGAAGATAATCGCCTCTCTATCATTGGAAGAGTTTCCAACCCAACTATCCAGTACCCTAGAGCAGTTCTATCTTACTTTCCTCAACTTTGGGACTTGGAAGGCAGAATCTCTGGACGTGAGTTGGGCCCTGATAAGTTTCAGTTCATATTTCAGACAGAGGAGGAACTACAATCAGTTCTTGACAAGAGCCCCTATCACTTTAAAAGTTGGATGATTATGCTTCAAAGGTGGGAACCTGTGGTTTCTGCTGACTTTCCCTCAAGCATAACCTTTTGGATCTCAGTACAAGGTATCCCCCTTCACTATTGGACCTCTGATACTCTAAAAGCCATAGGGAACGATCTAGGAAATCATATTATAGAATATCCAGAACAAGCAAAGATTAGGGTCACTGTCAATGGTCTTAAACCACTGGAAATGGAGATGGAAATCCGTCTGCCTTCTGATGAAGTTACAACCGTTCTGTTCAAGTATGATAAGCTAAAAAAACATTGTTTCTTGTGCTACTCTATCTCCCATGAGAAAGATGATTGTCCTAAGGCCCCCCAACCCTCTCAGTCCATCCCTCCTTCCCGAAGTGTTCACCATAGCCGTACACTAAACAGACTTAAGTCTGAAAACCGAAATCTCTTACAGAGTGGTAGATCCCCATCCATGTTTAAGCAGAACTCGCTAAGATCTCAGCCAAGAACCTCAGCTTCTCCCAGACCTGTGGCTAACTACATTAGGCCTCATGAGTTTCAAGAGCTTTCCAGAGAGTACCATACCAGAAAACCTTACTACAGAACCCCCTCGATGGAGCGTAGACCATCTAGCCGTGCCTACCCAGATACTGGTCATAGATCAGCCCGGATAGACTCCCTTCGAGCCCCTGCTAAAGGTAACTACATTCCAGCCTCAGAGCTTAGCGCAAGACTTGGTACTAGAATCTCAGTTCCCCTAGCAAATCAGAAATCGTTACCTGGGGAAACCAATGCCCAAGATGCATCTCAATCCTCTGCGTCCTCTCCGCTCAACCCTCACCACTTCCCTAACCAATCTGGAAGTAGCCGTAAGCGTACCAGAGAAGAAACTTCTCCCACCTCTCCTCACCCTTCCTCCCGTCAGATTCATCGACAAAACCAAAGTTCCTCCAAAGCAGGAGATGATAGAATCTCCGGATCTAGCAGACTCCAGGAGATAGAAGTCTTATATGATAATGCCATTAACCAAGAAGAACTGATCATGAGTAGTGGCAGAAGAGTTGGCCCAGTGGCAGCCTCAACCCATGACAATCTCCTTCCTAACCCGGTTGAGCAAAGAACACACACCTCACTCAGACTGGAACCTCCGGTCAACAACATTACAGTATCATTACCTGCATCTATCCCTCATAGAAAGCCACCAATGAAGAAAAGATTAGTGAAGGGTGGAGCAAATAAAAAGAAAGTGGTAAGAAGCCCATTACAGGGAGCGAGCATTAAGAAAATACTGAGTTCCCTCAGCAAACCTCCATCTCGCAGAAAGATGTGTACTGATCAGAGGATTGATCCTTCTATCCCTTCCTCATCGCTTTTCCCACCTAACCCAGCTTCTGTCATCATACCGCCAATCCGCAAATCGACCAGACGATCCAACTCGGTTTTTCGGGTTCGACCACAACCTCTTCCTTAGCTATACTGAGCTGGAACTGTCAAGGAATGGGTAGTAAATTGGCAGTTCCCAGACTTAGAGAGATCCGTCGTGTAATTTTTCATGATATTCTGTTTCTCTCTGAATCAAAAAGACAAGATAACTATATGTTTCCCAAACTTAATAGCTTTGACTACCCAAACGTCTTCACTGTCCCACCTTAGGGATTAAGCGGAGGAATAGCATTAGCTTGGAAACATGATGTTGATCTCGAAATTCTGTAATCTTCAGTAAATTTCATCGATGCAAAAATCCTATTCAAAGGAAAGACCTCCTTCATTACATTCGTTTATGGAGCCCCTGATACTCAACAGAGACATGAAGAATGGACAAACCTTTCTCTCATTGGTGTTGTGCGCTCTGCTCCGTGGATTCTTACCGGAGACTTTAATGATATTACCGATCATGAGGAGAAAGTGGGAGGTCCCAGGCGATCAGAAGCATCGTTTATAAATTTCCGCAGCTTCTTAGCTGAAAACGGTTTATGGAATGTTAATCATTCGTGTGACTCTCTGTCTTGGAGGGGGATGAGACATACACACTTTGTGCGGGAAAGGTTGGATAGGTCAGTTTCTAACGTGGATTGGATAGAAAAATTCCCATCGGGCAGATCAGAATATTTGAGATACGAGGGGTCGGATCACAGGCCACTGCTTACCATCTTCAATGAGGCTCGAGTTAAGAAGCGTGGGCTCTTTCGATTTGACAACCGGCTTAGACACAAAGAGGAGATTTCCAGCTCATTGAAGCTACTTGGTCTGCAAACGGAGCCAATTCAGTACTCTCTAAGCTAAATAATTGCAGATCGGAAATTATTAGCTGGACAAAATCCCACGCTAGTAATAGCTCCGCATAGATTATTAAGCTGCAAGCACAGCTTGAAGTAGCCCTCTCAGCAAGTACCCCTGACCATCAGCTTATTGTCAATCTTTCTTCCGAGCTCGCTACACTTTTTAGAGAAGAAGAGCTTTTTTGGAAGCTCAGGAGCAGAATAACCTGGCTTCATAGCGGGGACCGCAATACACCATTCTTCCAAGCGGCCACTAGAACTCGACGGCTCCAAAACCGCTTCACTGTTTTAGAGAATTCCAATGGAGAAGCGAAGCATGTGGAAGCGAAATTTGTGGAAATCATATCCAGCTACTTCCAAGATATTTTCACCTCAAATGGAAACTCTGACTTTCAGATTGTCCTGGATGCTATCCAACCGATTGTCTCGCAAGAGACTAACTCTTCTATGATCACCATTCCGGATGTAGTGGAAATCAGAGCTGCGGTTTTCTCAATACACCACTCAAAAACCCTGGCCCGGATGGCTTTACGGCAGGGTTCTATCAGTCCTTCTGGAGTATTATCGGACCTGATGTAGTCCAAGAAATCCAGTCTTTTTTCATCTCCAAAACCTTCCCCCTAGAGCAAATGAAACCCATATACGACTGATTCCCTAATCAACCATTGCCCAGAAAGTCTCAGACTTTAGACCAATTGCACTTTGTAATGTAGCCTAAAAAATAGTAGCCAAGATATTAACCAAGAGACTCCAAACCCTCCTGCCTAACCTCATCTCAGAGAATCAATCGGCCTTTGTGCCGCAAAGAGCGATATCCGAAAACATCCTTATCACCCATGAAACCCTCAATTTCCTTAAACATTCCCAAGCCCAGAAGAAAGGATTCATGGCCGTCAAAACCGATATGTCTAAAGCCTATGATCGCATTGAGTGGCCCTTTCTTAGAGCAGTTCTTATCCGTTTTGGGTTCCATTTGACATGGGTGGACTGGGTAATGGAGTGTGTTACGTCAGTCTCGTATTCCTTTCTCATCAACGGGGCAGCCCAAGGAAAAGTCGTACCCTCGAGAGGCCTTCGCCAAGGCGATCCCATTTCCACTTATCTCTTCATAATCTGCACTGAGGTGTTATCCCAGCTCTGCCTTCAAGCCAAAGTTAATGGTTCTCTACAGGGTATTAGAGTGTCCAGAAAGAGCCCTAAGGTAAATCACATTTTATTCGCAGACGACACAATGTTCTTTTGCTCCACAGATAAGAAAAGCTGCTTGAAACTCAAACACATTCTTGAAGTCTACGAATCTGCCTCTGGACAATGTGTAAATGTGGCAAAATCTGCGATTACGTTCTCCTCTAAAACACCCATACGACAAAGAAGACAAGCTGCAGCTATTCTCAAAATTACAAGAACAGGGGGATCGCGGAAGTACTTGGGCCTTCCCGAAAGTTTTGATTGCAAAAAGAAGGACATTTTTTGATGCGACAATGGATAAAGTGAGGCAAATATCTCATAGCTGGAAGAATAAGTTCCTCTCTTCAGCGGGCAAGATAGTCATGTTAAAATCTGTACTTTCAGCAATGCCATCCTTCACCCTCTCATGCTTCAAGCTCCCTATTTCGCTTTGCAATAAGCTCCAATCAATCTTTACGAGATTCTGGTGGGACTCGTCTCCGGAGGTAAGGAAGATGTCGTGGATAGCCTGGTCCAAGCTGACACTTCCAAAGAATGCAGGAGGTCTCGGTTTCAGAGAAGCTGAATTATTCAATGACTCTCTTCTCGCTAAAATTGGTTGGAGACTTATAAGTCGTCTGGAATAGCTACTGGCCAGAGTCCTATTAGGGAAATACTGTAGTAATTCTCCTTTCTTGGATGCTGAAGCCCCGTCGAATGCTTCGTATGGATGGTCAGGTATCTTACAAGGGAGGAAGATCCTGCGTAAGGGAGTGGGCTGGCTCATTGGAGACGGATCGACCATCTCTGTCTGGTCTGATCCGTTGCTCTCGACCTCGTCTCCTGATAGCCCCATTGGACCCTTCCTACCAGAAATGTCGTTGCTGAAAGTCATTGATCTGGTCTGCCCAATAACAGGGCAGTGGGATGTCCAGGCCATCCAACGCCTGATTCCGATTTACGAAGCTCAAATTCTCCAACTTCACCCACCTAAACCTGGACGCAGCGACTGTCTTTCCTGGCTTCCTGTTAAATCAGAACAATACTCCACGAAATCAGACTATGGTCTTCACTCTATCTCCCAAAACCAGAACCTGCTACCCGACCTCAATGGGCAACGATTCATTTGGAAAATCAAAGCCTCTCCGAAAATTGTCACCTTTCTCTGGAAATCTGCAGTCGCAGCTCTGCCGGTGGGAG
Organism: Orychophragmus violaceus; assembly: GCA_030180135.1. Lineage (NCBI taxonomy): Eukaryota > Viridiplantae > Streptophyta > Magnoliopsida > Brassicales > Brassicaceae > Orychophragmus > Orychophragmus violaceus. The sequence goes on from CM058233.1 coordinate 44,511,587, forward strand.
ATCAACTGCGTCATCGAGGTATGGACATTTATGCTGGTTGTAAGCATTGTGGACTATTGGAATCTGTAGAACATGTTCTATTTGAATGTGATTTTGCCCAGAGCGTGTGGAGCTTAGCTCCGCTGTCGTCCTTTTCTCTGCCCAGAGATATCTCAGTCTGCACTTTTCTTAGATCAGATCCTTCATGGATCAATCTCCCTCCTACTGGCCTTAATTCGCCTCTTTACCCTTGGATTTGTTGGTTTCTATGGATTGGGAGAAACAAACTTTTGTTTGAAGATAAGCAGTTCTCAGTAGAGGAAACTATGAACAAAGCATTAGTTGAAGCCAAGCTCTGGAACCTGGCCCAACTGGAGCTTCATGTCCCGTCTTCTAGCTCTCGCCCAGCCCCTTCACCTCCGGATGCTGGGGTAATCGGCTTCGTGGATGCGGCTTGGCTCCCCCAATCCTTAGCCAGTGGATACAGACCTCTTCTCGAGTAATCTATCGCAGGACTTCTCTGAAACAAAACTCTCTATTCCTTCAGCTCTAGCAGCTGAAGCATGGGCGGTGCTCCATCTTCTGAAGCACGCTCTCTCATCAGATGTTCGTGTCCTTCAAGTCAGATCTGATTCCCAGATTTTGGTGAGGATTCTCAATTCATCTGAGTAACATAATGAGCTACATGGACTTCTACAAGATATTAGATCAATTATCTTGCACTTTATCTCTGTTTCATTTTATTTTATCCCAAGGGATCTTAATTGTAAGGCTGATTGCATTGCCAAAACATCTCTTTAGACTCTATCTTCCTTGATGGTTCAAGGCTAAATTAATATATGGGTGGCTCAACTAAAAAAAAAAAGAATACCGAAGATGCAAATGCGAGTCGAACACAGAAGACTCAAAGTTAACAAGAACACAGGAAATAATCATATATATATATATATATATATAATTAGAGATAAATTCACTCCACTCCCTATCCACGTCAGCATCCACATATTTTTAATCAAATCACTCGCTATGGGCCATTAAAAAAAAACTGTCCACAACGAGTCCAATTCAATTTAACAGCCCCTTCACGCTAACTTTTCATCTTCTTCTCATCTGAATTCGACGTCTCTCTCTCTCACCCTCTTCACCTCCTCTTTCTCTCTTCTTCGGATCTCTCTTTCTGATTAACCCTCCAAAATCAGGTTATTGTCACTTTTAATCATCACGATAATCGGTTTCTGAAGCTTTTTTTTTTTGGTAAATCCCACGAGGATTAAAATCATTATTTGTTTTGTGGGTTTTTTTGGTTGCTCGATTGTAGGAGAAGGGGAAGAAGCATCGATCGCACTCCATCTCTTACCCTCCCAAGACATACAAGATGCTGAGGAATTATGACATGTCTCTTAATTCCAACAATCACTCATATCTGATGATTTTCTCCTTCCAAGTCTTAGTGATTATCAGATGATGTTAAGGTTCCAATTGTCGGGGCTTTTTGAGCCAATATATTTATGAGATAATAGTACCTCGAAGCCATACATGGTTGGTGAGTAAACCAATAGTTATGTCTTCCCTTTTGTTTTACTTGATTTTTCGAAACTATGATTGTGTTCTGATTTGGTAAGGTTGACGCTTTCGTGATCCTTGCCTCTGCTCCCTATGTCAGTTTTGAACTTCGCAACAGGTCTTCGGCCGTCGATGGGAAGAAACTGATCAGACGCATTGGCGGATTGTCTGAAGCTCCCTCCATTGCCTCCGATCTCGGTTCCGCCGTCGCTCCTCCTCCTTCACAGATAACTTTACCAATCGCTTCTTCAATTCATTAGCTCTCAAATTAAGTTAGTATCGGATTAACGTTCCACATTACTCTGATCAGCTGAGTAATGTATATACTCTGGATATTGTTGTCACATTACAAAGGGTATGAGATCTGTAATTTTAATCTCTAGGCTTGAAGTATTGAATCCGAATGCTTCCTGAATTAGAGAAGACGAATGATTAATTTTATCTGTTCAATGAGATGCATTTGTGATCATTCCTATTCATACTCAGCTGCTTCAATCATCAATTTGGTAAGTGGTAATGCATATTGAATCGAGTTGTGCTTGGTCTTATCCACTGTATTAAGAATTACAAAGCTTCCCGTCTTCAAATGGCGAAAGAGGCAATGACTTAACAAGGAAAAATTGCAGATTTGTTGGTCGAGCTTCAAGGGAGGAAGGTACCTTTTTAGGGTTTGTTTCTCTTTCAAAATGAAATATGATATGGACCCTAAAGTTTGAATTGTCTGACAGCCGCAAGATAAAATTTTCATTTATATCTGTAATGAGGTTTGTTAAACGCGAAAGAAATGTGGCACATTTGAGCAAATCTGCAGTTGTAGGGGACTTTTTGATTGATTACTGATGATTAGGTTTTTCTCGATTTTCATTTCATATTACTGGGAAACTGAGTTATATAATCATTGTTATGCAGCTGCTTTTGGATTACCTTCGCTTTTTTCCTCAAGCTATTCCGCTATTGGAAAATATGTTTCACGACTGATGACATTCATACATTTTCATGCATTTAGACTTGTATATAGTTCTTGTTTTGACTTCATTTCACCATCATTCATACCATTTTGTCGAGTCATTGTTGCATCTAGAGTATAAAGTTGTTTAGGACTAGGAGTAGGCACTTTAGGCTTGCATTTGGAGTGTTTCTTGTGTTTTGCAAGTGATTGGAGGTGTCTAGGAGCATTGGTGGGCTTGGAAGTGGAGTAGAGAGCTCAAAGGACTAAGGAAGAAGAAGCTAGAAGGCATATCGGCCACCATATCGGTTGGGGTGGCCGATACATACTCTCGGATTAAACTTAGACGGACCATATCGGTGTGAGTATCGGCCAGGCAAGCCGATACAGTTTCTCGAACAAAAATCCGAGAGCTCGTATCCGCATGCACATCGACCAGCCAAACCGATACGGCCTCTCGGATTAAAAGCTGTGAAAGCGTATCGGCTGGCATATCGGTCAGCCAGGCCGATACGCTCCTTCGACGAAGAAAATCCGAGGACTCATATCGGCCAGCATATCGGACTGGCTGGCCGATACAGAACCCAGAATCTGTCCTGGATCCGGGTCAACACCCGGTTTGTTCCGGGTTGACCCGGTTCACCCCATATTGACTATTTAAGCCAAAATCCTATTTTCATTTGTTTCTTAAGCTTGTTTTGTTGCTAAAAACCCTTTTGTAAGAACAAGTTTGATTTTGGATTAATCTAGTACTCTTTTCTTGTGATTTCTTCCTTTGATTTTCTAATCTATCTCTAACTTTCAATGATCAACACTATTTCTATGGATTTTGTTGTTCATCTGATGATTAGTGAGTAGTTCTTCATAGGGCTTATGGGTTAGGTAGGATTAGGTTGATTAGGGGTGATCAATGGATTTCTAATGTTTGATTGATTAAAACCTCGTCTATCAAAGTGTGTTTAGTGCCTAATTAGCCTTGATCACGTTGATTAGGATGTTTAGGATTTCTTGCTCACCATGTGTTCGATGAAATTCCTGTTTCTAGCTTTGGTAGGACTTTTACATTCTAGCACATGAAAATGGATGTTTAGAGTGATTGTTGGCTGTTTGGAACTCGTTTGAATGCTTTCTTGATTCTAATTCACAAATGAGAATTTGTTCTTGGATTAGGATTAAGTAAAGAGATTAGTATTAAGAGATTAAACTGATCAACTTGTTGTGTTCCTTGCTAGGAGGTTAGCTTCTTTGAAGTTTGAATTAGGATCTTTGATCATCCCGAGTAACCTGTCCGTTGACCTTAACCTTTAGGCCTTATCTTCATCATTGATTGTTGAGAATTCATTTTGTTTGCTCGTTTCTGTTTACTTCTATTTGAATTGTTTTCGTTAGGATTGCTAGAACAAAAACTTAATTGGATGATTTGACTCTAGAGGTTTAGTGTGTTCTTATTGGTTTTATCCGTCCCAAAAAGGTTTGATACCTCAAAGCTACACGATAAGCTTGAGGAATTGGTACCTCAAAGGATTGTAAAATCCTTGTTACCATTGACTCTAGAGGTTTAGTGTGTTCTTATTGGTTTTATCCGTCCCAAAATGGTTCGATACCTCAAAGCTATACGATAAGCTTGAGGAATTGGTACCTCAAAGGATTGTAAAATCCTTGTTACCAACTGATGAGGCCTCAACCATTTCTGTTCAGAAGTTTGTTTCCGAGCAGCTAAAAATTTGACAAAGGAGGTGATATTGAATGCCAAGGTATCTTCAGGAATCATTTTAATCAAGGAGCTGGTTAATTAACTGCATATGTTGATAGGCTCAGAGTTTTAATCCCTATACTAAACTGCAAGTGCACAGCAATATCAATGTAGTATATAGGGTATCGAAATCCACAGAGACTCCGGCATTCAATAGCTCAAGAACAGGAATTTAACTAGGAAGAAAGCAATGTAATTGAATTAAAAGCGGTGCGAGAAAGTAAATCAGTAGCAGAGATTATCGGTTGTGAAAGCAAGTAATTAAGAGCGCTAAGTCTAGGGCGTTCTCAGGAAATCAGACAAGCAGACAGTTCATTCAGCAAGGATCTAATTAAGCACAGTTCTAGAACTCAAAACACAGATATAGAATTAACCAAATTCCTTTGCGATAATTCTCTAAGTCTAAGTGCAGCAAACCAAACTTTCGTTTGCGAGAACTAACAGATTAAACTAGCATTAATCCCAAGTTTGATATGTTCACAATTATCCAAAACCAAACTTCCGTTTGCGCAAAGTTTAATTGCCCAATTTAATTAGTTCAGATTCCTAAACCCCACTTCCGTGATGTATTTAGCAATCTAAGATCTAGATTCTAATTGATCATGTTAGAACTAGCTTTAAGCACAATTAAATTGAAGAACAGATATAGTTTGAATCCTTAACTGAAATTGAACAAGTCTAGCAAGTCATGAAATCCTATGTGAGAAACCCTAAACCTAACAAGGAATCTACTCAGACATAGATAATGAAAACATAATCATATGATGAATAAATTGCATAAAAGAATAAGAGTAAAAGGGGTTCAAAATCTTCTCCAAATACAGATGATGTAACAGGTTCAGAACAGCCCCAAAAGCTCTAAAAATCCTCTGCTCTTAATTATGAAAGCGTAATGTAAAGCGTATCAAGCGTATCTAATTAAAACACTAAAAACTCTATTATATAGGTCTAATCTCGGCCAGGGGCTTTTTTATAAATATCAGGAACTTCTGTATCAAAGTGCAAATTCTTGATTCTTCTAAACCGCCGAGTTTTGGCTCATCTCGCTGGTGCATCGACCGTTGCAGGTGTGCAACGATCGACACCCTTCTCTGTTTCGGACAGTGAACTCTATCCCTCGGCCAAACACTCCAAAAATCTCCAAAATGCTCCATTATCTCCAATTTAGCTCCAAACCTGATTATACCTGTAAAAGACTCTAAAAGAACACAAAAGACACTAAAAACACAACTATATCATGGCATAAAACCGGTAAAAACCATGATATATCAACTCCCCCACACTTAGCCTTTGCTTGCCCTCAAGCAAAACATAGAACTAAAGCTTGGTGAAGAGGTTTGAAAACTCTTCAGAAACGCATTTCATCCTAGAAGCTACAATACTCAGATTCCCCTTAGTAAACCACTGAAAGAATCAATCACAGGATATCAAGACCAACATGTACTTCCCCCACACTTAGCAACTGTCCTAGGTAAACTCCACAATCACATTCAAGCATTCAAATTCTCCCTACTGACTTCTGCAAGTATTTAAGTGCGGTCTCACCTAAGGAGTATCGATCAAAGGGCACATGGATTCTTACCTTATCAGCTCTAGACCACCATACTACCTTTCTCTAGTCCCTTTCTTCTCTTTCCCTTCTTTAACAACTGATTTTTCCCCATTGGGTATCATTTTATTTTTTTTATCAGTGTTCTTCCCGTTATGGGGTGTACTTTGGACACATTCCATGGATCACATGAGAGAAAATAGTGTTTGCTACCATTCCCATGACCACTTCGGAGTTACTAACTCATCTTCAGTTTATTATTATTTATTTTTTTACTTTATAGAAGGGGAGAAGGGAACTAAATAGGATAGGTTGACAGGCTGTGTCAGAACTAACAAGGGAATCCGACACAAAGTATACCAAGCCCTTAGGTGAGAAATCTAAGTCAGTATTAAATTGAAGTCAGTAAAAGGATCCTCTGATACCTGAAGTGATGTGGGTGTTCCCAGTAGGTTGATCTGTGATGGGGTTTTCTAATAGTCAGAGATAGATCCTGCAACTTCATCCCAATGGTTACTTAAGTTCCTGCAAGTCTTGTAAATCTTCTCAGAAAATCATAGTTTCTTACTTAAACAATTTTGATTCAATAAAACAAAATTTTTTTGAAAAACGGACTGACTCTTAAGAAAACAGAAAACAAAAGTCAGTAGCACCTCCCCCACACTTAAGACACACTGTCCCCAGTAGTGTCCAGCGAAGGATTGGTAAAAAGAAAGTAAAAAAAATAAAAAAATTGAAAAGATGAAATTATGTCTGTCGGGTCTGTCGCTCATGCATCGATCGTTGCACTAAGTGCATCGACCGTTACTTGGCGATTTTCGTGTATGGTCGATCGTTGCTCAAGAGCGCAACGATCGCTGCAATGCGATTCCTTTCGTGTTGTGACGATCGACACAGAAGTGAGTCGATCGTTGCACTGCGATTTTGTCCAAGACCTGCAAACATAACTGCACCAAAAACAAAAACCAACGTAAAATCCTAACAAAAACACCAAAAATTAAGTAGAAAAACACCAGTACCTAATGGTGGGTTGCCTCCCACCCAGCGCTTGTTTAAGGTCAATAGCTTGACCGGACGGATGGGAATTTTCAAGTACCAGGAGGTCCTGACAGAGACTTTTTCTGTCTCTGTTCAAGTCTCCTCATCCAAGGTGGTGAGTAGGCTGTTGCAGAATGCTCATGTCCAAGAAAAGATGGAGTGAAATGTGCTCCAGGATCTATAACCATGGTATTATCCGGCTGCTCAAAATCTGCGTCCCTTATGGTTAATGTCTGCCCATCTATCAGTGGCTTTCGCAGCTTATCCATCTCATAGTGCAGTGGTTCATCTCCCAGATGGAGGTCAATCAAGTTGTTCCTAACATCAATCAACGCTCCTGCTGTAGCCAAAAAGGGTCTCCCAAGCAATAATGCTTCATCTGGATCACAGTCATATCTCAGCACAAGGAAGTCCGTTGGAACTAAGTAGTTTCCAACTCTCACCGGAATGTCCATAAGGAGTCCTTCAGGAACTCGTATGGACTGATCAGCTAGGACAAGAGAAGTCCTAGTAGGAGTAAAATCCAACATACCCAGCTTCTCTGCCACATAGTAAGGCATTAAACTTCCAGCAGCTCCTAAATCACACAGAGAACGCCTAAAGCTATCCTCAAAGATAGAACAATCCAGCACAAAGACTCCAGGATCAGGCAGCTTCTTCGGGATCTTAGTTAGCAGAACATCACTAATATGCTGAGGAACTATTATCACCCAGTCTTTCAGATCATCATCCAGGGGCAACATCTTGTTTAAGTACCTCTGCACACATGGATGATAAGGTGGATCATCAGAAGTTGGAATTTCTTCCAATTCTTCACCAATCCCTTTTAATTTCTTCAGCTCTTCAATCTCTTGCCTAATCACTTCAGACACTGAGGAATGTGTTGGAATTGTGTCCAGTAATCTCGGTACTGTCTCTAGAAAGTAAGAGTATGTCAATGATCAGACATAAGTCATATAATACTGGGGGTCATGATGGCTTGCTAGAGTCCGCTCATGATCTATAAGTCTTGGACTTATTGCCTTTATTATATGATCCCATATGGGTCACACGCCTAAGCTAACAGGAAAATGTGTAGGAACGGCTTAGCAGAAGTACGGTAAAAGTGCCAGGCATTTGTCGTACTTAGAGAGAGATAAATGGGTCTGATTAAATCCAAGGGATTTAATCAGATTGGTATTTGGGCCCAAAAGCCCAAAAGGGAAAGAGTAGGGTTTTATAAACTAAAACCCAAATCTCTTTCTCCCTAACCCTAGCCCCCAGCCGCGAACTCTCTCTCTTCCTGCGCCTCCTCAGCTCGGTCTAGCAGCCTCTCTTCCTGCTTGGTGTGCGTGTGTGAACCTCTGGAGGATTTATCACTCGGTGGCTCTCTGATCTCTGACCTGTTCTCTCTTTCCGCTGCATAAACAGGTAAAAGGTGAGATCATACTGTTTCTATTCAAGAGAACCTAGATCCGCATGTTTAGGAACTGTTGAATCTGAGAATTGAATCTGGATTAACAACCTAAACATCCTTCAGTGGTATCAGAGCTATTGGTTCTGTGTTTTTCTTGTTTAGATTCAAGTTTAGAATTGTTTAAAGTGTTTTTTTGAATCAACCTACTGATAAGAGCAAAACACTTAAGAAACATGAATTGAATCCTGAACAAACATTTTTGAAATCGCAAAACAGAGCTATATGACTCGGTTTTTGTGATCGGCCGAGAGTTGGCCGGTTGGGTCGGATCGCGACGATCGGAAAGGACGCACGAACCGATCGACGAACGATCGTGTTGCGTGGTCTTGTCCCGATCTTCGGATGGATCGCATCCTGATCGCGGCTCATCCCGATCGTCGGATGGATCGCGTCCCGATCGCGGCTCGTCCCGTCGCGTGGATGCTGCACCCGTTCCGCACGTTCGGATCGTCCCGATCGTACCGTCCGCGTCCCGTCCCGATCGTGAGGATCGCGGCTGTCTCGATCATCCACTCGCGGTGATGCTTGCGGCCGTGACCTAGATGGTCGGTTCGAGATGGTTCGGTTTAAGGTTCGGTTTAAGATTTTAAAACTTAAACGTCTCGGTTTAATAAACAGATTTAATAATTTTATTAAATTCTGGTTAAACCGGGATAAGAAATCCAAAGTCGTAATATTGGATTTTGTGCCTAAACCAGGACTTTCTAATTTGATTTGGTTGGACCAAATAAATTGAGAAAATTCGGTTTAGTAAATAACCGGTTGACAATTGTGGTCATCGTAGTAATTAAAATTTGGTTAGACCAATTTTAATGAACCAGACCGGTTATGTCATTTAATTGGACAATTGGGTCATGTCTTGGACATGGACCAATTCTTGGGCCTCGGGCCAAGAAGTTAAAACAATTGGGCCAATTATTTGAGTCTTTCTTCAGATTAATTTAAAATTTATTTTATAAAGTTATATAAATCGATTTTAAATTAAAGTTTCCGAAATTTTGAAATTAGAAAGTTTCTTAAAATAGAAGTTTCTAGATTTGCGGGTTTTGGATTTTAAGAAATTTCTAAAGTTAGAAAGTTTCCGTTTTTAGAAAGTTTCCAATTTTAGAAAGTTTCCAAAAATAGTAGGTTTCCAAAAATGGAAAGTTTCCCAAAATAGTAATCTTCTATTTTGGGAATGAATTTTAATAAACCTACAAACCTCAAATAATATCAAGCGTTGGATGTCTTGTCCATTCTATGTCAGCTGTCGAAGCCCATTCAATTGTATTCATGGCCTTACAGTGTGAGGGTGTCTACTTTTGCGTGGATAAGACGGTTTGTGATTCATAAATGTCATTGGGAGTCCCAGACATTAATGATTACATGACTGTATAGTCTGGTTTTCTTGACTAGGCCATCGGGAGTCCCGGGCCTTGAGACATCAGAGTGAATTGGGCCTCGGGCCCAGATTCACAACCAAGAGTTATATCACGGATATAATTAGCCGACATAGGGCTTACCGATATAAGCTAAGGTTGGGTGACGGCCAGTGGCCCACTTTGATCTTAGTTATATGTGGATCTTGGAATCATTATATTCTATTGAGGGTAACTTAGGTTATTGAATATAATGCATGATTGATCATATTAAGTATAATATAAGATTAATCATATTGAACATATTAACTAATAACCTTTTATCTTATATATTTCAGCTATGACTACTACAAGCACACAAAACACATTCTCAATCCGGTCTGTTCTCGAGAAGGAGAAGCTGACTGGAACGAACTTCCTGACGTGGTCAAGGAACTTGAGGCTGGTCCTCAAGCAGGAGAAGAAGGATTATGTCCTTCGTGATCCTCTCCCCGAGAGGCCTGCTAACAATGCCGCCAGGACTCTGCATAATGCTTGGGAAAAGCATTCGTCAGATGAAAATGATGTGTATTGCCTTATGTTGGCGACAATGACTGCTGAGCTGCAAATGCAGTTCGAGAGTGTGTTGTCACCAATTGAGATAATGGCAAGCCTGAAATCGCTTTTTCAGGAGCAAGCAAGGACTGAGAGGTTTCAGACTGTTAAGAAGCTCTTAGACTGTAAGTTGGCTGCGAATGCGGCAGTGAGTCCTCATGTCTTGAAAATGATGGGTTATCTCGATCATCTTCAGAAACTCGACTGTCCTATCAGCCAAGAACTTGCCTGCGACATCATTCTGCAGTCATTACCTGCAAGCTATGATCAGTTCATTCTGAACTTTAACATGCATGGCTTGAGTAAGACATTGCCTGAGCTTCACGGAATGCTCAAGACTGCAGAGCCCAACTTGAGGAAAACCGCCAAGGACCCCAATGTGCTTATGGTGCAAAAGGGCAAGGGGTTTAAGAAATCCTCTGCTAAGGATAAGGGAAAGGCCAAGGCTGTCCAAGTCGCGGACAAGGACACGCCAAAGCCCAAGCCCAAGTCCAAGGCTGGGCCAACTGACATATGCAGGTTCTGTAAAGAACCAGGGCATTGGAGGAGAGAATGTAAGAAATTCCAAGAAGGTCTAAAGGAATTGAAGAAGAAGACTCTCGAGACTTCTTCGACAGGTATTTTTGTTATAGAAGTTAATACAACTACTTCTGATAATACCTCATGGGGTATGGATACTGGTTGTGGGGCTCATATTTGTACTAATATGCAGGCACTCAGCAACAGTAGAAGGCTGAAGCAAGGACAAGTGGAGCTACGAGTTGGGAATGGAGCGAAAGTTCCAGCACTAGCTGTAGGCACATACTTGTTGTCTTTACCTTCGAGATTGATTTTAGAACTCAATAATTGTTATTTTGTACCTGCTATAAGCAGAAATATTATTTCAATTTCTTTGTTGGATTTGGAAGGTTATGATTTTCCAGTTAAGAATAAATTATGTTCCTTCAATAGCAACAATTTGTTCTATGGTTCTGCCCCTCTTACGAATGGGCTTTACATACTCGATCAATCCGCGCCAGTTTATAACATTAATACCAAACGGTTCAAACCTAATGAGGAGAACCGAACGTTTCTATGGCATTGTCGTTTAGGGCACATCAGCGAGAAACGCATCAAGAGGCTCCATTCGAATGGACTTCTTGGCTCATTTGACTTTGAGTCATGTGAGAAATGCGAATCCTGCATGATGGGCAAAATGACACGGGCCCCCTTTAATAAACCTAACGAGAGGGCCAGTGACTTATTGGGCCTGATACACACTGATGTGTGTGGCCCAATGTCCACAAATGCGAGAGGAAACTATCAGTACTTCATTACCTTTACTGATGATTTCAGTAGGTATGGATATGTTTATTTAATGAAACATAAGTCTGAATCTTTTGAGAAGTTCAGAGAATTCCAAAATGAAGTACAAAATCAACTCTGCAAAAGCATTAAGGCTCTTCGGTCCGACCGAGGAGGAGAATACTTAAGCCAAGAATTCAGTGATCATCTAAGGGAGTGTGGGATCGTATCCCAACTCACTCCTCCCGGAACACCTCAATGGAATGGTGTGTCTGAGAGGAGAAATCGGACCTTATTGGATATGGTTCGATCTATGATGAGTCACACAGACCTTCCAATATCCCTTTGGGGATATGCTCTGCTAACAGCAGTGTTCACTCTAAATTGAGCGCCATCGAAAGCAGTAGCAAAGACACCATATGAATTATGGACTGGAGTGGCTCCAGTGCTGTCTTATCTAAGAATTTGGGGTTGTGAAGCCTATGTCAAGAGATTAATCTCAGACAAGCTTACACCAAAGTCTGATAAATGCTACTTCATTGGTTATCCGAAGGAAACCAAGGCTTATTACTTCTATCTACGTTCCGAGAACAAGATCTTTGTTGCCCGGGATTGTAACTTTCTTGAGAGGGAGTTTCTCTCTAAGAAAGACAGTGGGAGTAAGGTACTGCTTGAAGAAATTCAAGATGAACAGGATACTGCTCAACCTAATGAGGAAGAGCAGCAGGAGGACCTACAAGAAATTGTAGAGCCTGAACCTGTAGTACCTGAAGTTCAAAGATCCGGGAGGATCCGTCACGAACCCGAGAGATATCAAGGATTCCTCGTGACTGACTGTCATGATCTTTTGATCATTGATGGTGATGAACCATCGAACTTCAATCAAGCCATGATGGGCCCAGATTCCTCGAAAGTGGCGCAAGGCCACAGATTCCGAACTGGACTCCATGTCGGTCAACCAAGTGTTTTCGTTGGTTGACTTACCCGCTGGTGTAAAAGCCATCGAGTGCAAATGGATCTTCAAGAAGAAGATTGACGTGGATGGAAATGTCCAGATTTATAAAGCCAGGTTGGTGGCAAAAGGTTTCAGACAAGTTCACGGTGTGGATTACGATGAAACCTATTCACCAGTGGCTATGATGAAATCTATTCGGATTCTTCTAGCAACTGCAGCTTTTCATGATTATGAAATTTGGCAGATGGACGTGAAAACCGCCTTCCTGAATGGTATTCTGGAAGAGGATGTGTATATGACGCAACCTGACGGTTACATAGATCCAAAGAATGCTGGGAAAGTATGCAAGCTTCATAAATCCATTTATGGATTGAAGCAAGCATCGAGGAGCTGGAATCTTCGTTTTGATGAAGCGATCAAGCAATTTGACTTCATCAGAAACGAAGAAGAACAATGCGTGTATAAGAAAACTAGTGGGAGCAAGATAGTATTTCTTATTCTGTATGTCGATGACATACTGCTTCTCGGAAATGACGTTCCAATGCTAAAGTCGGTAAAGGACTGGCTTGGAAGTTGTTTTTCCATGAAAGACATGGGTGAAGCCGCATACATTCTTGGAATCAGGATCTACCGGGATAGATCTAGAAGGCTGATAGGCTTGTGTCAAGACTCATACATTGACAAAGTCCTACAAAGATTCAGCATGAAAGATTCCAAGAAGGGCTTCACGCCAATGGTACATGGCACAACGCTAAGCAAGAAGCAGAGCCCTACGACAGCTGCTGAGCTTGAGCGCATGAAGAATATTCCTTATGCATCTGCAATAGGATCTGTCATGTATGCCATGATCTGTACTCGTCCTGATGTTGCTTATGCATTGAGCATGACGAGTAGATACCAGTCAAATCCAGGTGAAAACCATTGGATTGCCGTAAAGAATATCTTGAAGTATCTAAGACATACTAAGGATAAGTTCTTGGTGTACGGTGGAAGTGATGTGCTTAAAGTCAGTGGATTCACGGACGCAAGTTTCCAGACAGACCAAGATGATTTCCGGTCACAGTCCGGTTATATCTTTTGTCTGAATGGCGGTGCAATCAGTTGGAGAAGCTCCAAGCAAGACACCGTTGCTGATTCCACTACAGAAGCTGAATATATCGCCGCCTCAGAAGCTGCGAAGGAAGCTGTTTGGATACGAAAGTTCATTATTGAACTAGGTGTGATACCAGATGCGGCTGAGCCTCTGGCACTGTTTTGTGACAACAATGGTGCTATTGCTCAGGCAAAGGAACCAAGATCACACCAGAAATCCAAGCATGTTCTAAGAAGATTTCACTTGATACGTGACATCATTAATAGAAAGGAAGTCAAGATCAGCCGAGTTCAGACAGATGATAACGTCGCTGATCCGTTGACAAAGCCACTCCCAAGGCCTAAGCTCGAGTTTCTGACTGAAGCTGTAGGCATTAGAGACATTGAAATGTAATCTAAATTTGAGTGGGAGTTTGAGGGCTTTTATTTAGTTATTTGACATGTTCTTGTAAAACATTCTTATGTTTAATGAAATTATTATTTCAAGATTATTTTAACTGTGATGAAATAATCGTTCCAAAGTGATATAAACCATTTTATAGGTCATCGAAGTAAGTGACTTGATCTTGAGTCATCAAAGTCATTTAGCTTGATCATGAGACCCTATATTTGATAGATGGATTATATCATCCTGTCCCTAGTCGAAGGTTGTTGAAATTGGAACACCAACAACCGTGTGAGACTGGATTGGTATGTGACTTATGACAAAGTCTCCGTGTGTCATAGATGCGCGGCATCAAAGTCAGTACATAGGTGTATGTGGGGTACATACGACCGGACAAGACCCGCTTATAAGAACTCTTCAGGATATTTATATCTGTGTCATAAGAGATTCTTACTACGACTATAGAGTATAGTCCTTGGATCTGAGTTCGCATGCATGTGACTGCACATGGACTGATGCACTTTGATCATTGTCTAACGCTGTCGTTCTGCGATAGTTATAAGGACCTTGTTTGGGTACATTATGAAATGAGTAGTTTACAGTGATGGAACAAGACGGAATTTGTCCCTCCAATATAAATGGAGTGAATATCTCTAGGCCAATCGGAGATTTGAATACTGGAAAATGCATGGCCATGCTCAAACGGACTGTCCCGAGTCGTTTGGATTGTCAGTATCGAATCAGAGTCCGATGAACAAGATTAGGCTTTATAAGGATGACACTAATCTTGCCTTATGACTAATCGAGATATTGAGACAAAAGGATTATGAATACAGAGATTCCAGTACAAGTGGGAGATTGTTGGAATTGTGTCCAGTAATCTCGGTACTGTCTCTAGAAAGTAAGAGTATGTCAATGATCAGACATAAGTCATATAATACTGGGGGTCATGATGGCTTGCTAGAGTCCGCTCATGATCTATAAGTCTTGGACTTATTGCCTTTATTATATGATCCCATATGGGTCACACGCCTAAGCTAACAGGAAAATGTGTAGGAACGGCTTAGCAGAAGTACGGTAAAAGTGCCAGGCATTTGTCGTACTTAGAGAGAGATAAATGGGTCTGATTAAATCCAAGGGATTTAATCAGATTGGTATTTGGGCCCAAAAGCCCAAAAGGGAAAGAGTAGGGTTTTATAAACTAAAACCCAAATCTCTTTCTCCCTAACCCTAGCCCCCAGCCGCGAACTCTCTCTCTTCCTGCGCCTCCTCAGCTCGGTCTAGCAGCCTCTCTTCCTGCTTGGTGTGCGTGTGTGAACCTCTGGAGGAGTTATCACTCGGTGGCTCTCTGATCACTGACCTGTTCTCTCTTTCCGCTGCATAAACAGGTAAAAGGTGAGATCATACTGTTTCTATTCAAGAGAACCTAGATCCGCATGTTTAGGAACTGTTGAATCTGAGAATTGAATCTGGATTAACAACCTAAACATCCTTCAGAATGTTGTCTAACAATCTGTTCGTAAATCTCCTGTTGAGTAATCTCAGAGGCTCCATTGAATAGGCGATCAAGCTCCAAGTCAGCATCTATGCCATTACCATCCGACAGATCTGTCTGTTCACGCCCTGCAACGACCGACACTAAGGGTGTGTCGATCGTTGCCATCCCGAATGGTGTATCGATCGGCACAGATGTTGCATCGATCGACGCACTGCAGCAGATTTCACCCGAGAGTTTTTCACAAATATCCGAAAATTCTTGTTCTGTCACCAACTCAGCTGTACTTAGCTCAAATCTTTCACCTAGGTGAGATCCATCATTAATGTACACAGACCAGGCCTTAACATGAGTGTCTGCCACTCCTTTTCCCTTCAGTGAGCTGGACATCTGGTTCACCTGAGTGTCCAACTGCTTCATGTGAGTGCTCAAAGACTCAAACTTCCCATTGAGGTCTTCATAGACAGCGTCCAACTTCTTGTTGCAGTCCACAGAAATCTTGGTCTGACTCTCAATCAGTTGTTCCATCATAGCCTCCATTTTGCTCTCATGGGCTGTAGGTGCAGGAGGAGTCTGATAGGATGTAGATCCATAGGTTCTCTGAGTACCTTGTCCATAGGTCTTCTGAAAACCACCAGTCTGTCCTCCATTGGAGAATCTGTTCCCCTGTTGATTACTAAATCTATTACCTTGGAAACCAGAACCTCCTATGAAATTCACATCTTCTTCCTGAGTGTCCTCCTCAGTCTGAATCACCTCTACATCTTGGGCAAAGTGGACAGCTATATCAGAATTCTCTACAGTTCCACCAGATTTCTTCCTCCTTTCATCCATTGTCTTGCAACTGTTGCTGCCAATCAGGTTCTCAATCAACAGCTTAGCTTGTGTAGGAGTCCTGGTGTTGAAATTAGCATTACTGGAATTATCCAGCGCAGTCTGATAAGGGAGATCTATGCCTCTGAAGAAGATACCAATCAGCTGTACTTCTGTGAATCCATGGTGTGGACAATCACGCTGATATTGCTTAAATCTCATCCAGGCAGTCTTCAAGGGCTCCACAGCTCCTTGGGAAAAAGTGAGTATGTCCTGTCTGGACTGATCCGAGCGCGCATCATCATAAAAGTGACGCAGGAACTCACTCTTTAAGGCTGCCCAAGTAGTATACTGACCAGGTACCAGTTGTCTCAGCCATGCACTAGCGTCTTCAGCAAGACTGTGCGGAAATAGCTTAAGGAACAGATAGTCCGGGCATACTCCTTCATACTTCATGTCAGTGACTATGTACTCAAACTTGTCAATGTGATCCATAGGCTGCTCTGCTTGAAGACCATGAAAAGCAATCTGCCTCATCAGCTGGTAGTAGATGGTCTTAACCTCAGAATCATTCCTCTCAAAAGCAGGAAGCACTAGAGCTGCTTGGTTTGCATGAAACTCATCAGGTCTGTTGTAGTCAGCTAGTGTCCTCTCATGAACTACCATCTCTCTACCTTGGGCCCGTTCCTGACACTGGTTTTGGTTCTGCTCCTGTTGCTCAGGAGGGTCAGGGATCACTCGTCCATCAGCATCAATCCTCTGCCCAGCAGCATTGTAAGGATTGTTTTCCGGATCCCTCAGGACACCTTCAGCATCTCGTATCAAGATCAGACGTTCTCGTACCATTCTCTCTCTCTTTTCTCTTCTGATAGTCCTTTCTAGACGTCCAAGTTCCTCTAGTCCGAGATTAAGCAAGCTCGAGTTCGGATTACTTTGAGTTTTCTGCGTTGGCATAAACTGTCTGTAATCGTCCAGCAACGATCGATGCTATCAGTGCAACGATCGATTCAATCTCAGAATCGCCTAGTGACGATCGACGCAAGGGTTGCAACGATCGACGCAAGGCGAAATCGGTACCTGCGACAGAGAGAAAAACCAAAAATCAATAAAACTGAAAATAAAAACAAAAACGAAAACAAAAAGAAAAATCCTAGTAAAACCCTAGGCTCGAGGCTATCGAAGACTCAAAGAGTCCCCGGCAACGGCGCCAAAAACTTGATAGGCTCAGAGTTTTAATCCCTATACTAAACTGCAAGTGCACAGCAATATCAATGTAGTATATAGGGTATCGAAATCCACAGAGACTCCGGTATTCAATAGCTCAAGAACAGGAATTTAACTAGGAAGAAAGCAATTTAATTGAATTAAAAGCGGTGCGAGAAAGTAAATCAGTAGCAGAGATTATCGGTTGTGAAAGCAAGTAATTAAGAGCGCTAAGTCTAGAGCGTTCTCAGGAAATCAGACAAGCAGACAGTTCATTCAGCAAGGATCTAATTAAGCACAGTTCTAGAACTCAAAACACAGATATAGAATTAACCAAATTCCTTTGCGATAATTCTCTAAGTCTAAGTGCAGCAAACCAAACTTTCGTTTGCGAGAACTAACAGGTTAAACTAGCATTAATCCCAAGTTTGATATGTTCACAATTATCCTAAACCAAACTTCCGTTTGAGCAAAGTTTAATTGCCCAATTTAATTAGTTCAGATTCCTAAACCCCACTTCCGTGACGTATTTAGCAACCTAAGATCTAGATTCTAATTGATCAGGTTAGAACTAGCTTTAAGCACAATTAAATTGAAGAACAGATATAGTTTGAATCCTTAACTGAAATTGAACAAGTCTAGCAAGTCATGAAATCCTATGTGAGAAACCCTAAACCTAACAAGGAATCTACTCAGACATAGATAATGAAAACATAATCATATGATGAATAAATTGCTTAAAAGAATAAGAGTAAAAGGGGTTCGAAATCTTCTCCAAATACAGATGATGTAACAGGTTCAGATCAGCCCCAAAAGCTCTAAAAATCCTCTGCTCTTAATTATGAAAGCGTAATGTAAAGCGTATCAAGCGTATCTAATTAAAACACTAAAAACTCTATTATATAGGTCTAATCTCGGCCAGGGGCTTTTTGTAAATATCAGGAACTTCTGGATCAAAGTGCAAATTCTTGATTCTTCTAAACCGCCGAGTTTTGGCCCATCTCGCTGGTGCATCGACCGTTGCAGGTGTGCAACGATCGACACCCTTCTCTGTTTCGGACAGTGAACTCTATCCCTCGGCCAAACACTCCAAAAATCTCCAAAATGCTCCATTATCTCCAATTTAGCTCCAAACCTGATTATACCTGTAAAAGACTCTAAAAGAACACAAAAGACACTAAAAACACAACTATATCATGGCATAAAACCGGTAAAAACCATGATATATCATATGTTCTTATTGAAAATACATATTTATTGTAGGTTGGGATTATTCTTTTACAGTGTTGTTATCTGTTAATATCTTTCACTTTTAATTTTGGGGCAGAAAGTTGATTCCTTCTCCTCGGAGATTTTTAAGGCTGAGCAAGTAGTAATTGACTCCGTTGTTCGTCTGCGCAAAGATTTTGCTCCTACAGTGAAGTGATTCGTAAATGAAATCAAGACTAATGGAAATGTAGAGACTGTGTGTAAGCAAGGATGGATGAAGGCAACACTGTGTGTAATTTGGTAAGCATAATTTACGTTGTGAGTTATATCGTTGAGTGAATTGGGTAGGCTTTCTGCAAGAGATGGTGGTGATCTGGTGACAATTCTTAATACATCATGGAAGGGTGTGATTACGTTACTTCAGACAGACGAGCAGACATTGACAACTAAAGTAGATGTAAGTGAAATCATCTTAAAGCTAATATCACTGATCAACGAGTCTCTGAAATTTGCTTCTGAGGCTTGGTATTCCTAAGTGAAGGAAAACATATCTGCAAAGAAGCCAAAAGGGTCTTTCTTCCTGTGAAATTTTATCTTATCGATGGTGTTAGACTTGTGGCACTATTTCCAAGCCAGGCATCTATGGTGTTTATTTTAAGATTTGAGAATCTCAAACTCATTTTATTGATCTCACTAACCAGAATACAAGATGAAGAACAGATCAAGAACTCTAATTGATCTCTAGGTGAGCACCTACTAGATCTCAATTAGCCCTATACGATCTCATCACGATCGTATCCCACAGACTCATTGCGTCTGAACTAACTCCCAGTCCAAGCCTCCTTCAGTCAATGATCCTCTTCTCCTTTTATACTTCATTCTCTTCAAGTAAGTGTCCACGTCAGCTTCGGTATGTTGATGAAGCTTATCAATACTCCCCCCTCAATGACAAGCTTGCCCTCAAGCTTGATGAAAAGAAATAGATGGGGCAACATGAATCTGATTCAATCAAGCTTTTTTCTTATGCTGCAACTCTGATATGTCAACCCTCTCACAAGCACCAGTGGAAGAGACTTTAAATTCTCCAGCAATATTAAAGAAAACGAGAGTTGCTCCAACACCACCATCAACATGTAATAGAAGAACCTGTACTTGCTTTATTCTTTATTTGTATTTGAACATCCTGTTTTTGTAATAGCTCTTCCATTTCAGTTTTTGTTGAATCCAGAGTTGTAGTAGATGTACCTTGATATGCATTAATAACATGGCTCTTCTTTCTTTTATCAATTGATGACTCAAGATTCTTGAAATCTTGGTTTGAAACCACAGCTTTCCCTTCTCTCAAAATGTTGATACTCTGGTTTGGAACTGCAGATTTCTCTTCTCTGAGTCACAACATCTCCAAACTGAGTGGTTATGTGTCGAGTGTTGAAATAGAATTTGTAACAACTCTTGTATCAACAGTTCTGATTTCTCCTTTTGGTCTCTACCATATCTCCAAACCAGTTCATCCACTAAAAGCCATGTAAAACGTCTCATCTCCCTCTCTTGAAATTAAGCTTGACCTCAAGCTTAAGCTGATGAGAATAATGCGAGATTGCCACTGTTGAACTCGTATCAGAATTAACCCAAACCTTAAAGCATCTAGTGTCGAGGTAATAAGAAGCTGATTTGTGCCACCATATTCTTTGTAACTGTAGCTTTTGACCAACCTATAAACAAAAGCACCAATAATAGAATCCTTCCCATCAGTACCGGTCATGAAAGGATATATAGAAGTTCCAGTAGCAGGTTCTGTAAAAAGTCTCTCGCTAAGCATCAAGTCATCTGTAGCTCGATTCACACATTGAAACATTCTTGCAACCTCTTTGTGCTCTCTTCCTCTACGAGTTATATTTTTGCACAATATTGTCAACTCTTCAACCCATACGCACAAACAATGGAACTGAGATGGCCACAACGTTAATGACGTCCCACTCTCTTCCCTACGCAGAACTTGATTGTGTTGTCTCTTCATTTCCATTAACTCTGATTTTTATTTGAAATGCCAAGTATTGCAATACTTTCTCTGTTTATGCTTACTTGTTACTCTTCCAGCTGTATTATTAACTCGTTGGTGAGAAAAGTAAGGCTGCGACAGAGCCGTCAACACCTGAGATTTCATACCTTTTTCTGTAACTTCTATCGCATTTGTAATACCCCATAACATAGGAATGTTGTCCTCATTTGATGATTCTAGAGGCTTCATTACTTGCACTAATTCCTTGCCACCAAACCGATATGCATCAACACTGTCCTTAACGACTAATTGCTCAGCTTTCTGCGGTTGCTGAACACAATTTGTTTCTAAATGTGAAACTGCTGTGATATGCAAATTATGCCGAGACATATCAGTCATCTCCAACATATCAGTAGATTCCATTTTACCTTCCACATTTGCTTTGTGAACAGTCGTAAAAAGTGAGTCCTTCTGAAGCATTACTTCAGTATGTTGAACAATCTCATAATTCAAATCTTCCAATACTTTCACCTCCTTTGTACAGTGCTTCTTTACGTCAGCAAACCGATCCAAAAATCTTCGCTTGAAATCATTCCAATCTGAGAATCTCACTTGGCGCTTCTCCCGATTGAACCATTTATCCACAACTCCTTCAAAGCACAAAAAAACCAAATCCAGTTTTGCTTCATCTCCATGCTTCCTCAGTTGAAAGAACTTCTCTACTTTCTCAATCCACACATACGGATGTGTTCCGTCAAACATAGGCATCTCTATATTCTTAAGCATACTATCTCGGTTAGCTAAATTCAGATTTCCAGGTCGATAGTCTAGTGCGTCATCACTCCGTATTTGTTCCCAGTCATGAAATCGTACCAGAGAATGAGGTTTCGAAGATCCTGGATGTGTATGTTTAGGATTCTTGTTACCGCTTCCCGATTGGTCAAGATTTGCGATCATCGACATGACCATATTCAATTTCTGATCGATATCTGTGAATCGCGTCTCCGTCTCCGTCTTCGCTTCACACAGCTTCTTTAATCCGCCATGTAAAACCACGACCCGATCTCTGAGAGCTGCAATTGGCTCCTCCATATCCTCCGAAAAACGTAAATTCGCCGGAGATTCTTCGCCGATCGACATATGGCTGTGATTCGCCAGTTTCACCACACCAATGTTAAGATTTGAGAATCTCAAACTCGTTTTATTGATCTCACTAACCAGAATACAAGATGAAGAACAAATCAAGAACTCTAATTGATCTCTAGGTGAGCACCTACTAGATCTCAATTAGCCCTATACGATCTCATCACGATCGTATCCCACAGACTCATTGCGTCTGAACTAACTCCCAGTCCAAGCCTCCTTCAGTCAATGATCCTCTTCTCCTTTTATACTTCATTCTCTTCAAGTAAGTGTCCACGTCAGCTTCGGTATGTTGATGAAGCTTATCAGTTTAAGGAAGCAAATAGCACTGTGTCTTGATGATATCTGCTTTCAAAGTTTCACTGAGCCAACAAACCCATGGCAAATCCGCTTTTATCTTCTTTTTTCCATTCCCGTATTTCTGATTGTTAAGTCCTCCACTATAATCTCGGCTCTATTATTATCCCACTAAGTGACCACAAACGTTATTATTAACCTAAAAAAATTCCCCCTCATTGCAATCCAAGATATATGCGTGTAAATATTGCATAGATCAACTACAACAGCAAGAAACAAACTACTAGTCGAGAGTGTCACAAACCAGCCATTACAATCATCATACTCCCAGTATTATTTGGAATAGCTTAGGTTATGGTCATGGAAAACATGTAAAATCTGGACTCAAAACGCTCCGTAAAAGATATCAAATACGAAAGGTCAAAACATAGATAGCAAGTCATTTTAAGTTACATATAGAACGGTCCAGTAGATATGGTAATCCGAGAATGAGGCGGATGGTTAAGCTTTGTTTAATGTGACTAATTCAGGTAAATGTGTTTATACACTTATTACATCGGCCGTTACCTAGTTAACTACAAAATGGTAGAAAGTCGACCTTGAGCTTTACGTATCCGTTCAGATGATGTCACACAAGAATATCAACGACAATATATATAAAAAATAAACAATTTCCAAACTCAAATAAGTATTACACAATCATCGACTATAAATAATTACATATACAGCGGAATAAATCCAAATATAACTAAAAAATCACTACCACAATCGAACACCGCACGTGGCGGACATTAACATTACTAGTAGAATAAATCTGGGAGTATAAGGTGAAGTTTTCAGAAAATTTAAAAATATAAGTGGCTATTGGCGTAAAAGTGAAACTAAATAGATGACTATTTTCGAATAACAAAGGCAAGAAATGAATTTCGAATGCAAACATGAAACTCTAAAATAGAAGACGGAATTCAAACTCAAACATAGAAAATTGTAGATTTAAATCGACAAACTGACCTCCAAATGGTGAATGCTGAGACGCGAAGGTGTTTTATGCGGTGGTGGTTGACACATTTGTAAATGTCGGCGAATTTGAAGATGAGTTCTGATGAGATGGGTTTGAATATGGAAGACGAGAGTAAGGGATTTAGAAATGAAAAACTGGTGTGATCGTGGTGACCTGAAATTGCAGAATAACAAAGTGTATTTGTCACTGTATGCCAAAAGTTTGAGGTGTTATTCGGCGATGGACATGGTGGAGAAGAATAACATTTTCCATTGGGGAAAAATTGAATTTTTAGTTTCTTAATTTAGGTTCACAATACTAATAGTTTTAGATATTTCCCTAAAACAAAAAAAGCTAGACAATGATCGATCAAAACTGATGTAAATATATAAAAGTAGGTAGATACAAAAGTGATTGATAAATTTTTCTTTTGATCATAACTTTAAAAAAAAATTTAGATAGTTACCATAAATTTTATATTGGCCAAATAAAATTTCAAAAAGAACAAATATAAAATAAAGAGTTGATAGAAAACACACTTTTTGGATAAGAATAACTCTCTTATTGATGTTTAGAAAATAGCTCAAAACTAAACACCTTCAACTCATATCAATGTCACAATTTAGCCACTTTCTTAATTTTAATTAGATTTAGATAACTCCTAATCTTACTAAATAGGAAATATATATTATGCCTATTTTATATTCTAACCAATCTTGTTAAAGATATCTTAGGAAACAATCTATTGAAGCAATCCAACATTCTCCCTCTTAAGCTTCAACTTGGTGTTAGACTAATCTTGAACTACTATCAAACTTCACATCACTGAACTTGATTCTTGACAATGCTTTTGTCAAGATATATGTCTTATGTTCAGCTTCCAGTACATGCTCCACATTGACAAGGTCCCTTTCAATGCACTCTCGTATAAAATCGTAATGTTTATGAATGTGTTTACTTTTACCATAAAATCAGGGTTCTTAGTGAGAGATATTGCAGACTTATTGTCGACCTTGATCACAATGTACTCAATTCTTCCACCCAGTAATCTCGCTTAACAAGTCTTTAAGCCAAATTGCTTTCTTAGCTACCTTTGTTGCTGCCATGAATTATGCTTCACATTATGAAAAAGAAATTGTATCATGTTTTTGCGAACACCAAGTGAATGGTGATGTTTTTAAATAGAATATATGACCAGTAGTGCTTCTTCCATCATCCAGATCCTATGTGACTGCTATCACTGAATCCTATGATCTTCTTACTGTTTTCAAGGCTAAACTTCAATCCGTAAGCAATTGTACCCTTTATATACTGTAGTACGTGCTTCATTATGTCACAATGTGATTTGCAAGGAATTTTAATTTATTTACTTGCAACTCCAACAGAAAATGCCAAGTATGGTCGTGTATGTAACAAGTATCTCAACCACCCCATGTTTCTTATATAACATGTAGGATCTATCTCTGCTTCTTCTTCAGACTTTGAAACCTTTAATCTGAACTCCGTAGGTGTTTGTGTCGGTTTACATGTTTCTAAATTTGCTTCAGCTAAGATCCTTCTTGCATACCCTTCTTGTTTAATATCGATTCCATCCTCTCTTTGAAATACTTCAATGCCGACATAGTAAGTGATCTTTCCTAGACCAAACATCTCAACTTTGATGAAATGCTTGCTTTGAAATCAATAATTGTTTTGAAGTTATTGCCGGTTATATACAAATCATCAACGTATATGGAAACTATGAGAAAGCTCCTTCCCTCTTCCTTACGATATATAGAATTCTCCTTAGAACACATCATGAATCTCATCTCCTTCAAGATTTGATCCAGATTAGTGTTCCAAGATCGTGGAGCATGTCTCAATCCATATTAAGCTTTTGAAAGCTTATACACCTTATGTTATTGGCATTTTATTGCAAAACCTTCATGTTGTTCTACATAGACATCTTCCTTCAATTCTCAATGTAAAAACACTGTTTTGACGTCTAGATGGTGAATCTCCCATCCGTGTGATGCCACCAAAGCTATCAATAGTCGTATGGTTTCAAGACGAGCAACTGGAGCGAAGACTTCATCAAAGTCTATCCCTGATTATTGTACATATCCTTTAGCTACATGTCGTGCTTTGTACTTATTGATAGTACCATCTGCATTCTTCTTGATTTTTAAAACCCACTTGAAACCAATGACTTTTATCTCTCTTGGTTTATCAATTAGAAACCATGTCTTTTTGTTGTTGATAGATTCGTTCTCTTCTTGGCAAACTTGTCTCCATTTATCCAAGTTCTTTGCTTTTTTTGTAATTCCTTGGCTCATCCTCTATAGAGAGTAAGAGTTTTTCACATTCTATAGAATCTTGAAGGACAAACTCATCAAGATAGTGTGGCTTTGCTATTGGCGTGTTGACCTTCTTAATGGCTGCTCAACTTGTTGATGATGAGCATTATTCTCATCATCTCCATTGTTATGAAAATATTCATTAGTGTTGTGATCATGTCCTGGTTCAAGATCATGATCATTGAAGTCGTTGCTCTCTGTTTCACTATGATCATGGTTTTGATCATACCCAATTACAGTGGGTCCTTCTCTTGCATCATGATCTCATCCCATCGCATGTGACACATTCCCGTATCCCTTTTTGATTTGTTTGTGGCTTCATTCCAATTCCAACACTTCATCTCATCAAAAAATATCCGGCTCAGTAATATTTTCATTTTTTCCGGATTATATAACTTGTACGCCTTTGATCCTGGCTCAATCCCAAGGTGTACTAGTCGTCTTGATTTATCATCCAGCTTTCTGAGGTTTGTTACGTCAATCTTTGAGTGTGCAAGACAACCAAACACCCTTCAGTGATCTAGGTTTGGTTTCTTTTCTCGCAAGCATTCATAAGGAGTCATATTCTTAAGAGCTCTTGTTGGTACACTTATAGAATAGGTCGAATGTCGAACTGCTTCCCCCATAAATAGTTAGGTGATTTCATTGCCTCCTCTCCACTACATCGTTTTGTTGAGGTGTATAAGGTGTCGTGAGATGCCTTTTGATCCCTTTTAGTTCGCAAAAGTCATGAAACTCCCTTGATGTGAACTCTCCTCTTCTGTCGGTTCTAAGGGTCATGATCATCTTTCCAAAATCCTTTTCAACTAGCTCTTTAAACGCCTTGAATTTTCCAAACGCTTCATTCTTTTCTTTTAACAAGATCGACCACATGATCTTGAAAAATCATCTATAATAACAAATATGTATATGTTATGAGCAAAGGTAGGTGGTGTAATCGGATCACATAAATCTGCATGAAGGAGTTCTAAGATTTTTGAAGCTTGAAACATTGATGATGTTAGCAAAGCTTGACGAGTCTGTTTTCCGACTAAACAAGACTAACACAGCCTATATGTCCTAAACTTGTGTGCCATCTCCATGTATCTTTGGTAGACCATGGACCATTTGTTGTTGGGACATGTCTTTCAATGCATTGAAACTTATATTTCCTAAACTTATGTGCCATCTCCACGTATCATCCTCTATACTTGTGTTTAGACATATCGGTTTTCCTATTGTTAGACTAATTTTTTTAAGTCTATTAGGTTACCGTATGACCTTCACCAAGAGTCTTCCATTAGGATCATGGAGTGTCAAGTAATCTTGTTTCATTCTGACATCAAAACCGGCTTCTGTAGCTTGTTCCAAGCTAAGGATATTTCTCTTGAGATCGGGAATATAGTAGATGTCAGTCACAAGCTTTTGTTCATCTGTTTTACTTTGGAAGAGAATTGATCCTTTTCCACCTATATCAATACAAGAACCGTCACCGAACTTTACTTTACCCTTTATGTTTTTGTTTATCTCTGAAAAGAATGTCTTATTGCTAGTCATGTGATTACTTGCTCCATTATCAAGATACCAAATCCCTTCTTCTCCTCTTCTTGATTCATAGTTCTTAGGGATAATGTTTTCTTCATTTAAGAAAACTACTTCATGCATATAAAGGGTCTGATCAGTTTCTTCTGTCTCTGCTTTATATGCTTCTTGAGTCTTTTGAGTTCTCTCAGGGCAAACAAAAGAGAATTGGCCAGGTTTATAACAACGGTAACATATCACCTTCGATCTATCTTTCTTCCCCATTGTTTGATTCTGATCGTTTTTATTTTTTGGCCGTTCTTGTGAGTTCGGTGTTGATCCCCTCCACGTCCCCTGTGTCCTTTGCCTCCTCTTCCACAACCTCTCCCTCGCGATCCTAAACCGCTTTTTTGTTCTTAATTTGCATATAATAGTTTACTATGTGTGTTCTCATGACTCTCCTCACCGATAATTCGTTCTTCATAGGCTTTAAGTCTACATATTATATCTTCAAATCCAGTTGTTTTTAGGTCTAGGACTTGCTCAAAAGATGTTATGACTTGTATGTACTTGCTTCTTGGTAAACTATTGTGAAACTTCTTCACAAGTTTTTTTCCTCAATCATTTGTCCAAGATATGCTGATTTCGATGCCAACTCCGAAAGCTTTCCCGCAAAGCTATTGATAGTATATGTATCCTTCATCTTAAGTCTTTCAAACTCAGACATTGGGGTTTGAAATCTTGTTTCTTTGGCACAGTTTGCACCTAAGTGACAAGATTCGATCGCTTTTCATATTCCATTTTAAGAATCTTGTTCGCCAACCTGCAAAACAAGAGACTCCAGAATATATTGAAAAATTAATCCTATTGCGACATTATTCTTGGTGGAATCGGTTGAGCCGGTTTCAATAGTTTCACATACCTTATGAATTCGCAAAAATACTTTCATCCTCATGGCCCATACCGTATAATTTATTAAAATTAGCATATGGCACTGGATCACAGAAAGAATTCCTTCGTGTTGGTGTTGATATCACCCCATGGCTTGATATCATATGATATTCGCGATCGAGACAACGACTTTGATCTATCACCTACAAGCTCTGATACCAAATATAGAGTTTATAGAAAACAGACTTTGTTTGTATAAGAATAACGCTCTTATTGATGTATAAAAAATAGCTCATAACTAAACAGCTTAAACTTATATCAATGTCATAACTCAACATTGATTTATATAGTAGCACAACTTAACTACTTTTCTAATCTTAGTTAGATTTAGATAACTCATAATCTTACTAAATAGGAAATATATATTATGTATATTATGCGGTATCTTATATTATAACCAATATTCTTAGAGATATCTTAGGCAACAATCTATTGAAGCTTATCCAACATAAAATGCACAATGAGCCTGTGAAATTGCAAATAAGTTTACACTGTCTTCTAATATGTTAAATATCCTAAAATTTGTGATCACATGGATTTGCATTCTAATTCAAGCAAAACAATTAGTTATTTTCCAATATAATTATTCACCTAAAGGTTTTGATAGATGATCAGAATCTAACCTATTAAATTTAAATATGGAAATAACATTACATCTACCTGTTATTTACAAAATATATCATTAGAAATATTTAGAAATTTGATGCACTTATTAAGGAAATAGTGTAAAATAAATTTATATTTTAATATAGTTTTATTTTTCTATGATAACAGTCTAACAAAAATCTTTTAGGTTTTTTAATTCAATTTTTCAAAATAATTAACTAAATTCAGAATTATTATTGAAATATTATTATTAAATTAATTTTAGTTAAATTTTTATCTCTAACAAAACGTCTTATGATATATTTATAAATATATTTTGACCATAATTAAATTATTAAAGCAAATGATAAATATTATTAAATAACTTAATATTTTTTTCCAAAAAATAACTTAATACACAAATATTTTTGTAATAATAAAATCAAATTTATGTAAGTATACACATAAACCAATAAAACATGTATTTTAACATATTTTAGTTCTAAAAACGTTAATAATATAAAAATATTTAAATTAATATTAATTAAATTTTAATTATTAAAATTAATATTAAGAAAGTTAAAATATTAAAGTAGATTGATATATCTTTGACTTGATAAAAAGTAAAATACTAAAAATTAATCAACTTTTATATGATGGGAAATTAGACACCATAGCACATTTTGGACTCAAAAAGTCCATGAAAAGGGAACTTTAACTCAAGTTTCAGAGCTTATCAAATTATCCTACTGCCTTTCATTCTCCAAAAACTTATCCAATTTAGAAAAAGAAAAAGAATTCTCTCCTCTATTATTGTCTCCCCTAAACGACACATGTGTAAATGTATATGTCTGTTTCATCATCAAATCACTACCATTAGGTTCTGAAACAAAGAACTCGAGTGTATGACTACATATAAAAATATATAAATTAAGACAAATGAATATTTTCACCTACTCGGTTATCGTATGTAAATCATGGTACTTGAATGCTAAAACATTTCCACAATGCAAGTTTCTAATAAAATAGTTATATATGTTTCAAAGACTATCTTTGCCAATAATTTTTTTTTTTGAAGGAAAATCTTTGCCAATAATCACGTATGAAATTACCTAACATACACAATGTTTCTATGTAAAGGATGAATAAACATCTACATTTAGACAGATAATTTTTGTTGTATTTGCAAAACACTAACACTAAGTTCTAAAACAAAAAAAACTCGAGTATATGACTACATATAGATATATCTACATCAAGATATATGAATACATAAACATACTTGTTTATCTTACGTAAACCATGTACTTGAATACTTAAGTTTTTCAAAAGAACGAGTTTCTAATAAAATAGTCATCTATGTTTCAATTACTATCTTTGTCAATACTCACATACGTGATTAGCTAACACAATGACTGTGTTTATCTAGTGGAAGAAATAGCACTACAAAAAAAACACGTTTTTTGCGACTACGAGTTGCAACTAATTTTACAGTCGCTAAATTTTGCGACTAATTACCGACTTAGTTGCAACTGATTTTGAGACTAATAGAAAATAGTCTCATTTCAGTCGCTAAATTGCAACCAAAATATTTAGTCGTCAATAAGTCGCCAAATTAGCGACCATTTAGCGATTAAATTTGGCGGGTTGCTAAGTAGTTGTCTTTTAGTCGTAAAAACCGGTACAAACCACTACAAAAAATAGCGTTTTTGCGACTGTACTTTTAATCGCAGAATAGTCGTTAATCGGGGGTTTACGACAAACATACGACTAATTATGGTAGTCGTAAATCAATAGTCGCTAAATCTCATAGTCGTATTATTAGTCGGCGAGTTACAACTATTTATACGATCAACATAGGTAATCGTAAAATAGACGTAGCGTTGTCGGAAGATATAGGAACTAATATGCGACTATGATATCGACAATTGTGCGACTATAGAGGGAACCTAGATACAGGAGGGGGGGGAATGTTGTCATCAAATAGTCGTTAAATTAGGTGACCACTGAGCGATTAATATGTGACTGTATTGTAAAGTCAGAAAGTAGTCATAATTATTAGCCACTATGTAGCGACTGGCTAACGACCATTTTAACTACTATCCCGAGACTAATCTGAACATCCATATACGATTATGGTAATGATCTTGCCACTATGTGGCGACTATTATGCGACTGACTAGTATATTCACGATTCAGTCGTAGACTATGGTGACGTTTTAGCGACTCTTCAGTGACACTGTTACATCTGTAAGACTGATCTAACGACTATGCAGCAACTACACGGGGCATCCAGATACCATTAATTGACGACTGTTAAGTTTTCGTGAAGATAAGAATTTGGTGTTGTTCCATTTGTCAATTTTACGATTTGGTAATTGGTGATACTTCAATTTGAATGATAGAAAGCAATGTATAAGATATTTGCTTCAAGAAAACATTTGATAACCTTGATAGTTTTGTGTTGCATACATATACAAACAATTATCTACATGTGCAATCTCCAATATTAAGAAGTTTCAAAATCATACACCAAAAGAGAAGTTCGGTAAGCAGAGCGACAAGTAACCTAGGCAGCAGATGTAGTTAAGTTGTACCTGTTGGGGGATGACCGTCTGTGTTTGCTGCTGGCCTATGAGTTTGAAGGAAGTCAAGAAAACGTGGATCACTTTGATTCAGATACTTTTCTACCAAGGAAAGATACTCGATCTTTTCCATCTGCTCATTCGCAGCTCGGGCGTGATCTGCTTCACGAGCAGCTTGCTCTTCGATTTTACGTTGAGCTTCCTTCAGTTGGTAATGCATGGCCACAAACCCTGAAGAATCTCCCGGCTGCTTGCGCTTGCCCCTCAAAAGAGACTCTTTGAGGCTTCCGATTCCATAAGGATTTCCTCGTCTATCGGTCGCAGTAGCCTTTTATAATTAAAGGCAGTCCGCAAAACACGATAAAATAAAGAACATAACATGACTTTATAAATGTGAATTGTGAAAATATTACTTTACAATCAAGGAAGATGCTCTCATTTTCATCTGGTGAGAGTTCCCGATGTCTCGAAGCAGCACCGTTCGAAACTTCTGAAATTTCTATATCGAGATCTAACAACTTAACGTCTACGATTTTTTGGAAAGTTGCAGCGATATTCTATGCCTTATGATCAGCAAACGTACCGTCTGCCTTTGTATGTGTCCTGACGAATATCTCATCAATATGAACCGGTCTTCCATATTCCTCTTCATGCAGTGTTATACCTCAAACAAGGATTATTACAGTAATTTCTAGTTGCAATGCTTCTGATCAATAGATACATGATAAAGGTTATTTGCCATTTCAAGCTTGACTTCTAGGTACGACTTGGGCCCTGAGAAATGGACGTGACGACCAAGACCTCCACGGTCAGAATTACGACAATGGGCATAAGTCACACTTTTAGCCTTTGCTTATTCGGTTTCCCAATAGTCGGTCATCGTTTTCCAGAGAGTCTCGCCGATCCACTTGGGTCGCTCTCGTCTACTCTTCGCAGTGCTAATCATGTCTTTTAACCGTCGTTGACAGATCTCCTCGAAATACTGTTGAACTGTCCATGTTATCAAGGGATCCCAATGGTGGGTTTTCTAGATTACATATAGAATAAGCATAGTATTAGTGAAAACAATACATGAAAGGTATATATGAAAGGTATATGAGAGAAAACTGTACAGTTAACTCGAGAAGTATCTTTCTGCTTTATCACGAGGCACACGTGACCAGCTATAGCATGGTTTATCAAATTGGTTTGTAAATTTTTTTGTAATCTTCCAAACCAATTTCGATACTCTGTCACGAGTAAACCTGAAATATGTACAAGATTGAAATTCTAACCATCAGAGACTCGAACTCTTTAGATCAGCATAAGTCATAAGCTAACCAACAATCAGATTCATAAACAAACTAGACGGTTTAAAAACACACCATTGCAAAAGGTATAAGACAAGAACAAAAAACCCATATAGAAAATATCAACAGCTGAAGAAACAATACATGACAATAGCCATACAAGGTCATGTGGTAAACGTTTCCCTGTCTAGCACCCGAAGCAGAGCATTCAGAGCCCGCAGTGTGTCCTCCTCGAGGTC
Organism: Orychophragmus violaceus; assembly: GCA_030180135.1. NCBI lineage: Eukaryota > Viridiplantae > Streptophyta > Magnoliopsida > Brassicales > Brassicaceae > Orychophragmus > Orychophragmus violaceus. Next base: position 44,544,183 of record CM058233.1, read on the forward strand.
CGGCAAAACATTAAGAGATTCGTCGAGGAAGTTGTGCCCTTCAGAAAATGGATGACTCTGAGCCTGAGATTGGTGAATTGGCAAAGGTGGGGTGTCCTCAACAGGGTCCTGGTTGTTCTGGACTTCTTCTGACACCGGCGAAGCTTTGACTTCAGGTTTATTAGTAGTCGAGTTCTGGAATAGTTGTCTTGGCGGTGGATAGTCCTGTAAATGGGGTACTGACGCTGGCGTTTGGGGGATAGCTGGTTTTTTTTATGGACGTTGAGTGGTCTGAGTCGGAGCAACAACGGGATTCGGGGTGAAGGTGTATTCGGTTGGAAGAGGGATCTTTGTTTTTTTTTCAAACCACTGGGTTTGGACCCAACGGCTCTCTGAGTGACGTTTGGAATGGTTAGTATCTTAGGAGTTCCTCCTCCTCTCTTTCCCTTTTGAGGCATTGTATCACGGAGAGTTTCAGAGAAGAAATTGAGAGGGTCGATAGCAATGAAACTGAGAACCTCGAATAAGAGATTCAAATAAGAGATGCGAGTTAGAGATTAGATGGTAGCGAGGAGGATCTGAAAAAAAAATGCGAGATTTCGAAGGAGATTTTGGAGACGGGGAAGAACAAAATAAAATCAGGGTTTTTGTTTGCGGTAAATGATGGTTTCTCGACACAGGCGAAATTTGTTGGGTTAAGGAGCGTAATTGAAAACCTTTCGAAAAATTAGGGGTTTGGTTCCGGATTAATTATGCGAAATATTTTGAAAATTTACTCACGAGTAGTCGGTTGTGGTGCTTAATTAAATTGGTTTTTTCGTAACGTTGTAAATTTTTGTGTTTATGTGTGTTTTGTTATAAATATATAATTTATATAATCTTTTATTCAGTAATAATTTAATAGCTTAATTAATAATATTTGACGATATCCAGGACTAGAATTGCATATGACCTTATACCCTAAAACCTTTGACACACCCATTAAACCCTAAACCCTAAATAATAAACCCTAAACCCTAAACAATAAACCTTAGACGAAAGATAAGCATACTAGAAGAATATGAAATATTCATCACATCCTTGACACCCCAATTCTTCCTATATTTCAAATATAGATATGTGACTCGGTATACTTATTGTATATAAGTAGATGACTAAGATGAACTACTAAATAACATATATAGTTTAAGCCATTATCAAAACAGGTAAATCTCAAATACCTAGAAGAAAAAAATTAAAACCGGAAATGGAAAAATTACCCATTAACACCATGATCATGAATGCTGTTAGTTGGGACTTAGTGATAAGAATATATACATAATTAATACAGCCTAGACAACCCAAAGGTTGCATTTCCTCCATAAATAAACTCTGGTGGTTCTTTCGAACTCTCTAATATTGAGAGAATTTTTACTGTCAAAATTCCTTTTCTATTTATTCATTTCCAAATTCGTAAGGAATTACCTTCCAAGTGATGTTCTTTCAAAAATCCTTCTTGACGTCATTGACAGGAACAAGGTTTATGCTATTTTATAAAGGCGAAGACAACATGCAAGGCGCTTCACAGCTTCGGACAGAGTTAAGAGTTCTACGAGTCGATCGATTTATACTACGGTTTTATTAACTTAAATCTCTTTGATTGCCCACCTCATTATAAACAAGATTTCGTCGAGAGGTGACTACAATCAGGAAACCCGGCAGTTCTTCTCCTCCGAGGCATGTGTTGCTTTATCTACAGCGACCGGATGGTTGAAGGAGAGGCATTGATCAAAAGATCAGCAGATAGCCGATGGGAAACCGGGATATATGCATACTCCATGCTCCTGCGTGTTTTTTATGGAGATGGTGTAGTGTTGAACAGTGGATATGTCATCGACCGTGAACTTTCCACTCGGATACCTATAAAGATAAGTAGAAGGGATAAGCGTGTATGGCCAGAAACGCCTTCGGCTCTGTTCTTTGAGAAGGAAGCGAGTGTAGATATCAACGGCCTTTATAGTTGCACGTGTGCTCCGATAACAACCTGGAAGAGTTGGTGGGACTTTGGTTTCAAGGGTTCAACCATGTGCAACAGATGATTTTGGTCCATAGAGTCACTATTTTACTTCAGACTCCTGCTGAACAATTTCAGAATTCGGTCCTGCTTAGATTCTTGAATATCCTTCCTTTGAGTTGACTAGAATGTGTTAAACTGCGAATAATATTATATGTTGTATTCATTTATGTCTAAATTTCAATCGTAATGAGTATATGCATTATCTATGGGTAAAAATGGTAATACTTCTAGAGTATTTTATGACTGAATAAACAACTTTTTTCAAAATAGGCGCGATGATAAAATTGAAAAGACATTTACCTAAATAATTTTTCAACAATATATCCATGCAAGTAAAAACATGTTTTTGTAATAAATTTTGAATCGAAATAAATAATGAAGCGACATTACATATCATTACCTAGCTTATTAGATTCATCATGTACATACTTACTCCAGCCGAAGATGCACACCAACATATGCATATTTATTTATAAATAACAATAACATAAATAAATTTATGGAGAACCCAAAGGTTGAATCCGATCTATAAATAAACATCGGCGGATGCCTTAGAAACAATACATTTCTCAAATAATCTACAATATTATTTTTTAAAATTCTCCTTTGCCTGTTTCCATATTTTTTTTTAACCAAAATCGACAATGGATTTCCTTCCTAGTGATATCCTAAAAAAATCCTTCTTGCCATCATTGACGATAATCAAGGAATACACTATTTGGCTCGGATCAAAGCAACATGCACTGCGTTGCAAAACGTCGGAGAAAGCTCTGATTTCTATAAGTTGGTCGATCTATACTTATCTAACATTACTGATTACCGTATCTGGTGCCCACCTAGGGTTATAAATAAATTGGCCAACAAATGTCTGGAATCTGAAAACCCTTATGCTCTTCTCCTCAGTGGTATGTGTCTTTTTGTATATTGCGACTGTTGGGTCTACGGATCGTTGACCTCCACCGACCGGATGGTTAAAGGAGAGGCTCTGATCAAAAGATCGGAAGATAGTGGATGGGAGACGGGGATATATGCGTACTCCATGTTCATGCGAGTGTTTTATGGAGATGGAGAAGTTTTGAACCGTGGGTACATCATCGATTGCGAATTTGCAACTCGAGTACGTGTTAAGATAACTACGAGACAAAGGTATGGACGGTCAGACAGACGGTGTGCACTGTTCTATAAGAAGCAAAAAGGATTAGATATCAAAGGGCTTTATAGATGTTCGTCTGCTCCGATAAAGATTGGGTTGAGTTGGTGGGACAATGGTTTCAAAGGTACAAACATCTGCGATACCTGCTTTTGGACCCTTGAGTCACTATTCTACTTTACAATTATGAGCGATAATTTCAGAATTTGACCCCATTATCTTTATGGAGATCCTTATTAATGTATAGTTTGTTAAATGTAGTTGATTATGTAGCAATCGACATTTCAAATAATGAAAAAAATAATCAAGTTATAAAACTACCGCATTTAATTATATTTACAAGGTGACAGTGGAAATATTATATAATCTAAACGGATGAAGTTGTGGCATGATAAAGTCGATAATTGATGGCCACTATTTAATGAAAAACAGAGCAAGTTAACCAAACATCGTAACTTTCCTTTGCATGGTATATATTTAACCATGATAGATGTTGATTTGATGTGGGTCTCGTAGATAAACACCCATAAGTGCCAGTTTGATGCAGGTTGGTGTGAAATTTTCTTACTGGTTTTAAGATGGTTTAGGAAATTAAATTATGATTTTGTAAATCTTTCTAGATATATGTGATTTTTTGAGTATATACAAACTTATTATGTTAAGGAAATTTAATGATATCAGCTGAGAGGATCATTGAATATTCTTCTTGTCTCTCATTTAATGTGTAAGCAATAAGCACAAGCCTACCAAATGAAACGTTCAAATAGTTTTTGTAAACCAATTGTGAGTTCTAATTTTTACACATTTTACTATTATTAATTCAAAGATTTTCTTTTACTGCTTCACACCTTTTACTCATCTATTTGGGAACTATTTAAAACCTTAGAAGCTTCATTTTTCTACCGCTTACTGAGAGAAAAAGACCTCTTTTCAAGATAATTTCTGCGAAAATTTCTCTGATTCTCAAAAATGGCTCCACAGACTTTTAGAAAAATTTCTCAAACCAACAACTCCATTCCATGCTTTTGGGACCTAAAACTCCTTTTGCGTGTTTGGATGTGTGTTTCATCCATCGGAGAACCAATAATCCAAATTATTTTGGTCGATGAGGATGTAATCTTTATTTTACTCTATAATCCGTTTTTATTTATTGGGTTATTGCATGTTTTATTAAGGTATTCGCTTATTGATTTAGGGTATGAAAATAGAGGCAATTGTTCCTGCAACTTTTATTGAGAAATTCTGTTTCTCTACAAGGTGTGAGGGTCGTTGGTTTAATCTTGCGAATGATCGAGTTGTACAAGCACTGGAATATGTGTCGTTGACCCCTCACGATTTCAAGCTCATATTTGGGTTAAACACATCTTTCTGCCTCACTTATGATAATATTGTGGAAGGTCATTTTATGCAATTTGAATTGTTTTCGGATATATTAGATGAGAGAGTCTATGATGAATGCTCTATAGGTAACTTTTAGTCTATACATTTGTTCCTTTATCGGATTATATTAATCATGTTATTTGCATGTGTGGTAGACATTATATTTTTAACTAAATAGATTAAGGTCTAGTTTTCTAAAAGATTTTATTTTTCTATTATAGATGTCCATGGTGTTGTTACACGTGTTGGAAACCTTCAACCTTATTGGACAGGACCAAAGCTGCAGTTTACAATTCGCGACCTGAGGTTAGTTAAACAAATGCTTGTAATCTTCCTCACATACGTTTTGTTGTTTGTCTCTGATAATAGAAATTGAAAATACATTTTTTCTAGTCTCGAGAGTCTTCAATGTTTATTTACCGGGGAAGATGCTAAGGAACTAATAGAAAGATTTTCGAAGGATGCTAATAGATATCTCTTTATGATTCTCCGGTGCTTCTACAGAAAGCAAGTACTGGGTATGATTAGAAATTCAATTTAGTTTTCTTTGAGAATAATTTCATGGTCTATTACATGTCTGGGTTTAGGATAGATGATACTTTTGATTTCTGTATTGTTTAAAATGTTAATGGTGTACGTATAAAATTTATTTAATTAGGTATAACTTGGCTCAAAGGAAACGAAGGGATGTCAACGATTATTTGCGATCAAACCAACAATCCAGACTTTAATGGATTTCTCAACTGGTTTTGGTCATAAACCTAATGCAACTCATTATGTAATATTCTTTATATGTTTTCCGGAATTCATACATATCATTTCTATTTTGTAGCTTTCCAAATCTGGTACCTCACCAATATCCTGAAGAAATTATGTCTTGGTTCAATATCTTCAAATTATGTACCTGTTTTAGAAGACCTTATTAAACTATATTTTTTGGGTTAGATGATCTTTTGATCGTCTTTATGTTTCTTTTAAAAACACATTTGTCGTTAATGTTTACAACTTTTCTGTCCACTATATATCGTAATCTCTTTGTTATTACATAAGTTAAATAACATATAGAATCTAACCCCGATAAATTTAGTTATTGTTAAATTCAAATATCAAAGCATATTTTTCATTTGTGATACGACAATAAAAGTATTTTGCTCATTTAAAGTTTTCATTTAATAACACATTGTAGGCATGGACCCCAAAAGAACCATATTATTATATTGCGACACGAATAATGAGTTGAATATTAGTCGTATCAATAGCGACAAATAAACGGCTTGGTTACTACTATACCCGAAGTAGAGAATTAGTCGCCCATGTACTGACCAATTTGTAATGGTCGCGACTAATGCTTCTGGTCCGACAATGGTCGTTAATCAGTCGTAAATCGACGACTAAAATGGCGACAATCATTTTTGGTTGTATATAAGCGACTAATACACATCCATATATCCGTTGTCGCAAAATAGTAGCAATCTTGTCCCCTAATAGTGGCCATATGTTACGACTACAAGTATGGTCGCAAGGTCCAGTCGCAAAAACGCTGTTTTCTTGGAGTGAACACATTTTTTATCGTTTTGAGTTAGGTGTACCTAATTTCTGCGACTGTTATTGGTAGTCGCCAAATAAGTCGCAAATCAGTCGCTAAAACGGTCACAAACTAAAACTCCAAACAAACCCTAAAACAAACCTTACAACCCTAAATTACAAACACAAATCCAATTACTAAAACTTCAAATACTTTAAAATTACTAAAACTAAAATTCAACACTTGTATAAACAATTCTTGTTTTCTAAATCTAATATTTTAAACCTTAACTTAAAACTTTAAACATAAACTCTCAGACCTTGTACCACAAACTATAAATCATACTCTAAACCTTAAGGCTTAAACTCTTAATCATAACCTATAAATCTAAATCTAACCGTTAATCACAACCTATGCATTTTTATTATTACACTTTGCTAATGAATATAAGATTTTGGGTGTATGATTTAGGGTTTATGATTTAGGATTTAGGAAAAAGAATAAAAACTAATCAAGATTCAATTTAGTTTAGATTTGGTTCGGTTTTGGATGAACAAATGTTTAGGGTTAAGGTTAATAAAATATGGTTTAGGGCTTAGGTTATCAAAAATGGTTTAGGGTTACTTTATACCCTAAAACCTCTTTTATATTTCTTTATCTTAGACTCTAAACCATAAGAAAGAATCTAGCGGAGATGGATAGTGGCTGACTTAGCCATGCAAAAAAAAAACGGTAGAAAATCCGTGATTAGAAGACCACTTATGAAAAGTTACAATTTTCCAAATCTATATTTTTCAAACATTAACCCTAAACTTTAAACCTAAACCTATACCCCAAACCTTAAATTATAATCATTAACCTTAAAGTCTTAATTATTGAAATTAAATCATAAACAATAAAACAAAATATAACCATCAATTATATATACATAAAATCAATACTAAGAACAATTTATATATATAAACCAAATCAATTCTTCAACCTGAATTGCACTTAAAGCTAGTTTGTAACCTGATAAATTGGAATCTAGATCTGGGGTTTATAAATTGACACGAAAGTGTAATATAGAATCTGATCAATTTAGGTTGAGCAAATTAGTTATCTGCAAAGAAATTTGGTTTAACTGATTTGTGAACTAATAAAACTTGCACTTAATGCTAGTTTAATCAGTTAAGAATTGCAAAGAAATATGGATTTCTAGGGTTTAGACTTAGTACAATCTCGCAACGAATGTTGGTTAGTTTTACATCTGTGTTTGAATTCTAGAACGGTTCTTAATTCGATCCTGACTGATTTGTTGATCTGCATGACATGATTTCCTGAGAACGTCCTTGACCTAGCGCTTTTAGTATTTGAAAAAATAAACTGATTTGCTGATATATAAACTGCTTTTTATTTACTGCTTTTTATTTACTGCTTATTGATTGCTTTGCTTAGCTATACTTGATACTCCATAGTCTATCGTAAGATTATTGAGTCTCTGTGGTTTGACCCCTATATACTACATTTGCCTGAGCACTTGCAGTGTAACTTAGAGAATTAACCTCTGAGCATATCAAGTTTTTAGCGCCGTTGCCGGGGACTCTTTTGAGTCTTCGATAGATTTGAGTTTAGAGTTTAGACTAGGTTTATCGTCTTAGTTATTAATTTTTTTTCCTTTTTGTTCTGTCTTTGCACGTTTCATGTTTGCGAGTAGACGACGTGCATCGACCAACACTCTACTGAATCGATCGACGCACCCATGAACTGAATTGATCGACACTTCCTGCACTGTAAGCTTTTCGAACACTCTCTTGGAGGAGAAGCTGCAAATTGGCTGAAGCAGATTCCACCTGGGACTCTAAATACTTGGGACACAGTTAAGAGGAAGTTTCTTAGACACTTTTATGATGATTCTATATCTGATCAGATGAGAGAGGATCTTCTACAATTCAAACAGGGACCTACAGAGCCTTTGAAAGCAGCGTGGGTAAGGTTTACACTACAAGAAATATCGGCATTAGTAGCACACTGAAAACGCTGCCATAGGGTTTTGGTAGCGTTTTCATGAACGCTATGTCAGCCGCAGCTATAATAGACCCCCCCTTACCATAGCGTTTTTTCAAGGCTATATAATAAATGAACATATTATAGCATTATATAATCGCTATCGGAAATTATTTTATAACACACTTGTAGTGCTAAGATGCAGTTTTCCATGGCTATATTTTTGTGATGTAGTATAAATTATGATAACACATTTTCAGTGCCAGTGAATATGTTTTCGTGACGTTTTGTTTGTCAAATTGAACACATATTATAGCATCTATCATATGAAAGTATTACCTAGCCCATTTGCGACTAATTTAACATTAATATCCAACTACAAATAATTTAAATTTGTTAAAATTAATTAATTTATGAAATTGTAATTAAACTTAAAAATAAAGATTCTGCTAAAAACAAAATTAATTTAAGAGAAAAAATTATATTTATTCATATATCTGAACCGGATATGGGTTTATTAGTTACAAATATTAAACCACACTTGACTACACAGACATGATTCATATCTTATTGACAATCAGAGTCGATGATCCTCTTAAACGTGCATGTTCTTCTTCGTCTTGCAAGTCCTTGCAAATCTCTACTGCTCCACCAATGTATCTGCTACTTTGTCATGACAAAAAGTTTTCAAAAAGATTTAAGTTGTGAAAAAGGATGGAACCTGCAAAACACACGCCTGCTCTTTTGCAGGCAACTGCAGTCATCATCATATGAGACTCATCGAGGGAGTGAATAAAATTTGGAGGAAAAGCTTTCCTTTGTCGCATGACAATGACCTGCAAAGTCAATACCCACAAAACTCTCTGAGAATAAGCCAGCTCCAGAATATGTTTAAGTACCGTGCCTTTTGTTTACAAGCAAAACGAAGGTAAAGCTGAGGCAGACCTGATCAGTTTCTTGCTGAAGCGATAAGGTTTGGAGTGATGTCTTTACCTGCATTCATTTCGATTAAAAAGACTTCCATCACATTTAATTTCAAGAGACAAGGGCAATGGTGTTTGCAAAATGTTTTCCTCTCTTTTCACACTAGGAAGACTTACGATTAACAAAGGAAAACGATATTTATTTAGCTTACAATACTAACATTGATGAAACTAAAGTAAAAAATAAAAAGGTAAAAGGAGGCATAAGAGCAAATCAACATTACCAGAGAAATATAACCCTTCTTTGCCAGTTATCTTTGCTACAGAATCCTCTGGCGCAAGGTCTCCTCTCAAGAAATGGATGTGTCCAGTCTCCTTGATTGGGTTTGATACATGTCTAATTATAACATGGGACATTGTTAAAATAAATCGGATAAATGTATAATTAACATCCACCAATATGATTAACAGAAATGAGTTGTAGAATCATCCAGGTATCTTAGCAAGTTTATACAGCTGAAACGAAGGGAAACATTGATGTTACCTGCAAGCTTCCTTGTTAAATTTCTTCTATTCGATCCCCTAGAAAGTCTTGAAAACCTCTGGCTCAACCCGGCAGAAATATGGACGATCTGAAGTCAGGAAAGGAAGACAACAAACATTAACACGTCATCGGAATTTCATCGAACAAGTTGTGGGTAAAAACAAACAAACCTCAACATCATCAGGGTCGTCGAAAATTTCGTCAGGGGTGACGAAAGTGAAGTCCTTCGCAAGCTTACAGCAAGCTCCACAACCTTCTATGCACCGACACGCCAATTCATGTTCTGCCGGAGAAACCGCTCGTCGACGTCGTCCTTGGCCAATTAGGTTGCGAGACTTGGGACCGCTTCGTGGCAGAGAAAATCGTCAAGGCCATTGGTGCCGTCAAGGGTTGAGATGTAATCGATGATTATAGATTTGAGAGTTTGAGCGGCGGGAGAGAGGAAGAGAAGTGAGGTTTAGGGAAACAAAATCGTGAAAGAGTTGTGACAAAAAAAGATAATCGTCATAGAGAAGAAGAAGATCGTACGGTTGTTATTGTACCATCTATGCAATCTGAGTGATTTTTTTTTTATTGGTTCTCATCTTATGGAGCTTATTTCTTTTAAAATCATTTTTAAAAAGTTTTTTTATTTGCATTACTAGTAATAATGTTACACACTAATAGATTTAAGATCAATTATTTAGTTTTTTAAATATATAATTTGGAGTTTTAAAAAAAATGATACACATATATAATAAAAGTTGTGTATACTAAACTATAAATAGATTAAATACTCGATAAAATTAATTACTTCTAAGTTTTGAAGTTACTATTTAAAAATATTAGTTTTATATATATTATATTTGCATAATATTTTGTGATTAAAATTTTAAGGTTCAAAATATGATTTATGGTTTGTTGAATCTTGATTTTGGATATGTTATGATAATATCCAAAATTTGCAAAGTTTATATAGCTTATGAAAGAATTTGCATATGTTATGATAATATCCAAAATTTGCAAAGTTTATAGCTTTTGAAAGAATTTGCAAATATTATTATATTTATAATTTACATCAATTACAAAAGGATTATATTTAGTTTATAGCTTATGATATGATTCAAGTTTGAAGTTTGGAGGTTAGGGTTTAGGGGTTTATGTTTAAGGTTTGAGATTAATGTTTGAAAAATATTAATTTTATGTATACACAATTAAGAATTTAAGGTTTAAAGTATGATTTATGGTTTTGGGGTATATGGTTAAAAGTTTGAGGTATAGGGTTAGGGTTCAAACCCTAAACCATATCTATACCCTAAAATTATTTTGTTTTTTCCAAAAATCACAACTTTCTATTTATCTTTTGTAAGTTTTAGTGTTTATAATTAAGGGTTGGAAGTTTATTGTTTAGGGTATAGAGTTAACGACTTAGAACGAGTGAATTCTTCAATTTTGTTCTAGGGTATATCTAGTGTTTAAGGATTGAAATAATATTAGTTTCTTTGTAGTTTTATAATTAAGTATTGAATACAAAACTAAATAAACAATGTTTTTTATAAAAATAAAATTTATACACACAAAGTCTTCAGTTATGTTCTAGGGTATAAATAGGGTATAAGGTTGAAATAATATTAATTTTGTATTATAATTAAGTATTGAACACCAAATTAAAAAAACAATTTTTTATAAAAATAATACGTTAAGTTAACGTATTATTTTTATAAAAAAATTGTTTTTTTAATTTTTTTATAAAAATACACACAAAGTCTTCAGTTATGTTTTCAAACCCGACCCGGACATCTAACCGGACTGTCTTCCGGATCATCGGGTCACTGGATCAACCGTGGATCGACCGCGGGTTGACCGCACGTCATAAATAAATAAGATTTATATATATATATAATTATATATAAACATATATTCCTAAAATTATTTATTTTTAAGAAAAATAATATATAAAGATATACATCATTTGCATTATTCTAACTATTATCTTTTTTTTGGGTCAAACCATTCATTCTTAGATTAATAAAACTTACTCCATCAAGAGAGGAGGGATTACAAGATAAGGAGCAAACAATGCCCAAAGTTTTGCTAAACAAGTGGTTACAAATAAAAGATAGGTGTAGATACATTTTATCGAAAGAAAACATGAGAAATCGAAGAAGACTAAGATTCCATGAAACTTTTGATCGACTGCACTCGACACACTCGCAAGTGCGTTAGACTCTGTACTAAAGACAGAGGAAATGTCTGCTACCAAGGCAGAGAAGGAACCTGCAACAAAGACAGGAGAGACAATAAATCGGCAGGAAAAACCTTGCAATACCGGTAAGTCTTGAACCTCCCAACCACTTAAGATAAGTGGAATATATGGAAAGAAACACACAATAATTGTCCAAAGAAACCAGATTCATAAAGAAAATGGAACAAATTCTGCATATTGCAGTAATGGATCGCATAGAGGCGATATCAATGGCAATAACAGGTACAAGAGGAGCACCTATAGACATTACCGGAAAAACTAAAGTCCCGACCACCAAGAGAAAGGATCTGCAACCTGCAGTAATAAGGGAATCTAAGGCAGATGGCAAACAGTTCGGGACTATGGTATTAGGAACAAAATTCCATCTTAGAAAGGAATTTGAAACCTGCCAAATCACCGAGAAGGGGGGGTATGTGGTGAGGTCGTGAGCAGCGAAGGCTGTGATAATTACTGGAGAAGAGGAAATCTCGACCCAAACAGACAGAGAAAGGGCCCCATGAGGTGGTGAAGATAGTGATGACGGTCGAACCAGAGATGAAGACACGAACAAAATATGAATTAAGAAATTTGATATAAAATCAATAATTTAAGTCAAACACCATGCAACGATTAAAAAAAAAGAAATACGAAAGTTTGTGGGGCTGAAAGATGAAAGGTCTCGCCAGAAGAACTTCTAAGAATGTTTTAACTACTAAAAACCTATATTTATCACAATCAAACACTCTCTTTGATTTAAAAAGTTCAGAAATATTCATTATCCGGGTCAACCGGTTCGACCGATCCACTGGGTCGCAAATAAACCACGGGTTTTTCCGGATTTTTCTGGGTTTTTAACTCAACGGTTTTTGCATATGACCCAACCCGGAATGTCTGCCGGGTCACCGGGTTTACCGGTCCGACCGCGGGTCCGGGTCGGGTTTCAAAACATCGTTAACTTTCTTATAACCAATACCCTAAACTCTACAATACACTAATCACTATATCAAATACCATAATCTCTCCAATACCTTAAACCCTCTAATACCCTAAACCCTCCACACCCTAAATTCTAAATCAAATATTTATGAGACATTTACCTTTACATTTTAAAAAAAATTTATATTATTAAAATTACTTATAATATTACAAGTTATCAATTTGTATTTTTATTCAGTTTCGAAAATTACAAACAAACAAATAATATTTTAATTCCTAACCCCTAAATATACCCTAAAATCAAAATCAAAATCAAAATCAAAATTGTGTATGTTTCTAGCTCTTTTATTTTAAAAGTTGATATGTTTAATTAAAATTTTATTTTATATTTCTTTTTGTTTTCTAGTTTTTAATAAAAATTGCTTTTATAACTTGTTATAACAAAAAGATACATGTTATGACAAAAAATACAATCAACTGTTATTTTGGTAGTGTTAACAAATTGCCCGGGTGAGGATGAGATGGATTCTGAGTTTCTTGTGGAGGAGGTGAACTTGAAGCCGTCCGCTGATGTGCAGATGGATATGGACCGGAGATTCTATGATCCTGAAAATTGAGACCAGACATCAGTCGGTTGCACATAATCATTTCACTGCTGCTTCACATTCGTGATTACATCCTATTGAAACCCACAATGACATTGTCTCAGATTGAAGGGAAGTTATCTCGTATCCTCAATTCAGGGTAGAATTAAAAATTGAATAGCATCCCAGCAAGTGATAACCATAGGACCTTCCATCCTTTTTGTCATCGGTTTCTTCTGTCCCTGTTCAAGAAGCATTAGTACGTAGATGGATTCATCAACTGTGCATATGCCATTTAGAGCCATCAAATGGAAGTGAAAAAGCTTGCAAAGTAAATCGAATTTTTACCATCTAGTTTATCCGAGCTTTTGGATTGACAAATACTGAAAACTCTTGTCTTCATATGAGACTTAAAGATGAGTCTTATGTAAGTTGAATCGAAAAATATAATAACTTGAGACCAACAGAACAAAACAGTGAAAACTAATTAGAAGTCCGGAACACACCCGTACTGAATCAAAATGATTCATAACTCTCTGTGAACGGGCTGCAAAATCCTCTTTGAAATCCTTCTGAACATTACAGAGCAAACCAATTAGAAGAGGCAGTAAAATGGAACACCCAACCATAATATTTCAGTTACCTGTAATCCAATATGCAAACGCTTGCCACCTCTGTGATAAGGAACAAGAACAAGTCGTTTGGGAAGGTACTCTTTGCAGACAAGCGGCTCTACTCTGCGTGTGTGAAACACAGAGCATAGTTTTGGTGTTTCTTACTTGCAAACGAACGTAATAGAGAGAGAGAGAGAGAGTAATAGAGAGAGAGAGAGAGAGAGAGAGAGAGAGAGAGAGAGAGAGAGAGAGAGAGAGAGAGAGAGAGAGAGAGAGAGAGAGAGAGAGAGAGAGAGAGAGAGAGAGAGAGAGAGAGAGAGAGAGAGAGATCATAAACTAGCTAGACAATGTTTTCACTACAAAAAAATGGACATTCATAGCGTTGGAAATATGCTATCATATGTCATTGATAGCGAATTATCAAACGCTATGTCTGCCCCAGCTAAATGATAGCATTTTTTTACGTGCTATAATATGTGACCCATATAATAGCGCCGTATTTTGACATGCTAGGTTCACCTTATGATAGCTTTTGTTTTAGATGTTGTAGTACTTTAAATTATAGCTCATTATTAAGGCTATGATATACATTGTATCAGTTTTTAATATGCTATTTAATATGCAATTAAAATCTATTTTGTTGCAAATTGAATTTATATAAAAAATAATATTCAAAAAATGTTTCAAATATGCTTTCATTAATAAACCAATATGTATTTACTCATTACAAAATCAGTAAACAAATCAAAACATGAGAGAATACTAATCACAACCTTGAGCTCCTATTTCCTTCTCGACCTTAGCCTCTCAGTATACTCTTCATTCTCTCCGTCAATCCTTTTTGATCTGTATCCCGCCCACTTTGAGCAATTGTTCTGAGGCAGTCTATAAGTTCTCCCTCTGATCATACCCTCATCTGAAAAAAAGAAATCGATTCAAAATCAGGATCACTATCAAGACACTAAGCATATTTTTATTGCATTAAGAAACCAAAACAAGACAACATACAACCATCTGTAATACAAACTATCTGAGATCATACATAGATTTCATGTGAAGGATAGATTTCATGGTATGATTGTTGTCGCCGCAGCTGTGAAGTAGATTTCATGGTTTAAAACCTATTAGTTGTTTGACAGAAGAAAACAATGAGTTATATATGTTGTTTGTAAGTGATTCAAATAATACAGTAAAGTATCTCAAATACTGAATGAAGTGACAAAGCATCTACTTATCTTTGTTCACGTGAACTCACGACAGACCACTACACAGAATTGGTTGGTTTTAGACGTTTTCTGCTGGTTTTTGTGTTTAAAATTACTTAAAAAAAGGAAATCCAAGACACCGTTCGTCTAATTAAAGTAAGGTATTCTTAGGAAGTATTAGAGTGGATAATGGGCTTACGTGTAATTGATTCTGTGAGACTTAGTCGGGTCAATCTAACACATCATCATCCTTCAAACATTCTGCCAAATCATCTTCAGCTGTAGCATCTTTCCTCTCGAGACTGTAAGCAAAGACATCAGTTAATAAGATATTGCTTCAAGATGATTGTTTTTAATATTAACATTGATTCTTAAGCAAGCCAGAGAACAAGGCTTGCCTCGTTGACAAAATTGATTCTCGCATTGTCAAGTTTTGTCTCGATGCCTCCTTCAAAATTCGCTATGAGTTTTTGGTGTGATGTTCCTGTAAACAAGAGATATAACTTCAATTGAGTTTGGGTGCAAGACTTGTCCTTATGAAATATCAAAACTTTAGGATTGGTTAGTGAACATATGCTTCCTTTCAACTCTAAATGGTTTGCTTCAAGCCCTTCCATAGTACTCTTGAAATCTTCTAGATGATGCCCGACATCGTCCTTGAACTTTTCATGGATCTTTCTCATTTTCTCTTGTTGCTCTGTAAATACGGTCAGGTTATCAGTGAACACAGTAGATCACGACTGTTCTTGCATATTCTCATTAAGCATGTGGACATATGAAGACAGTTCAACACTCTTAAGACAAGACATGCAAGTGTATTTTCTCTTGTTGCTCTGTAAATACGGTAAGGTTATCAGTGAACACAGTAGATCAGTGAGCAATAGAATGGATTTACCTCAACTTCATTGCCATATATTGAAGCACAATCAATATGCTGATACCCATCTGCATAAAACGAAAAATGATTTTTCAGTTCTTCAACTATGAAGACTAATCGCCAATTCAATCCCTAAATCCCGAAATCATGAAATCTATGTATGTTGAGTTTCAAAACAAGACAACATACAAACACTGACAGAAAATAAAATTTCTGTAAATATCTGAGATCAAACCATGAAATCTATCCTTCACAGCTGCGGCGACAGCGTCTCCGACGACGCCATGAGCAGCCTGCCATGTCCCTAAACCGACTGATGGGATCTTTGCTCCGGTGTTAAGTTCGAAGAATCCGATTTCATTCGCCATTTTCAGAGAAAATGTTCCTGACTTAAAATTCCAATCGAATCTGAGACAAAATGAATCTCAGATTAAGGTTTTAAAAGGGGTGCTTCTGAATCGAAAACAAAGATAGAAAATCGTTACCTCTTCGTAAGCCCTAGGGTTTTGTAGAGTAGGAGGGGGTTGGAAGAAGAAATTAGGGCTTGGGTGAGGAGGAGGACGGCGGACTTTGAGGAGGAAGAGAGGAAAGCATATCGGGGAGAAACGGACGAGGAAAAGAGGAAGGAGGCTAGAGATGAAAAATGTTTGATCTGTGGAAGAAGACATAACACAAAAATTAAGCTTTTACCTTTTTTTTTTAAGTCACTAAATAAGTTTTTGCTAAAACCAAAAAGTTAGAGGGAAAAGTTTCCGCCAAAACCAAAAATTTACTAAGTATTGGCGCCTATGATAAAAATTAGGCTCTAAAATCATTTTTTTGTTTATGTTTAGTAAAATTTGCGTTTAGCATTAGTATAATGCTATTATACAAAAACCAAAATCAGAAAATAATATATTATAGCACTTCTGAAAACTGTGCTATTATAATCTGCTATCAATGCCACTTTTTTTTGTAGTGTTTATTTCAATGAAGACTAACCCATATGCAACAGGATCACAGGGGTGAAAAATGTTGAACATTCGACGACAAGCTAGCATCTCTTCTCTTCAGTAGCATTCTCCTCTTCCCAGTAATCTTTTCCCTTACTAAGACATGTTAAACAGCTTTTACACCATCTAAAGATACTTTGTAATTCAGTAGCAGAGCAAAGAACATACAAGAAAAAATGAGAATTGAGCCAATTATCTTTAGATGTTTATCCATGGCTTTCTTGTTTACCTTATACCGGTGTTACGTAAAAACCCAAAAACAACTGAAAACTCTACTGAACAAGTATTACCTATCCCAAGACGTATATTTCGAAGGGCGAGGAAGTCTCCAAGAGGAGACCCAACTGCAAAGAAAGTGTCAACCTGAGAAGGATATACAGTTAAAAGTTAGTGACATCTTCTGTCAGTGTAGTTTCTGAATGAGAAGGAGATATTTAATTCTACCACACCTTGAACTCGAGCTTTCGGTACTTAATACAAGGAGTAAAGCTAGAAGGTGTTTGAGAGCATTGGGAAAGGAATAACTTGAGCTTTGGTTAAGGCATTCGACACCGGACCTAAGAAGAGACAGTTTCAGACGTTTTACATTTGGCTTAATGAAACCACAAGCTTAAGAATAATAAGTAGTGACGGTTTCAGACTTTCAGATATGTGATATAGGTAATCAAAATTGCATCAAAAACTTAACTATATGTGTCCTTTTGCGGTATTACTGAGCTTACAATAAGATTATCGTCTCCTTTCGACTGCAAAGAGAAAGGCGATTATCAACGAATTCCACTTCAAGAGTGTTGTGTTATGAAGGTCCTGTTGGATCTCCTAGGATCTAGGGTTTGATATATTGAAATCAACCAACCTCGTTCTTACCTTTGAAATGGCAGCGGAATGAGAATGGTGAACGAGATCAGTGGAGCAACACAGATGCCTTGCCTCTACCAGATACACACGCACACAAGCTGGAAACGGGATGCTAGTGCCGGATCAATGGGAATCGAATCTCTCTGGTGTTTCTACTCTTTCTGTCAGGAAAAGTCGACGGCTCCCTGTTTAGGTCGAAAAACTCGTGTTTTATTCAACCTAAAACATGCTTAACGGGCTAGACCAGATTAAGTCTTAATTCGGAAAGCCTTTCCGAAAACCCGTACTGTGTCGACCGACACACAAGCTGTGTCGATCGACACAACACCATTTTATCGATTATAATGTGTATCCAATACACAT
The DNA here is from genome assembly GCA_030180135.1 of Orychophragmus violaceus. Lineage (NCBI taxonomy): Eukaryota > Viridiplantae > Streptophyta > Magnoliopsida > Brassicales > Brassicaceae > Orychophragmus > Orychophragmus violaceus. The sequence goes on from CM058233.1 coordinate 44,562,379, forward strand.
TAATATGATCATTACCATAATGATCATTCCCATGTCGTAGCTTCCAGTTTGCTTAGGTGTGTGACCCTATAGGATCATATAGTACTGGTAGTAAGTCCATAACTTACAGATTGCAAGAGGCTTCTAGCAAAACATTGCAACCGCCCAGTACTATACGAATGTCTGATCTCGACACACAACTATCATCAGGAGTGAGTACACGTGTGATTTCAGGACACTATCCCAACACGACATGGGAATGATCATTATGGCAATGATCATATTAATGTGTATTGGATGCACATTATAATCGATATAATGGTGTTGTGTCGATCGACACAGCTTGTGTGTCGGTCGACACAGTTCGGGTTTTTCGAAAGGCTTTTCGAATTAAGACTTGATTAAGTCTGGCCCGGTTAATTGTGTTTTAGGTCGAATATAACAAGTAAGTTTCGACCTAAACACTTGGCGGTCCACTTTTCTTGAAAGAAACAGTAGAAACACCAGAGAGAATCGATTCCCCTTGATCCGGCACTAGCATCCCGTTTCCAGCGAGCGTGCGTGTGTATCTGGTAGAGGCAAGGCGTTTGCGTTGCTCCACTGATCTCGTTCACCATCTCAATTCCGCTGCCAGAAAGGTAAGAACGAGCTTGGTTTTCATTCAATATATCAAACCCTAGATCCAGTGGGATCCAACAGTGGTATCAGAGCATGTTAGGGTTTAGCTATTGAATCTGGTGAAATTAATTCGAAACTTGAAGTTGTTGGATTGAATTTTGCCTGTTAAAATCGTTTTATTGAATGTTAATCTCGGATTTTGTTCATGTTGAAAACGAAGATGTTGTTGAAATCGCACTGTGTCGATCGACACAAAGCGTGTGTCGGTCGACACGCCGCGAAACAAAAACGTAAAATTTTAGGGTTTGTCGCAGGGTGTCGATCGACACAAAGCGTGTGTCGGTCGACACAAGGCGAAAATCCGCATATAATTTTAGGGTTTCGATCTGAGATCGAGTACCTGTTTTCTTGCTGTGTCGGTCGATACACTGGGTGTATCGGTCGACACAGGCAAAGCAATTAGATAGACTGGTTCAATTGGATTGAACTGGTTATCTCGCTCGGTTAATTTTAATTAACCAAATTGGTTCTGGTTTGGTAATGTCGATCGACACACAGTGTGTGACGATCGACATGGACCATTAAACCGAATCGGTTCAATTGGATTGAATCAATTGTGTAAATTCGATCCGGTTTGACCGGTTATCGAAAATCGGTTTAAGTATGGTTGCGTCGACCGATGCAAATGGTTGGTGTCGATCGACACAACATTCGCAGATATACTGGTTGGACCACAAATTTGCAGATACCAGAAAATTTTAATCCTAAAAGTTCTAGATGAACCTAATCTATTAAATCTGAATGTTTTAAACTAAATTAATAACTTCTTGGACGTATATTGGATATGTATCAAGATAAAATATTTCATTTCCTCAACTAAATATCAAGTGATCTTGATGTCTTGCCCGATCTCGTCTACTGTCACGACTCGTGTTATTGTTGGACATCCTTGGAGTCCTTGGTGTCCACAGCAACATAAGAAATGCAGGTGATCATTGATAGATTTGCAGTGCAACTATTAATGATCACAAGACAGAAGAGATTGGTTTTACTTGACTAGGCTGTCAGAAGTTCTGGGCCCAGAGACATCAGAGTGGATTAAACATAGTTTGTCTTATCCACGACCAGGAGTTGTACTGGGTACAATTAGCAATGATTTGCTTACCTAGATGACTGAAGTTTGAGTAACGGCGAGTCGCCCACTCGAATTTTAGTAATCTGAGGATCTTGGCTCATTGTATTCATCTAAGGAAACATAGTTTTGAATACAATGCGAGTTTTTCTTATTAGATAAGAATTCTCATTTCTTGAGCATTATAACTAAAACTCTAACTCTTTTAATTATAGCTATGTCTGTCTCAACTCACATCAACACTTTCTCACTAAGATCCGTCCTTGAGAAGGACAAGTTAAATGGATCTAATTTCTTGGAATGGTATCGGAACCTGAGAATAGTTCTCAGGCAGGAGAACAAGGAATATGTCCTTGAAAGAGTTCTCACCGAGAGGCCACGTTCCAATGCCCCGCAGACAGAAAAGAATGCTTGGGATAAGCATTCAGCTGATGTCAAAGATGTTAATTGTCTAATGCTGGTGACTATGAACTCTGAGCTGCAGAAGCAATATGATAACGTGATGTCACCCATTGAGATGATTAACAGCCTGAAAGCTTTGTTTCAGGAGCAAGCTCGCACAGAGAGATACCAGACGGTTAAATCTACCATGGATTGCAAGCTGGCTAAGGACAGTCCAGTAAGTCCTCATGTCCTTAAAATGATGGGTTACATTGATAACCTGGGGAAACTGGACTGTGCCATTAGCCAGGAGCTAGCCACTGACATGATTCTGCAGTCTTTGCCGTCGTGTTTTTATCAGTTCATCATGAACTACAACATGCAAAACATGACTAAGACATTGACTGAGTTGCACGGCATGCTGAAGACAGCAGAGCCGAATCTCAAGAAGGCTACTCCCAGTTTCCTGATGGTACAAGGGGGTAAAAGGTTTAAGAAACCGAAGAAGGACAAGGGAAAGGCCCAGGTGAAGTAATTTCTAGCAGATCCTAATCCAATTAGGCAATCCTGGTCTAAATTCCGAGCCTAGGATCTAGGGTTCATGTAATTGAATCTAGGGATCTCAGAATTACCTGGTGATTAGCAGCGGAAGATTTGCAGATAATCGAGATCTAGAGCGCCTCAAATGCTGCGCCTCTACTGGTATCAAATATGCATTCACTGGATCATTACATTAATGATCAACCTCGTCTTTAACGCCCAGTTTTCTTAGGTGTGTGACCTGTAGGATCATATAACACTAGCAATGAGTTCTTAACTCATTGATCATAAGTGGCTTCTAGCAAAGCATTATGACTACCTAGTATTATATGATTGTCTCATCTCGACAATACAACTATCACTTAGAGCAAGTACAATAGATTCCAGGACATTCCCAACAATCTCCCACTTGTACTGGAATCATCTATTCCCATAATCCCTTCGTCACTATATCTCGATCTGGCATAAGGCAAGAACTGTGTCACCCTTATTTAGCCAAGATCATGTTCATCGAACTCCGATTTATACTGACAAGACAAACGACTGACAATCACTTCGTTTGAGTGTGGCCACACATTTCTCAGTATCAAATCTTCGATGGGCCCTGAGATATTTATCTCCTGTTATATAGGAGGGACAAATCCCATCTTGTTCCATCCCTGTTTCTTCATACACTTCATGATACGCCCAATCAATGCCTTTATAGTCACCAGTTACGGCTGACGTTTGACAAGGTTAAAGCGGACCAATTCATATGTAAGAAAACATGATGAACTCAGGTCTAAGGACTATACTCTATAGTCGTAATGAAAACTCTCATGACACTTATATAACTATCCCGTAGAGTTCTCATCAGTGGGTCATGTCCGATCCTGTGTTCTCCAACACATATCTATGTGATTGACTTTAATACTCTTATTAATGACTCCATGAAACTTAGTCATCAGTCACCTCACATACTAGTCTCACGCGGTTGTTAATGTCCCACTTTAACAACCTCGACCAGGGACCAACATAATTTATGTCATTTATTATCTATAGGGTTTCATGATCAAATCACATACTTGATGACCTATAAAATGTCATAAATTACTTTGAGACTATTATTTAATAACCATTATTAAATAATACAGATGTCAGATTTCAATAACATAATCAAATTATGTTTATAAGAACATCATATCATAACTAAAATTAATAACAATGACTCCCACTAAAATTAAGATCACATCTTAAGACATCTAATGCCTTTAGCTGTAGCCTGACCCTCATTCGCCCTTGCTCAGCGTGTGTCGAAAGACACTGCGTCTTGCTAAGAGTAATACCAAGAGTCATTTGCACGAAGCCTTTCTTGGAATCCTGCATATTGGACATGTGCAAGGCCTTATCACTATAAGTATCTTGACACAATCCAATTAGCTTATCCAATCTATCTCTATAGATTCTTATTCCAAGAATGTATACGGTTTCTCCCATAATTTTATCGAAAAACAACTTTCGAATCAAGTCTTAACAGACTGAAACAATGGAATTTCATTTCCGAGAAGTAGTATGTTATCAACATACAATACTAGAAATGCAACTACGCTCCCACTAGTCATCTTGTAAACATTCGGTTCCTCTTCATTTCTGATAAAATCAAACATTTTGATTACTTTATCAAAACGAAGATTCCAACTCCGAGATGCTTGCTTCTATCCATAAATGGATCGATGAAGCTTGCATATCTTCCTAGCTTCATTAGGATCAATGAAAACTTCAGATTATGTCATGTACACATTCTTTTCTAGAATTCCATTAAGGAAAACTGTTTTCACATCCATCTGCCAGATCTCATAACCATTATGAGTGGCGGTTGCTAGGAGAATCCGAATGGACATAAGCATGGTGTCTGGGAATAGGTTTCTTCACAGTTAATACCATGAATTTACTTGAAACTTTTTCCACCAATCCAGCTTCGGACATCGCCATTCCGGATCCAGCGGCCTTCAGCCACTTTTGGAGTCAAGGCCCATCATTGCTTCTTCAAATTTCGCAGGCCCGTCACTTTCGATGATCAGTAGATCACGGCAATTGGTTACGAGAAATCCCCATTTCTCGGGTTCGTGACGGATCCTTTTGGATCTGCGAGCTTCAGTCTTGTGTTAAAAGTCACGCACATATCTCATATGTAGACTATTACCACGATCTAATTAACCAAGATTTAAACCGTAGTTAATTAAATCATAAACCAAAGTATTTTGGTTCGCGATCTGTGTCGATCGATACAACCTTTGTGTCGATCGACACTTCTACAGAAACTCGCCTTTTCAATGTATATCGAATATACATTCACCAAGTCCTTTATAAACTTTAGGCACCACAGGTGCAGGTTCTACAACTTTTTGTAGATCCAACTGCTGCTCTTCCTCATCAGGTTGAGCAGTCTCCTGTGTTTTTCGAATTTCTTCGAGTTGTACTTTTACTCCCACTGTTCTTCTTGGAAAGAAAGTCTTTCTCAAGAAAACATAGTTCCGAGCAACAAACAATTTGTTCTCAAACTAGTCGTAAAAGTAACATGCCTTGGTTTTGTTAGGACAACCAATGAAGTAGCACTTATCAGATTTGGGTGTGAGCTTATCAGAGATTAGACGTTTTATATAAGTCTCGCAACTCCAAATCTCCATGATGGATAAATCAGAAACATTTCCATTCCACATCTCATGTGGTATCTTTGTAACTGATTTTGATGGAACTCTATTTAAAGTAAACTCAGACATTTCTAGAGCGTATTCTTAGAAGGATAATGGAAGATCTAAGTGACTCATCATTGATCGAACCATATCTAATAAAGTCCGATACAGGAGGAGTGAATTGTGAAACACTTTCACAATCTCTCAGATGATCACTAAATTCTTGACCTAAGCATTCACCTCCATGATCTCATCGTAGAGGTTTAATACCTTTGCCAAATTGATTATGTACTTCATTTTGGAACTCTTTGAACTTTTCAAAGATTCTGACTTATGCCTTATAAATAAGGCATAACCGTACCTTCTGAAAATATCAGTAAAGGTAATGAAGTACTGAAAATTTCCTCTAGCATTTGCGCTTATCGGGCCATGTACATCCGTATGTATAAAGCCCAATAATCCTCTGGCCCATTCATTTTATCCGTTCGTTCGCAACCTGTATCGATCGTTGCATACATGCATCGATCGACACTACCTTTGTTGAAAAGGGCCTCTGTCGTTTTCCAATAAACAAGATTCACTTTACTCATTATGATTCATAATCAAATGAGACCAAAAGCCCATCACTATGGAGCTTCTGAATCTGTTTCTCATTTATTTGGCCCAAAACGACAATGCTAGAAAAAAGTTTGATTCGTATCATTTGACTTGAATCTCTTGGTATTTATGTTATAGTTAGGCACATTCTGGTTTAGAACATAAAGTCCATTCTCTAATGGATTGCTACTATAAAATATATCAATGTAATCAAATGAATAACACTTATTCTTAATTTGAAAACTGATATCCTTCCATATCCATACAAGGAATAGAAATAATCTTTCTGCTCATAGCAGTTACATAGTAGCAGTTTTAAGTTCAAAACATGCCATAAAAGGAAAAACAAATGAAATACTCCTACGGTTAATGCAGCAACTCTTGCTCCATTCCCACTCATAGGTCCACTTGTCCTTTCTCCATAGTCCTACTTTTGCTCAGGCCCTGCACATTTTCACAAAATATGAGTACCACAGCTGGTGTCCAATACCCAATAAGTAGGACTATAAGAAGTAACATTTACTTCTATAACATAATACCTGAAGAAGAAGTCTCGTACGTCTTCTTCAGCTTCTCATAATCTTCCAAGAATTTATTGCAGTTTCTTTTCAAATGCCCATAACCATTACAATAACGGCACTTAACATCTTCAGAAGGACTGGTTTTAACCTTAGGAACATGCCCAGACTCGCTTGGATTCACAATCGAGCTCGTCTTGCCATCACCTTTGTTCTTACCAAGTTTCTTAAACTTTTTACCCTTTTGTACCATAAGGACATTTGGGGTGTCCTTCTTGATGTTAGGTTCAGCAGTCTTAAGAATCCCATGCAATTCAGTCAACGTCTTCGTCAAGTTATTCATGTTATAGTTCATAACAAATTGATCATAGCTTGACGGCAGTGACTGTAGAATGATGTCAGTAGCCAACTCTTGGCTAATGGGACAATCCAGTTTCCCCAGGTTATCAATATAACCCATCATCTTAATGACATGAGGACTAACTGGTTCGCCCTTTGGTAGCTTGCACTCAATCAGAGATCTAACCGTATGGTATCTCTGAGTTCGTCCCTGCTCCTGAAACATACTTTTCAGGCCTGTGATCATCTGTATTGGCGACTCCACGTACTCATATTGCTTCTGCAATTCCGAGTTCATGGTAGCCAACATGAGACAACTCACATCCACCGCATCATTAGAATGCTTATCCCAAGCATCCTTTTCTGACTGCCAGGCATTGGCTCGGTACTTCTTGGGGAGAACGTTCTCAAGGACATAGTCCTTTTTCTCCTGTTTGAGAACAATTCTCAAGTTCCGATACCATTCAAGAAAGTTTGATCCATTTAACTTGTCCTTCTCAAGGATGGATCGCAGGGAGAAATTGTTACGATGGTTTGTGCTAGACATAGCTGAAAAACAAGGGAGGTTTTAGTTATGATGTTCAAGAAATGAGAAGTCTTAACTATTAAGAAAACTCGCATTATATTCAAACAATGTTTCCTCAGATGAATATAATGATCCAAGACCCATACTTCACTAAACTTGAGTGAGCCATTGGCTATCACCCAAATTTTAGCTATCTAGGTAAGCAACAACTTTGCTAGTTATATCCAATATAACTCTTGGTTGTGGATCGACATCTCATGCCCAATCCACCTGATGTCTCTAGGCCCAAAACGATTTTGATAGCCCAGTCAAGTAAACCAATCTCTTAAGTCATGTAATTGTTGACGCCTTGCACTGCAAGCCCATCAACACGATTACTTCCTGCCTTACTCATGTAATTGTGGATACCTTGCACTGCAAGCCTATCACTCAATGAAACGAGTCTTGACAGTTGACAAGATTGGAAAGACATCAAGTATCACTTGATATTTGATTGAGGAACAGAACCTTTTAAAACGTTCAGTTTTATCATGTTTTAATTCTTCTAATTGATTTATCTTGCTTTGGTTCTATGATTTCAGGTTCCATAACCTAATCATCGATTCTGTTGTCGACCGACACTACTATAGTGTTTACTGACACAGAATAACCAAAAGTAATCCGCGATAACCGATCAATCCAATTGATCCGGTTTTGAATATCGGTCAGTGTCGATCGATGCTACATTAGCATCGATCGATACCAACCCGATCAAACCAATCGCAATTAAACCATTCACAGCTTTCAACCATCATTAACCAAGCTCGATAACCGGTCCAATCCAATTGAACTGATTCATCAATCTCGCGAGGTTTGTGTCGATCGATGCAACGCTTGTGTCGATCGACACTAGGCGAAAACTAAGGTTTATTCGGGTTTTCGCCCTGCATCGATCGATGCCGGATTGGCATCGATCGACACCATGCGAAAAACCCTAAATTTTATTCGGGTTTTCGCCCTGTGTCGATCGATGCCGGATTGGCAACGATCGATACCATGCGAAAAACCCTAAGACGTTTTCGAACAAACCCTAAACTAGGTTTTTCATGAAAACGAATTTTAGCAAGTTTGTATCAACCATACACAGATTCAGATTCAACTAATCTAATCAACATGCTACAGATTCAATGGAACCCTAAAGCTCTGATACCACTTAAGTAATTTCTAGCAGATCCTAATTCAATTAGGCAATCCTGGTCTAAATTCAGAGCCTAGGATCTAGGGTTCATGTAATTGAATCTAGGGATCTCAGAATTACCTGGTGATTAGCAGCGGAAGATTTGCAGATAATCGAGATCTAGAGCGCCTCAAATGCTGCGCCTCTACTGGTATCCACACGCACACAAACTGGACAGCAGGGATGCTAGTGCCTATAGAGATCCAATCTCTTCAGAGGTTTCTATCTGTGTTCTGGTGGCTGTGAATTAGGTTAGCAGCAGTTTAGGTCGACCATATATCTTATATATGTTGACTTAAACCATAACGGAATTAACCAACGATTAAACCGAATTAATCTGATTAATCCGCGAGTTGCATCGATCGATGCACTATCTGCATCGATCGACACTGCCCCAGAATATTGATATCGAATGCATATCAAATATGCATTCACTGGATCATTACATTAATGATCAACCTCGTCTTTAACGCCCAGTTTGCTTAGGTGTGTGACCCTGTAGGATCATATAACACTAGCAATGAGTTCTTAACTCATTGATCATAAGTGGCTTCTAGCAAAGCATTATGACTACCTAGTATTATATGATTGTCTCATCTCGACAATACAACTATCACTTAGAGCAAGTACAATAGATTCCAGGACATTCCCAACACCAGGTTGTCGAGACTGAAAGTCAAGACAAGCCCAAGCCCAAGCCCAAATTCGGGCCTTCTCCTGAGGATAAGTGCAACTACTCCAAGCAGTTGGGGCATTGGAAGAGAGACTGCAAGAAGTTCAAGGAAGATTACAAGAAGCTGAAAAAGACGTATGATGCGTCTGATTCATGTATTTATGTTATCGAACTTAATGTTATATCTTCTCGTTCTACTTCGTGGGTATTGGATACCGGCTGCGGTGCTCACATTTGTACTGATGTGCAGGCACTAAGAAACAGTAGGACGCTGAAGAAAGGACAAGTAGAGCTACGGGTCGGAAATGGAGCTAAGGTTGCTGCACTGGCCGTAGGCACCTACGAGTTGTCCTTACCTTCGGGCATGGTTTTAATTTTAAATAATTGCTACTTTGTACCTGCGATTAGCAGAAACATAATTTCAGTTTCCGTTTTGGATTTGGAAGGTTTTCATTTTGCTGTTAAGAATAAAGTTTGTTCTTTTAATCGTGATGGTACGTATTATGGTAGCGCCCCATTAGATAATGGGTTATATGTATTAGACCAAGAAATGCCTAACTTTAACATAAATACAAAGCGGTTTAAGTCCAATGACGAAAACCCGACTTTCTTATGGCATTGTCGTTTGGGCCATATCAATGAGAAACGCATCCAAAGGCTCCATCGAAATGGGCTTCTGGGCTCATTTGATTTTGAATCATGTGAGAAATGCGAATCTTGCTTGGTGGGCAAAATGGCTAGAGCCCCTTTCAACAAACCAAATGAAAGGGCCAGTGACTTATTGGGCCTTATTCATACTGATGTATGTGGGCCGATGAGTACTGTTGCCAGAGGAAATTACAAGTACTTCATTCACTGATGACTTCAGTAGGTATGGCTATGTCTATTTGATGAGACACAAATCAGAATCCTTTGATAGATTCAAGGAATTCAAGAATGAAGTACAGAATCAACTTGGCAAAAGTATCAAAGTTCTGCGATCGGATCGCGGAGGAGAATACTTGAGTCAAGAATTCAGCGACTATCTGAGCGAGTGTGGAATTATTTCACAACTCACTCCTCCTGGTACACCCCAATGGAATGGAGTGTCAGAGAGGAGGAATCGAACCTTATTGGATATGGTTCGGTCTATGATGAGTCATTATAATCTTCCATTATCCTTTTGGGGATACGCTCTAGAAACGTCTGCGTTTACACTGAATAGGGTACCATCTAAATAAGTGGAAAAGACACCACATGAACTGTGGACTGGGAATGTTCCTAGTCTGTCTTTCCTGAGGATTTGGGGTTGTGAGGCTTATGTCAAACGTTTAATCTCTGACAAGCTTGCACCCAAATCAGATAAATGCTACTTCGTTGGTTATCCTAGGGAAACCAAGGCATACTACTTTTACAACCAATCTGAGAACAAAGTATTTGTTGCTCGGGACTGTTCTTTTCTTGAGAGGGAGTTTCTCTCTAAGAAAAACAGTGGGAGTAAAGTACATCTTGAAGAAATTCGAGATGCACAGGATACTGCTCAACCTGCTGAGGAAGAGCAGCAGTTGGATCCACAAAATTCTGTGGAACCGGCGCCTGTGGAGCCTGAAGTTCGCAGGTCCGGAAGGATCCGTCACGAACCCGAGAGATACTATGGATTTCTCGTAACCGATTCTAATGATCTGATGATCATTGAAAGTGACGAACCAGCGACCTTCGCGGAAGCAATGATGGACCCGGACTCCGAAAAGTGGCTTGGAGCCTCTATGTCCGAAATGGGATCCATGTCAGAAAACCAAGTATGGTCCTTGGTCGATTTACCTAATGGTGTAAAAGCCATTGAGTGTAAATTGATATTCAAGAAGAAGATTGACGTGGATGGCAATGTACAGATTTACAAAGCGAGGTTGGTGGCTAAAGGTTTCAAGCAAATTCATGGTATTGACTATGATGAAACCTATTCCCCAGTCGCTATGCTTAAATCCATTCGGATTCTTCTAGCGATTGCCGCTCATTATGATTATGAGATTTGGCAAATGGATGTCAAAACCGCATTCCTGAATGGTATTCTGGAAGAGGATGTGTATATGACACAGCCTGAAGGTTTTGTCGATCCTAAGAACGCTGGGAAGGTATGCAAGCTTCATAAATCCATTTATGGATTGAAGCAAGCATCTCGGAGTTGGAATCTTCGTTTTGATGAATCCGTTAAACAATTTGGTTTCATCAAGAACGAAGAGGAACCATGTGTTTACAAGAAGACTAGTGGGAGCAAAATTGCGTTTCTTGTACTGTATGTCGATGACATACTCCTCCTCGGTAATGACGTTCCGTTGCTTCAGTCTGTCAAGACTTGGCTCGGAAGTTGTTTTTCCATGAAAGACATGGGAGAAGCCGCATACATTCTTGTAATCAGAATCTACAGAGATAGATTGAATAGGCTGATTGGATTGTGCCAGGACACTTATATTGATAAGGTGTTGCACAGATTCAGGATGCGAGATTCCAAGAAGGGCTTCATACCGATGTCTCATGGCATGAGTCTCAGCAAGAAGCAGTGTCCGGCGACACCTGCTGAGCGAGAACGCATGAATAGGATTCCTTATGCTTCCGCAATAGGATCTATTATGTATGCCATGCTCTGCACTCGTCCAGATGTAGCTTACGCATTAAGCATGACGAGTAGATACCAATATGATCCAGGTGAAGTTCACTGGACAGCTGTCAAGAATATTCTCAAGTATTTGAGACATACTAAGGATAAATTCCTTGTGTATGGAGGAAGTGAAGAACTTGTGGTGAATGGATTCACCAATGCGAGCTTTCAGACAGACAGAGACGATTTCCGATCACAATCTGGATATGTCTTCTGTCTAAATGGCGGTGCAGTGAGCTGGAAGAGCTCTAAGCAGAATACCGTAGCTGATTCCACAACGGAGGCTGAATATGTTGCTGCTTCAGAAGCGGCAAAGGAAGCTGTTTGGATCAAGAAGTTCATGACTGAACTTGGTGTGGTTCCTAGTATCTTGGAGCCACTGGCTTTGTTTTGTGATAACAACGGAGCCATTGCTCAGGCGAAAGAACCCAGGTCACACCAGAAGTCCAAACACGTGGAGAGGAGATATCACATGATTCGTGATATCGTCAATAGAGGTGATGTGAAGATCAGCCGAGTTCCGACAGACGAGAATGTCGCTGATCCTCTGACTAAGTCACTCCCAAGGCCTAAGCATGAGAGTCATACGACTGCTGTAGGCATTAGAGATCTAAAGATGTAATCTTGATTCTAGTGGGAGTTTTAGTTTTATTTTAGTTATAATAAGACGCTCTTGTAAACATTCTTTTGGAAATGTTTAATGAAATTTGATTTCAGCATTATTTATTGTGATCTAAATAATGGTCCCAAAATAAGTTTATGACATATTATAGGTCATCAAGTTGAGGACTTGATCATGAAACCCTATAAGTTAATAAATTATTTTGTCCCTAGTCGAGGTTGTAGAATTGGGACACTGACAACCGTTAGAGACTAGATTGTGAGGTGATTGTTGGCTAAGTTTCATGGAGCCAATGATATGATTATCGCAGTCAGTCACATAGGTATATGTTAGTGAACATATGATCGGACATGACCCGCTAATGAGAAGTCTACAAGATAGTTATATCTGTGTCATAAGAGGTTCTCATTACGACTATAGAGTATAGTCCTTATACCTGAGTTCATCATGCTTTCTTGCATATGAATTGGTACATTTTGACTTTGTCAAACGTCGACCCGTAACTGGCGACTATAACGGCACTGTTCAAGTATATCATGAAGTGTGCGTTGAAACTGGGATGGAACAAGATGGGATTTGTCCCTCCTGTATAATGGGAGATAAATATCTCAGGGCCTATCGAAGATTTAATACTGAGAAAATGTGTGGCCGCACTCAAACGAACTGTAGTTCAGTTGTTTGTAATGTTCAGTATGAGATCAGGAGTTCGATAAACACGATGTTGGCTAAATAAGGATGACACCAATCTTGCCTTATGCCAAATCGAGATATAGAGACAAAAGGATTATAGGAATTGATGATTCCAGTACAAGTGGGAGATTGTTGGGATAGTGTCTTGAAATCACACGTGTACTCACTCCTGATGATAGTTGTGTGTCGAGATCAGACATTCGTATAGTACTGGGCGGTTGCAATGTTTTGCTAGAAGCCTCTTGCAATCTGTAAGTTATGGACTTACTACCAGTACTATATGATCCTATAGGGTCACACACCTAAGCAAACTGGAAGCTACGACATGGGAATGATCATTATGGTAATGATCATATTAATGTGTATTGGATACACATTATAATCGATAAAATGGTGTTGTGTCGATCGACACAGCTTGTGTGTCGGTCAACACAGTTCGGGTTTTTCGAAAGGCTTTTCGAATTAAGACTTGATTAAGTCTGGCCCGGTTAATTGTGTTTTAGGTCGAATATAACAAGTAAGTTTCGACCTAAACACTTGGCGGTCCACTTTTCTTGAAAGAAACAGTAGAAACACCAGAGAGAATCGATTCCCCTTGATCCGGCACTAGCATCCCGTTTCCAGCGAGCGTGCGTGTGTATCTGGTAGAGGCAAGGCGTTTGCGTTGCTCCACTGATCTCGTTCACCATCTCAATTCCGCTGCCAGAAAGGTAAGAACGAGGTTGGTTTTCATTCAATATATCAAACCCTAGATCCAGTGGGATCCAACATGTCGTAGCTTCCAGTTTGCTTAGGTGTGTGACCCTATAGGATCATATAATACTGGCAGTAAGTCTATAACTTACAGATTGCAAGAGGCTTCTAGCAAAACATTGCAACCGCCCAGTATTATACGAATGTCTGATCTCGACACACAACTATCATCAGGAGTGAGTACAAGTGTGATTTCAGGACACTATCCCAACAATCTCCCACTTGTACTGGAATCATCTATTCCTATAATCCTTTTGTCTCTATATCTCGATGTGGCATAAGGCAAGATTGGTGTCATCCTTATTAAGCCAACATCGTGTTTATCGAACTCCTGATCTCATACTGAACATTACAAACAACTGAACTACAGTTCGTTTGAGTGCGGCCACACATTCTCTCAGTATTCAATCTTCGATACGCCCTGAGATATTTATCTCCCGTTATACAGGAGGGACAAATCCCATCTTGTTCCATCCCTGTTTCAACGCACACTTCATGATATACTTGAACAGTGCCGTTATAGTCGCCAGTTACGGGTCGACGTTTGACAAAGTCAAAATGTACCAATTCATATGCAAGAAAGCATGATGAACTCAAGTCTAAGGACTATACTCTATAGTCGTAATGAGAACCTCTTATGACACAGATATAACTATCTTGTAGACTTCTCATTAGCGGGTCATGTCCGATCATATGTTCACTAACATATATCTATGTGACTGACTGCGATAATCATATCATTGGCTCCATGAAACTTAGCCAACAGTCACCTCACAATCTAGTCTCTCGCGGTTGTCAGTGTCCCACTTTGACAGCCTCGACCAGGGACAAAACATAATTTATTAACTTATAGGGTTTCACGATCAAGTCCTCAACTTGATGACCTATAATATGTCATAAACTTGTTTTGGGACCATTATTTAGATCACAATAAATAATGTTGAAATCAAATTTCATTAAACACTTCTGAAAGAATGTTTACAAGAGCATCTTATTATAACTAAAATAAAACTAAAACCCCCACTAGAATCAAGATTACATCTTAAGATCTCTAATGCCTACAACAGTCGTATGAATCTAATGCTTAGGCCTTGGGAGTGACTTAGTCAGAGGATCAGCGACATTCTCGTCCGTCGGAACTCGGCTGATATTCACATCACCTCTATTGACGATATCACGAATCAGGTGATATCTCCTCTCTACGTGTTTGGACTTCTGGTGTGACCTAGGTTCTTTCGCCTGAGCAATGGCTCCATTGTTGTCACAAAACAAAGCCATTGGCTCCAAGATACTCGGAACCACACCAAGTTCAGTCATGAACTTCTTGATCCAAACAGCTTCCTTTGCCGCTTCTGAAGCAGCAACATATTGTGCTTCCGTCGTGGAATCAGCTACGGTATTCTGCTTAGAGCTCTTCCAGCTCACTGCACCGCCATTCAGACAGAAGACATATCCAGACAGTGATCGGAAATCGTCTCTGTCCGTCTGAAAACTCGCATCGGTGAATCCATTCACCACAAGTTCTTCACTTCCTCCATACACAAGGAATTTATCCTTAGTATGTCTCAAATACTTGAGAATATTCTTGACAGCTGTCCAGTGAACTTCACCTGGATCAGATTGGTATCTACTCGTCATGCTTAATGCGTAAGCTACATCTGGACGAGTGCAGAGCATGGCATACATAATAGATCCTATTGCAGAAGCATAAGGAATCCTATTCATGCGCTCTCGCTCAGCATGTGTCGCCGGACACTGCTTCTTTTTGAGACTAGTGCCATGAGACATCGGTATGAAGCCCTTCTTGGAGTCATGCATCCTGAATCTGTGCAACACCTTATCAATATAAGTGTCCTGGCACATTCCAATCAGCCTGTTCAATCTATCTCTGTAGATTCTGATTCCAAGAATATACGCGGCTTCTCCCATGTCTTTCATGGAAAAACAACTTCCGAGCCAAGTCTTAACAGACTGAAGCAACGGAACGTCATTACCGAGGAGGAGTATGTCATCAACATACAGTACAAGAAACGCAACTTTTCTCCCACTAATCTTCTAGTAAACACATGGTTCCTCTTCGTTCTTGATGAAACCAAATTGTTTTACTGCTTCATCAAAACGAAGATTCCAACTCCGTGATGCTTGCTTTGAGGGATTATAGGTGTTTTCCAAGGTTTATTTCCCAATTACAACCTAACACATAACCTTAAACAGATCTAGGTTCCTGCAAAACGAATCATAAACCAAACCTGATCATTACCTTTTAGATTGCAGCGGATGATGGATGGTAATGATGAGATCAGCTTAGAACAGATGAATCACCTATTCCTCCTTGAGTATCCACACTCTTACTAGCAAGGGATGGCTGCTAGACCAAAGAGATGGATCAGATCAGAGAGTTAGAGAGAGAGAGAGGCTCACGGCCACCTAAAGAAAATCGCAAAAGCTAGATTCTTCCTTAGGGTTTTCTCATTCTTTTATCTCTCATTCATGGGCCCAAGTCATTAGACTAATGGCTCATTAATCTTTTGGGCCCAAGACACAAATACAGACAAAGCCTGTATTTTGTCTGGCCCAATTCTCTGATCTAATACAGTAAATGCCATTGCATCTTACCGTATTAATTCCATTTAACTTTCCCGTTAGCTATGGTGTGTGACCCTTAGGGATCATACAATACTGGTAATAAGTCCTAAACTTATAGATCATGAGCGGGCTCTAGCAAGTCATCATGATCACCCAGTATTTATGACTTATGTCTGATCTCGACACTTATCATACTTTCTAGAGATAGTACGGTAGATTTCAGGACATTCCCAACAATCTCCCACTTGTACTGGAATCCTACACAGGACATTCCCAACAATCTTCCGATTGTACTGGAATCCTACATTCCCTAATCCTTTTGTCTCAATATCTCAATCTGGCATAAGGCAAGATGCGTGTCATCCTTATATAGCCAGACCATGTTTATCGGACCAGATTTGATACTGACAATCCAAACGACTTGGGCAAGTCCGTTTGGGAATGGCCATTCTCTTACCAGCTATCAAATCTCCGATTGGCCTAGAGATATTACCTCCGTTAAACGGCAGGGACAAATCCCATCTTGTTCCATCACTATGAACTACACAATTCATAATACACCCAACCAAGGTCCGTATAGCTCCCAGTTACGAAACAGCATTAGACAATGATCAAAGCGCATTACTCCATGTGCAGCCACATGCATGCGAACTCAGGTCTAAGGACTATACTCTATAGTCGTATATGAGAACTTCTTATGACACAGATATTAATATCTTGCAGAGTTCTCATCTTGCGGGCCATGTCCGGTCATATGCTCCCCTACATATACCTATGTGTCGACTTTGATGCCGCGCATCTATGACCCCTCGAAACTTGGTCATAAGTCTCAACACAATCTAGTCTCAACAGGTTGTTGGTGTTCCAATTTCAACAACCTTCGACTATGGACACTATGATTTATGTCACTTCGTTAAATATGGGGTTTCAGGATCAAGTCTACTCATGTACTTCGATGGCCCATATATAATGACATGAATCATTTTGGAACGATTATTTTATATCACAGTTAAAATAATCCAGAAATAAAAAATTTCATTAACATTTTAAAATGTTTACATGAACCTTTCAAAACAACTAAGCAAAGCCCTTTACAAACTCCCACTGAAATTAAGACTACAACTTAATTTCACTCATCCTACAGTTACAGTCCGCGACTCGTGCTTAGGCATAAGGAGTGGCTTCGTTAATAGATTAGCAACGTTTTCATTCGATGAAACTCGCTTATCTACTTAACACCTCTGTCATTTATCTCACGGAATAGGTTATACCTACCCTCAAGGTGTTTGGACCTCTGATGTGCAGCTAGCCTCATCTATGCTGTGAATCACATCAAGTTCAGTGATGAACTCTTCTATCCAAACATCCTCTTTCGCCGCTTCTCAAGCTGCGAAATGTTCAGCTTAAGTCATGGAGTCAGCAACAGTGCCTTGCACCGCCAGTTAGACACAAGATATAGCCGGACTGTGACCAGGAATTATCTTTGTCTATTGGAAACTTGCCTTTCAGACTCTATCGACTTGTAGCACCTCACTTTCTCCGTAAATCAAGAACTTATCCTAAGTATTCCTCAAATACTTCAGAATATTCTTTACGGCAATCCAGTGATTCTTTGCTGGATTTGACTGGTCTTTACTTGTCTTGCTTAGCATTAAAGCAACATCAAAACAAGTACGTGTCATGGCATACATGATAGATTCAATTGCCGTCGCATATGGAATCCTATCCATGCATTCAAGCTCAGCAGATATCGCAGGACACTGTATCTTGCTTAATGAATTGCCATGTGACATTGGCATAAAACCCTTCTTGGATTGCTGATTACGTGTAGGACTTTGTCAATTTAAGAATCCTGACTTTGTCCTACCAGCTCTTTTGGATCTTTATCTTTAGATCCAAAATCCAAGAACTACGTAGCTTTACCCATGTCAATCATAAAACCAACTCCCAAGCCAGTCCTTTACCGACTGCAGCATTGGAACGTTATTTCCGAGAATCAGTATGTCATCGACATACACTATGAGAAATGCAATGTCGCTCCCACTAATCTTTTAGTAAACGCACAGTTCCACTTCGTTCCTGTTCAAGTAAAAACTTTGACTATTTCAACAGAACGAAGATTCTAACTCCGATATGTTTGCTTCCATCCATGAATGGATCAATGAAGCTAACTTACACATAGTGTAATTTTTGGAGTCCGGGCTCATTTTCGCTTCTTTGAATTTCGCAGGTTCGTCGCTTTCAATGATCATCAGATCATGCGAACTTTCAATGATCATCAGGTTCAACTAATGACGAGAAATCACTCTCGGATTAGTAACTGATTCATTCAGATCTGCGAACTTCAGGCTTTACAGGTGTAGATTCTACAGAAATCTGTAAATCCATCCGCTGCTCTCCCTCAACAGGTTGAGCAGCCTCCTGTACTTCTCGAATTTCTTCGAGTTACGCTTTTACTCCCACTGTTCTTCTTGGAAAGTAACTTCCCCTCCTAGAAAACAGAATGGACGAAAAAGTAACAAGCCTTGGTTTCCTTAGGACAACCAGCGAAGTAGCACAACTACAAATACTCAGTAAAGACGAATTTGGATCGATTCCAATCCACATTTACGTGGTGTCTTTCTACTGATATTGGTAGAACTATTTCAGCGTAAACTTAGATATTTTTAGAGCGTTATTCTTAGAGAATATCATGGAAGATTCGTGTGACTCATCTTTAATCATTTCTAATAAGATCTGATTCATTCTCACAGAAACACCTCTAGGTTTTCAGGAGAAGTGAGCTGTGAAACGACTTCACACTCATTCAGATGATCACACAATCAATGACTTAAGTATTCTCACTCGTGATCTAATCCAGAGTCTTAATACTTCTGCCATTCAGATTCTATACTTCATTCTGGAACTCTTTCGACCATGTCAAAGAATTCCGACTTGTGTCTCATCAAATGAACACAGTCACACTCTTTGAAGTAATCAGTAGAGACAATGAAGTACAGGAAATTTTCTCTGGCATTACTGCTCATCGGACCACATACATGAGTATGTTCAATCTCCAATAAGCCTTTGGGCCTTTCTCTAGCTCGGCTAAGATGGGCCTTTTGTCTTTTGGTCTAGTAAGTAGAATTCAAGTCTCATAAGATATCCATTCAAATGAGCCCAAAACCCCATAACTATGGGGTTTCTGAATCTGACTTACTCTATGTGACCAAAACATTTATGCCAAGAAAAATCAGGTTTAACTCATCAGATTTAAACCAATTGCGGTATTTATGTTACATTTAGGCACTCTTTGGTTTAAGACATAAAACCCATTCCTTGAATAGGGTGCTACAATTAATATTTCATTAAGATCAAAAGAACAAACTAGTCTTTTATCAAAATGAAAAACATTCAAATTCTTACAAGAAAATGAAAGACAACTCTGCTTAAAGCAGGTACATTGTAGCAATTACTTAATTCAAAACCAAGCCTCAAAGGCATCTACAAGTGAAAACCCTACGGCTGAGGCAGCATCCCAAGCTCCTTGCAGACTCGCAGTTCCACTTGCCCTTCCTTCAACGTTCTACTGTTGTTCAGGCTCTGCATATTATAACAAATATCAGTGCCACAATCAGTATCCAATACCTACAAGGTATAACTTGAAGTAATAACATGAATACCTGAGGAAGTAGTCTCATACATCAACTTTAACTCCTCATAATCTTCCATGAATTTAATGCAATCTCTTTTCCAATGCCCAGTCTCTTTACAGTAGCAGCACTTACCAACGTAAGAGGTATCTGACTCGGGCTCAGAAGACACACGCTTGCCATGATTCAAAATCAGGACAACTTTGTCTTCACCCTTGTCAGCATCAGGTTTAGTAAACCTACCCTTCTCATTCATGAGATTGTACAGGGTTCTCTTCACGTTTGGCTCAACTGTCTTGAGCATATCATGCAGTTCAGTCAACGTCTTCGTTAAGCCTTTCTTGATATAGTTCCTTACGAACTTATCATAGCTTGACGGCAGTGACTGCAGAATGATCTCAGTTGCCAATTCCTGGCTAACTGGATAATCCAGTTTCCTCAGGTTATCAATGTAACCCATCATTTTACTGACATGAGGACTTACTGGATGATCATTTGGTAGCTTGCAGCTAGTGAGAGATTTAACCAACTGGTATCTCTCCACTCTTACCTGCTCCTGAAATTTCAATTTCAGGCTGCTGATCATCTCTATTGGCGACTCCATGTTCTCATATTGCTTCAGCAAATCTGAGTCCATGGTAGCCAACATCAGACCACGCACATCTACCGCATCATTATAATGCTTATTCCAAGCATTATATACTGCATGAGAGGCATTGGACCCGATCCTCACGGGGAGAGCTCTCTCAAGGACATAGTCCTTTCTCTCCTGCCTGAGGACTAGCCTCAGGTTCTGCGACCAAGTCAAGAAATTTGATCCGTTCAGTTTGTCCATCTCAAGGACAGACCGGATCGAGAAAGTGTTTTGATTGTTTGTGCTCGTCATAGCTGAAATTTAGAGATAAATAGAGTTTTAGTTATTAAGTTCATAAAAGAGCAATCTTAATAACTTATAAGAAAACTCGCATTGTATTCAAAATTTCTTTGTTTAACCTCATAAGAATACAATGATTCCGAGACCCATGTTTAGCTAAATCCAAAGTGGGCCACTGGCCGTCACCCAGAATTAGCTTTACTTGGTAAGCATACACACAGCTAGTTATAACCAATAACTCTCGGTTGTGAATTGGGCCCGAGGACCAAATTCACCAGATGTCTCAAGGCCCGGGACTCCCGATGGCCCAGTCAAGGAAACCAATCTCTTACAGCCAAATAATCACTAAAATCTGGGACTCCCAATGAAATTAGTGACTATATACTACTTTACTTACGCGAAAACAGACACCTCACACTGTAAGCCATATCTGTAATCAAATAAGCGTTAAGTAGCTGACAAGATTGGAAAGACATCCAAGCTTGATATTGGTTTTGAGGATTTTTTAAGTTTTATTTCCAAAAATAGAAGATTACTATTTTGGGAAACTTTCTTATTTTAGAAACTTTCTAAATTTAGTAACTTACTAAAAATAGAAATTTCTAATTTAAATATTTCATAAATATTTTGGGTTGGGTCACAAATTATAGGCCCAATTCTTGGCCCAAGACCATAGAATTCCAGCTGGCCCAATAATTTGACATAACCGATCCGGTTTATTAATTCTGGTCCAAGACCAAATTAACTATCAAAACCATCGGTTATTTACTAAACCAGACCAGCTCTAAATTATTTGGTCCAACCAAATCAAACTTAGACCAGCCTTCGGTTTAGGTTAAAATTCAATTTTATGAATTTAAATCCGGTTTAACCAGAAATTAAATAATACCATGTATTAAATTATTTCCAGCAAACCGCGATTTGGGTTAACCGCTTGAACCACCAATTAAATTGGATCGGTTCAGTTAAATCCAAAACCGGGAAGAAACACCTAGTGTTTTAGCCAATTTGATTTAACTTGCGGTTTAAGGCTTTAAACACACAATTAACCGCCAATTAAATGGACCGGTTTAATCGGTGTGGTTTTGGGCAACGAACCGCGAAGCTCGGTTTAACCGATTGACTATTCGCGGGACGTAAAATTTTAACGGGCTAAACGATCGGATCCATGATCCAATTCGGCCCATTAACGCAATTTGTGGGCCCATGTTCCAATCGAGGCCCATGATCCAACATGGCGCTTTGCGCTTGCTCACGATCGTAAACGATCGATCATCGCATGTGATCATCCTCGGTACCACGGCTCACACATCACGCACGATCCTGTGCCTCACGACCATATCGATCGATCTCGGCTTAGGCATCGATCGATCATCAGCTCATACGGCTCACGCACACACAATGTGGATCTATTGATAATCAAATTATCGATCGCAACACATACGAGACCATAACGATAATCAATTAGGGCTTATTAATGGCTCATGATCGGCACACGCACACACACATCGTGAGCCAATAACATATGATCATTACATGTCCCATTAAATTTATCATGCGGCTTGAACAAACAATCAAGATCGATTTAATTAATAAAAGCGATCGCATCTATTGATTATATCAGCCATTATACATGGTCACACGGCACACGCTCGATCACAGCATTGACTCATTCAATAAAACCGATCGCATGCTTAGGGTTTGATCAAGCATGCCGAGACCAAATAATCCAATTAGGATTCAATTAGTTTTAATCAATTTTTTCAGTCCTTAATTGATTCAAAAACCATTAAAATCATATGATCCAATTTCACAAGAAACCTAATGCCTAGGCTCTGATACCACTGAGGGATTATAGGTGTTTTCCAAGGTTTATTTCCCAATTACAACCTAACACATAACCTTAAACAGATCTAGGTTCTTGCAAAACGAATCATAAACCAAACCTGATCATTACCTTTCAGATTGCAGCGGATGATGGATGGTAATGATGAGATCAGCTTAGAACAGATGAATCACCTATTCCTCCTTGAGTATCCACATTCTTACAAGCAAGGGATGGCTGCTAGACCAAAGAGATGGATCAGATCAGAGAGTTAGAGAGAGAGAGAGGCTCACGGCCACCTAAAGAAAATCGCAAAAGCTAGATTCTTCCTTAGGGTTTTCTCATTCTTTTATCTCTCATTCATGGGCCCAAGTCATTAGACTAATGGCTCATTAATCTTTTGGGCCCAAGACACAAATACAGACAAAGCCTGTATTTTGTCTGGCCCAATTCTCTGATCTAATACAGTAAATGCCATTGCATCTTACCGTATTAATTCCATTTAACTTTCCCGTTAGCTATGGTGTGTGACCCTTAGGGATCATACAATACTGGTAATAAGTCCTAAACTTATAGATCATGAGCGGGCTCTAGCAAGTCATCATGATCACCCAGTATTTATGACTTATGTCTGATCTCGACACTTATCATACTTTCTAGAGATAGTACGGTAGATTTCAGGACATTCCCAACATGCTTCAATCCATAAATGGATTTATGAAGCTTGCATACCTTCCCAGCGTTCTTAGGATCGACAAAACCTTCAGGCTGTGTCATATACACATCCTCTTCCAGAATACCATTCAGGAATGCGGTTTTGACATCCATTTGCCAAATCTCATAATCATAATGAGCGGCAATTGCTAGAAGAATCCGAATGGATTTAAGCATAGCGACTGGGGAATAGGTTTCATCATAGTCAATACCATGAATTTGCTTGAAACCTTTAGCCACTAACCTCGCTTTGTAAATCTGTACATTGCCATCCACGTCAATCTTCTTCTTGAAGATCCATTTACACTCAATGGCTTTTACACCATTAGGTAAATCGACCAAGGACCATACTTGGTTTTCTGACATGGATCCCATTTCGGATTTAGAGGCTCCAAGCCACTTTTCGGAGTCCGGGTCCATCATTGCTTCCGCGAAGGTTGCTGGTTCGTCACTTTCAATGATCATCTGATCATTTCAGGCTCCACAGGCGCCGGTTCCACAGAACTTTGTGGATCCAGCTGCTGCTCTTCCTCAACAGGTTGAACAGTCTCCTGTGCATCTTGAATTTCTTCAAGATGTACTTTACTCCCACTGTTTTTCTTAGAGAGAAACTCCCTCTCAAGAAAAGAACAGTCCCGAGCAACAAATACTTTGTTCTCAGATTGGTTGTAAAAGTAGTATGCCTTGGTTTCCCTAGGATAACCAACGAAGTAACATTTATCTGATTTGGGTGCGAGCTTGTCAGAGATTAAACGTTTGACATAAGCCTCACAACCCCAAATCCTTAGGAAAGACAGACTAGGAGTGTTCCCAGTCCACAATTCATGTGGTGTCTTTTCCACTGATTTAGATGGCACCCTATTTAGTGTAAACGCAGACGTTTCTAGAGCGTATCCCCAAAAGGATAATGGAAGATTTGAATGACTCATCATAGACCGATCCATATCCAATAAGGTTTGATTCCTCCTCTATGACACTCCATTCCATTGGGGTATTCCAGGAGGAGTGAGTTGTGAAATAATTCCACACTCGCTCAGATAGTCGTTGAACTCTTGACTCAAGTATTCTCCTCCGCGATCCGATCGCAGAACTTTAATACTTTTGCCAAGTTGGTTCTGTACTTCATTATTGAATTCCTTGAATCTATCAAAGGATTCTGACTAGTGTCTCATCAAATAGACATAGCCATACCTACTGAAATCATCAGTGAAGGTAATGAAGTACTTGTAATTTCCTCTGGCAATAGTACTCATCGGCCCACATACATCAGTATGAACAAGGCCCAATAAGTCACTGGCCCTTTCATTTGGTTTGTTGAAAGGGGCTCTAGCCATCTTGCCTATCAAACAAGATTCGCACTTCTCACATGATTCAAAATCAAATGAGCCCAGAAGCCCATTACGATGGAGCCTTTGGATGCGTTTCTCATTGATATGGCTCAAACGACAATGCCATAAGAAAGTCGGGTTTTCGTCATTGGACTTAAACCGCTTTGTATTTATGTTAAAGACAGACATTTCTTGGTTTAAAACATATAACCCATTATCTAATGGGGCGCTACCATAAAATGTACCATCACGATTAAAAGAACAAACTTTATTCTTAACAGCAAAATCAAAACCTTCCAAATCCAAACCGGAAACTGAAATTATGTTTCTGCTAATCGTAGGTACAAAGTAGTAATTATTCAAAGCTAAAACCATGCCCGAAGGTAAAGACAACTCATAGGTGCCTACGGCCAGTGCAGCAACCTTAGCTCCATTCCCGACCCGTAGCTCCACTTGTCCTTTCTTCAGCGTCCTACTATTTCTTAGTACCTGCACATCAGTACAAATATGAGCACCACAGCCGGGTATCCAATACCCACGAAGTAGGACTAGAAGACATAACATTAAGTTCGATAACATAAATACCTGAGTCAGACGCATCATACGTCTTCTTCAGCTTCTTGTAATCTTCCATGAACTTCTTGCAGTCTCTTTTCCAATGCCCTAACTGCTTGCAGTAGTTGCATTTATCCTCAGCAGAAGGCCCGGATTTGGGCTTTGGCTTGGGCTTGTCCTGACTCTCAGTCTGGACAACCTGGGCCTTTCCCTTACCCTTCTTAGGTTTCTTAAACCTTTTACCCCCTTGTACCATCAGTACACTGGGAGTTGCCTTCTTGAGATTCGGCTCTGCTGTCTTCAGCATGCCGTGCAACTCAGTCAATGTCTTAGTCATGTTTTGCATGTTGTAGTTCATGATGAACTGATCAAAACACGATGGCAAAGACTGCAGAATCATGTCAGTGGCTAGCTCCTGGCTAATGGCACAATCCAGTTTCCCCAGGTTAGCAATGTAACCCATCATTTTAAGGACATGAGGACTTACTGGACTGTCCTTAGCCAGCTTGCAATCCATGAGAGACTTAACCGTCTGGTATCTCTCTATGCGAGCTTGCTCCTGAAATAAAGCTTTCAGGCTGTTAATCATCTCAATGGGTGACATCACGTTCTCATATTGCTTCTGCAGCTCAGAGTTCATAGTCACCAGCATTAGACAATTAACATATTTGACATCAGCTGAATGCTTATCCAAAGCATTCTTTTCTGTCTGCGGGGCATTGGAACGTGGCCTCTCGGGGAGAACTCTTTCAAGGACATATTCCTTGTTCTCCTGCCTGGAAACTATTCTCAGGTTCCGATACCATTCCAAGAAATTAGATCCATTTAACTTGTCCTTCTCAAGGACGGATCTTAGTGAGAAAGTGTTGATGTGAGTTGAAACAGACATAGCTGTAATTAAGAGAGGTAGAGATTTTAGTTATAATGCTCAAGAAATGAGAATTCTTATCTAATAAGAAAAACTCGCATTGTATTCAAAACTATGTTTCCTCAGATGAATACAATGAGCCAAGATCCTCAGATCACTAAAATTCGAGTGGGCGACTCGCCGTTACTCAAACTTTAGCCATCTAGGTAAGCAAATCATTGCTAATTGTACCTAGTACAACTCTTGGTCGTGGATAAGACAAACTATGCCTAATCCACTCTGATGTCTCTGGACCCAGAACTTCTGTTGGCCCAGTCAAGTAAAAACCAATCTATTTTCTGTCTTGTGATCACTGACAGTTGCACTGCAAGTCTGTCAACGATCACCTGCCTTACTCATGTTGCAGTGGATACCGAGGACTCCAAGATTATCCAACAAACGACAAGAGTCTTGACAGTAGACATGATCGGGCAAGACATCAAGATCACTTGATATTTAGTTGAGGAAAGGAACTATTTTATCTTGATGTATATCCAATATACATCCAAGAAGTTATAAATTTATTTAAAACATTCAGTTTTATTAGTTTAGGTTCATTTAGAACTTTTAGGATTAAATTGTTCTGGTATATGCAAATTTGTGGTCCAACCAGCACATCTGCGAATGTCGTGTCGATCGACGCCAACCATTGGCATCGGTCGACGCAACCAGACATAAACCGTTCTTCGATAACCGGTCAAACCGGATCGAATTTGCATCACCGATTCAATCCAATTGAACCAGTTCGGTTTAATGGTCCATGTCGATCGTTACACATTGTGTGTCGATCGACATTACCAAACCAGAACCAATTGGTTAATTAAAATTAACCGAGCGAGATAACCGGTTCAATCTAATCGAACCGATCTATCTGATCGCATTGCCTGTGTCGACCGACACACCCAGTGTATTGATTGACACAGCAGGAATACGGGTACTCGATCTCAGATCGAAACCCTAAAATTACTTACAGATTTTCGCTTTGTGTCGACCGACGCACGCTTTGTGTCGATCGACACTTTGCGACAAACCCTAAAATTTTACGCGAGTTTTCGCTCTGTGTCGACCGACACACGCTTTGTATCGATCGACACTCTGCGACAAACCCTAAAATTTTACGTGTTATTTCGCGGCGTGTCGACCGACACACGCTTTGTGTCGATCGACACAGTGCGATTTCAACAGTTCATCGATTTTCAACATGCATTCAATCCGAGATTAATCATAAGAAAAACAATTTTAGCAGGCAATTTTCAATTCAACAACAACAAGTTTCGAATTAATTGCATCAGATTCAATAATCTAAACCCTAACATGCTCTGATACCACTGTTGGATTTCCTAGGATCTAGGGTTTGATATATTGAAATCAACCAACCTCGTTCTTACCTTTGAACTGGCAGCGGAATGAGAATGGTGAACGAGATCAGTGGAGCAACACAGATGCCTTGCCTCTACCAGATACACACGCACACAAGCTGGAAACGGGATGCTAGTGCCGGATCAATGGGAATCGAATATCTCTGGTGTTTCTATTCTTTCTGTCAAGAAAAGTCGACGGCTCCCTGTTTAGGTCGAAAAACTCATGTTTTATTCGACCTAAAACATGCTTAACGGGCCAGACCAGATTAAGTCTTAATTCGGAAAGCCTTTCCGAAAACCCGTACTGTGTCGACCGACACACAAGCTGTGTCGATCGACACAACACCATTATATCGATTATAATGTGCATCCAATACACATTAATATGATCATTGCCATAATGATCATTCCCATGTCGTAGCTTCCAGTTTGCTTAGGTGTGTGACCCTATAGGATCATATAATACTGGCAGTAAGTCTATAACTTACAGATTGCAAGAGGCTTCTAGCAAAACATTGTAACCGCCTAGTATTATACGAATGTCTGATCTCGACACACAACTATCATCAGGAGTGAGTACAAGTGTGATTTCAGGACACTATCCCAACAGGTCCCATGACTAAATCTCCATCCCAAGAATTTATCAGCTGCTCAAGCTCTGTATTTCCTGAGAAAAACATAACCTAATCAACAACTAACCAATGTTTCTGATAAATATACACAAGCTAAATCAGAGATTTTCTACAGAAAATTCGTCTTAACTCTCCAGAGGCGGAAGCAAAACCGAGGAGAAGCAAGAACACCGGAATCTAAGAGATCCAAACTCTCTATGTTCCTCTCTTCTCTAACCTCTTCCATGCGTCCTTCCTTTCCATCTTCTTCGCAATTGTCTACCAGACACAATGCTGGAATTGGGATCCTTGACTGAGTAAACCCTATAATCGATTTCGTAGATTTCTATTTCAATCCAAATGTCGATAGTTTCGATTGAGAGAAAACTGGAGAAGAATGAATACCCAAATAGAAGAAGAAGATGAAGAGATATCGATTGAAGAATGGAGGGTGAAGGAAATCTCAGGGTGAAGAGAGATCGAAAGAAACATAATCATAGATAGAAGATTGATGATTTTTTTGGTTAAGACAAAAAAACAGTTAGTTCCGCAAAAACCAAAGATTTTGGGGGTAAAGTGTTTTTTAGCCTAAGTGTTTTGCCTCCAAAATGATTTTCCACCTATAGTACTGATTTTTTGGGTTCTCGCTTAATGAAATTATTTCTCAGCATAAATTTAGTGCTACGATAGAGTTGAGATCCGATTTTGTCATTTTTGGTAGCAATTAGTGAATTAGTGCTACAATGAACTGCTACCAATGCCCATATTTCTTGTAGTGTTAAGATCTACCAGAGTGATTGCCCTCATCACGGTTTCTCTGAAGTACTGTTGCTGGCATTTTCTTCAGAGGAGTTGATTTGTGGTATCAGATGGCTTTGGATGCTGCTAGCAATGAGAACTTCAACACTAAATCTCTAGAGCAAGCTAAGGAGTTGATTGAGAACTTGGTGTGTAGTAATAGCATTAAGAATGCTGATATAGAGGAAGAAATTTGGTGGAAAGGTTGATAGCTCGCAGATAGCAAAGATGAAGAACAAGATTGATTATGTTCATAGCCTTTTTCATGGGAAGAAGAATGTCCATTTTGCTCAGGATGTTGAAGTATTTGATCTTGAAGAAGGTTGCGAGGAAGAGGATGTAAACTATGTTTGTGGAACTGGTTTTCATGG
This sequence comes from Orychophragmus violaceus, assembly GCA_030180135.1. Taxonomy (NCBI): domain Eukaryota; kingdom Viridiplantae; phylum Streptophyta; class Magnoliopsida; order Brassicales; family Brassicaceae; genus Orychophragmus; species Orychophragmus violaceus. The sequence goes on from CM058233.1 coordinate 44,591,832, forward strand.
GAACAAATTTGGGAATCAGCAAGGCAGAGGTGGCTATAATGGAATGGGTCAGAGAATTACCTTCACGGGTAATCAAAACTTCTCTGGTTTCACTCCTAAGCCTTAGTACCAGAAGTCTTTTTAGAGTAACAGCAGCCCTGGAAAGAACACTAGTAGCTTCACCAGAAACTATGGATCTTCATCATATCAACCTGCTCCTCATCAAAATGAAGTCTGATAAGATGATGGGTTTATTGGAGAAACTTTTTGAAGGACAGCAGAAGAGTACAATAGACTTCAATGGAAAGATAAATGCTTTTTACTTGGATCTGAATGGAAAGATTGATGCCTTAAGCACTCATGTGAAGAAATTGGATGTTCAAGTTTTACAGACTGCCAAGTCTGTAAAGAGGCAAGATGGATCTCTCCCTGGACGAACTGATGCTAATCAGAAGTACCAATGTAGTGCAATTACATTGAGAAGTGGTAAGGAGGTCATTTCTGCACAGAAAAATGGTCTAAGTTTGGAGGAAATCGTTGAGATTGAGGAGATGGAAGATGATATTCGCGAGTTGCAGAATGCGCCGACCGATGCACCCCAGCATCAATCGAGGCATGACGTGAATCAAGAGTCTGAGCCTAATCTGGACACAGAGGTCCTTGCACCTGAGCCGAGCGTCGACCAACGCACTCCTAGTGTCAATAGACTCACGAGCTGTGCACAGAAATCAGACGCAGAAAAGCTGAAGAAGGCTGACGAAAGAGTCTACAAGCCTAAGGTTCTTGTAACGCCCATGTTCCGCTGCGACCTTAGTCAACCGATGACCAACAATTAAACAAGAACATGATCACCGGTTTTTCTCAGTCGGGACCAGAGCCGTTACATTTTTACCGTGTTTTATTAAATCGGCTTGGTTTAACAACTTACGTTATCAAACTAAACCGAATTATTCAATTACACGTTTCCCAAATTTTGACTAAAGCTTTGCAACCTTAGTAAAATTTGGTAGTTATACTAGACCGGACGAGTCTAATATAATCAACATGCTCTTACGAATATAAAACATCGTTTATTTAAAAGTGTGGAAATACAATAGGTCCATGGACATTATTTCTTTAAAATGAATACAACATTACTTGAAATTATCGTTGCGAAAGAGATGTCGACACTACACCGGCTGGCCTAACGTCCTGCCATCCGCTACTCTTATGGGTTTCCTGAAAAAGATAATAGAGAGGGGTGAGTGATCTATTATCGACCCAGTGAGTTGAGATTCCCCAACTAATGAGTAACTTGCCGTCCACCCAACCCAACCCCAAACACAAGTAATGACGGAAAGTTACACAAGCAGTACTAAATATTCGAAGCATTATCACAACAAATGAATTATATGCATCCTACGGGCCCTAGGAATATCGTCATTCCCTCGGAATACTCGTCCCATCACCATATAGGCCCTTGGTAGTGATTCCCTCGACTCTTACTCATAGACACAGAGTACTACAATAAGACACCGTTCTCCGTTCATCGATACGCGGCGACTCAGGCTAGCCCTAGATAGCCAGAGCTTCCATGCAGTCCGGCCCTAGGAAATGACCCCGTATTCTCCGGACCACACACCTACCGGCGTCACCCAGTAGGTTAACACCCGCCAGTAACACGACCCGAGAGTACGTGAACTGACTGGTACGCTCCCGAGGATCCATCGGGTAGGGAAGTTGATATGCCGACTATAACACCATGTCACTAACACAATGAGAAAACCATTAAACATACCACATCTCAACAGTCATCCACACAGAATCTCATCACTTGATTAATCATGAACCAATCACTATATCATTATCGCATTTCTTAATAGTTTTCCATGTTTTATCATTCGTTCATTGCTTGGTTATTAATCATAATCATGCTATATCATCACAACAATATACATAACTTCAATATCAACCAAGCAAGCAACCATATATAATCACATAATATAACTAGTTATTAATCAAACTGACACTAGTCATAGCTATCCCAACGGATCATAACTTAGTGTCGGGAACCTGCGGAGTAACGTAATAGTCAAATAATTAACCCTAACTCTTCACTACTTTCTCTCTATCTTCTCTCTCTCTCTCCCCTCCGGCTCCTCCTTCTCTCCTTCCTCCGGCTTCTTCTCCTCCTCCTGGCTCCTCCTCCTCCTTCTTCTCTCCGCCTCCTTCTTCTTCTTTACTTAACTTTGCTTTAAGAGTTTTTTGTGTGAAGAATGAGAGTTGTGGAGGCCTCTTTTTATAGCAAAAGTGGAGTGATCTCCACCCTCCATTTGTCTCCTCTCTTCTCCCATCTTGTTCCACGACTTCTCACCAGGTGTAGGCCAGAAACACTTCATTTTATCATCCACCTTACACCTGTAGATCCCTTCTAGAAACCCCTCAGATTTGTGCCAACACATTTTTGTAGATTCATTGCACCCAAAACACTACAAGGCCTCTTCTTTTATCTTGCAAGATTTCGTGGCTCAAGCCTCCTAATGGGTTTGAATTAGGTCCACAATAACCTCATTTATCAGCTCTAATCAGCCTGAACCAAGCCCAAACTCCCTTTATTTTATTTTGAATTTTTAGTTCTTAATTACCCATTAATGACCTAAAATTCATAACTTAATCTAGGGATCAAATCTTGTTGAACCCTTTTAACCATAACTGCTAATATTTTAATGGAGCTGTGGTCAAAATTTCATAATTTTTGGTGGACTTTAGAGGGTTTTCCAACGTACCCGAACATTTTATCGGTTTCTCGGAAAATCCGGTTTTAAATGAAAATTCCCAAGAATTTCCAAAAATAATTCCAATGAATTTCTTAACAAGATAAATTATTTTATTAGTGATAAAAATACCATTACATTTGATAACAATATTTTTATCAAGTTCCGTGATCGGGGTATCACATTCTCCCCCCTTATTAGAATTCGTCCTTGAATTCATTAAGTTTTTGGAAACTCCTTTCTACTGATTACTAATCGAAATGAACTCCGGATACGATTCTCTAAACCTTGATTCATCCTCCCACGTGACGATCACATGATTTTGCTTTCACCAGAAGACTTGGATTTGCGGAATCTCTCGATTCTTGAGTTTCCGGATGCGTCTTTCTCCGATCCGAATAGGTCCTTCGGTGTAGGTAAGGTTCGGCTGAAGATCTTCTATTTTATCTGTTTCCACATCCCTTGGGTCACGGATGAATTTTCGTAGCATAGACACGTGGAACACTGGGTGAATCCGCATATCTGACGGTAAATCCAATTTGTACGCCACTTCACCAACTTTACATCTTACTTGGTATGGTCCAATGTAGCGAACTGCTAACTTACCAACTTTGCCGAACCGTTCCCATCTTCTTTGCGATGAAACTCTCAAATATACCCAATCTCCGACTTCAAATTTAACCTCTCGCCTTGCTTGGTCTGCAAATTTCTTCTGCCGATCTTGAGCTTTCTTCATAATGGCTTGAATCATTTGCAGTTTGCTGGTCGTCTCATCAACGATATCGGGTCCAAAGACATCTCGCCCTCCGATCTCGGTCCAACATAGCGGATTTCTACACGGTCGCCCATATAGAGCTTCATATGGAGACATTCCGATATTGGAATGGTAGCTGTTGTTATTCGAGAACTCCACTAATGGTAAGTGCTTTTCCCAATTTCCGGCCAAATCGAGAGCACACATTCGCAACATATCCTCAATGGTCCGGATAGTCCTTTCGGTTTGACCGTCGGTTTTCGGATGATAAGCAGTGCTGATATGCAGCTCCGTTTCCAAAGCTTCTTGTAGCGCTCTCCAAAAGATGGAGGTAAATCGCTGATCCCGATCTGACACGATATCCGCTGGAACTCAATGAAGGCGAATGATTTGGTCGATATATATCTCAGCCAAGGCTTCCACCTTATCGGTGTCCTTTATCAGAATCAAATAGGCCACCTTGGTCAGACGATCAACGATTACCCTGATTGCGTTATTTGCCCTCCCTTTTGCTGTCGGCATTCCGGTGATAAAATCCATTGATATGGAATCCTATTTCCACCGGCTACTTGATGCTCTACTTTGATCTGTCGACAAGTCGGACATTGAGCTACCCATCGAGCTACAGACTTCTTCATTCCCGGCCAATTGTAATACCTCCTCACGTCTTTGTACATCTTAGAACTGTTGGGAATGTCCTGAAATCTACTGTACTATCTCTAGAAAGTATGATAAATGTCGAGATCAGACATAAGTCATAAATACTGGGTGATCATGATGACTTGCTAGAGCCCGCTCATGATCTATAAGTTTAGGACTTATTACCAGTATTGTATGATCCCGAAGGGTCACACACCATAGCTAACGGGAAAGTTAAGATGGAATTAATACGGTAAGATGCTAAAGCATTTACTGTATTTGTACAGAGAGTTGGGCAGACAACAAATGGGCTTTTGTCTGATTTGTGTCTTGGGCCCAAAAGTCTAATGGACCATTAGTTTAATTAATTAAACTTGGGCCCATTAGTAAATTAATAGGATTGCAACAAGGGTTTTAGAAAACCCTAAGCCATTTTGGCGATTTGTGGGTGTGGCCGCAGGGCCTCTCCCTCTCCAATCTCTCTCTCTGTTGATCATCCATCCGGTCTAGCAGCCATCCGTGCTTGTAAGCGTGTGGATACCGAGGAGGAACAGGTATTCATCTGTTCGTTGATCTCGACATTACAATCATTCCGCTGCAAAAGGTAATGTCCAGGTTTGTGTTTATGATTCAGTTACAAGAACCTAGATCTGTTTAAGATTATGTGCTAGGTTGCAATTTGGGAATTGAACCTTGAATAACATCATAATCCTTCAGTGGTATCAGAGCCTAGGTCGTTAGGTTTTTGCTTCTTGGATCTTTGTATGAATCGATTTTGATTTGTTTTACAATGATAAAGAATCGTTTTGATAAAGTTGATTTTGGTATCGCTTTGATTTTATTGAACGTGAACGATTTGGTATCGCTTTGTATCTTTGCTTTGTTTCATAATCATAACAAGCGATTTGATTGGTATATTGAATGGCATGAATCATTTTCATACGATTTGAAATCGGTTTTGTCTTGTAGTGAAACCGTAATTCAATAACTGAATTTGACTTTTCCAATTAATTGACGATTTGTCTTGTAGTCAAAGTGAGAATCGATTGTTGATTAATTGAATATGATGATGTTTTGTCTTCTTGTGCAAAGCTTGATACGCGTGTTTGATTGTTAAAATTAAGAATGAGGACAAAGTCGGTTTTGTCTTTGCTTGGTATCGATCGAATAATGATCGATTGATAATTAATGATCAAAGTTAGCGATTGATGTTGTTTTGTCTTATTATTGTTGATTTAGCTTTGACAATTGTGGTTTGTTCTTCCCAAACCCGCGACAATGAACCGATCAAACCGATTGTGGTTCATTGTCAGCTTTAGCTAAAACCGCAAGTTAGGTCAAAATTGGCTAAAACACAAGGTGTTTCTTCCCGGTTTTGGACTTAACCGAACCGATCCAATTTAATTGGTGGTTCAAGCGGTTAACCCAAATCGCGGTTTGCTGGAAATTATTTAATACAATTGGTATTATTTAATTTCTGGTTAAACCGGATTTAAATTCAAAATTGAATTTTAACCTAAACCGAAGGCTGGTCTAAGTTTGATTTGGTTGGACCAAATAATTTAGAGCTGGTCTGGTTTAGTAAATAACCGATGGTTTTGATAGTTAATTTGGTCTTGGACCAGAATTAATAAACCGACTCGGTTATGTCAAATTATTGGGCCAACTGGAATTCTATGGTCTTGGGCCAAGAATTGGGCCTATAATTTGTGACCCAACCCGAAAATATTTATAAAATATTAAATTAGAAATTTCTATTTTTAGTATGTTACTAAATTTAGAAAGTTTCTAAAATAAGTAAGTTTCCCAAAATAGTAATCTTCTATTTTTGGAAATAAAACTGAAAATCCTCAAAAACAATATCAAGCTTGGATGTCTTTCCAATCTTGTCAGCTACTTAACGCTTATTCGATTACAGATATGGCTTACAGTGTGAGGTATCTGTTTTCGCGTAAGTAAAGTAGTATATAGTCATTAATTTCATTGGGAGTCCCAGACTTTAGTGATTATTTGGCTGTAAGAGATTGGTTTCCTTGACTGGGCCATCGGGAGTCCCGGGCCTTGAGACATCTGGTGTATTGGGCCTTGGGCCCAATTCACAACCGAGAGTTATATGAGATATAACTAGCTGTGTGTATGCTTACCAAGTAAAGCTACTTCTGGGTGACGGCCAGTGGCCCACTTTGGATTTAGCTGAACATGGGTCTCGGAATCATTGCATTCTTATGAGGTTAAACAAAGAAATTTTGAATGCAATGCGAGTCTTCTTATAAGTTATTAAGATTACTCTTTTAAATGAACTAAATAACTAAAACTCTATTTATCTCTAAATTTCAGCTATGACTAGCACAAACAATCAAAACACTTTCTCGATCCGGTCTGTCCTTGAGATGGACAAACTGAACGGATCAAATTTCTTGACTTGGTCGCGGAACCTGAGGCTAGTTCTCAGGCATGAGAGAAAGGACTATGTCCTTGAGAAAGCTCTCCCCGAGAGGATCGGATCCAAGGCCTGTCATGCAGTACGTAATGCTTGGAATAAGCATTATGATGATGCGGTAGATGTGCGTGGTCTGATATTGGCTACCATGGACTCAGATTTGCGGAAGCAATATGAGAACATGGAGTCGCCAATAGAGATGATCAGCAGTCTGAAATTGAGATTTCAGGAGCAGGTAAGAGTGGAGAGATACCAGTTGGTTAAATCTCTCACTAGCTGCAAGCTACCGAATGATCATCCAGTAAGTCCTCATATCAGTAAAATGATGGGTTACATTGATAACCTGAGGAAACTGGATTATTCAGTTAGTCAAGAATTGGCAACTGAGATCATTCTGCAGTCACTGCCGTCAAGCTATGATAAGTTCGTAAGGAACTATATCAAGAAAGGCTTAACGAAGACGTTGACTGAACTGCATGATATGCTCAAGACAGTTGAGCCAAACGTGAAGAGTACCCTGTACAATCTCATGAAGGAGAAGGGTAGGTTTACAAAACCTAGTGCTGACAAGGGTGAAGACAAAGTTGTCCAGATTTTGAATCATGGCAAGCGTGTGTCTTCTGAGCCCGAGTCAGATACCTCTTACGTTGGTAAGTGCTGCTACTGTAAAGAGACTGGGCATTGGAAGAGAGATTGCATTAAATTCATGGAAGATTATGAGGAGTTGAAGTTGATGTATGAAACTACTTCCTCAGGTATTCATGTTATTACTTCAAGTTATACCTTATAGGTATTGGACACTGGTTGCGGCACTGATATTTGTTATAATATGCAGAGCCTGAGCAACAGTAGAACGTTGAAGGAAGGGCAAGTGGAACTGCGTGTCTGGAAGGAGCTTGGGATGCTGCCTCAGCCGTAGGGTTTTCACTTGTAGATGCCTTTGAGGCTTGGTTTTGTATTAAGTAATTGCTACAATGTACCTGCTTTACGCAGAGTTGTCTTTCATTTTCTTGTAAAGAATTTGAATGTTTTTCATTTTGATAAAGACAAGTTTTGTTCTTTTGATCTTAATGAAATGTTAATTGTAGCACCCTATTCAAGGAATGGGTTTTATATCTTAAACCAAAGAGTGCCTAAATGTAACATAAATACCGAATTGGTTTAAATCTGATGAATTAAACCTGATTTTTCTTGGCATAAATGTTTTGGTCAAATAGAGTAAATCGGATTCAGAAACCCCATAGTTATGGACTTTTGGGCTCATTTGAATGGATATCTTATGAGACTTGAATTCTGCTTACTAGACCAAAAGACAAAGGGCCCATCTTAGCCGAGCTAGAGAAAGGCCCAAAGGCTTATTGGAGATTGAACATACTCATGTATGTGGACCGATGAGCAGTTATGCCAGAGAAAATTTCCTGTACTTCATTGTCTCTACTGATTGCTTCAGTGAGTATGACTGTGTTCATTTGATGAGACACAAGTCGGAATTCTTTGATATGATCGAAAGAGTTCCAAAATGAGGTATAGAATCTGAGTGACAAAAGTATTGAGACTCTGGATAAGATCACGAGTGAGAATACTTAAGTCATTGATGGTGTGATCATCTGAATGAGTGTAAGTCGTTTCACAGCTCATTTCTCCTGAAAACCTGAAGGTGTTTCTGTGAGAAAGAATCAGATCTTATTAGAAATGATTAAAGATGAGTCACACGAATCTTCCATGATATTCTTTAAGAATAATGCTCTAGAAATATCTAAGTTTACGCTAAAATAGTTCCACCAATATCAGTTGAAAGATACCACATAAATGTGGACTGGAATCGATCCAAATTCGTCTTTACTGAGTATTTGTAATTGTGCTAGTTCGCTGGTTGTCCTAGTGAAACCAAGGCTTGTTACTTTTACGTCCATTCTGTTTTCTAAGAGGGGAAGTTACTTTCCAAGAAGAACAGTGGGAGTAAAAGTGTAACTCGAAGAAATTCGAGATATACAGGAGGCTGCTCAACCTATTGAGGGAGAGCAGCGGATGGATTTACAGATTTCTGTAGAATCTATACCTGTAGAGCCTGAAGTTCGCAGATCTGAATGAATCAGTCACTAATCCGAGATTGATTTCTCGTCATTAGTTGAACCCGATAATCATTGAAAGTTCGCATGATCTGATGATCATTGAAAGCGACGAACCTGCGAAATTCAAAGAAGCGAGAGTGAGCCCGGACTCCAAAATTACACTATGTGTAAGTTAGCTTCATTGATCCATTCATGGATGGAAGCAAACATATCGGAGTTGGAATCTTCGTTCTGTTGAAGTAGTCAAGGTTTTGATTTGAACAGGAACGAAGTGGAACTGTGCGTTTACTAATAGATTAGTGGGAGCGATATTGCATTTCTCATAATGTATGTCGATGACATACTGATTCTCGGAAATAACGTCCCAATACTGCAGTCGGTAAAGGACTGGCTTGGGAGTTGGTTTTGTGATTGACATGGGTAAAACCACGTATGTTCTTGGATTTTGGATCTAAAGATAGAGATCCAAAAGAGCTGGTAGGACAAAGTCAGGATTCTTAAATTGACAAAGTCCTACACGTTTTCAGCATTCCAAGAAGGGTTTTATGCCAATGTCACATGGCATTACGTTAAGCAAGATACAGTGTCCTACGATAACTGCTGAGCTTAAATGCATGGATGAGATTCCATATGCGTCGGCAATTGGATCTATCATGTATGCCATGAAACGTACTTGTTTGATGTTGTTTTAATGTTAAGCAAGACAAGTAAAGACCAGTCAAATCCAGCAAAGAATCACTGGATTGCCGTAAAGAATATCCTAAAGTATTTGAGGAATACTAAGGAAAAATTCTTGATTTACGGAGAAAGTGAGGTGCTACAAGTCGATAGAGTCTGAAAGGCAAGTTTCCAATAGACAAAGATAATTCCCGGTCACAGTCCGGCTATATCTTGTGTCTGACTGGCGGTGCAAGGCACTGTTGCTGACTCCATGACTTAAGCTGAACATTTCGCAGCTTGAGAAGCGGCGAAAGAGGTTGTTTGGAAAGAAGAGTTCATCACTGAACTTGATGTGATTCCCAGCGTAGATGAGACTAGCTGCACATCAGAGGTCCAAACACCTTGAGGGTAGGTATAACCTATTCCGTGAGATAAATGACAGAGGTGTTAAGTAGATAAGCAAGTTTCATCGAATGAGAACGTTGCTAATCTATTAACGAAGCCACTCCTTATGCCTAAGCACGAGTCGCGGACTGTAACTGTAGGATGAATGAAACTAAGATGTAGTCTTAATTTCAGTGGGAGTTTGTAAAGGGCTTTACTTAGCTGTTTTGAAAGGTTCATGTAAACATAATATTTTATGTTTATGAAATCTATGATTTCTGGATTATTTTAACTGTGATATAAATAATCGTTCCAAAATGATTCATGTCATTATATATGGGCCATCGAAGTACATGAGTAGACTTGATCCTGAAACCCCATATTTAATGAAATGACATAAATCATAGTGTCCATAGTCGAAGGTTGTTGAAATTGGAACACCAACAACCACTTGAGACTAGATTGTGTTGAGACTTATGACCAAGTTTCGAGGGGTCATAGATGCGCTGCATCAAAGTCGACACATAGGTATATGTAGGGGAGCATATGACCGGACATGGCCCGCCGATGAGAACTCTACAAGATATTAATATCTGTGTCATAAGAGGTTCTCATATACGACTATAGAGTATAGTCCTTAGACCTGAGTTCGCATGCATGTGGCTGCACATGGAGTGATGCGCTTTGATCATTGTCTAACGCTGTTTCGTAACTGGGAGCTATAAGGACCTTGGTTGGGTGTATTATAAAGTGTGTAGTTCATAGTGATGGAACAAGATGGGATTTGTCCCTGCCGTATAACGGAGGTAATATCTCTAGGCCAATCGGAGACTTGATAGCTGGTAAGAGAGTGGCCACTCCCAAACGGACTTGCCCAAGTCGTTTGCATTGTCAGTATCAAATCTGGTCCGATGAACATGGTCTGGCTATATAAGGATGACACGCATCTTGCCTTATGCCAGATCGAGATATTGAGACAAAAGGACTAGGGAATGAAGGATTCCAGTACAAGTGGGAGATTGTTGGGAATGTCCTGAAATCTACTGTACTATCTCTAGAAAGTATGATAAATGTCGAGATCAGACATAAATCATAAATACTGGGTGATCATGATGACTTGCTAGAGCCCGCTCATGATCTATAAGTTTAGGACTTATTACCAGTATTGTATGATCCCGAAGGGTCACACACCATAGCTAACGGGAAAGTTAAGATGGAATTAATACGGTAAGATGCTAAGACATTTACTGTATTTGTACAGAGAGTTGGGCAGACAACAAATGGGCTTTTGTCTGATTTGTGTCTTGGGCCCAAAAGTCTAATGGACCATTAGTTTAATTAATTAAACTTGGGCCCATTAGTAAATTAATAGGATTGCAACAAGGGTTTTAGAAAACCCTAAGCCATTTTGGCGATTTGTGGGTGTGGCCGCAGGGCCTCTCCCTCTCCAATCTCTCTCTCTGTTGATCATCCATCCGGTCTAGCAGCCATCCGTGCTTGTAAGCGTGTGGATACCGAGGAGGAACAGGTATTCATCTGTTCGTTGATCTCGACATTACAATCATTCCGCTGCAAAAGGTAATGTCCAGGTTTGTGTTTATGATTCAGTTACAAGAACCTAGATCTGTTTAAGATTATGTGCTAGGTTGCAATTTGGGAATTGAACCTTGAATAACATCATAATCCTTCAAGAACTCCCGGGGTGGATACTAAGCAAGGAATGATGTGCTGCCTCCAAAATTTCTTCTCGCAGACCTTGACTTTTCGGTACATTGATTCTTCCCTTGAGCAACAATGTGCCGTCATCGGCCAGATTGTAACCGCTCTGGTTTGGTCCATCTCGATTTCAGACTTCTTCAATGATTTTTAAAACCTTCTCATCTCTCTGCTGCTCTTCTCGAATTCGAAGAACTAGATTCGCCTGTCTTACAGCTCGTAAGCCTAGTGGTTCATTCGCTTCCCCTTCCATTGCAGCTAATTTCACCGACTTGAGTTATTCAATTAGGGTTTCAAGCCCCCTTTCGATGCTAGCCTTTGTTTTCCGCCGGCTAAGTGCATCTGCAACCACATTAGCTTTCCCAGGGTGATACTTGATTTTGAGGTCATAATCCGCAATGAATTTCATCCACCTCCGCTGCCGCAGGTTAAGATCCGGTTGAGTGAACAATTATTTCAGACTTTGATGGTCCGTAAACACTTCTATGCTTTCGCCGTAAAGGTAGGATCTCCAAATTCGCAATGCGAATACAACCGCCGCCATTTCCAAGTCATGCGTCCGATAGTTCTCTTCGTGCTTCCTTAACTGACGAGACACATAAGCGATGACTTTACCTTCTTGCATTAGGACACACCCCAAACCAACTCGCGATGCATCGGTATACACCGTATAGGGTTCCCGGACTCTGGCAACGCCAAAACTGGTGTTGAAGTATATTTAACTTAGCAAAAGCGTCTTCTGCGTCCTGATTCCAAATAAAGGGAACTCCTTTCCCGGTTAGTTTTGTCAAAGGCTTTGCCATTGATGAAAATCCACGAACGAACTTCCGATAATACCCCGCCAAGCCCTGAAAACTCCGAACTTCCGTTACAGAGGTAGGCCGAGGCCACTCTTGGATTACTTTAACTTTCTCGGGATCGGCTGATACTCCTTGCTCGGAGATGCGATGACCCAGAAATCCAATTTCCCTCTGCCAAAACGAGCATTTGCTAAACTTAGCAAACAATTTCAGCTTCCGCAATCTCTCGAAAACTAACGCCAAATGCGACCTGTGTTCTTCCTCGGTCTTTGAGTAAACCAGAATATCATCGATAAATATGATAACAAATTTATCGAGATAATCATGGAAAACTTCATTCAACAACCGCATAAAGGCTGTTGGTGCGTTGGTAATCCCGAAAGGCATTACCACGAACTCAAACTGCCCATATCTGGTTCGAAACGCCGTTTTCATGATATCTTCCTCAGCGATGGGAATTTGGTGATATCCAGATGCCATATCTATTTTTGAAAACCAGCTTGCTCCCTTTAAGCTGGTCCAAAAGTTCATCGATTCGAGGCAACGGATATTTATCCTTGATGGTGATGTTGTTGATGCCGCGATAGTCGATGCACAACCTCATACTCCCGTCCTTCTTATTCACGAATAACACTGGAGCTCCACACGGTGACTAGCTTGGTCGAATAAAGCCTTTCCCGATCAAATCTTCAAGCTGCTTCTTGAGTTCCGCCAACTCCGCTGGTGCCATTCGATAAGGTGCCTTTGCAATAGGCTTCTCTTCTGGTTCCAAATTAAAGGTGAAAGGATTACTCAGAGGTGGAGGTAATTCCTTTAACGCCGTGAATACGTCCTCGAACTCCTGGACCACAGCAATGTCTTCGATCTTGACGTCTCCGTTGATGGCTCCTTCGCCAGCAGTGATGGTCACCAAAAACGCTTCCCCATTCTTGATTAAGTCTTGGACTCGAAGAGCCGCCACTACGCACACTGATTTACTAGGGTTAATCCCGTAGTAGACTATCGCCTCCATCCCGTCTCCACGAAATGTAATCCTTCCTCGACTGCAATCTAGCTGGGCTTGATAACCAGACAACCAGTCCAATCCGAGAATGACTTCGTACCGTGTCAGAGGAGTGATTAGCAGATTCGCCAAGAACTGCTTTGCCTCAGTGACTAGCGGTACGTTTCGAATACACTTATCTATTCGGAGGGTTTGCTCTCCGGGGGTCAACACAGAGACACTAACATTTTCTATTTTGTAACTCCCTCTGATTTCCGCGATTACTTTTGGAATTACAAAACTATGAGTGGCTCCCGAATCGAACAATACATGTGTGGGACGACCCGCGACATGTAGGGATGTTATAATGACCCTTTCGTAAACGGGCCTAAACGGGTCTCGTGTATAAAAATGAGCCCGTTTTGACAAGTTTAAGTCACATATGTTAACGGGTCTAAACGGGCCTACCCGTTTAAGCCCGTTTATTAATCGGGTTTTGTGATTTTTTAACAGGTACCCGTTTAGACCTGTTTAACTTTTAAAAAAAAATATTTTAATAGTTAAAGAATAAATAATAAAAATAATAAAAATATAAAAAAAATTCCAAAAATAAAAAATATCAAAAAATTAAGAAAATGTAGAAAATAATTTTTAAAAGTAAAGATTTAAATTTTAGTGTTAAAAATAAAGTATTTATTTTATATTTTATATTCCACTAAATTAAAGAATTTCAGTAAGAATATAAATGATAAACATCAACTCATTCATTTGATTAATTTTTTTATTTTAAAATGTATAAAATATCAAAAAATCAGAAAATATAGAAAATATTTTTAAAAGTAAATATTTCATTTTTAATATTAATATTAATATCAATATAAATAATTTTATATTTTATATTCAATCTAAAATTAAAATTTTAATAAAAATATAAATGATAAATATCAACCAATTTGTTTAGTTAAAACTTTTTATTTCGAAATGTATAAAAAATAATATTGAAGTAATTAAATATCTTATAATGAATTATCAACCATGATAATAGGATATAAAAGTAATTGACAATAATTTTTTTTAAGAAGACAAAATATTAATTGTTATGACTTATGAATTATATAAGAATGATAAAATACTCAACTATCAATATTTCATTAATATAGCACTGAAAATTGTTAAATGTGTAAATTATAATATGAAAATATAATTTTTTTTGTATTTTCGTTTTTTTATAATAAAAAATATATATTCATAAACGGGCCTAAACGGGTACGTATTAACTTAACGGGTCTAAACGGGCGGGCCTAAACGGGTCTAAAATATAAACGGGCCTAATCGGATACGGACCTAAACGGGTGCGGGTCTAAACGGGCCGGGCCTAAACGGGCCGGGCTCGCCCGTTTTAACATCTATAGCGACATGTATGGTTCCTGCCACAATAATATTTAATTTTAAGATATAGTACTATACTTTTAAACAAAAAACGTTATTTATTTATATAGAAGATTTATTTTTAAACAACAAAAGAGATTTCACAAACAGACAAGGCTTAGGGTTTAGGTACATGCGTACCTGTGATAGGATCCTAAGTGGGTTTTGGGGCCTCATTATTATCTAGCTCTAAGGCATAAACCCTATTATCTACGGCTTGACGCTTGGGAGCGGGCTCAATCGTAGGGCGAGATGGCGAAGGCTTAATGGCGAGTGGGGTGGCTGGGATCGGGTTCGAACACTCTTGAGCATAATGGCCCTTATGACCACATCGGAAACAGGTAAGACCGGGCGACGCGTGTTGTGCTTCATTCGTTGGACAGTATTTGGAGATATGACCAGGCTGGCCGCAGTTGTAGCATACCGACGCTCCCTTGAATGAGTCAGATGATCCTTGGGGTCGTTTGCCTTTGTCTTTAAAGCAACGGTTTTGTCCAGAGTGTCGGCTCTGATGGTTTGATGATCGTCCACCTTGGTTTGAGTTGAAGTTTCCCCGCGCTGCTCGCTCCGCTGCTAACTCGATTTCTACGCTTACCGCTTTCTCCACCAAGTCCGTGAGGCTTGAAAAGTTCCCCACCGCGAGTCTACTCTCCAACTCGGGTCGAAGGCCGAATAGAAAGTTGGTGATCATTGCCTTATCGTCTCCGTTATTGTTGCCCACCTAACGCTTAAGTCGCATGAACTCGGATTCATACTCCCGAACTGATTTACTCCCTTGTTCGAGGTTAGCAAATTCCCATTGTAGTCGACGCCTTGACTCTGGGGTAAAGTACTTGCGCTCAAATTCCTCCTTGAACGCTGACCAGGTCTTCACCATATGTCCCACTTGGGCTTCCTGACTTTACCACGAATCGGCTGCATCTCGGTCTAGATAGTAAGCTCCCACGATTAGCTTATAGTCCTCCGGACATCTTGTAGCCTTGAAGTTCTTATCCACCATTCGGATCCTTCGGTCTGCGACTAAC
The DNA here is from genome assembly GCA_030180135.1 of Orychophragmus violaceus. Taxonomy (NCBI): domain Eukaryota; kingdom Viridiplantae; phylum Streptophyta; class Magnoliopsida; order Brassicales; family Brassicaceae; genus Orychophragmus; species Orychophragmus violaceus. The sequence continues at coordinate 44,607,464 of CM058233.1, forward strand.
GGGTCAGTTCCACCGGAGAAGTGTGTAGTTCCCATCTTCTTCATCGAGGAGATCAAAGATAGGAACGGTGGTCGATTTGTCGCGTCGGGGGTTACTTGTGGTGATTGCATAGCTCGAGTCATTACGTCATGAAGCATTTTCAGGGTATGCTCCATCTCCGGGTTTACATCTTGGCCTCCTTCCGCATCTGATCATTCCTTCGCATCTCCTTATGACTATCATTGCTAGATTCAGTATCTTCGATGTCCTTTTCTTGCTGTCGCTTGCGCCTGATCTGCCTGCCTTTCCTGGTTGCCCGAATTTTCTGGTGACTTGGCAGGTTCCTCATAACCCAATCCTCGGCGTTCCGAAACCCGTTCCGACCCCATAGCCATACCATGCCCGCCACTACTTATTGCTCCGTCCTCCATCTGCATCATAAACGGGTAAGTGACTAAGTCCTAGCTAAACAGGATGTGTCCGGTTTCCTAATGTCTCTTTCGCGACTCAATTTTTGACTCAATAAATCTGAAAACACATGTTGTATGAGCACGATCGGAACCATGCTCTTATACCACCTTTTTTAACGCCCCTGTTCCGCTGCGACCTTAGTCAACCGATGACCAATAATCAAACAAGAACATAATCACCGGTTTTCCTCAGTCGGGACCAAAGCCGTTACATTTTTACCGTGTTTGATTAAATCGGCTTGGCTTAACAACTTACGTTATCAAACTAAACCGAATTATTCAATTACACGTTTCCCAAATTTTGACTAAAGCTTTGCAACCTTAGTAAAATATGGTAATTATACTAGACCGGACGAGTCTAATGTAATCAACATGCTCTTACGAATATAAAACATCGTTTATTTAAAAGTGCGGAAATAAAATAGGTCCATGGACATTATTTCTTTAAAACGAATACAACATTACTTGAAATTATATTTTCGAAAGAGACGTCGACACTACACCGGCTGGCCTAACGTCCTTCCATCCGCTACTCTTATGGGTTTCCTGAAAAAGATAAAAGAGAGGGGTGAGAGATCTATTATCGACCCAGTGAGTTGAGATTCTCCAACTAATGAGTAACTTGCCGTCCACCCAACCAAACCCCAAACCCAAGTAATGACGGAAAGTTACACAAGCAGTACTAAATAGCTGAAGCCTTATCACAACAAATGAATAATTTGCATCCTACAGGCCCTAGCAATATCGTCATTTCCTCGGAATACTCGTCCCGTCACCATGTAGGCCCATGGTAGTGATTCCCTTGACTTTTACTCATAGACACGGAGTACTACAAGTAAGACACCGTCTCCATCCATCGATACGCGGTGACTCGTGCTACCCCTAGATAGCCAGAGTTTCCATGCTGTCCGGCCCTAGGACATGACCCCATATTCTCCGGATCGCACACTTACCGGCGTCACCCAGTAGGTTAACACCCGCCAGTAACACGACCAGAGAGTACGTAAACTGACTGGTACGCTCCCGAGGATCCATCGGGTAGGGAAGTCGATATGCCCACTATAACACCATGTCACTAACACAATGAGAAAACCATTAAACATACCACATCTCAACAGTCATCCACACAGAATCTCATCACTCGATTAATCATGAACCAATCACTATATCATTATCGCATTTCTTAATAGTTTTCCATGTTTTATCATTCGTTCATTGCTTGGTTATTAATCATAATCATGCTATATCATCACAACAATATCCATAACTTCAATATAAACCTAGCAAGAAACCATATATAATCACATAATATAACTAGTTATTAATCAAACCGACACTAGTCATAGCTATCCCAACGAATCATAACTTAGTGTTGGGAACCTGCGGAGTAACATATTAGTCAAACAATTAACTCCAACTCACCAATACTTTATCGCGGTTGACCCTGGTTATAGCCTTACTACTCGAACTTCCGGACCGTACTAAAGCCGCTTAAGACGGAAGAGAAGGTCGGTACTTGGGATGAACGTTGAAAATATCCACTTAGGAAATATTTCCCCGTTCCTCCGTCACCATCCCAAATCTTCACTACTTTCTCTCTCTCCTCCTCCTTCTCTCTCCCCTCCGGCTCCTCCTTCTTCTCTCCTTCCTCCGGCTTCTTCTCCTCCTCCCGGCTCCTCCTCCTTCTTCTTCTTCTCTCCGCCTCCTTCTTCTTCTTCTTCCTCCCTTATCCCTCTCTTATTTCTCTCTTCTTTTCTTATCTTTTCTTTGAGAGTTTTTGGTGTGAAGAATGAGAGGTGTGGAGGCCTCTTTTTATAGCAAAAGTGGAGGGATCTCCACCCTCCATTTGTCTCCTCTCTTCTCCCATATTGTTCCACGAATTCTCACCAGGTGTAAGCCAGAAACACTTCATTTTATCATCCACCTTACACATGTAGATCCCTTCTAGAAACCCCTTAGATTTGTGTCAACACATTTTTGTAGATTCATTGCACCAAAAACACTACAAAGCCTCTTCTTTTCTCTTGCAAGATTTCGTGTCCCAAGCCTCCTAATGGGCTTTAATTAGGTCCACAATAACCGCATTTATCAGCTCTAATCAGCCTAAACCAAGTCCAATCTCCCTTGATTTTATTTTGAATTTTTAGTCCGTAATTGTCCATTAATGACCTAAAATTCATAACTTAATATAGGGAACAAATCTTTCTGAATCCTTTTAACCATAGCTTCTACATATTGTAATGGAGCTGTGGTAAACATTTCATAATTTTTGGTGGATTTTAGAGGGTTTTCCAACGTACCCAAACATTTTATCGGTATCTCGGAAAACCCGGTTTTAAATAAAAATTCCCAAGAACTTCCAAAAATAATTCCAATGAATTTCTTAACAAGATAATTCATTTTATTAGTGATAAAAATACCATTACATTTAATAACAATATTTTTATCAAGTTTTGAGATCGGGGTATCACATCCCTTTCCTAAAAACCCAAGGAAGTCTAAGTACGAGCTCCAGTTGGCTAAATGGAAGAAGATAATGAACAAGGTGTTAATTGAAGTGCCTTTGATTGATGCTCTAAAGAATACTTCTATGATGAAGATATTTCTCAAAGACATGCTTTCTGGTAACCTGACTGATGAGGAGAGTGTATTGATGATCTCAGAGGTATGTAGTGTTGTGATTCAAGGAAAGATTCCTGAGAAACTAAAAGATCTAGAGAGCTTTGTGTTGTATTGTTCTATCTACAGAGATAGATTTGAGAGGTAATTGTGTGATCTTGGTTCAAGTGTGAACCTTATGCTCTTCTATGTTGCTAAGAAGCTTGGGATGACAAATTTCATGCCTACTAGAATCTTATTGGTTCTAGATGACAGGACTGACCGGATCCCTGACAGGATTGGTAACTGTGTGATCCCTACAGACTTTGTGGTTCTGCAGTATGGAGAGGAACCCAAGGATCCACTTATCTTGGGTAGACCATTCTTAGCTACTGTTGGTACGATGATTAACTGCAAGAAGGGGACTATCATTCTGAATGTGGGTGATCTGAAGATGAGTTTTGATATGGATAAGTTGGTGAAAAGACCTACCATCGACGGATAGACCTTTTATATGGACACTCTCAGTGATTTGGCATAGGAGTTCTTTCATAGGACACATGTTGAGGATCCGTTGGAAAGGGCCCTGCTAAGCTCAGTACAGGAATTGGAGCATATGGAAGACGAGCCTGCCATCTGTTATGCTAGATTGATGGATTCAACAGAGCAAGTCATGCAACTGGAAGTGCAGAACGAGCAGCTGCATCGATCGACACACCATGTGCATCGATCGACGCAGATCGCGTCCGACTAGGCAGAAGAAAAAGCTTCGAAAATCGAACTGAAACAACTTCCATCTCGGCTAAGGTACGCATTTCTTGGACCTAATTCGATATATCCAGTTATTATTAATGCTTCCTTGAAAAATGCAGAGACTTCCTTACTGCTAAGCAAGCTGCGCAAGTATCGCAAAGCTCTTGGCTATTCTCTTGATGAAATTTTAAGTATCTCTCCGGAGCTGTGCATGCATAGGACACATCTTGAGGATGAGACAAAGTCATATGTTGAGCATTAGAGGAGGCTGAATCCGAATCTGAAGGAAGTGGTGAAGAAGGAGATTATGAAATTGCTTGACGCTGGAATCATCTATCTTATCTCCGACAAGTATTGGGTCAGTCCAGTACATGTTGTGCCTAAGAAAGGAGGTGTCACCTTGGTTAAGAATAAGAACAACGAGCTGATTCCTACAAGGACTATAACTGGACACATGATGTGCACTGATTACAAGAAGCTGAATGTTGCGACTAGGAAAGATCACTTCCCCTTTCCTTTTATTGGCCAGATGCTGGAGAGGTTAGATAATCATCCTTGTTATTGCTTCCTCGATGGGTACTCTAGATTCTTTCAGATTCTCGTTCACCCAGAGGATCAGGGGAAGACTACTTTTACTTGTCCTTATGGTACTTTTGCATACAGCAGAATGCCTTATGAACTTTGCAATGCACCAGCCGCCTTCCAGAGATGTATGATGTCTATCTTTACATACATGATTGAGGATGTTATGGAGGTGTTTATGGATGACTTTTCTGTCTATGGGTCATCTTATCATGAGTGCTTGGATAATCTGTGCAAAAGTCTAGCTAGATGTGAGGAAAAGCACTTGGTTCTTAATTGGGAGAGGTGCCATTTCATGGTCAGAGATGGTATTGGTCTTGGGCACAGAGTATCAGAAGCTGGGATTGAGGTGAATCGCGCCAAGATTGAGGTTATGACCAGCCTTCAGGCGCCCAGATTTTGTGAAGTCTGTGAGGAGCTTTCTTGGATATGCTGGGTTCTACAGGAGGTTCATCAAAGATTTCAGTAAGATTGCTAGACCACTAACTGCTTTGTTGTGTAAGGATGTGAAATTTGAGTTCACTGTAGATTGCCAGACTGCATTTGAACAGATCAAGCAAGCATTAGTGAGTGCTCCTATAGTGCAGCCACCAGATTGTGAGTTACCTTTTGAGGTTATGTGTGATGCAAGTGATTTTGCTGTAGGAGATGTTCTGGGGAAGAAGAAGGACAAGAAACTTCATGCTATCTATTATGCCAACAGAACACTAAATGATGCGCAGAGAAACTATGCCACTACAGAGAAGGAGTTGTTGGTCGTTGTCTTTGCCTTTGAGAAATTGATGCAGAAGAAGGATGCAAAGCCAAGGCTTTTGAGATTGATTCTCATTCTTCAAGAGTTTGATATTGAGGTTAAGAACAAGAAGGGAATTGAAACTGGAGTTGCTGATCATCTTTCAAGGATCAGGTTTGAAGAAAACGTCCCTATTGATGATTTTCTACCAGAGGAGAACGTCAATTTGATTGAGACAGTGTTTAGAACGGATTTGGACAGAAATATGCAGAACTGCCGGATTGGAGAGCATGCGTCCATTGATGCCACCTTGGCAACGATCGATGCACGTCTCGAGGCAGAGTCAATCAATGCACCTCTATGCCTTGATCGACACAAGGCGATTACGAACCCTAAACCTCTGAAGGTTCAGATTGGTCACTACAACAAAGATATTTACGCTATTTCGACGCCCGATCGACCATGGTTTGCTGATATTGCGAATTACCTGGCTGCAGAGACTGAACCAGATGATCTCAAGGGGTATGGAAAGAAGAAGTTCTTCATAGAATTAAGAAGGTTCTATTGGTATGAGCCTTATCAGTATACGAAATGTTCAGATGGCATTCACACGAGATGCATTGCAGAATCTGAGGTTCCAGATGTTCTATTTTACTACCATAGATTAGATTATGTTGGACACTTTGCTACTTTCAAGACTGTGTCTAATGTTCTGCAAGCATGTTTTTCGTGGCCTACTATGTTCACAGATGCTCATTCGTTTGTCTCTCAGTGTGATGCCTGTTAGAGGAGAGGGAAAATCAGTAAGAAGCATGAGATGCCTCAGAATTTTATTCTCAAGGTCGAGGTTTTCGATTGCTTGGGCATTGATTTCAGGGATCCTTTTCCCTGATCTCATGGGAATAAGTTCATATTGGTTGTTGTGGATTATGTTTCTAAGTGGGTGGAAGAAATAGCTAGTCCAACCAATGACTCTTCGGTGGTGCTTAAGATGTTTAAGACCATCATGATAAGTGATGGAGGATCCCATTTTATCAACAAGGTCTTTGAGAAGCTGCTACAGAAGCATGGTGTTCATCATCGTGTGGCTACTCCTTATCATCCTCACACTAGTGGGCAAGTATAAGTCTCTAACAGACAGATTAAGGAGATCTTAAAGAAGACAGTTGGGAAGATAAGGAAGGATTGGTCTGTAAAGCTTGATGATGCGTTATAGGCCTATAGGACTGCGTTTAAGACGCCAATTGGGACTACACCGTTTCATCTTCTGTATGGGAAAGCCTGCCACCTTCCAGTTGAGCTTGAGCACAAGGCATCATGGGCTGTGAAGCAGATGAAATTTGATCTGAAGTCTGCAGCAGAGAGGAAATTGGTGCACATTAATGAGTTTGTTGAGATTAGGCATCATGCCTAAGAGAATTTGAAGTTGTACAAAGAGAGGACTAAGGCATATCATGACAAGAATATTGTCTCCAGACAGTTTGAGCCAAAATTAGCATGTACTTTTGTATAACTCTTGTTTGCAATTGTTTCCAGGTAAGCTGCGTTCTAGATGGTCAGGTCCTTTCGCGATCAAGGAATTACGTCTGTATGGTGTTGTTGTTCTGATTAGCTCGGAAGGAAAGGAATTCACTGTCAACAGACAGAGGGTGAAGCATTATTGGGCTAAGGATGAGATTCCAAGAGGTCAGATTCTGCCTCTGGATGATGCACCCTCTACATATCTCTTTCCGGTCAAGCTAATGACGTTAAAGTAGCGAGGAGTGGGAGGCAACCCACTGGTAAGTCTGTACATATTCATTTTGGTGTTTTATTATTTTTACTTTGGTGTTTTCGTTTTTGGGTGTTTTTTCTACAAATACAAACTAATCTTTGGAAATCGCCATGCGTCGATTGTTGCGGTCATGTGCGACGATCGACGCAGGGGTGGAAAGTGGGAAACTTAGTGAATTTTTGCCATAAGGTTTTCGGGTTTAATTGAGGATGGGCTCAAACTGCGAGGAAGAAATCAACATGATGTGTGTCGATCATTGCGGTCCTGTGCGACAATCGACGCAGGCGCTCAACCAGTCAAAACCGAGAAGAAATCGAAAGGTAAGTGGTAAACCGGAAATCCGAGTAAATCAATCCGGTTTGACCAATCGCGATTTGCAACGATCGACGCACTCTTGCGCCGATCGAAGCATCCACACGTGAGGTAAGTGAGTTAAAACCCTTTCTTCTTCATTTCTCCTTTCGCGACCTGAGAGAAAAATCGCCTAATCTCCCATTTCTTCATTTCTTAACCATTTTTGGTGATTCCAAGCTCCATTCCACTCGATTTTTACCCCTCTTGCCATATCTGTCACTGATTTCATCGATCTGCAAGGTATGTGCTCTAATTCTCTACGTTTTTAATCTTGGACCTAAGGTAAAAATTCGATATTCATCACGTTTTTGGTTGATTGGTGGTATATTGATGCTTGTTTGAGGCCTATGATGATGATTTCGTGTTACCCTAGTGATTGCATGATCAGATTTCGCAAGTTTTCCGAAAATCTTCGGTTTGATGATGAACACTTGCAATTCTCTGATTTAGGGCGAATGTAGGACGGATTTAGAGGAATTGATACTGGTTCTGATATTGCTGACGGTTGCATGCAATGATTGATACTGATTTTGATGCGTTTGTTGATCTTAGAGCTTTGACTTAATTTGCAAGATTGTATTCTTGTGTCTTTGATTGCAGATGCCTCCACGAAAGTGCATGAACATTCCTGACGACACACCTTTGCCTGCTAGCTGGCTCACAGGCGCTTCATCGCCTCCTGCGCCTATTCAGCCTAATCTTGGAGCAGTTCAGTTCCCTTGGCCTAAAGGATAGAAGGATCGGATTCCTATGCAGAGACAGTGGGCAAATGATCCTAAGACTGAGATGGAGAGCTCAGCTTGCACTGATAGAGCGATATTTTAGCAGTGGGATGAGTACAATACGATGTTCTACATTTCCTGGCTTAGCATGGATATCAAGCCTACACGGTTTGCTGACTATAGGACTTGTCAGATGTTGGGCATCACTGAGGAGGTTCAGAGTTTGGGACATGAAATAGGCTTGGGAACTATGCCTATGAAGATCTACGAGCTCTATCCAGATCTGGTAAAGCAGTTGCTAGCTACCTGCAAAGTATACTACATGTAGAGCCGGTACCGCATTTTGATTTTAGATCTCTTTCGCATCTACAGGTTCAGTCTGTAGCCTATTCGTTGCGTTCTCACTGCTAAGTAGGAAGATTCACAGGTTCAGTTTCTTCTGGTCTCATTTTGGAAATGAGCGCTATCATTCGCGGACTTCCAAGCTGATGGCTATATGACATCTAGTCCTGAGGTATGTCTTGCCTATTCTGGGGTACACATTGTTGTGCAAGTATGAAGCGAACAAGATGAGGAAGCAAGAGCTGATGTTATTGTACACGGGGATTCACCACCTGTTCGAGGACACTCCATTGACTGACCTGGCGCATGGAATTAACATGGGATCAGCGGATCATCTCTGCGATTTAAAGACTAAGGCTTTTTCAGGGAAGTTTTCTTCTACTTTTTTAAGGAAGATTGAAGAACAGATCACAAGGGAAACAAAAACCAAGATTTGCTTTCCTCGGCTAGATGATCAAAGTCTTGGATGCGGGATGGCTCCAATCTGACAGATGTGGCACCAAAACCGGGGGCCAGGCGGCGGCAGGCGCAAGAAGAAAAAACCTAAGAGAGAATGCCTTCGTTTAAAAGAATATTTTTAGTATAGAAAGTCTCAAATTTCGGATTTTATGCTGCACGGATTTCCTGGGAATTATGGGATCCCTATCTACCAAAATTTTGACTTTTGGTTCCGGCGAACGAATAATCATTGAGTCCTCCTCTTTCCGGATAACACATACAAAGAAATCCGCCAACCAAGTGCTGGTTCAGCTACAACGGTAACTAGAGGTTCCCAATGTGAGAGGCATGGAGTGAGGAACCTGAAGGATTCGTTTAGTATTTCCTGGTTCAATTCATCAGATTAATTGATCCTACTAAACATGCCAGATCTAGGTTCTCTTGCTAGAATCATAAAGGATCTCACCTGTTACCTTGTTTTGCAGCGGAAAGAGGAGGTACGGGTCAGAGATCAGCAGAACCACCAAGAGATAGCTCCTCCAAAGGCTCACACATGCACGCACAGGAAATTGGCTGCTAGACCGAGCTGGTGGGAGGCGCAGAAAGAGAGAGAGGGAGGCGCAGACTGTTGAGAAAATAAGAGCTAGGGCAAGTTTTATTTATTAAAACCCTTGTCAAGTTCTTATGGGCTTTTGGGCCCAATTCTCAGTCTGATTAAATCCCTTAGATTTAATCAGGCCCTTTAGTCTCTCTAAGCACAGTAAATGCCTATCACTTTTACCGTACTTCTGCTAAACCGTTCCTACACATTTTCCTGTTAGCTTAGGCGTGTGACCCATATGGGATCATATAATAAAGGCAATAAATCCAAGATTTATAGATCATGAGCGGACTCTAGCAAGCCATCATGACCCCCAGTATTATATGACTTATGTCTGATCATTGACATACTCTTACTTTCTAGAGACAGTACAGAGATTACTGGACATAATTCCAACAATCTCCCACTTGAACTGGAATCTCTGTATTCATAATCCTTTTGTCTCAATATCTCGATTAGTCATAAGGCAAGATTAGTGTCATCCTTATAAAGCCTAATCTTGTTCATCGGACTCTGATTTGATACTGACAATCCAAACGACTCGGGAAAGTCCGTTTGAGCATGGCCATGCATTTTCCAGTATTCAAATCTCCGATTGGCCTAGAGATATTCACTCCATTTATATTGGAGGGACAAATCCCGTCTTGTTCCATCACTGTAAACTACTCATTTCATAATACACCCAAACAAGGTCCTTATAACTATCGCTTAACGACAGCGTTAGACAATGATCAAGGCGCATCAGTTGATGTGCAGTCACATGCATGCGAACTCAGGTCTAAGGACTATACTCTATAGTCGTAGTAAGAATCTCTTATGACACAGATATAAATATCCTGAAGAGTTCTTATAAGCGGGTCTTGTCCGGTCGTATGTACCCCAACATACACCTATGTACTGACTTTGATGCCGTGCATCTATGACATCCTGAGACTTTGTCATAAGTTACATACCAATCTAGTCTCACGCGGTTGTTGGTGTTCCAATTTCAACAACCTTCGACTAGGGACACGATGATATAAGCCATCTATCAAATATAGGGTCTCATGATCAAGCTAAATGACTTTGATGACTCAAGATCAAGTCACTTACTTCGATGACCTATAAAATGGTTTATATCATTTTGGAACGATTATTTCATCACAGTTAAAATAATCTTGAAATAATAATTTATTAAACATCTTAAAATGTTTTACAAGAACATATCAAATAACTAAATAAAGCCCTCAAACTCCCACTCAAATTTAGATTACATTTCAATGTCTCTAATGCCTACAGCTTCAGTCAGGAACTCGAGCTTAGGTCTTGGGAGTGGCTTTGTCAATGGATCAGCGACGTTATCATCTGTCTGAACTCGGCTGATCTTGACTTCCTTTCTATTAATGATGTCACGTATCAAGTGAAATCTTCTTAGAACATGCTTGGATTTCTGGTGTGATCTTGGTTCCTTTGCCTGAGCAATAGCACCATTGTTATCACAAAACAGTGCCAGAGGCTCAGCCGCATTTGGTATCACACCTAGTTCAATAATGAACTTTCGTATCCAAACAGCTTCCTTCGCTGCTTCTGAAGCGGCGATATATTCAGCTTCTGTAGTGGAATCAGCAACGGTGTCTTGCTTGGAGCTTCTCCAACTGATTGCACCGCCATTCAGACAAAAGATATAACCGGACTGTGACCGGAAATCATCTTGGTCTGTCTGGAAACTTGCGTCCGTGAATCCACTGACTTCAAGCACATCACTTCCACCGTACACCAAGAACTTATCCTTAGTATGTCTTAGATACTTCAGGATATTCTTGACGGCAATCCAATGGTTTTCACCTGGATTTGACTGGTATCTACTCGTCATGCTCAATGCATAAGCAACATCAGGACGAGTACAGATCATGGCATACATGACAGATCCTTTTGCAGATGCATAAGGAATATTCTTCATGCGCTCAAGCTCAGCAGCCGTCGTAGGGCTCTGCTTCTTGCTTAGCGTTGTGCCATGTACCATTGGCGTGAAGCCCTTCTTGGAATCTGCCATGCTGAATCTATGCAGGACTTTGTCAATGTATGAATCTTGACACAAGCCTATCAGCCTTTTAGATCTATCCCGGTAGATCCTTATTCCAAGAACGTATGCGGCTTCACCCATGTCTTTCATGGAAAAACAACTTCCAAGCCAGTCCTTCACCGACTTTAGCATTGGTACGTCGTTTCCGAGAAGCAGTATGTCATCGACATACAGAATAAGAAATACTATCTTGCTCCCACTAGTTTTCTTATACACGCATTGTTCTTCTTCGTTTCTGATGAAGTCAAATTGCTTGATCGCTTCATCAAAATGAAGATTCCAGCTCCTCGATGCTTGCTTCAATCCATAAATGGATTTATGAAGCTTGCATACTTTCCCAGCATTCTTTGGATCTATGTAACCGTCAGGTTGTGTCATATACACATCCTCTTCCAGAATTCCATTCAGGAAGGCGGTTTTCACGTCCATCTGCCAAATTTCATAATCATGAAAAGCTGCAGTTGCTAGTAGAATCCGAATAGATTTCATCATAGCCACTGGGGAATAGGTTTCATCGTAATCCACACCGTGAACTTGTCTGAAACCTTTTGCCACCAACCTGGCTTTATAAATCTGGACATTTCCATCCACGTCAATCTTCTTCTTGAAGATCCATTTGCACTCGATGGCTTTTACACCAGCGGGTAAATCAACCAACGAAAACACTTGGTTGACCGACATGGAGTCCATTTCGGAATCTGTGGCCTTACGCCACTTAGAGGAATCTGGGTCCATCATGGCTTGATTGAAGTTCGATGGTTCATCACCATCAATGATCAGAAGATCATGACAGTCAGTCACGAGGAATCCTTGATATCTCTCGGGTTCGTGACGGATCCTCCCGGATCTTCGAACTTCAGGTACCACAGGTTCAGGCTCTACAATTTCTTGTAGGTCCTCCTGCTGCTCTTCCTCATTAGGTTGAGCAGTATCCTGTTCATCTTGAATTTCTTCAAGCAGTACCTTACTCCCACTGTTTTTCTTAGAGAGAAACTCCCTCTCAAGAAAATTACAATCCCGGGCAACAAAGATCTTGTTCTCGGATCGTAGATAGAAGTAATAAGCCTTGGTTTCCTTCGGATAACCAATGAAGTAGCATTTATCAGACTTTGGTGTAAGCTTGTCAGAGATCAATCTCTTGACATAGGCTTCACAACCCCAAATTCTAAGATAAGACAGCACTGGAGCTTCTCCAGTCCATAGTTCATATGGTGTCTTTGCTACTGCTTTTGATGGCGCTCTATTTAGAGTGAACACTGCTGTTAGCAGAGCATATCCCCAAAGGGATATTGGAAGGTCTGTGTGACTCATCATAGATCCAACCATATCCAATAAGGTCCGATTTCTCCTCTCAGACACACCATTCCATTGTGGTGTTCCAGGAGGAGTGAGTTGGGATACGATCCCACACTCTCTCAGATGATCACTGAATTCTTGGCTTAAGTATTCTCCTCCTCGGTCGGACCGAAGAGCCTTAATGCTTTTGCCAAGTTGGTTATGTACTTCATTTTGGAATTCTCTGAATTTCTCAAACGATTCAGACTTATGTTTCATCAAATAAACATATCCATACCTACTGAAATCATCAGTGAAGGTAATGAAGTACTGATAGTTTCCTCTTGCATTTGTGGACATTGGGCCACACACATCAGTGTGTATCAAGCCCAATAAGTCACTGGCCCTCTCGTTAGGTTTATTAAAGGGGGCCCGTGTCATTTTGCCCATCATGCAGGATTCGCATTTCTCACATGACTCAAAGTCAAATGAGCCAAGAAGTCCATTCGAATGGAGCCTCTTGATGCGTTTCTCGCTGATGTGCCCTAAACGACAATGCCATAGAAACGTTCGGTTCTCCTCATTAGGTTTGAACCGTTTGGTATCAATGTTATAAATTGGCGCGGATTGATCAAGTATGTAAAGCCCATTCGTAAGAGGGGCACAACCATAGAACAAATTGTTGCGATTGAAGGAACATAATTTATTCTTAACTGAAAAATCATAACCTTCCAAATCCAACAAAGAAATTGAAATAATATTTCTGCTTATCGCAGGTACAAAATAACAATTATTGAGTTCCAAAACCAATCCCGAAGGTAAAGACAACAAGTATGTGCCTACAGCTAGTGCAGGAACTTTCGCTCCATTCCCAACTCGTAGCTCCACTTGTCCTTGCTTCAGCCTCCTACTGTTGCTGAGTGCCTGCATATTAGTACAAATATGAGCCCCACAACCAGTATCCATAACCCATGAGGTATTATCAGAAGTAGTTGTATTAACTTCTATAACAAAAATACCTGATGAAGAAGTCTCGAGAGTCTTCTTCTTCAATTCCTTTAGACCTTCCAGGAATTTCTTACATTCTCTCCTCCAATGCCCTGGTTCTTTACAGAACCTGCAGATGTCAGTAGGCCCAGCCTTGGATTTGGGCTTGGGCTTTGGCGTGTCCTTGTCCGAGACTTGAACAGCCTTAGCCTTTCCCTTGTCCTTGGCAGAGGATTTCTTAAAGCCCTTGCCCTTTTGCACCATAAGCACATTGGGGTCCTTGGCTTTCCTCAAGTTGGGCTCTGCAGTCTTGAGCATTCTGTGAAGCTCAGGCAATGTCTTACTCAAGCCATGCATATTGAAGTTCAGGATGAACTGATCATAGCTTGCAGGTAAAGACTGCAGAACGATGTCGCAGGCAAGTTCCTGGCTGATAGGGCAGTCGAGTTTCTAAAGATGATCGAGATAACCCATCATCTTCAAGACATGAGGACTCACTGCCGCATTTGCAGCCAACTTACAGTCTAAGAGGTTCTTAACTGTCTGGAACCTCTCAGTCCTTGCCTGCTCCTGAAAAAGCGATTTCAGGCTTGCCATTATCTCGATGGGCGACAACACACTCTCGAACTGCATTTGCAGCTCAGCAGTCATGGTCGCCAACATCAGGCAATAGACATCATTTTCATCTGACGAATGCTTTTCCCAAGCATTATGCAGAGTCCTGGCGGCATTGTTAGGAGGCCTCTCGGGGAGGGGATCACGAAGGACATAATCCTTCTTCTCCTGCTTGAGGACCAGCCTCAAGTTCCTTGACCACGTCAGGAAGTTCGTTCCAGTCAGCTTCTCCTTTTCGAGAACAGACCGGATTGAGAATGTGTTTTGAGTGCTTGTAGTAGTCATAGCTGAAATATAAGATAGAAAGGTTATTAGTTAATATGTTCAATATGATTAATCTTGCATTATATTCAATAACATTAGTTATCCTCAAAAGAACATAATGATTCCAAGATCCACATATAACTAAGATCAAAGTGGGCCACTGGCCGTCACCCAACCTTAGATTATATCGGTAAGCCCTATCTCGGCTAATTATATCCGTGATATAACTCTTGGTTGTGAATCTGGGCCCGAGGCCCAATCCACTCTGATGTCTCAAGGCCCGGGACTCCCGATGGCCTAGTCAAGAAAACCAGACTATACAGTCATGTAATCACTAATGTCTGGGACTCCCAATGACATTTATGAATCACAAACCGTCTTACCCACGCAAAAGTAGACACCCTCACACTGTAAGGCCATGAGTACAATTGAATGGGCTTCGACAGCTGACATAGACTGGACAAGACATCCAACGCTTGATATTATTTGAGGTTTGTAGGTTTATTAAAATTTCATCCCAAAATAGAAGATTACTATTTTGGGAAACTTTCCATTTTGGGAAACCTACTAATTTTGGAAACTTTCTAAAATTGGAAACTTCCTAAAAGGAAACTTTCTAAAATTGGAAACTTCCTAAAATCCAAAACATGCAAATCTAGAAACTTCTAATTTAAGAAACTTTCTAATTTCAGATTTTGAAGACAGATTTAATTTAAAATTTATTTATATAAAATTAAATCTGAAGAAAAGACTCAAATAATTGGCCCAATTGTTTTAACTTCTTGGCCCGAGGCCCAAGAATTGGTCCATGTCCAAGACATAACCCAATTGCCCAATTAAATGACATAACCGGTCTGGTTCATTAAAATTGGTCTAACCAAAATTAATTACTACGATGACCACAATTGTCAATCGGTTATTTACTAAACCGGATTTTCTCAATTTATTTGGTCCAACCAAATCAAATTAGAAAACCACTGGTTTAGGCACTAAATCCAATTTTACGACTTTGGATTTCTTATCCCGGTTTAACCAGAACTTAATAAATTTATTAAGTTTGTTTATTAAACCGTGACGATTAATTTTAATCAAGTTTTAAACCGAACCGTCAAACAAACCGAACCGATCGATTGGACGTGAACCGTTCACGATCACGTCTGCCCTAGCTTCACACGATCGAGTGAACGATCGGGACAGCCGCACGTGAAGCCGGACGGGACGGGACGATCGGGACGAGCGATCGGGACGATGGTCGGGTCGAGACGCGACAGAGACGGGACGGGACGGGAGACGAGCTCGGGTCGTGCGATCATGACGCGATCGCTGTCGATCCATGACATCGATCCGTGATCGATCCATGCGACCGGCCGTTCCGATCGGTTCATCATCGCGGTCCATCTCTCGCGCATACCGATCCATGATCGGATGACGCGACGCGACTTGATCCGGACGTGTGATCCTTTGGCGATCAACACTCCGACGCATACCAATTCAATATAGATTGGATCATGCGATTTCTATTAGTTTAGGTTTTAATTCTTTGTGTCTTAAGTGTTTTTCTTATCAATAGATTGATTCAAACACTTCTAAACAACCTAAACATGATTCTAAACAAGAAATCCTAACAGAACCAATTGCTCTGATACCACTGAAGGATTCGTTTAGTATTTCCTGGTTCAATTCATCAGATTAATTGATCCTACTAAACATGCCAGATCTAGGTTCTCTTGCTAGAATCATAAAGGATCTCACCTGTTACCTTGTTTTGCAGCGGAAAGAGGAGGTACGGGTCAGAGATCAGCAGAACCACCAAGAGATAGCTCCTCCAAAGGCTCACACACGCACGCACAGGAAATTGGCTGCTAGACCGAGCTGGTGGGAGGCGCGGAAAGAGAGAGAGGGAGGCGCAGACTGTTGAGAAAATAAGAGCTAGGGCAAGTTTTATTTATTAAAACCCTTGTCCAGTTCTTATGGGCTTTTGGGCCCAATTCTCAGTCTGATTAAATCCCTTAGATTTAATCAGGCCCTTTAGTCTCTCTAAGCACAGTAAATGCCTAGCACTTTTACCGTACTTCTGCTAAACCGTTCCTACACATTTTCCTGTTAGCTTAGGCGTGTGACCCATATGGGATCATATAATAAAGGCAATAAATCCAAGATTTATAGATCATGAGCGGACTCTAGCAAGCCATCATGACCCCCAGTATTATATGACTTATGTCTGATCATTGACATACTCTTACTTTCTAGAGACAGTACAGAGATTACTGGACATAATTCCAACAATCTCCCACTTGAACTGGAATCTCTGTATTCATAATCCTTTTGTCTCAATATCTCGATTAGTCATAAGGCAAGATTAGTGTCATCCTTATAAAGCCTAATCTTGTTCATCGGACTCTGATTTGATACTGACAATCCAAACGACTCGGGAAAGTCCGTTTGAGCATGGCCATGCATTTTCCAGTATTCAAATCTCCGATTGGCCTAGAGATATTCACTCCATTTATATTGGAGGGACAAATCCCGTCTTGTTCCATCACTGTAAACTACTCATTTCATAATACACCCAAACAAGGTCCTTATAACTATCGCTTAACGACAGCGTTAGACAATGATCAAGGCGCATCAGTTGATGTGCAGTCACATGCATGCGAACTCAGGTCTAAGGACTATACTCTATAGTCGTAGTAAGAATCTCTTATGACACAGATATAAATATCCTGAAGAGTTCTTATAAGCGGGTCTTGTCCGGTCGTATGTACCCCAACATACACCTATGTACTGACTTTGATGCCGTGCATCTATGACATCCTGAGACTTTGTCATAAGTCACATACCAATCTAGTCTCACGCGGTTGTTGGTGTTCCAATTTCAACAACCTTCGACTAGGGACACGATGATATAAGCCATCTATCAAATATAGGGTCTCATGATCAAGCTAAATGACTTTGATGACTCAAGATCAAGTCACTTACTTCGATGACCTATAAAATGGTTTATATCATTTTGGAACGATTATTTCATCACAGTTAAAATAATCTTGAAATAATAATTTATTAAACATCTTAAAATGTTTTACAAGAACATATCAAATAACTAAATAAAGCCCTCAAACTCCCACTCAAATTTAGATTACATTTCAATGTCTCTAATGCCTACAGCTTCAGTCAGGAACTCGAGCTTAGGTCTTGGGAGTGGCTTTGTCAATGGATCAGCGACGTTATCATCTGTCTGAACTCGGCTGATCTTGACTTCCTTTCTATTAATGATGTCACGTATCAAGTGAAATCTTCTTATAACATGCTTGGATTTCTGGTGTGATCTTGGTTCCTTTGCCTGAGCAATAGCACCATTGTTATCACAAAACAGTGCCAGAGGCTCAGCCGCATTTGGTATCACACCTAGTTCAATAATGAACTTTCGTATCCAAACAGCTTCCTTCGCTGCTTCTGAAGCGGCGATATATTCAGCTTCTGTAGTGGAATCAGCAACGGTGTCTTGCTTGGAGCTTCTCCAACTGATTGCACCGCCATTCAGACAAAAGATATAACCGGACTGTGACCGGAAATCATCTTGGTCTGTCTGGAAACTTGCGTCCATGAATCCACTGACTTCAAGCACATCACTTCCACCGTACACCAAGAACTTATCCTTAGTATGTCTTAGATACTTCAGGATATTCTTGACGGCAATCCAATGGTTTTCACCTGGATTTGACTGGTATCTACTCGTCATGCTCAATGCATAAGCAACATCAGGACGAGTACAGATCATGGCATACATGACAGATCCTATTGCAGATGCATAAGGAATATTCTTCATGCGCTCAAGCTCAGCAGCCGTCGTAGGGCTCTGCTTCTTGCTTAGCGTTGTGCCATGTACCATTGGCGTGAAGCCCTTCTTGGAATCTGCCATGCTGAATCTATGCAGGACTTTGTCAATGTATGAATCTTGACACAAGCCTATCAGCCTTTTAGATCTATCCCGGTAGATCCTTATTCCAAGAACGTATGCGGCTTCACCCATGTCTTTCATGGAAAAACAACTTCCAAGCCAGTCGTTCACCGACTTTAGCATTGGTACGTCGTTTCCGAGAAGCAGTATGTCATCGACATACAGAATAAGAAATACTATCTTGCTCCCACTAGTTTTCTTATACACGCATTGTTCTTCTTCGTTTCTGATGAAGTCAAATTGCTTGATCGCTTCATCAAAACGAAGATTCCAGCTCCTCGATGCTTGCTTCAATCCATAAATGGATTTATGAAGCTTGCATACTTTCCCAGCATTCTTTGGATCTATGTAACCGTCAGGTTGTGTCATATACACATCCTCTTCCAGAATTCCATTCAGGAAGGCGGTTTTCACGTCCATCTGCCAAATTTCATAATCATGAAAAGCTGCAGTTGCTAGTAGAATCCGAATAGATTTCATCATAGCCACTGGGGAATATGTTTCATCGTAATCCACACCGCGAACTTGTCTGAAACCTTTTGCCACCAACCTGGCTTTGTAAATCTGGACATTTCCATCCACGTCAATCTTCTTCTTGAAGATCCATTTGCACTCGATGGCTTTTACACCAGCGGGTAAATCAACCAACGAAAACACTTGGTTGACCGACATGG
The DNA here is from genome assembly GCA_030180135.1 of Orychophragmus violaceus. NCBI lineage: Eukaryota > Viridiplantae > Streptophyta > Magnoliopsida > Brassicales > Brassicaceae > Orychophragmus > Orychophragmus violaceus. The sequence continues at coordinate 44,626,645 of CM058233.1, forward strand.
AGTCCATTTCGGAATATGTGGCCTTACGCCACTTAGAGGAATCTGGGCCCATCATGGCTTGATTGAAGTTCGATGGTTCATCACCATCAATGATCAGAAGATCATGACAGTCAGTCACGAGGAATCCTTGATATCTCTCGGGTTCGTGACGGATCCTCCCGGATCTTCGAACTTCAGGTACCACAGTTTCAGGCTCTACAATTTCTTGTAGGTCCTCCTGCTGCTCTTCCTCATTAGGTTGAGCAGTATCCTGTTCATCTTGAATTTCTTCAAGTAGTACCTTACTCCCACTGTTTTTCTTAGAGAGAAACTCCCTCTCAAGAAAATTACAATCCCGGGCAACAAAGATCTTGTTCTCGGATCGTAGATAGAAGTAATAAGCCTTGGTTTCCTTCGGATAACCAATGAAGTAGCATTTATCAGACTTTGGTGTAAGCTTGTCAGAGATCAATCTCTTGACATAGGCTTCACAACCCCAAATTCTAAGATAAGACAGCACTGGAGCTTCTCCAGTCCATAGTTCATATGGTGTCTTTGCTACTGCTTTTGATGGCGCTCTATTTAGAGTGAACACTGCTGTTAGCAGAGCATATCCCCAAAGGGATATTGGAAGGTCTGTGTGACTCATCATAGATCGAACCATATCCAATAAGGTCCGATTTCTCCTCTCAGACACACCATTCCATTGTGGTGTTCCAGGAGGAGTGAGTTGGGATACGATCCCACACTCTCTCATATGATCACTGAATTCTTGGCTTAAGTATTCTCCTCCTCGGTCGGACCGAAGAGCCTTAATGCTTTTGCCAAGTTGGTTCTGTACTTCATTTTGGAATTCTCTGAATTTCTCAAACGATTCAGACTTATGTTTCATCAAATAAACATATCCATACCTACTGAAATCATCAGTGAAGGTAATGAAGTACTGATAGTTTCCTCTTGCATTTGTGGACATTGGGCCACACACATCAGTGTGTATCAAGCCCAATAAGTCACTGGCCCTCTCGTTAGGTTTATTAAAGGGGGCCCGTGTCATTTTGCCCATCATGCAGGATTCGCATTTCTCACATGACTCAAAGTCAAATGAGCCAAGAAGTCCATTCGAATGGAGCCTCTTGATGCGTTTCTCGCTGATGTGCCCTAAACGACAATGCCATAGAAACGTTCGGTTCTCCTCATTAGGTTTGAACCGTTTGGTATCAATGTTATAAATTGGCGCGGATTGATCAAGTATGTAAAGCCCATTCGTAAGAGGGGCACAACCATAGAACAAATTGTTGCGATTGAAGGAACATAATTTATTCTTAACTGAAAAATCATAACCTTCCAAATCCAACAAAGAAATTGAAATAATATTTCTGCTTATCGCAGGTACAAAATAACAATTATTGAGTTCTAAAACCAATCCCGAAGGTAAAGACAACAAGTATGTGCCTACAGCTAGTGCAGGAACTTTCGCTCCATTCCCAACTCGTAGCTCCACTTGTCCTTGCTTCAGCCTCCTACTGTTGCTGAGTGCCTGCATATTAGTACAAATATGAGCCCCACAACCAGTATCCATAACCCATGAGGTATTATCAGAAGTAGTTGTATTAACTTCTATAACAAAAATACCTGATGAAGAAGTCTCGAGAGTCTTCTTCTTCAATTCCTTTAGACCTTCCAGGAATTTCTTACATTCTCTCCTCCAATGCCCTGGTTCTTTACAGAACCTGCAGATGTCAGTAGGCCCAGCCTTGGATTTGGGCTTGGGCTTTGGCGTGTCCTTGTCCGAGACTTGAACAGCCTTAGCCTTTCCTTTGTCCTTGGCAGAGGATTTCTTAAAGCCCTTGCCCTTTTGCACCATAAGCACATTGGGGTCCTTGGCTTTCCTCAAGTTGGGCTCTGCAGTCTTGAGCATTCTGTGAAGCTCAGGCAATGTCTTACTCAAGCCATGCATATTGAAGTTCAGGATGAACTGATCATAGCTTGCAGGTAAAGACTGCAGAACGATGTCGCAGGCAAGTTCCTGGCTGATAGGGCAGTCGAGTTTCTGAAGATGATCGAGATAACCCATCATCTTCAAGACATGAGGACTCACTGCCGCATTTGCAGCCAACTTACAGTCTAAGAGGTTCTTAACTGTCTGGAACCTCTCAGTCCTTGCCTGCTCCTGAAAAAGCGATTTCAGGCTTGCCATTATCTCGATGGGCGACAACACACTCTCGAACTGCATTTGCAGCTCAGCAGTCATGGTCGCCAACATCAGGCAATAGACATCATTTTCATCTGACGAATGCTTTTCCCAAGCATTATGCAGAGTCCTGGCGGCATTGTTAGGAGGCCTCTCGGGGAGGGGATCACGAAGGACATAATCCTTCTTCTCCTGCTTGAGGACCAGCCTCAAGTTCCTTGACCACGTCAGGAAGTTCGTTCCAGTCAGCTTCTCCTTTTCGAGAACAGACCGGATTGAGAATGTGTTTTGAGTGCTTGTAGTAGTCATAGCTGAAATATAAGATAGAAAGGTTATTAGTTAATATGTTCAATATGATTAATCTTGCATTATATTCAATAACATTAGTTATCCTCAAAAGAACATAATGATTCCAAGATCCACATATAACTAAGATCAAAGTGGGCCACTGGCCGTCACCCAACCTTAGATTATATCGGTAAGCCCTATCTCGGCTAATTATATCCGTGATATAACTCTTGGTTGTGAATCTGGGCCCGAGGCCCAATCCACTCTGATGTCTCAAGGCCCGGGACTCCCGATGGCCTAGTCAAGAAAACCAGACTATACAGTCATGTAATCACTAATGTCTGGGACTCCCAATGACATTTATGAATCACAAACCGTCTTACCCACGCAAAAGTAGACACCCTCACACTGTAAGGCCATGAGTACAATTGAATGGGCTTCGACAGCTGACATAGACTGGACAAGACATCCAACGCTTGATATTATTTGAGGTTTGTAGGTTTATTAAAATTTCATCCCAAAATAGAAGATTACTATTTTGGGAAACTTTCCATTTTGGGAAACCTACTAATTTTGGAAACTTTCTAAAATTGGAAACTTCCTAAAAGGAAACTTTCTAAAATTGGAAACTTCCTAAAATCCAAAACATGCAAATCTAGAAACTTCTAATTTAAGAAACTTTCTAATTTCAGATTTTGAAGACAGATTTAATTTAAAATTTATTTATATAAAATTAAATCTGAAGAAAAGACTCAAATAATTGGCCCAATTGTTTTAACTTCTTGGCCCGAGGCCCAAGAATTGGTCCATGTCCAAGACATAACCCAATTGCCCAATTAAATGACATAACCGGTCTGGTTCATTAAAATTGGTCTAACCAAAATTAATTACTACGATGACCACAATTGTCAACCGGTTATTTACTAAACCGGATTTTCTCAATTTATTTGGTCCAACCAAATCAAATTAGAAAACCACTGGTTTAGGCACTAAATCCAATTTTACGACTTTGGATTTCTTATCCCGGTTTAACCAGAACTTAATAAATTTTATTAAGTCTGTTTATTAAACCGTGACGATTAATTTTAATCAAGTTTTAAACCGAACCGTCAAACAAACCGAACCGATCAATTGGACGTGAACCGTTCACGATCACGTCTGCCCTAGCTTCACACGATCGAGTGAACGATCGGGACAGCCGCACGTGAAGCCGGACGGGACGGGACGATCGGGACGAGCGATCGGGACGATGGTCGGGTCGAGACGCGACAGAGACGGGACGGGACGGGAGACGAGCTCGGGTCGTGCGATCATGACGCGATCGCTGTCGATCCATGACATCGATCCGTGATCGATCCATGCGACCGGCCGTTCCGATCGGTTCATCATCGCGGTCCATCTCTCGCGCATACCGATCCATGATCGGATGACGCGACGCGACTTGATCCGGACGTGTGATCCTTTGGCGATCAACACTCCGACGCATACCAATTCAATATAGATTGGATCATGCGATTTCTATTAGTTTAGGTTTTAATTCTTTGTGTCTTAAGTGTTTTTCTTATCAATAGATTGATTCAAACACTTCTAAACAACCTAAACATGATTCTAAACAAGAAATCCTAACAGAACCAATTGCTCTGATACCACTGAAGGATTCGTTTAGTATTTCCTGGTTCAATTCATCAGATTAATTGATCCTACTAAACATGCCAGATCTAGGTTCTCTTGCTAGAATCATAAAGGATCTCACCTGTTACCTTGTTTTGCAGCGGAAAGAGGAGGTACGGGTCAGAGATCAGCAGAACCACCAAGAGATAGCTCCTCCAAAGGCTCACACACGCACGCACAGGAAATTGGCTGCTAGACCGAGCTGGTGGGAGGCGCAGAAAGAGAGAGAGGGAGGCGCAGACTGTTGAGAAAATAAGAGCTAGGGCAAGTTTTATTTATTAAAACCCTTGTCCAGTTCTTATGGGCTTTTGGGCCCAATTCTCAGTCTGATTAAATCCCTTAGATTTAATCAGGCCCTTTAGTCTCTCTAAGCACAGTAAATGCCTAGCACTTTTACCGTACTTCTGCTAAACCGTTCCTACACATTTTCCTGTTAGCTTAGGCGTGTGACCCATATGGGATCATATAATAAAGGCAATAAATCCAAGATTTATAGATCATGAGCGGACTCTAGCAAGCCATCATGACCCCCAGTATTATATGACTTATGTCTGATCATTGACATACTCTTACTTTCTAGAGACAGTACAGAGATTACTGGACATAATTCCAACAGAACCCCTGTCCCACTCCAAGCTAGGCCTGCTGAGCAAGATGCATTGCGATTTCCTCTTCCTTAGAAGCTGGTTTCTACTCTTCCTTTGAAGCTGGTTAACATGGTTTCAGAACAGCATATAAGTTATCATGCTCGCATATCCACCATTTGAGTCTCCAACAATTATTCCAATAATTACCACTTCCTTCAAGGCCTTCTTATTAGTTGAGATCGTGGGCAGCCTGCTTACTCCTATCTTCCAGCACTTTGGGATCCCAATAGAGGAGGATGAAATAGTAAATTCCCCAAATGTAATGGCTGTTCATCATATTGATTCTTGGGAACCTCCACATGCATGATCGTTTAAGTGTCATTTTGACAGTAGTTATCGGTCAATGGCAACCATATTTGAACATGTTGGATTATAAGAGATCACGAGGGGAGGGGGTATCTAAGCTCGGGGTTTGCAAAGTTACCGCTTATGGCGTCTCCACTTTATCAGAAGCGACATGTTTTTATATGCTCTACAAGAAGTATAGATTAAGGATGGCGTCAAGTATGGTTTGAAAGTGATTGTACAGTTCTTAAGGAGATCGTAAATTCACAATATGACAGCATGGAATTGGGAAATCTCTTGTTGAATATAAATTATTGGATCCAACTACTACTTGAATGTTCTTTAGACCATGTTCCTCGGGTGAAGAATGCTGCAGCAGATTTTTGCCTAAACAAGTTTCTATCGAGTTTGATGAATCTGTACTTTTCAATTCTCCTCATATTTGGTTACGTAATTACTTGTATGAACCGTGTTGACTAATAAAATGAGTTGCAAGAAGAAAAAAATAAATAAAAAATGAGTCAATTTAAAAAAATGAAATATGGTTTAAATTTAAAATTGACATAAATATTAACAAATTTATTTTTGAAAAAGGTTTCTTTAAAAATAAGGATTTGATACAATGTATTATGAGATACTTAAGAATAAAAACTAATGGAATTGACATCATTTTAGATTTAAGGAAATACTATAATTTGGTAAAAAAATAAGTTTTTATAATTAAATTCATAAACTAGAGAATATGTAAAATAAACACACAAAATAAACAAAATTAAAGATAAGCTATAGTAGAACAAAAATAAATTTAAAGTGGTCAAATAAGTGTAAATTATGTTAGATTGGGCTTGTCAACATGGCGGAACAGAATGTAGTAAGATTAAGCCTGGTCGGCCTTGATTTTTCCCCAACACTATCAAGGACCATGCCTCTGTTGTCTTCAATACTTACTACCAACATTATAAGCACATACGCAGTTATTGTTACTTCAACAGCGCTGCAGTAATTACCTACACCGATCCTAGTAAGTAACTTTATCTAAACCATGTTGTTTTCCTTAGTTATCTAACCTCTTCAATCAAAAGAGTTCTTGCACAGCCGCTGTTTGATTTTTATCATTATTAGGTGGGTTAAATTTTCAGATGCTCTTTGACTCAAAATCAAAGTTTTTTATCCTCTCCTCTAATCTCCCATAGTCTCTACTTTTACTCTACTAATGCAACAGTAGCGTCTGTGTTAAAAGAGCATTGGCCTCGCAATCACCGATCCATTACTATGAATGAGATAGAAGCAGATATTATAGCATTGAAGGAGGATGAAAATGCAGTTGATATACCTTTGTGGAGAACAGACACAAGGAAATATGCTACAAAGTTTAATTCAAAACATACTTGGAACCAAATCAGAAGCATCAATCCGAGGAAGCCATGGTATAAGGGGGTGTGGTTTAAATACGCGACTCCTAAACACTCATTTATGACTTGGATAACGATGCATAATCGGCTCTCAGCAGGAGATAGAATGAAGAATTGGAAAGTGCATCAGAGAACAAGTTGTGTTCTTTGTGATAATCAAAAGAAATCGAGAAATCATTTATTTTTCGAATGCGAGTATTCCTCCACAGTCTGGCGCAGAGTTGCAGGCATTCTCTTGGGTAGAAATTATTCTACGAATTGGAACACGCTGACTGAACTCCTTACGGATCAGCTCTTGACAAGATAGGAAGGTTCCAACCGAAGTATGTGTTTCAGCCAACTCTATATCACATATGGAGGGAGCGCAATCACAGAAGGCATGAGGAACTTGATTGGCAACCAATTCAACCTCTTCAACTTGCAAGGATCATTGACAAGAATGTCAGGAACAGATTATACACAATCCAAAGATCTGGAGATGTGACTTATTTGATGGGTCTTCAGCGATGCTTTGCAGTTTCGTACACAGGGAACTAAACTCTATTTTTCAAATTTCAATTGTATGGCTTGACTCAAATCAGAGTTAAAAGAAGAAACACTTGATGTACAAAAGCTTTTGATTGAATATAATTTTACATTCTTTCAAAAAAACACACATAAAATAACCAATCACAATAGCTTCTCTCTCCTCTCGGGTTCGAGCTCTCTCTCCTCCTTCTTTCATTTTCGTTCGTCGACAACCAACCTCCCAATCCATCCTGAATCTTCTGTTCCATCACATCAACGAACTGGATCTTCTGTTCTTCCATTATTGAAGCTAAAACTTCAAAGTCCATGAAGCTAGTTTGGTTGGGTCGGTTCATCAGCCGCAGTTGTAGTTGGGTTGATTTCCACATTGTTCCCTCTCGTAATTATGGGACTTCTATACACGCATGTAGCCCCTTTCTTCCCCTTCTTTATAATCTTCTCCCTTTTTGTATGAGCTTCTTCAATTGGTTCTCCTTCTGGTTCCAATGCTCTCTTTCCTTCCTTTGTTTCCTCTTTCTTCTCAGATCCTTTCTTCTGCTTCTTCTCGGATCCTTTCTTCTCCTTCTTCTCACTTCCTCTCTTTCTTCCCTTTCTTCCTTTTATTTCGTCTTTCTTCTTAGCATCACCAACCTCGTTTGTCACTGTCTTAACCCAAACATTACCACCATCTTTACCTTCATTTTCACCTCCTGCTCTTCCAACTTCTCTAGGCCATCCCACCATCCCCATTTACCTTCTTTTTCTTAACTAGAAGCTTGTTCCAACCATCAATGATTGGATCATCCACATCATTGCAACTAGTCTCAACTTTCATGGTTTTACTTAAAAGCTCTAGCTCAATTGGAGATGGCTCCAAGATACTTTGAATCTCCTGCAAATGTAAGAAAAAATAATTTCAGTGAATTTAAGAAAACAAAATTTAATAAGTATGATATGTAATATATGCTCTTACTAACCTTCGTAGTGCCAAGTTTATCATGTATTTCTAAAATACGAAAATCCCTCGTCCCACTGGTTTTGTACCTCATCTTGCGCATACGCGGACACTCATCCTCTGCACCTTGAACATCTTCTCGGAAATGGTTCTTTAGAACTGGAATGGCCTCAAATGCTAGGAGCTACAACACAAGATAATCCAAACAGTTAACTCCGTACCAAGTCAGACAACTAAAACACCTAAAAAAAAAATTTAAAAATGATTACACAAATGTTTTAACCTCCAAATGAAAAATACATGCAGGAAATACCCATGATGACAGCACCACACCTCCGGAATGGTCCATGGAGTGCAAGACGTCCTTGATATTCTCTTCAAATGACAAACGCCCCCGCGGAAACGTTTTGTACATGTCGAGATCATCTACGGCTCTGAGGAAGAAACTCTCTACAGAAGGTGCTCCTTTTCCTGTCTTCTTCTTCCCAGTGATCATGCTGGATAAGAAGTACAAGATTGCCATCTTAAAACAATCCTTATAAAGCTTTAGTTTCCTTTTCAGGGTTGGGAACATTTTCTCAACTTCTTCATATGTAACACGGTTCATTCTGAAATATTCCAAAACAAAATCAAACCACCAAATCTATCATAATAGTTTGGATAAAAGTAACAAAATAACCATGATATCAATGCATGCTCCCAAAAAGAATAGCGGATTGGAACCCTATTGACAATAAACCAAACCTCCATCTTCTTATCCACACCCGACGTCCTAACGAGAAACATCCACATTCCCATCCATTTGGAACTTATATTCTTACCCATATGGAAGAAGTGTTTGAATTATGGGTGCTCATAGAACCATTTCAGCTCTTCTTTCTCGAGAATACCTTATATAGTCTTCACGGCTTTAGTGATATAACACTTTGACATGAGTTTATTGTCTTGATATACTCGGTGGGAGGCAAAAACATCTTCGTAGGCTGCATTGGTTTTGTTTCAACCTGTGAATCCTACACACAAGAAAAGAATCACCAAGTTGTGCGACACCAAGTATCACCAAGTTGCGCGTTTTCCAAACCAAGTCAAATTATACTAAGTCTTACGCATCTGAATTACAAAATTATAAACATGCAGTCAAAAATTCAATGTTCTCGTAGCTATACTAAGTTATCTTACATTTATACTAGGTTTTTCTTCCAAAGAAATACATACCGTTTTCGTTTCTTCAGAATCCGCTTCATCAACAATTCGTTCGTCTTTTGTTTTATCACGACTCGAACCCGGATGACTCACCCTCGAAAGTTCCTCTTCCGCATTCTTTTTTTGGACCCTTCTCTTCCTCACTCACTTCCGGACCCTTCTCTTCCTCACCCACTTCCTCGACACCGAAAACTTCATCATTCTCTTCCTCATCACTCATATGTTCCTCAGATTCTTTTTCTATGTCGACTTTGTCATCGACTTCCTCAGATTCCTTTTCCAAGTCGACTTCGACATCGAATTCCTTTTCCACTTCCTCTTCTACACGTTTCGATTCAGTCTGTTTCCTCTTTAAATGTCTTTGCAAAGTCGGATTCTTCGTTTTAGACGCCATGATAATGTCGAACTTGAACTCGAGTTTGATGGGTATGAAAGGGTGAAACTGTGGGGACTTGGCGATTTTAGGGTTTGGTTTTGATTTTGGATTCGATTTCGATTTGAGGGGAGGAGATAAGGCCATCGGGTTCGATTTTAGTGGAAATAACCCGATCTAATTTAAAATGAGTCGGATCCGGATCTGCCCCGATAACCCTGGTTTTCAGCTGTAAAATTAAAATTATTTTCTTAAAAGCATTTAAGACTTTGACTTTTAGTCAAAGAGCCCTGAGAATTTGATCCTTATTAGGTCACGGTTCTTGCCACTTTGAGCATAAATTAGGAAAGAGCAAAGATAAAATGAAATCATATTCTGCAACTAATGAAACAGCTTATTTACTAATGTTGAATATTGATAAAGATGTATTGTATTAAGATTGCATTAGTCTGGTCATTTAGTTTATCCCTTTAGGAACAAAGTGAACAAGGAAGAAACCTTACATAATCTGGTCTGGTCATTTACATATTATTATGCAATCTCTTAGGGAAAAACACAGAGAGTTCATATGTAGGGTAAGTCAGACAGAAGCATGACCACAATTTGACCGTAAAGATTGTTTAGAAAAGTAGAGTTCCCCATGCAGCAATGAACGCAAAGCCTCCGAATGGTGCCAAGGTAGAAAACTTCCTGTCCTCGCGCAATGCTACCATGTAACACCTACAGCATTCGACGAACATGAAAGTTCTCACATATTCAAACCCAGTAATATACCACTAAACCAAAAAGTTGAAACTGGAGTTACCCAGTAAGCAATCTGAAATATAACTACTTCACAAAGAAAATTCGTATTCTTTAAAGTGAAATGGGTAAACTATTTCATAAAAACCATGGATTCTGCAAATAGAATCATTAGCTCAGATCAGACCTATGCTTTTCAAACTGATTCAGAGTTTAAAACATGTTGAAATGGATAAAAATCCCCAAGTTTGTTTACCTAGCCATGTGGATCTGTGGCATGTATAGCTAGTGCCAGAACTTAAGAGTGTATACTGGAAACTTCAAATCATAACGAATCGCTCAAAAACCCATGATGAACTATTATAATATCAATTCTAGGCTAGCACAAAAGCTCTACCACATATCCACTCGAGAGTTCAGAATTTAGGAACAATGCTGCAATCAGAAAACAAAATTAACAACTTACGTGCCAGAAAAGGCTAAAATCCCAGCAGTCAACAAGCCACCAAACTGTGCAATAGAAAGATATGTCAAGTTTAAAAAGCTCCATCATACTAGCAAAGAACCAAATAATGAAGAAAAGCTTACAATATTGGGATATTTGGTGCTAGGAGCAGAAACAAGAGCAGCTGTGTGAACCAAATGGTAAAGTGAAGCCGTTTGCCAAACCTGAAAGACCTTCACTTTTTAGACAAATTCAACAACAAATGTAACCGAATTCGAACAAAACTGAGAATCTGAACCTGTTTGTAAGAAGGGTTTTCTGGCTTAAAGACATGAGCACCGTAAGTTCCCAAACCAAGTGCAGCCATGCCTAGAGTAGACGCAATCAGTACCTTCTTTGAAACATCAAATCAAAGATCATCACATCGAGAATCTTACCAGAAACGGCGGCGACTTTGTGCCATATCCGAGGATCCATCGATCGTAGGTTGCTTCGTACAGAGTTTCCCATAAATATTTATATCAAAATTTGATTTTGAATATATAAAGTAGTTCTTGTGAAGAATCTAACACATTTGATCTTGAATCAGATGACAGAAAAGTAGAAAACAACAATTAACAAAACATAGATCCAACACCACAAATGTTACTCAAAAGAAATGATTCTTTGTTACTGGAAGCATGAAAGTATTCGAACAAATAATAAGCAGAAGAGTCAATTCGATAAATCAGAAATCAAATTTAAAAGTCACGAGCAACGAAACAAAACCATCCAAATTCACAGGGTTTATTTTGTTACCCAGAAATGGAATCCTAGAGAACAAAAATCGCGTAAATCTGTGTGAATTTCAATCAAAAACAGTGGAATCTACCAATCCAAAAACAGAGATTATTAGAACTGAAATGAAAACCAAACATCAGCATACCGATTTCCTTCTCCGGAGTAAATAATCGGCCAAGGACGGTGGATCTGCGAGGAGGAAGAAGGAGAAAAGATGAGCAGAAGAAACACGAAGACGGTGAGCAGAGGGGATTTTTTTCTTTCAAGGGTTCGTTGACTTCAGACTTTAAAAACAGGAACTGAAACAGGTATGGAAAATGGCAAAATAATTTTTTTATAGATACGGATATAACAAGGTATTTCAATAAATATATAAAAAATATTCTTGAATTATAAATTTAAGTCTCAACATTAAAGGACAATTTAGTATAATATTTTAACACATAACAAAAATAAGCTAAAAGAATTGTTTATTATTTAAGACCACAAAGATAATGTGGGTCATTGTTTATTAAACGTCAACAATATACAGTGATACACAAACTGATATAAGCATATATAACACATGAAACAGAGGCAAAAAAATGCAAAAACAGAGGCAACACAGAGACAACAGAGAATTGAGAATTCTTATGGAATAAAATTGATTGATTCATTGAGAAACAATGAGAAGACAAGACATGCAAATTAGAAAAGAGAAGAGCGATTCACACATACGTACGTTAAACTTGTTCGGAACTTTCCTTTCGGTGACGTTAGGAAAGAGATGAAATCGTGAAGGTTTCAAAACAAAATAACATGAGAAAGAGGTCCAGATAGAACTATTAGAGGCGATGAGTTTATTGTAAAGCAGAATCCTAGTTTTATTTTTCTTTGATTTCTGTACGGAAAATCAGTTTAATTTAATTGTTTCTATTAAGGACACTAGGAAAGTGCCCGCGCTAAGCCGCGGAATTGATTTAAATATATTTTAAAAGGTATTTTCTTGAATTGTTCTTTTTAAATAAAATTTGATAGTTTCAAAAATATTAAAAATATTTAAAAGATCTCACATAAACAAAAATATGTAGTTTATCGTATTTTTATTTTTCTGCTTTTACATACTTCTTGGCCTACTTTTTTTTACAGGTCATTCGTCTTGTTCCATCTGTCTTGACGAACCTATAATTTTAGATTTGTATGTTTAGTTTTCGGATCTTATTATATGTGTTTAAAAATAAAAGGATTGTTTTAAGATATATCTGATCTCGTAACTCGTAGATTGTTAAAGATTTTTTTTTTGTGGACAACATTTTTGATTGTCGGTGATGTTTGTTTACTTCTTGATTCACTCCATATGTGTAATTTCTTTTTCGATGTCACACGAGATAGAGCAATATATAATTGTCCATGTTGATTCTCATGTCATGCAAGTCACAATTAATTATTGTCAATGAAAATATTTCAGTTTAATATTTTTTTATAACATTTCGTTTTTTTAAGACTATAGTAATTATCAAGAGATAATTTGGATAATAATAGGAATCTATTTATTGAGTGGTAAGAGAAAACAATTAAATAGTCATAAAAATGTTTGAAACAATGGTGTATTTGTAATCACATTGGAAATTACATTGTTACCAAGCGTTGACCATCCCATATCAACACTATCATGGCAAATCACTGGCTCCCAGGAATAAACCTGAATTTATGAGCATTAGCTTATGATATCAATAGATTAACAACATAGATCTTTAAATATGGTATAGCTCATCAGAAAGATAAATCAAAACCTTTAAGCCATCATCCAAACCACAAAAAAGGTTCGTCCATCCGGATGAAATTTGATTGAACGAACTCCAGTAGCCTGTAAGACAGGAAAAAGATTGTAAATAAAAAGTTCCAAAACAAGATTACAAAGGCAGCTCAACGCCAAAACATTATTTCATAAGAAAATAATTAAAAAGACAACTGAATAGAAAAAAAATTACTGAAGGAAAAAAAACGAAATGTTGCATCACTCTCCTTCATCAACCAAAGCCTCTTCGGTTATGTTTCTCCTAGTTTGTAGATGGTGATCGAGTGAATTGTGATCTCATTGGTGTCTTTGAAGGACTTACCCTAAGGAGATCAAAGATTTCAACATCAAATTATGATCATTCAGTGAAAGATTTACTGCAAAGGAGCAGGAAAGTTTATGTACCTTATCGCCTGAGATCCTAAGACTATTCCGCTACAGTTGAGTGCCGCAACTGCACTCTCTGCCTATTTCATCCTCAAAGCAAAAACATATTCAGTTTACCCTTTGAAATCTGTTGGCTTTACTTGCAAACACTAATGAAACAAGACACAAAAGCTGCGGTTTTCCAACAGAATCTGAGAGAGCTTACCATGGCAAATTCAACAAAAGCGATTCGAGTAGAATGCAATAGGTCACCAAGAAGCCTTATGCGAGTAACCTGCAAGAGGTAAGAAGTGTTATTGTTGGCTTCATATTGTCTTTGAGAGAGAGAAGAAAATAGTGCTAGTTCTAGACTGACCTCACCGCACGCAGACTGAAAGAAGGTTTTGACATCATCTTCAGTGGCCTGCAAGTTTAAAACAAGTATCTTAAAACCGAGAACATGTACGCAAAATGCAAGATAGACAAAAAAACAGGGAACACAAGTGTTTACATTCTTGTCAACATTTGTGCAGATGGTTCTTGTACACATCTCCCTTATGTAAAATCCAATATGGAAAGTCAATGGAAGAATAACAGTTTTTGAAGAAGTAAAGCGTTTTGTTGAAAATAAGCAAACCTCTTCTCGTCGCATTGTTGCTTCATATCCTGCTCATTTTATAAAATGAAAATGATGAGTGAAAGAAGTAAAGCGTTTCTTGAAACAAGAGTAGCAAATTATGGTATACCTCAACAGTTCTGAGATCCTTTAGAAGCGACTCTGATGGGGCCGTAATCGTCTTGAATATATGACTACGCTGAAGAGTAAAATAGAAACAAAGTAAGTTTTTCAGAGTCAAGAACAGAGATTTTGCAGTACTCGTATTTGCAACAAACAGCTTACATATGTATCAAGAAGTTTTTGGAGCTCAAACTGAACATTACCCAACATAAACAAGATTCTACCTACAGAAGAAAACAATGTTACAACACAGCATGTATAATTATATACAGAGGAAAAAAAAAATCTATAATACGCTAATCTTAAGCTTACTGCTTTCTTCGTCGTTATGAGGCGTGATTTGTTCCAAACAAGAACCCATCTCTCCTAATGACTCAGAGAACTCTGAAAAATTTGCCAAAGTATAACCATAGTGTAAGACCATTTTCATGTTCATCAAATACATACAAAATCGAATGTTTCTTTACCATAAGCACTATTTTCCGTGGCAGCAGCTGCAGCGAGTAGTCTATCGTAGCAGTCTCTCATGTCTTGCATATCCTGAAACATCACAAAGTGAGTGTATCTGAGCTTATTATCATAGTTATCCAAATGAAAATGGAAATTACGATAAACAGTTCAAAAAGAGACGCATTCAAGGACTAAATAGTGTTTCTTCCATTGTAGTTTATTAAATTACCAATCAGCTAATAATTCCTTAAGTGTGTTCATAAGACTACTGGGGTTAGGCACCCCCAAAATCTCATCTAAGTGATCAGATTTGCTACCAATTCGAGAGTTTCTAAATTTAGTCTTCACTCCGGCCCTTCACTCATAAAAAATAGTTCCAAGTCCTTTGCACTTTCTGTTTGAAACAAAGTCTTACTAATGTAAATTAAACCTGAAGTTGAAACTTTTATAAAGAAGCACTTGGTAACCTCCACAAGAACACACACACACACACACACTAAACATGGGATGATTCAAGAACATATTGTGTAGAAACTCCTCAAACTTATTCGGGTTTAAAAATTTGTAAAAAACAAAAAAAAAGATTCAATTAACTTGAAGAAAAGCGAAAGCACAAAACTTTTCTCAAGAACTCCACAAGAACACACAATTAAACCTAAGATGATTCAATAAAAGTGCATAGATTCGAAACTAATACCTGCCATTTTGCTGTACCCAAAGCTGCTTGAAGTTCCTTACATATCTCATCTTTCTCCTCTCTAATCCACAATCTATAAGCAGACTCCATTCTGATATAGTAACAATCCAAAAAAATTTGATCAAAAATGAGGAAAGAAGAAGAAGATCATAAACAGGATTGCATAAGCTTAAACAACAGAAAAAAATAAACAAAGTCACAATCTTTTTCAGAAATCCATCTAAATCCCTTCATTCAAGCTAGAATTCTCTAAATTCTAAAACAAATAATTAATGAGCTACAAAATCAAATTCACAGAGAGACCAAAAACCTTAATTAACTATCATAAGCATCATAAAAATCCATAATGATTACAGAAGAAACACGAAACCCATACATACATATCTGCAGACTTTTGAACTTCTTCAGCTGCGGAGAAGAAAACATATTTTGTCATAAATCGAAGCTGTTAAGTACCATCATCTTCACAGAAAAGAGAGAATCAAAAAGAGAATGTAAGAGCAAGAGAATCTGAACTTCATCTCGATCGTTTATGAAAGAGAAGGCGAGGAATCGTCGGGGGGGGAGGGGGGAGAGAGAGAGAGAAATGAATCAATCGAATGAACCATATAATATTTTTTGTTCAACATTAAAATTTCATTATTTGTTTTCTTTTTTTTTACAGATGGAAACTAAGGTGTTCAAACGTTTTAATTTGATTGGTCTGAGATTTTAATCATTAAAACAGGTGTCAGCACCTCAGACAATACGGGTGCTGAGGTGTCAACACCAGGAGAGATTGTCCTTCTTTTATATATATAACTAGGAAATTGCCCGCGTTACGCCGCGGGATTGTTTAAATATTTTTTCTAAATATATTTTTTTTAAAAATTAAAAATATATATAATGGTTTCTAGAATGGATGTTTAAAAAAGAGAAAAGATGATAGAAATGTATCTAGTACAAAATTATTTGTTTTTTATGCTATTATATCTTTTTTGGTTTCATTTGTCCTGCTTAACCTATGAATTTAAAATTTGTATGTGAACATATAATATGTTTTTAATAATGTACGGGCTTTTAAGGAATATTTGATTTGTAACTCATAGATTATTAAAGATTTCTTGGCAATACAATTCCTTGCTATAACATGAGAAAGAGTTACCATTTGTTATTAAAGCTACAATGAAAGAATAAACATAGCTGGAATGCTTGGATCCAAGCTAGCAAAAAAAAAAAAAAAAGCTTGAGATCAATGCGATTGCGACTATCAACCAGCAATGAGGTTGTTACAAATTCCATATACCACTTAACATCAATCTACCCCAAACAGATAATCATAAATCGTAATACATGTAATTTGAGAAGACAATTTGATCAGATCACCTTGATCAATGAGCTGATTCTGCAGATATGACTGATGACCCTAGAGGCAGCACCATTTCCTGTTACAATATCATAAAGGGTAAGAAGACATTTTTTCTAAAAGCTAAATTGAGAATTAACATAGCATAGGATGTGATATTTGAATTATTTGACCTTACTCTTACGGCGAAAGGAATTTTTTTGTCCTCATGAAGGCAACTACAACACATTCTCCACCTAACATGGCCTAGGATGAGATATTTGAATTATTTGACCTTACTCTTACTGCGAAGGGATTTTTTTTGTCCTCATCAAGGCAACTACAGCAAATTCTCCACCTACAAAGAATCTTAGATCCACGCAAACAAACAAAACAGTAGCTTAATATTGTACTTGAGAACAATTTTATACATGAAGCAATAAAAGTAAGAAAAATGAACTATAAGAGGACTTGCCTCTTCGCGAGATGCCTGCGCTATCTAATGCAGAAGGCGCTGGAATCTGTTATTCACCGGACAACACAAATGGGAAATTGAAGCCTCGGCTGCGTAAATAGATCGAGTCTGGCAACCATCTCGACCACTCACAGAGGACGTTGTGCCGAAGAGGACTCGACCTAAGTATTTTGGAAGCTTCGACGTTGGTCGGAGAAGCTCAAAACCCTCTAGAAGCGCCTCCGATATTCCAGTTACCACCCTCCCCTGACGTGCATGCTCTTTTTTCCCAGTCTGCCAAACGAGAAAGATGAAAGGTTACAAGGAAATAAGATGTCTGATCACATATAAGGAAGGGAGCGAATTATAATATCTTGAAAAATTTCATATGCTTCAAGGCCGCTAAGCTCATAGACGGCATTCTATATATACTTGTAGCCAAACTGAAAGTAAATTGAACGTCCACAAGAAACACCAACCTCCACTGCTGCCTTCTGTTCCAGGAATGTCAAAATGTTGAAAGGAACCTGTTCCAGCATCCCCACTTTATAGCAACAGACAGAGTGTAAGAAAAGTTGGCATTTGACATAAAGAACAGTGAATGATACAATTACATGGAGGAAGAAAAGAGTGAGCAGAGTATTCTAGGAGATTCATAGGAAATTACCTTGTACTTAGCATAGTATTTCTGTCCCGAACCTCAGCAAGATGCTCACTTTTAACTGAAGTGCATCATTGAAAATATTCAGAAGCACAGCCGAGGAGTATTGAACTGAAGGTGTAAACGCATGAAAACAAACCTGTAACAATTTATGCTTGGAATCAAGCTTGACTGTGATATCAGAATAGCGTAAAGCTATTACACGGCAGAGATACCCCTTCAATGGACCCACACGAATCATCAGCTTTTGGCCTATAGAATACATGTTACCTTTGTCTCCTTGGTTAGCTGCAATTGAGAATCATTCGTGAGAAGCCGAAGTGGATATATAGAAGCTAGGTTATAATAACTCTCCATACATGATACTTACAGTTAATGTATTTCTCCTTGGGCTGCCACTCTTTTTCAGGAGATGTTGGGGGGAGGATGCAAAATCTCCAAAAGTTGAAGCATCAAATCCACCAGTCTGAGAAAAACATAATGTAATCAGAACATTAAACTGTCAATTGTATCAAAAGATAGCTGCAGTAACTGGGTTATTATGCAACTCTGCTTGTTCTATTTGTTGGTTCAGTAAGCTGATAAGTTGAGGCTTAAACGGCAGTCATATACAAAGGAGTATTGAGTTCAAATATATATTGATGAACACAAACACCATTCGTGTCGACAAAACAAGTTGCAAACATAAAGCACAAGACTTTTTTATTTTTTTAACATCCATACAGCACAAGACTGATTCAGCTTAGTCCCTAGTGACTTCAAGAGATTTAAAGTCACGCAAATTATCTCGAGAGATAAACAAGGAGTTGTAAGGCAAGTATACAGAGGGATCCTATTTCTTTATGTTGGAAGCGAGGAAAAAAAAGGTTGATATTTCTGCTGCAAATCACAATCGTGTGAGAAAATTAAACTCTTATTATGCAACTCATCAGAGACAGACCATAGAGTAATATGAGACGTTGAGTAACTGACTACATACCGTGGAACCGTCACCTTTGTCATCCACACCCACAATCAGGGAAAGAGATGAATTTCTTCACATATGAAATTACAACAAAAACTCACAAAGAAGCACAATTATGGAAATCCGGAGAAAAACAGATCTAAAATTTAAGGAGACATAAGTGAGAATCTGACAGTGGTCAACGAAGCGCAAACCTTTGGACGATGAAAATAGCGCCGAAGGGCATCAGATATTTTCTGGTAAGACGGATGAATCTTGTTCGAAGGTCTGTAAGCCTTCGGTCGCTGAGATTATCGGTGGTGAATTCACGACAGGCGACCGTAAGAAGAACAGCGAGCGATTCGCCTCAAGTTCGCCAGAGAGAAAAGAGGTAGATCGTCAGATCCAAGGAAGAAGGTAATGAATGTTGAGGGTTCAATCGACTAATGTTTTTTTACTTGTTTAATGTTTTTTTTTCACAGGTAGGCTCTGACGTGGAGGAAAGATTTGATAAGATTGGCTTAGGCTTGTTTTCAGTAATGTGATGTGTCATTTCCAGAATGAATTTAAAAGCTGAGGTGTCATGCCCTGGAGAGGCAATCCTTCCATTATATATATAATTTAATTTTATTAAGAAACGTCTTAGAAACTTTCTGGAAACGTCCCAGTACCCCTTCTCACCACTACCCGTTTTTAGCTTCCCGTCCTTGCCTTTGTCGAAATGTCATAGGGACGTTTCCTCGCTGTCCCGATCAAGTATCCGTTTCCGAGACATACCCGAGACGTGAGACGGCTTTTGCATCATAGTATTTAACTGCCTTTAACTACGGACCAACCCAGGAAAAAAAAAACCATTGAAAGATATATAAGTCTAAATCGATCTGGGTTGCTCTCATTTTCAGCCATGATTCCATCTCACTCCAAATATACGAATTAGCTCCAACTGGCTCTCTTGTTCTAACTTTTTATGATATGATTTAATGAACACGATCTCCTAGTTGAATTTAGTTGGTTGCACACGATCCCATACATAAGTATATGATGTCTTGTAATGCTATTGATTATGTTTTGAGTTATGCTATTGTTCAAGTAATGGCTATTTTGTCAAAAAAAAGGAAGTAATGGCTATGCTGTTGTTGGATTATGTTTGATATCCAAGTCATCTAAAAATTTTTAATAAGAAAAGGATGATAGGTCTCATATTTAGAACTCTAATTAGGAACAAGATAACAGTTTTGTTTTGGCAATTTGAATTGCCTATTTTTTGGCTACTTTTTTCTTTTTCTTTTGACAGAAAATGATATAGGAGACTATAAGGTTACTTAAATAGAGCAAGAAACAAGTTCAACTCCTATAAACGTGGGAATGGGAAAAGGGCAACCGTGGTTCCTCAACAGGAGGTTAACAAACTCTTCTATTATTTAACTTGAAATGGAAACTTGCGGAAGATGATTCCTCAACATGATGTTTGACTGAATCTTCCGTTATTAGTTAAAACTGAAATCAAAACAAAAACAATACAATAAACTAACCAAAAATAAACAGATTAGTCGGTATATTTTCGGTTCGGAACCCTTGTGCGAATTGAAGCTATGTGAACCCGGTTGAGGAACTCTATCATTAAATTGCATGTCAAGACGAAGCTTGTCCTCAAGATTCAGGCTCGAGAAACACTTTGTATTCTGAGACAATTCCTCCCAACTCGCATATTCTTGTGATAACCCTTGCCATAAAACCAGACCCTCACGACACAACTCGCCTCCCTTGTTGACGATTCGTGTTTCCAAAAACATTTCTCTAATCAACCGTGAGAAACCATTGGTACATAAAGGAGGGAGAGTGCCTGAAGTTGTTGCGTATGTACCCACCCTTTTCTTGAGTAACGAGACATGAAAGGCATTGTGAACTCGTGTCCCCTTAGGTAGCTTAAGCCGAAAAACCACTGGTCCAACTTTAGCCTCAACTTGAAAGGGACTGTAGTATCTTGTAAACAGTTTCTGGGAAGTTCTTTTGAAGATGGAACGCTTCTGGTACGGTTGTAGTCAAAGAAATACACAATCACCTATGTCAAAGTTGTCATCGCGACGCTTAGCATCAGCTAGTTGTTTCATTCTATTGCTTGCAGCTTGTAGGTGAGCCTTGAGGTCATTGAGTAACACGTCTCTCCCAGCGAGCTGTTCGACGAGCTCCTGAATGGGTGTAGAGCCGAGTGCATAACCAGGAAGGGACGGAGGATCCATAAACGGGCTTGTAAGGTGTGCAACCCGTGGAAGAATGGTATGTCGTATTACACCAATACTCCGCCCATGGAAGCATACAACTCCATTTTTTTGGTATGTCATTATCAAAGAATCTCAAAACTATACAACTTTGTTCCCAAAAACTTCTAAAGATCTTACCAAAACGCACTGACGAAGATGAGATCATGATCACAGATGATTTTTTGGGGGTTTCCATAAAGCTTTACAATATTCTTAGGACACGTGATGCAACTGAATTGGCCGTGTAGGGATGAGTCAATGGAACCAAATGAGAAGCCTTTGATAAGCAATCAACAATCACCATTATCGACGTGTGATTATTCGATCTCGGCAAACCATCGACAAAGTTCATTGATAAGTATTCCCAAATGTGGTGAGGAATCGAGAGTGGTTGTAGAAGACCCGCTGGAGATAGACTCGCGGATTTAGCCCGTTGACAAATGTCGCAAGCAGCTACATATACGTGAACTGACTTATGCATCCCGGGCCAATAGAACAGCTGTGCAAGACATTTGAATGTGCGAAGAAATCCAAAATTTCCTCTTGTGGGTGTGTCGTGGTATTCATGTAAAATGGATTGAACAAAAGTGGAGTTAGGGGAAAAACCACAGGAATGTTGAAGCAAACTAACCCGTTTCAGTGAACGTAAGGTTGACCAGGGGCTGTATCAGCGAGATCACCAATCAAAAGAAAGTAAGGACCAGTTTGTTGTAGTTGATGGAACTCAGACCACATTGTTGCTTGTTGACTGCAGATTGTACGGAGAGTTGGTCTACCAGTACGTCTAGAAAGAGCATACTCAGAAAAATTCATAGTACCAGGCTTGTACGTTATCTCATAATCATGGCCCACAAGTTTTCCCATCCATTTTTACTGTTCGGGAGTTAAAATTCTATGTTCCAACAGAAAACAAAGACTTCTTTGTTCGGTTTGTATCACAAAACGCCTTTCCAAGAGATACGATCGCCTTGTATGAATCACTACTACAATAGCGAGCATTTCTATTGCATACATCGACCATGTTTGTTTAGCTACTCTGAGAGATCGGCTCATGAAAGTTATTGGCTTCCCATTCCGTGACCGTATCGTGCTAATCCCTCCTCATGATGCATCCATTTGAATAACAAAAGGAAGAGTGAAGTCGGGTAAAGCCAACGTTTATGTGCTTGTCATTTATTTCTTAAGTAGTAAGAAAGATTACTCAGCTGAATCAGTCCATTCGAACTTCCCTTTCTTTAAGAGACTGGATAGAGGCCTCCCAATCAAACCATAGTCTTGGAAAAATTTGCGATAATACCCGGTTAGGCCAATAAATATCCTAAGCTCGGTGACGGTGGTTAGATCTGGCCAGTCTGTCATAGCTTTGATTTTGGCTTGATAAACTTTCACTCCCTCGTTGGAGATGATATGGACCAAGTACTATAATTTTGTCTTCCCAAATTCACATTTCTTCTTCTTTGTAAACAACTTGTATTGTTGAAGAAGCTTAACTAAAATCTCCACATGCTTCACGTGGTCTTCTTATGATCTACTGTCTACAAAAATATTGTCCAAAAAGACCAGAACAAATTTGCGTAGTTGTCCGCAGAAGATCGAATTCATCAGAGGCTTAAAACATAGATGGCGCATTGCAAAAGCCAAATGACAAGTACTCTTAAGGCCCATTTTGAGTACGAAATATAGTTTTGTGTATGTCTGGTGGGTGTACACGAACCTGATGGTAACCCACGGTAAGGTCGAGCTTCGTGAACATATTTTCTTCGTGTAGTTCTTCTAACATATCCTCCAACGTTGGTATCAGAAAGTGATATTTAACCGTAACATCATTTAAAGCATGGTAATTAGTGCAAAAACGCCATGAGCCATATTTTTATTGCCCAAGAGGACAAGTGAGGAGAATGGACTCGAGCTGGTTCGTATGAGTCCACAATTGAGCATAGTTTGTACTTGACACTCGATCTCTTCTTTTTGGAAATATGCATTGTGGTAGGGTCGAACGTTGATAGGGTTCGATCCCTCTTTAAGCGTTATGTGGTGATCGATATCTCTGAACGGAGTAGCTCCATTGGTGTTTGAAACAGGGGTGCGAATTTCTGTATCAGAGAATTGATTGCTTGTGAGTTAGAAGAGAAGATGGTATTTTCGGTCGGGTGGATTCATAAGGCAAAGACGGCTTGGCCTAGCTTAGCTTCTTTCTCCAATTATTTCAATTGAGCCTTCTTTATATGGCTATTTTCAGCCTATATATCTTCATAATGCGTCCAGAACACTCAAAAATCATTAGTTGGGATGATTGGAATATGTAATACTCCCAAAACGAAGTCGAGCCCTGAGAGAGGAATACTGAAAAAATCAACAACTAAGAATTCCCAGTCAATATCCATCGCGACTTCCTAGTAGGCTCCTCGGCAACATAGAGGATGGCCGTCTGTGGCTCGAACGTTGAATGGCTTGGTTGGTGTCATCTTTATCCCAAGTCGATTTGCTTATCTTTCTCTGAAAAAATTGTGTGTCGCACCGATATCGATAAATGCCACGAACTTCTGTTGATTGATTCTGATCACTACATGTAATGTCTTTGGAGAAACCCATCTTGTCAGGGATTGTCCGATACAATGAATAGAGTAGAACCATATCGAGTTCCTAATTGTACGACTTTGGTATGATGTCCTTCCAACGTGGATTGACGTAGAACATCCCGCCACCTGAACGAGAAAAAAAAAATAAGGACTTTCTAGCTCTAGTTTCAGATGAGCTTCTCCTAATTATGTCTGGTAATAGAAGGTTTATGGATCATAATGTAGGAGAGATGGCCGAGTGGTTTAAGGCGTGGCATTGGAACTGCTATGTAGGTTTTTGTTTACTGGGGGTTCGAAGGTAATTTTGGGTTCGACCATCTATTGGCTATCCAAAACTTCTTCCAGCTCATCTTCTATGCTATCTTCATCCTCCATAAGAAGTAGTTGTGACTGCTTGCATTTCTGGCCGGGAACGTAGCGCTCATTGCAGCTAAAACACAATCCCATGCTATGCTTTTTCTTAAGTTCTTCCCAACTAAGTTTTTTTTTGGACTGGTCCATTTTGTGCGTTTTTTGTTTCATGGTGTTGCATTAGCTGTAAAATTTGGAAACTTCTGGCTGCGTTGTTGCTGATCGTAACAGGTCCTTTCCAATTTGATGTTTTGTTTGAGAGTGGTGGGTCAGAACATCCATATAGTACATGAAATCGAGTCATTCAGCCCTCCGATGTAAGTTTCGACGAGTTCCTTTTGAGACCACCCTGTAACTTTGTTTTGTAATCTCTCGATCTCGCGGTTATAGTCCTTTAGTGAACTCTTTTGAGTGATTTTTGACATTTTCTCATCGAAATCTTCTGCTTTGGATGGCCCAAATCTCGCCCATAACTCTTACTCAAATATCTCCCAAGTAATCAAGGTGTTCTTGTCTTCTAGCGCTTTCGTGGTGGCTTGCCACCACTCATTCGCTTCATCTTCCAAGTGGTAGGATGCAAAGATCGCTCGGTGATCTCTTGGAAATTCTTGGTAAGCAAAGTATTGTTTTTCCTTAGTTAGCCAAGACGTCGGATCTCCTCCTTGAAATCGAGGAAACCCTAGTTTAACATGACGGTGATGTGGTGTCTGTGGTTGTTGTGGTGGTGTGGGTGGTATGCCGCAATCCTCTATGGAGGGTGTGGCGTTTGAGTGATTCCTCCGGATCTATTGTACGGCCTTGGTGTGCTCGCACCGCCTTCACGACTATTCTGAACAGTTCCCACCATCCTCCCGAATGATTCCCCCAAGGTGTGTAATTTGTTGTTCATGGAGTCCGTAAGCAAGGCGGTCCTTCGGGCCAGCCACTGGAAATTCGGTGGCGGTCGAAACCAACACCTTATTATCCTTCGTTTTACGAGCCATTACGGTGAAAGGTAACAATGGTGAGAAATAAGGATGGTGAAAGAAACAATCTAGAACAATGCTATGATACCAAAGTGTTTTGTTTGGCAATTTGAATTGCCTTTGGCTTTTCCATTTACTTAAATAAATCAAGAAATAAGATTATGGAGTACTCAATTCCTACAAACGCGAGAATGGAAAAATGGCGAAAGTGGTTCCTCAACATGATGTTGACCAACTCTTCTACTATTTAACTTGCAATGGAAACTTGCTAGAGATGGTTCCTCAACATGAGGTTTGACCGCTTCTTCTGTTATTAATTAAAACTGAAATCAGAAGATAAACAATGCAATAAACTAACCAGAGATAACCAGATTAGTTGGTGTATTTCTGGTTCGGAACCGTTGTGTGAATTGATGTTCTGTAAACCGGTTGAGGAACTCCATCAGAGTGATCCAAAATAACAAGGAGACTCAGGTACAGATCATAAAACAATGTAAACAAAATAAACATTCAGATAGACATTGAAGGAAAAAAGAAAGACAAAGACAAGAGAGAGGAAAACAACTTTTAAAGACTACTTGTTTGTGTTGGTTGCGCGAGTATAATGACATCCGGTCCTTGAGACGTTCCATCAGCCTAAAAGAGGCGAACATGAGTCAAATGACATTCAAAATGAGAAACACAACTAGAAATGTGATAGGTTCTAAGTTTTTATCCCTACTCTAACTGCAAGTGCACAGTGATTTGAATGTAGTACTTAGGGTATCGAATCCACAAGGACTCTGGGCAACGATAGATTAAGAACAGTCAAGTGAAAACTAGGAGAAAGCAATGTAATGAGAAACTAAAAGCAAGCAGGAAAGTAAATCAGTAGCAAGGTTTGTTGTAGGCAATTAACTAAAAGCGCTAAGTCTAGGGAGTTCTCAGGAAATCAGACAAGCAGATAAATCATTCAGTCATGATCAAATTAAGCACCGTTCTAGAACTCAAACACGGAAATAGAATTAACCAACTTTCGTTGTGAGAATTCTCTAAGCCTAATTGCAGAAATCCAAATGTCTTTGTAATTCCTAACAGATTAAACCAACTTTAAGATTAAGTTCGATATGTTCACAATTCAATTAAACCAAATTTCTTTGCGAGTAATTCAATTGCTCAACCTAAATAGTTCAGATTCTAAACCACACTTTCGTGTCAATTTAACAACCTAAGATCTGGATTCTAAGTGATCAGGTTAGAAACTAGTGTTAAGCACAATTTAGATTGAAGAACAATTATGATATGAATCATTAACTGAATTAATTAAATCTAGCAAGTCATGAAATCTTTAATGAGAATCCCTAAACCTAACTATGAATCTACTCAGACATAGAATATGAAAACATAATCAATGAATTAATAGATTGCATAAAAGAGAATAAAGAAGTAAAGGGGTTCGAAATCTTCTCCAAAAAGCAGAAAGCAGTACATGATTAGATCAGCCCCAAGCTCTAAAAACTCTATGTTTAAAGTATGATAGCGTATCTCAAAACTGATGTAAAAACCTAATTATATAAGCTAATCACGTCTTGGGGCTTCTATGTAATTATCAGGAACTTCTGGGCAAAACTGCAATATCTTCATTCTTCATTAACCGCCGAGGAAAGGCCCATATCGCTCGTGTGTCGATCGATGCACGATGTGTGTCGATCGATGCATTACTCTGTTTTGGACAGTGAACTCTATCTCTCGGGTCAAAACACCAAAATGCTCCAAAAAGCTCCAATAACTCTAATTCCGCTCCAAACGTGCTAGTACCTAATAATACCTGTAAAAGACTTTAAAGAAATACTAAAAGACTCTAAAACACACTTATATCATGGTTTAAAACCGGTAAAAACCATGATATATCAACTCCCCCACACTTAGCCTTTGCTTGCCCTCAAGCAAAACAGAGAACTAAAACATAGTGAAGAGGTTTGAAAAATTTCAGAAACTTTTTTTATCCTACAAGCAACAACACTCAGATTCCCCTTAGTAAATCACCGAAAGAATCCCTTGCAAGACATCAAGATCAACATGTACTTCCCCCACACTTAGCAACTGTCCTAAGTAAACTCCACAATCAATCCAAGCAATTCAAATTCACCCTACTGACTTCTATAAGCTATTAAGTGTGGTCTCACCTAAGGATTATCGATCAAAGGGCACATGGATTCTTACTTTGTCAGCTCTAGACCACCATACTATCTTTTTCTGGTTCCTTTTCTTCTCTTTTCCCTTCCTTAGCATTCTGATTTTTCCCCATTGGGTATCATTTTATTTTTTTATCAGTGCTCTTCCCGTTAAGGGGTGTACTTTGGACACATCCCATGAATACACAGGAGGTAATAGTGTTTGCTACTACTCCCGTGACCACTTCGGAGCTACTAGCTCATCCTCAGTTTATTACTTTTTTTTTTTACTTTATGGAAGGGGAGAAGGGAATCATACTTGGACAGGTTTACAAGCTGTGTTAGAACTAACAAAGGAATCCGACTCAAGGTATACCAAGCCCTTAGGTGAGAAAATTAAGTCAAATTAAGGGTGAAGTCAGTAAAGGATCCTCTGAATACCTGAATTGATATGGGTGTCCTTAGTAGGTTGATCCGTGTTGGGTTTTCTAATAGTCATAGATAGTTCCTGCAACTTCATCCCAATGGTTACTTAAGTTCCTGCAAGTTGTTGTTAACTTCTCAAAAATTCACTGTTTCCTACTTAAACTTGTTTTGACTCAATAAAACAAATTTTTGAAAAACGGTCTGACTCTAAGAAAACAGAAAGATAATAGTCAGTACCACCTCCCCCACACTTGAAACACACTGTCCCCAGTAGTGTCAAGCTAAGGATCGGTAAAAGAAAGAAAATGTTAATGGATGAGTTAAGTTTTGTCTGATTTTACCTCTGTCGCTCATGCATCGATCGTTACACATAAGTGCACGACCATTGCAAGGCAATTGCATCATGTGTCGATCGTTGTTCAGGACCGCAATGATCGCTGCAATGCGATTTTCGTGTTGTGACGATCGACACACAGGACCGTGTCGATCGTTGCATTGCGATTCTGTCGAATCATGCAGACAAAAACACACCAAAACCAAAACCAAACGTAAAATCCTAACAAAAACACCAAAAATGAATAGCAAAAAAAACGAAACAGTGGGTTGCCTCCCACTCAGCGCTCTTTTAGAGTCAATAGCTTGACGTTTTAGCTCAATCAGACAGAGGGTGCAACATCCAGAGGCAAAATCTGACCTCCTGGAATCTCGGTCTTAGCCTAATAATGCTTTGCTCTCTGTCCATTTACAGTAAATTCCTTACCTTCCTGGCTGATTAGAACGACAGCTCCATAAGGACGTACCTCCTTGATTGTGAAAGGACCAGGCCACCTTGATCTCAGCTTACCTGGAAACAATTGCAAACGAGAGTTATAAAAAAGTACCTGATCATTAGGCTCAAATTGTCTAGAGACAATCTTCTTGTCATGATAAGCCTTAGTCCTCTCCTTGTACAACTTTGAGTTATCATAAGCAAAATGTCTAATCTCATCTAACTCATTAAGCTGCACCAATATCCTTTCTGCAGTAGACTTAAGATCGAAGTTCATCTGCTTTACAGCCCATGCTGCTTTGTGCTCAAGCTCTACTGGCAGATGACATGCTTTTCCATACAGCAGATGGAATGGAGTAGTCCCAAGTGGTGTCTTAAATGCAGTCCGGTAAGACCATAGTGCATCATCCAGCTTTGCTGTCCAATCCTTCCTTGTCTTTCCATCTGTCTTCTCTAAGATCTCCTTGATCTGTCTGTTAGAAACCTCGACTTGTCCACTAGTCTGAGGGTGATAAGGAGTAGCAACTCGGTGATGAACTCCATGCTTCTTTAGCAGCTTCTCGAAGACCTTATTAATAAAGTGAGATCCTCCATCACTAATTACTATCCGAGGTACTCCAAATCTAGGGAATATGATGGTCTTAAACAGCTTAATAACCACCGAAGAATCATTGGTTGGACTAGCTATTGCTTCTACCCACTTAGATACATAGTCCACAGCAACCAGGATAAACTTATTCCCATAGGATGAGGGAAAAGGACCCACAAAGTCTATGCCCCAGCAATCGAAAACCTCAACCTCAAGAAAGAAATTCTGAGGCATCTCATGCTTCTTACTGATTTTTCCTCTCCTTTGACAGCATCACACTGAGAAACAAAGGAATGAGCATCCGAAAACATTGTAGGCCACCAGAAACCTGCTTGCAGAACCTTAGACACAATCTTGAAAGTAGCAAAATGTTCAGCATAATCTGATCCATGACAGTGGAATAGGATATCTGGAACCTCAGATTCAGCAACGCATCTCTTGTAGCTTCCAATCTGGTAGCTGAACTATAGTGTTCTGCTGGCATAATAGATAGCATGAAGCTTTCTGTCCTTCTTCTCCCCCAGAACAGCTCCTACAGCATAGTCACTCGCATCACACATAACCTCAAAAGGTAGATTCCAATCTGGTAGCTGAACTATAGGAGTACTCACTAATGCCTGCTTGATTTGTTCAAATGCAGTCTGACAATCTGCATTGAACTCAAACTTGGTATCCTTACACAACAAGGCAGTTAGTGGTCTAGCAATCTTACTGAAGTCCTTGATGAACCGTTTATAAAAACCAGCATGTCCAAGAAAGCTCCTCACAGACTTCACATAATCAGGCGCCTGAAGGCTGGTCATTACCTCAATCTTAGCGCGGTCTACTTTGATCCCTGCTTCAGACACTTTATGTCCAAGTACAATGCCATCTCTGACCATGAAATGGCACTTCTCCCAATTAAGAACCAAGTGCTTCTCCTCGCATCTAGCTAGTAACTTGTACAGATTATCCAAGCACTCATTATAAGATGACCCATAGACTGAGAAGTCATCCATAAACACCTTCATAAAGTCCTCAATCATATCAGTGAATATGGACATCATGCATCTCTTGAAGGTGGTAGGTGCATTGCAGAGTCCAAAAGGCATCCTACGGTAAGCAAATGTGCCATATGGACAAGTAAAAGTGGTCTTTCCCTGATCCTCTGGATGGATGGAAATCTGAAAGAAACCTGAATAACCATCGAGGAAGCAATAATAAGGGTGATTTGCTAACCTCTCCAGCATCTGATCAATGAAAGGTAAAGGAAAATGATCCTTCCTTGTCGCAACATTGAGCTTCCTGTAATCTATGCATGTCCGGTGTCCAGTCACAGTCCTTGTAGGAATCAACTCGTTCTTCTCATTCTTCACTACTGTAACTCCGCCTTTCTTAGGCACTACATGGACTGGACTTACCCAATCACTGTCGGAAATTAGATATATAATCCCAGCATCTAGGAGCTTCATGATCTCCTTCTTCACCACTTCCTGTAGATTAGGATTAAGCCTCCTCTGATGCTCAACGGATGTCTTAGACTCGTCCTCAAGATGTATCCGATGCATGCACAGCTCCGGAGAGATACCTGAAATGTCATCAAGAGAATAGCCAAGAGCTTTGCGATGCTTGCGAAGCTTGCTTAGCAGTAAAGTGAGCTCTGTGTTGTTCAAACTAGCATTAACAATCACTGGATAAGTTGAATTAGGTCTAAGAAATGCGTACCTTAGCCTGGATGGAAGTTGTTTCAGCTCAATTTTCGGAGCTTTTTCCTCTGCCCAGTCTCTGTCGACTTGCAACGATCGATGCTTAGGCTGTGTCGATCGATGCAAACTCACGTCAGACACATCTAACTTCATCACTTGCTCAGCAGAATCCATTAGCCTCACATAGCAGATTGCGGGCTCGTCCTGCAGGTGTTCCACATCCATTATAGAGCTCAGTAAAGCTCTCTCCAGTGGATCCTCAGCATGTGACTTGTGAAAGTACTCTGCAGCCAAATCACTGAGTGTGTCCACATAGAAGGTCTGTCCGTCGATGGTTGGTCTCTTCACCAGTTTGTCCATATCGAAACTCATCTTCAGATCACCCACATTCAGAATTATTTTACCTCCTTGGCAGTCAATCATTGCACCAACAGTAGCTAAGAAAGTCCTACCCAAAATCAGTGGATCCTTTGGTTCCTCTCCATACTGCAGAACCACAAAATCAGTAGGAATCACCCATTGGCCAATCATTATAGGCACATCCTCCAATACTCCTTCAAGAATTCTGATTGTTCTGTCTGCTAAAACCAGTGAGATCCTAGTAGGTAGGAAGTCAGTCATCCCAAGTCTCTTAGCAACAGAGAAGGCCATAAGGTTCACACTAGAACCAAGATCACATAGAGACCTTTCAAATCTTTCCCTGTAGATGGCACAATCCAACACAAAGCTTCCTGGATCTTTCAACTTCTCAGGAATTCTGCCCCGAATCACTGCACTACATACCTCTGTGATCATCATCACGCTCTCCTCATTAGACCATTTACCAGCAAGTAAGTCCTTAAGACATCTCTTCATCACAGGAGTAGTCTCCATAAAGTCAATCAAAGGCACTTCGACCTTCACCTTCTTAATGATCTCCTTACATTTGGCATACTGCTTATCGTTCTTAGCCTTCCTGGGGTTCTTAGGAAAAGGTACCTTAGGCTTGTAGACCCTTTCACTTGAATTTTTCAGTTTTTCTGCGTCTGAGCTCTCTGCAGTCGCCTTGCGTTGATCGTTGCTGGTGTTGCATCGATCGTTGCTGGGCGACTGTATCACGACCTCTGCGTCGAGCTTCGGCTCATCATCTTTGTTTTCGCTTTGCATCGACCGTTGCTGAGGTGCGTCGATCGATGCATTGCGAATTCCACGGATCTCATCTTCCATTTCTTCAATTTCCACGATCTTTTCAACACTCAATTGCTTTTTCTGGGCAGGAAACAACTCCTTACCACTTCTCAATGTTACTGCATTGCACTGATACTTAGGATTAGCATCAGTTCGTCCCGGAAGAGATCCATCTGGCCTCTGAACATATCCAGCAGTCCTTGCAACCTTAGCATCAAGTTCCTTCATATGTGTGCTCAAAGATTCAAACTTCCCGTTCAGCTCTTCATACACAGCACCTATCTTCTTGTCGAAGTCTACAGCATTCTTAGCCTGACCTTTCAGAAACTGCTCCATCATACTCTCCATCTTGCTCTCATGAGCATTAGCAGCAGGAGGTGTTTGGTAAGAGGAAGATCCATAAGTCCTCTGATTACCTTGTTGAAAAGGTTTTTGGAAACCAGCATTCTGTCCAAAGCCAGAAGAGTTTTGATTGCTTGTGAAAGCACTCTTCTGTCCACCATTGAAGAACCTATTACCTTGCTGTCCTCCAAACCTGTTTCCTTGGAAACCAGATCCTCCAATGTAGTTCACATCCTCTTCCTGACCATCTTCTTCAGCTTGGGTAACTTCAACATCTTGAGCAAAATGGACAGCTTTCTTCCGGCCAGAAAATTACAGACAGTGTCCAATTTGGTCCTAATATCAGCTATCTCCAGATTATCTATCGTCCCACCAGATTCCTTCCTTCTCCTATCAGCAGTCTTGCAGCTATTACTGCTTACTAAGTTGTCTATCAATTGCTTAGCTTGCTCAAGAGTCCTAGTGTTGAAATTTCCATTGCTGGAATTATCCAACGCGGTCTGGTATGGGAGATCTATACCTCTAAAGAAAATTCCCAGCAATATTACCTCAGTGAATCCATGATGCGGGCAGTCACGTTGGTACTTCTTAAACCTCATCCAGGCAGTCTTAAGAGGCTCTATAGGACCTTGGGAGAAAGTTAGAATGTCCTGTCTCGACTGATCAGAGCGAGCATCATCATAGAAGTGTCTCAGAAACTCACTCTTAACAGCATCCCAAGTAGTAAACTTCCCAGGTGGAAGTTGTTTCAGCCAGGCAGCAGCATCTCCAGCGAGAGAGTAGGGTAAAAGTTTGAGAAACAGATAGTCATAGTTCACTCCATCATACTTCATCCCAGTGACTATGTCCTCAAACTCATCAATATGATCCATTGGCTGCTCATTAGGGAAACCATGGAAGGCATTCTGTCACAGAATAGAGTAGTAGATGGTTTTGATCTCGAAGTCATTCCTCTCAAAACCAGGAGGCACAAGAGCTGACCGGTTAGCATGAAACTCATCCGGACGGTTATAGTCAGCTAAGGTCCTCTCATTAGCAACATGAGGATTAATCATCCGTCTCTCCTCTTGGCTTTGTCCTTATCCTTGGCCTTGCTCTTGTTCAGGCTCAGGGATCACATTCCCTTCAGCATCAATCTGTTGCCCAGCAGCATTGTACGGATTGTTTTGTCGGTCCTTCAGGGTACCTTGAGCATCGGGCATTATAATCAGACGTTCTTGAACCATCCTTGCTCGTTGAAATTTCCTGTTAGTCCTCTATAGTCTAGCAAGCTCTTCAAGTTGGAGATTAACGAGATTCGAATTCGGATTACTTCTGGTATCACGCGTCTGCATAAACCGTCTGTAATCGCAGTGCAACGATCGATGCTAAGGTGCAACGATAGATTCAATCTCAGTCGCTTAGTAACGATCGACACAAAAGGATGCAACGATCGATGCTATGCGAATGTCAAACCTGCGACAGAGAAGAAACAGAGAAAAATTAGTAACTAAAAAAAAAAAAAAATCCTAGTCTAAACCCTAAGTTCAAATCTATCGAAGACTCAAAAGAGTCCCCGGCAACGGCGCCAAAAACTTGATAGGTTCTAAGTTTTTATCCCTATTCTAACTGCAAGTGCACAGTGATGTGAATGTAGTACTTAGGGTATCGAATCCACAAGGACTCTGGGCAACGATAGATTAAGAACAGTCAAGTGAAAACTAGGAGAAAGCAATGTAATGAGAAACCAAAAGCAAGCAGGAAAATAAATCAGTAGCAAGGTTTGTTGTAGGGAATTAACTAAAAGCGCTAAGTCTAGGGAGTTCTCAGGAAATCAGACAAGCAGATAAATCATTCAGTCATGATCAAATTAAACACCGTTCTAGAACTCAAACACGGAAATAGAATTAACCAACTTTCGTTGTGAGAATTCTCTAAGCCTAATTGCAGAAATCCAAATGTCTTTGTAATTCCTAACAGATTAAACCAGCTTTAAGATTAAGTTCGATATGTTCACAATTCAATTAAACCAAATTTCTTTGCGAGTAATTCATTTGCTCAACCTAAATAGTTCAGATTCTAAACCACACTTTCGTGTCAATTTAACAACCTAAGATCTAGATTCTAAGTGATCAGGTTAGAAACTAGTGTTAAGCACAATTTAGATTGAAGAACAATTATGATATGAATCCTTAACTGAATTAATTAAATCTTGCAAGTCATAAAATCCTTAATGAGAATCCCTAAACCTAACTATGAATCTACTCAGACATAGAATATGAAAATATAATCAATGAATTAATAGATTGCATAAAAGAGAATAAAGAAGTAAAGGGGTTCGAAATCTTCTCCAAAAAGCAGAAAGCAGTACAGGATTAGATCAGCTCCAAGCTCTAAAAACTCTATGTTTAAAGTATGATAGTTTATCTCAAAACTGATGTAAAAACCTAATTATATAAGCTAATCATGTCTTGGGGCTTCTGTGTAATTATCAGGAACTTCTGGGCAAAACTGCAATATCTTCATTCTTCATTAACCGCCGAGGAAAGGCCCATCTCGCTCGTGTGTCGATCGATGCACGATGTGTGTCGATCGATGAATTACTCTGTTTTGGATAGTGAACTCTATCTCTCGGGTCAAAGCACCAAAATGCTCCAAAAAACTCTAATAACTCCAATTCCGCTCCAAACGTGCTAGTATATAATAATACATGTAAAATACTCTAAAAAAACACTAAAAAACTTTAAAACACACTTATATCATGGTATAAAACCGGTAAAAACCATGATATATCAAAATGACCATGAGAAAATACATACACGATGATTCAAAAGAGACCAAAATCAAGAGCAACCCAACTTCAAAGTCCAAAAGAGTCATTCAAATATGACAATATAAGACCAAAAACAAAGAAAACAAAAATCAAAGACGATGAGACACAATGTAAGACACGATTTTGAGATAAACCAAATTATGCCTTTTTCAATTATCAGAATTCTTTTTTTTTTGTTGGGTTGGATAGCGTTTTTGTTTCGGGTTGGACCGTAGATCAACACAATTTCTAAACCGCATTTTCAGTTAATTAAACAAATTCGATTGCCGGTGTGGAAATAATCTGAAACAAAAAGCATGAGTGGTTTAGTTATGAATTTTATAAGTTTGAGTGGTTTAGTTATGAATTTTATAAGTTTGAGTGGTGTAGTGATGAACCTAAAAGTTTGAGGGAATTAGATTGGAAACAGTTGAGGGATATATTGTACTAAAGTCGACCCATTTTCTAAATAAATAAAATAATACTTTTATTATAAATACTAGGGAAAAGTTAATTATATCCTAATTTATTATTTAATTACTAGGTTAACTCTAATTTTATTTTAATTAGTAATTAGGTTTTAATATCTATTTTTTCCTTCATCCTTTGTAACTGAAAACATTATTATTTTTTTGGCATTGAAAACAGTATCTATAGAAATGCTATTACTTTATTTTCCAATTCAGTAAAAAATAATAAAATTAGACTATGCCATTAAACAGACTTTTTTAAACAGATTTATTATGGACATATTTATTTTGTATTAGCGACATATTTACTTATTTATGACATACTTAATTAGTATTTTACAGATTTGTTTCACAAATTTGTTTTTATTTAGTGACAGGTTTACATAAATTTGACAAACTTATTAAAAATTCAATAATTTTTTTTTGTTTTGATGATAAATTTACTTAAATGTGACACTTAATTATGTTTCTACGTATTTGTTTTTCTTATTTGACTATAAGTTTACATAAATTTAATACTTACTTAGAGCTCCACATAATTGTTCGTTCTTTTTTTCTTTTTGGCTAAAGCAGAGTATTGTTGATATTGTATAGAAAACAGAGATACACCCATAAATAGTGTATATACAAAGAAGTGAAAATTACTTACCTTGGAGAAAACAGAGACATATTTTCCAACTAAGTAAAAAAGAGCAACTGAAAGAAACCAAATCAAGTTCCACTTAAAACTCTGGATCCCCTAGAGAGCTTCTCTCTTTGACCCACAATTCGAGGCAGCCATCGTCGAACTTTGTTCCCACTCCGACGGCGTGAACTCTCCTTCCTGTGGCTTCCCTTTCTTCCGTCCGCTCTCCCCCGCCAGTGCTGCCATGTTCGTCGTTGGTCCACCGACTTCTGAGCCTCTGGAACCCTTGATCCACCACCTCCGCCGCTCCTCTCTCCACCACCCCTCCTCGCCTCACCTCTGCTCGTCCCCGCCACAAATTCATCTCCTCTGCCTCGCCTCACTTTCGCCTCTACTTTTCCACCTCTGCTGGTGCCTCCTCGCCCTGATCCCCTTGCTTTCGTCTTCCATTTTATGCCCATCTCTCAACCTCTGCCTTTTGGCGCTCCTCCTCCCTTGCTAATTACTCCGTTGTCCAAGCGAACCTCATCTCCACCGCACTGGTCTCCCCTTCCGCCTTTACCCATAGCCACATATTTGATTCTATGGATCGATCCGACATCACGTTTCTTGGGTCACGGCTTCTTGACGCCATCATCGTGGACTTTATTTCCACATTGGATTTTATGCGTATTTAGTCAACCAGGCGGTCTGTTTAGCTAATCACACTCAGTTGAAGCCCAAATCCACATTTTTACCTCTTCAAAGCATAGTCTTGATAGGATACAAGGATTCAGACTCTCGCCCTCGTGGTCGTTCCTGGTTTATGTCTCGGACTGCTAGTCTGGATTCGACATCTCAGACGACTCCATGGACGAGAGCTCCTCTTAAGATGCTCGTCAGTCAGGCTCCGCCGTTTGATCAATCTCCCTCCACGCCTCCACTGTTCGCCCCCCTCCATCCTTGTCTCTAGCTTCCACAGGTTGCTCGCATTGTAACACCCATTTCCCGGCGAACCGGAAACGCGACGTTCAAGCACCCATCGAACCGGAACGGTCCGATCAGACTGCCTTCTCAATCAATCTCAGGAACCCGTGCGCTTTTTGTTGGAATTGTGTCCAGTGATCTCTGTACTGTCTCTAGAAAGTAAGAGTATGTCAATGATCAGACATAAGTCATATAATACTGGGGGTCATGATGGCTTGCTAGAGTCCGCTCATGATCTATAAGTCTTGGACTTATTGCCTTTATTATATGATCCCATATGGGTCACACGCCTAAGCTAACAGGAAACTATGAAGGAACGGTTCAGCAGAAGTACGGTAAAAGTGCTAGGCATTTACTGTACTTAGAGAGATTAAAAGGCCTGATTAAATCTTAGGGATTTAATCAGACTGAGACTTGGGCCCAAAAGCCCATGAGAACTAGAAGGGGTTTTAATGAATAAAACTTGACCTAGCTCTCTAATTTTTCTCAACCTCTCTGCGCCTCTCTCTCTCTCTCTCTGCGCCTCCTTCCCTACTGGTCTAGCAGCCAATTTCCTGAAGTGTGCGTGTGTGAACCTTTGGAGGAGCTGTCTCTTGGTGGTTCTACTGATCTCTGACAATACCTCTCTAATCCGCTGCATAAACAAGGTATTAGGTGAGATCCTTTATGATTCTGCAAGAGAACCTAGATCCAATCTGTTTAGTAGGATCAATCAACGAGAAATTGAATCAGGATATACTAAACAATCCTTCAGTGGTATCAGAGCTATTGGTTCTGTTAGGATTTCTTGTTAGAATCATGTTTAGGTTGTTTAGAAGTGTTTGAATCTATCTATGATAAGAAAACACTTAAGAAACAAACGAATTAAAACCTAAACAAACCCTATCAAAATCGCATGTACCAATCTATAGTGAATTGGTATGCGTCGGAGTGTGATCGTCGAAGGATCACACGTTCGGATCGGCATGACGCACGGACCGATCGTGGATCGTGTCGCGTGGTCATTACCGATCGGCGATGAAGCGCACGACCGAGCGGATCGCATGGATCGATCGTTGCGATCGCGTCCTGCCTGCCCCGCGCATGACCCGCCATCCCGTCCCGATCACAACCCGAGCTCGTCCCGATCGTGAGGCTTACGGCCGTCCCGATCGCGTGATGCAAGCGGCCATCCCGAACGTGATCGTTTCACGTGACCTAATTGGTCGGTTCGGTTTGGCTCGAGCCGGTTCG
Organism: Orychophragmus violaceus; assembly: GCA_030180135.1. NCBI lineage: Eukaryota > Viridiplantae > Streptophyta > Magnoliopsida > Brassicales > Brassicaceae > Orychophragmus > Orychophragmus violaceus. The sequence goes on from CM058233.1 coordinate 44,664,905, forward strand.
GTTTGGCTAGTGATGGTTCGGTTTAAGATATTTAACAATCTTAATCGTCACGGTTTAATAATTACAGATTTAATAAAATTTATTAGATCTGGTTAAACCGTGATAAGAAATCCAAAGTCGTAAAATTGGATTTAGTGCCTAAACCAGTGGTTTTCTAATTTGATTTGGTTGGACCAAATAAATTGAGAAAATCCGGTTTAGTAAATAACCGGTTGACAATTGTGGTCATCGTAGTAATTAATTTTGGTTAGACCAATTTTAATGAACCAGACCGGTTATGTCATTTAATTGGACAATTGGGTTATGTCTTGGACATAGACCAATTCTTGGGCCATGAGCCAAGAAGTTAAAACAATTGGGCCAATTATTTGAGTCTTTTCTTCAGATTGAATTTTAAAATTCATTTAATAATTAAAATTTGATTTTAAAATTAATCAGTTTCCAAAATTTCAAATTAGAAAGTTTCTTAGAATAGAAGTTTCTAGATTTGCATGTTTTGGATTATAGGAAATTTCTATAGTTAGAAAGTTTCCAATTTTAGAAAGTTTCCAAAATCAGTAGGTTTCCAAAAATGGAAAGTTTCCAAAAATAGTAATCTTCTATTTTGGGATGAAATTTTAAGAAAAACCTACAAACCTCAAATAATATCAAGCGTTGGATGTCTTGTCCAGATTATGTCAGCTGTTGAAGCCCATTCAATCGTACACACGGCCTTACAGTGTGAGGGTGTCTATCTTTTGCGTGGGTAAGACAGTTTGTGATTCATTGATGTCATTGGGAGTCCCAGACATTAGTGATTACATGACTGTATAGTCTGGTTTTCTTGACTAGGCCATCGGGAGTCCCGGGCCTTGAGACATCAGAGTGGATTGGGCCTCGGGCCCAGATTCACAACCAAGAGTTATATCACGGATATAATTAGCCGAGATAGGGCTTACCGATATAAGCTAAGGTTGAGTGACGGCCAGTGGCCCACTTTGATCTTAGTTATATGTGGATCTTGGAATCATTATATTCTATTGAGGGTAACTGATGTTATTGAATATAATGAGAGATTAATCATATTAACTATAATGCGAGATTAATCATATTGAACATATTAACTAAAATCCTTTTATCTTATATTTCAGCTATGACTACTACAAGCACACAAAACACATTCTCAATCCGGTCTGTTCTCGACAAGGAGAAGCTGACTGGAACGAACTTCCTGACGTGGTCAAGGAACTTGAGGCTGGTCCTCAAGCAGGAGAAGAAGGAATATGTCCTTCGTGATCCCCTCCCCGAGAGGCCTCCTAACAATGCCGCCAGGAATCTGCATAATGCTTGGGAAAAGCATTCGTCAGATGAAAATGATGTCTATTGACTGATGTTGGCGACCATGACTGCTGAGCTGCAAATGCAGTTCGAGAGTGTGTTGTCGCCCATCGAGATAATGGCAAGCCTGAAATCGCTTTTTCAGGAGCAGGCAAGGACTGAGAGGTTCCAGACAGTTAAGAACCTCTTAGACTGTAAGTTGGCTGCAAATGCGGCAGTGAGTCCTCATGTCTTGAAGATGATGGGTTATCTCGATCATCTTCAGAAACTCGACTGCCCTATCAGCCAGGAACTTGCCTGCGACATCGTTCTGCAGTCTTTACCTGCAAGCTATGATCAGTTCATCATGAAATTTAATATGCATGGATTGAGTAAGACATTGCCTGAGCTTCACGGAATGCTCAAGACTGCAGAGCCCAACTTGAGGAAAGCCAAGGACCCCAATGTGCTTATGGTGCAGAAGGGCAAGGGCTTTAAGAAATCCTCTGCCAAGGACAAGGGAAAGGCTAAGGCTGTTCAAGTCTCGGACAAGGACACGCCAAAGCCCAAGCCCAAGTCCAAGGCTGGGCCTACTGACATCTGCAGGTTCTGTAAAGAACCAGGGCATTGGAGGAGAGAATGTAAGAAATTCCTGGAAGGTCTAAAGGAATTGAAGAAGAAGACTCTGGAGACTTCTTCATCAGGTATTTTTGTTATAGAAGTTAATACAACTACTTCTGATAATACCTCATGGGTTATGGATACTGGTTGTGGGGCTCATATTTGTACTAATATGCAGGCACTCAGCAACAGTAGGAGGCTGAAGCAAGGACAAGTGGAGCTACGAGTTGGGAATGGAGCGAAAGTTCCTGCACTAGCTGTAGGGACATACTTGTTGTCTTTACCTTCGGGATTGGTTTTAGAACTCAATAATTGTTATTTTGTACCTGCGATAAGCAGAAATATTATTTCAATTTCATTGTTGGATTTGGAAGGTTATGATTTTTCAGTTAAAAATAAATTATGTTCCTTCAATCGCAACAATTTGTTCTATGGTTGTGCCCCTCTTACGAATGGGCTTTACATACTTGATCAATCCGCGCCAATTTATAACATTAATACCAAACGGTTCAAACCTAATGAGGAGAACCGAACGTTTCTATGGCATTGTCGTTTAGGGCACATCAGCGAGAAACGCATTAAGAGGCTCCATTCGAATGGACTTCTTGGCTCATTTGACTTTGAGTCATGTGAGAAATGCGAATCCTGTCTGATGGGCAAAATGACGCGGGCCCCCTTTAATAAACCTAACGAGAGGGCCAGTGACTTATTGGGCCTGATACACACAGATGTGTGTGGCCCAATGTCCACAAATGCAAGAGGAAACTATCAGTACTTCATTACCTTCACTGATGATTTCAGTAGGTATGGATATGTTTATTTAATGAAACATAAGTCTGAATCGTTTGAGAGATTCAGAGAATTCCAAAATAAAGTACAGAACCAACTTGGCAAAAGCATTAAAGCTCTTCGGTCCGACCGAGGAGGAGAATACTTGAGCCAAGAGTTCAGTGATCATCTAAAAGAGTGTGGGATAGTTTCCCAACTCACTCCTCCTGGAACACCTCAATGGAATGGTGTGTCTGAGAGGAGGAATCGGACCTTATTGGATATGGTTCGGTCTATGATGAGTCACACAGACCTTCCAATATCCCTTTGGGGATATGCTCTGCTAACAGCAGTGTTCACTCTAAATAGAGCGCCATCAAAAGCAGTAGCAAAGACACCATATGAATTATGGACTGGAGAAGCTCCAGTGCTGTCTTATCTTAGAATTTGGGGTTGTGAAGCCTATGTCAAGAGATTGATCTCTGACAAGCTTACACCAAAGTCTGACAAATGCTACTTCATTGGTTATCCGAAGGAAACCAAGGCTTATTACTTCTACCTACGATCCGAGAACAAGATCTTTGTTGCCCGGGATTGTAATTTTCTTGAGAGGGAGTTTCTCTCTAAGAAAAACAGTGGGAGTAAGGTACTGCTTGAAGAAATTCAAGATGAACAGGATACTGCACAACCTAATGAGGAAGAGCAGCAGGAGGACCTACAAGAAATTGTAGAGCCTGAACCTGTGGTACCTGAAGTTCGAAGATCCGGGAGGATCCGTCACGAACCCGAGAGATATCAAGGATTTCTCGTGACTGACTGTCATGATCTTCTGATCATTGATGGTGATGAACCATCGAACTTCAATCAAGCCATGATGGGCCCAGATTCCTCTAAGTGGCGTAAGGCCACTGATTCCGAAATGGACTCCATGTCGGTCAACCAAGTGTTTTCGTTGGTTGACTTACCCGCTGGTGTAAAAGCCATCGAGTGCAAATGGATCTTCAAGAAGAAGATTGACGTGGATGGAAATGTCCAGATTTATAAAGCCAGGTTGGTGGCAAAAGGTTTCAGACAAGTTCACGGTGTGGATTATGATGAAACCTATTCCCCAGTGGCTATGATGAAATCTATTCGGATTCTACTAGCAACTGCAGCTTTTCATGATTATGAAATTTGGCAGATGGACGTAAAAACCGCCTTCCTGAATGGTATTCTGGAAGAGGATGTGTATATGACACAACCTGACGGTTACATAGATCCAAAGAATGCTGGGAAAGTATGCAAGCTTCATAAATCCATTTATGGATTGAAGCAAGCATCGAGGAGCTGGAATCTTCGTTTTGATGAAGCGATCAAGCAATTTGACTTCATCAGAAACGAAGAAGAACAATGCGTGTATAAGAAAACTAGTGGGAGCAAGATAGTATTTCTTATTCTGTATGTCGATGACATACTACTTCTCGGAAACGACGTACCAATGCTGAAGTCCGTAAAGGACTGGCTTGGAAGTTGTTTTTCCATGAAAGACATGGGTGAAGCCGCATACGTTCTTGGAATCCGGATCTACCGGGATAGATCTAAAAGGCTGATAGGCTTGTGTCAAGATTCATACATTGACAAAGTCCTTCATAGATTCAGCATGGCAGATTCCAAGAAGGGCTTCACGCCAATGGTACATGGCACAACGCTAAGCAAGAAGCAGAGCCCTACGACGGCTGCTGAGCTTGAGCGCATGAAGAATATTCCTTATGCATCTGCAATAGGATCTGTCATGTATGCCATGATCTGTACTCGTCCTGATGTTGCTTATGCATTGAGCATGACGAGTAGGTACCAGTCAAATCCAGGTGAAAGCCACTGGATTGCCGTCAAGAACATCCTGAAGTATCTAAGACATACTAAGGATAAGTTCTTGGTGTACGGCGGAAGTAATGTGCTTGAAGTCAGTGGATTCACGGACGCAAGTTTCCAGACAGACCAAGATGATTTCCGGTCACAGTCCGGTTATATCTTTTGTCTGAATGGCGGTGCAATCAGTTGGAGAAGCTCCAAGCAAGACACCGTTGCTGATTCCACTACAGAAGCTGAATATATCGCCGCTTCGGAAGCAGCGAAGGAAGCTGTTTGGATACGAAAGTTCATTATTGAACTAGGTGTGATACCAAATGCGGCTGAGCCTCTGGCACTGTTTTGTGATAACAATGGTGCTATTGCTCAGGCAAAGGAACCAAGATCACAACAGAAATCCAAGCATGTACTAAGAAGATTTCACTTGATACGTGACATCATTAATAGAAAGGAAGTCAAGATCAGCCGAGTTCAGACAGATGATAACGTCGCTGATCCATTGACAAAGCCACTCCCAAGACCTAAGCTCGAGTTCCTGACTGAAGCTGTAGGCATTAGAGACATTGAAATGTAATCTAAATTTGAGTGGGAGTTTGAGGGCTTTATTTAGTTATTGATATGTTCTTGTAAAACATTTGAGATGTTTAATAATAAAATTATTATTTCAAGATTTTTTTAACTGTGATGAAATAATCGTTCCAAAATGATATGAACCATTTTATAGGTCATCGAAGTAAGTGACTTGATCTTGAGTTATCAAAGTCATTTAGCTTGATCATGAGACCCTATATTTGATAGATGGCTTATATCATCCTTGTCCCTAGTCGAAGGTTGTTGAAATTGGAACACCAACAACCGCGTGAGATTAGATTGGTATGTGACTTATGACAAAGTCTCAGGATGTCATAGATGCACGGCATCAAAGTCAGTACATAGGTGTATGTTGGGGTACATACGACCGGACATGACCCGCTTATAAGAACTCTTCAGGATATTTATATCTGTGTCATAAGAGATTCTTACTACGACTATAGAGTATAGTCCTTAGACCTGAGTTCGCATGCATGTGACTGCACATGAACTGATGCGCTTTGATCATTGTCTAACGCTGTCGTTAAGCGATAGTTATAAGGACCTTGTTTGGGTGTATTATGAAATGAGTAGTTTACAGTGATGGAACAAGACGGGATTTGTTCCTCCAATATAAATGGAGTGAATATCTCTAGGCCAATCGGAGATTTGAATACTGAAAATGCATGGCCATGCTCAAACGGACTGTCCCGAGTCGTTTGGATTGTCAGTATCAAATCAGAGTCCGATGAACAAGATTAGGCTTTATAAGGATGACACTCATCTTGCCTTATGACTAATCGAGATATTGAGACAAAAGGATTATGAATACAGAGATTCCAGTACAAGTGGGAGATTGTTGGAATTGTGTCCAGTGATCTCTGTACTGTCTCTAGAAAGTAAGAGTATGTCAATGATCAGACATAAGTCATATAATACTGGGGGTCATGATGGCTTGCTAGAGTCCGCTCATGATCTATAAGTCTTGGACTTATTGCCTTTATTATATGATCCCATATGGGTCACACGCCTAAGCTAACAGGAAACTATGAAGGAACGGTTCAGCAGAAGTACGGTAAAAGTGCTAGGCATTTACTGTACTTAGAGAGATTAAAGGGCCTGATTAAATCTTAGGGATTTAATCAGACTGAGACTTGGGCCCAAAAGCCCATGAGAACTAGAAGGGGTTTTAATGAATAAAACTTGACCTAGCTCTCTAATTTTTCTCAACCTCTCTGCGCCTCTCTCTCTCTCTCTCTGCGCCTCCTTCCCTACTGGTCTAGCAGCCAATTTCCTGAAGTGTGCGTGTGTGAACCTTTGGAGGAGCTGTCTCTTGGTGGTTCTACTGATCTCTGACAATACCTCTCTAATCCGCTGCATAAACAAGGTATTAGGTGAGATCCTTTATGATTCTGCAAGAGAACCTAGATCCAATCTGTTTAGTAGGATCAATCAACGAGAAATTGAATCAGGATATACTAAACAATCCTTCACTTTTTTCGATTCAAATCCACCAATAACATCAAGCGATCGTCGATCTTGCATCCGGACCTGCGAGGGAAAAGGGACGTGAAAGGAAAAGGAGGCCTGAGTAATTGTTTCAAAACAAAATTACCCAGTGAGGGAGAATTCAAGGAATCCGCGATCCCGGCTTACGCCACACAACTACGAAACAAGTTCTAAGCTAATATCACCTTGCACCCAATACCCGAAGGCACATCACAATCAACCTACAAATAACTACTTGTCTATGGTTGCAGATGTTGGAATTGTGTCCAGTAATCTCGGTACTGTCTCTAGAAAGTAAGAGTATGTCAATGATCAGACATAAGTCATATAATACTGGGGGTCATGATGGCTTGCTAGAGTCCGCTCATGATCTATAAGTCTTGGACTTATTGCCTTTATTATATGATCCCATATGGGTCACACGCTTAAGCTAACAGGAAAATGTGTTGGAACGGCTTAGCAGAAGTACGACAAAAGTGCCAGGCATTTGTCGTACTAAGAGAGAAAGATTAATGGGTCTGATTAAATGGGATTTAATCAGATTGGTGTTTTGGGCCCATAAGCCCAAAAGGGAAAGAGAAGGCTTTTAATAAACTAAAAGCCAAATCTCTTTCTCCTAACCCTAGCCCCTGCGCCGATTCTCCTCTCTCCCTGCGCCTCCCACCAGCTCGGTCTAGCAGCCGTTTTCTGTGATCGCGTGTGTGAACCTTTGGAGGATTCATCCCTCGGTGTATCTCTCTGATCTCTGACCTGTTCTATTCCTTCCGCTGCAACAAACAGGTAAAAGGTGAGATCATCTAATGTTTCTATACAAGAGAACCTAGATCTGTATGTTTAGGTTGATATGAATCTGTGAATTACATCAGGATCAACTAAACAGTTCCTACAGTGGTATCAGAGCCATTGGTTCTTAGGATTTCTTGTTTTAGATTCATGTTTAGGTTGTTTAATCTGTTTAGAAGTGTTTTGAATCATTACTGATAAGATAAATCACTTAAGAAACAAATTTTGAATCCTAAACACACTAAAGAAATCGCAAACCGAGCTATATGACTCGGGTTTGTGATCGGCTGACGAGTTTGATGCATGGATCGATCCATGATCGATCGCATGATCGACCGAGAGCCAGCGTGAGAGCGGCAGCCGGACGGAATGATCGAGCGGATCGGATCATGCGATCGCGATCGCTTCCCGTTCGTCCCGGCGTCCCGATCGTTTCCTGCTTGGCGTGGAACGATCGCGGCTCTCCCGCATGACCCGAGCAAACCGAATGATCGTCCCGATCACGCAGCCAAACCGTCCCGATCACGTCTCGGCCAAGCATGATGGCTTGCGGCTTGGACAAGTCTCGACCGGTTAGGGTTTTGGGTGTGATGGGCCGGTTCGATTTCGGTTAGGTGGTTCGGTTCAAAACTTAATTAAAATTGATTCGTTCTGGTTTAATAAACAGATTTAATAAATTTTATTAAGTCTGGTTAAACCGGGATAAGAAATCCAATGTCGAAAGAAATATTGGATTTAGTGCCTAAACCAGGAATTTCTAATTTGATTTGGTTGGACCAAATAAATTGAGAAATTCCGGTTTAGTAAATAACCGGTTGACAATTGTGGTCATCGTAGTAATTAAAATTTGGTTAGACCAATTTTAATGAACCAGACCGGTTATGTCATTTAATTGGACAATTGGGTCATGTCTTGGACATGGACCAATTCTTGGGCCTCGGGCCAAGAAGTTAAAACAATTGGGCCAATTATTTGAGTCTTTCTTCAGATTAATTTAAAATTTATTTTATAAAATATAAAGTCGATTTTAAATTAAAGTTTCCGAAATTTTGAAATTAGAAAGTTTCTTAAAATAGAAGTTTCTGGATTTGCGGGTTTTGGATTTTAAGAAATTTCTAAAGTTAGAAAGTTTCCGGTTTTAGAAAGTTTCCAATTTTAGAAAGTTTCCAAAAATAGTAGGTTTCCAAAAAATAGAAAGTTTCCCGAAATAGTAATCTTCTATTTTGGGAATGAAATTTTAATAAACCTACGAACCTCAAATAATATCAAGCGTTGGATGTCTTGTCCAGGCTATGTCAGCTGTCGAAGCCCATTCAATTGTATTCATGGCCTTACAGTGTGAGGGTGTCTACTTTTGCGTGGATAAGATGGTTTGTGATTCATAAATGTCATTGGGAGTCCCAGACATTAATGATTACATGACTGTATAGTCTGGTTTTCTTGACTAGGCCATCGGGAGTCCCGGGCCTTGAGACATCAGAGTGGATTGGGCCTCGGGCCCAGATTCACAACCAAGAGTTATATCACGGATATAATTAGCCGATATAGGGCTTACCGATATAAGCTAAGGTTGGGTGACGGCCAGTGGCCCACTTTAATCTTAGTTATATGTGGATCTTGGAATCATTATATTCTATTGAGGGTAACTGATGTTATTGAATATAATGCGTGATTAATCATACTAAATTTTTAATACGAGATTAGTCATTTTGAACATAATAACTAATAACCTTTTTATTTATATATTTCAGATATGACTACTACAAGCACACAAAACACATTCTCGATCCGGTCTGTTCTCGAGAAGGAGAAGCTGACTGGAACGAACTTCCTGACGTGGTCAAGGAACTTGAGGCTAGTCCTCAAGCAGGAGAAGAAGGATTATGTCCTTCGTGATCCCCTCCCCGAGAGGCCTCTTGCCAATGCTGCCAGGACTCTGCACAATGGTTGGGAAAAGCATTCGTCAGATGAAAATGATGTCTATTGCCTGATGTTGGTGACAATGACTCCTGAGCTGCAAAAATAGTTCGAAAGTGTATTGTCTCCCATCGAGATAATGGCAAGCCTGAAATCGCTTTTTCAGGAGCAGGCTAGGACTGAGAGGTTTCAAACAGTTAAGAACCTCTTGGACTGCAAGTTGGCTGCGAATGCGGCAGTGAGTCCTCATGTCTTGAAGATGATGGGTTATCTCGATCATCTTCAGAAACTCGACTGCCCAATCAGCCAGGAACTTGCCTGCGACATCATTCTGCAGTCATTACCTGCAAGCTATGATCAGTTCATTCTGAACTTTAACATGCATGGCTTGAGTAAGACATTGCCTGAGCTTCACGGAATGCTCAAGACTGCGGAGCCCAATTTGAGGAAAACCGCCAAGGACCCCAATGTGCTTATGGTGCAGAAGGGCAAGGGGTTTAAGAAATCCTCTGCTAAGGATAAGGGAAAGGCCAAGGCTGTCCAAGTCGCGGACAAGGACACGCCAAAGCCCAAGCCCAAGTCCAAGGCTGGGCCAACTGACATATGCAGGTTCTGTAAAGAACCAGGGCATTGGAGGAGAGAATGTAAGAAATTCCAGGAAGGTCTAAAGGAATTGAAGAAGAAGACTTTTGAGACTTCTTCAACAGGTATTTTTGTTATAGAAGTTAATACAACTACTTCTGATAATACCTCATGGGTCATGGATACTGGTTGTGGGGCTCATATTTGTACTAATATGCAGGCACTCAGCAACAGTACAAGGCTGAAGCAAGGACAAGTGGAGCTACGAGTTGGGAATGGAGCGAAAGTTTCAGCACTAGCTGTAGGCACATACTTGTTGTCTTTACCTTCGGGATTGATTTTAGAACTGAATAATTGTTATTTTGTACCTGCTATAAGCAGAAATATTATTTCAATTTCTTTGTTGGATTTGGAAGGTTATGATTTTTCAGTTAAGAATAAATTATGTTCCTTCAATCGCAACAATTTGTTCTATGGTTCTGCCCCTCTTTCGAATGGGCTTTACATACTCGATCAATCCGCGCCAATATATAACATTAATACAAAACGGTTTAAACCTAATGAGGAAAACCGAACGTTTCTATGGCATTGTCGTTTAGGGCACATCAGCGAGAAACGCATCAAGAGGCTCCATTCAAATGGACTTCTTGGCTCATTTGACTTTGAGTCATGTGAGAAATGCGAATCATGCATGATGGGCAAAATGACACCGGCCCCCTTTAATAAACCTAACGAGAGGGCCAGTGACTTATTGGGCCTGATACACACTGATGTGTGTGGCCCAATGTCCACAAATGCAAGAGGAAACTATCAGTACTTCATTACCTTCACTGATGATTTCAGTAGGTATGGATATGTTTATTTGATGAAACATAAGTCTGAATCTTTTGAGAAGTTCAGAGAATTCCAAAATGAAGTACATAACCAACTTGGCAAAAGCATTAAGGCTCTTCGGTCCGACCGAGGAGGAGAATACTTAAGCCAGGAATTCAGTGATCATCTGAGAGAGTGTGGGATCGTATCCCAACTCACTCCTCCTGGAACACCTCAATGGAATGGTGTGTCTGAGAGGAGAAATCGGACCTTATTGGATATGGTTCGATCTATGATGAGTCACACAGACCTTCCAATATCCCTTTGGGGATATGCTCTGCTAACAGCAGTGTTCACTCTAAATAGAGCGCCATCAAAAGCAGTAGCAAAGACACCATATGAATTATGGACTGGAGAAGCTCCAGTGCTGTCTTATCTCAGAATTTGGGGTTGTGAGGCCTACGTCAAGAGATTGATCTCAGACAAGCTTACACCAAAATCTGACAAATGCTATTTCATTGGTTATCCACGGGAAACCAAGGCTTATTACTTCTATCTACGTTCCGAGAACAAGATTTTTGTTGCCCGGGATTGTAACTTTCTTGAGAGGGAGTTTCTCTCTAAGAAAGACAGTGGGAGTAAGGTACTGCTTGAAGAAATTCAAGATGAACAGGATACTGCTCAACCTAATGAGGAAGAGCAGGAGGAGGCCCTACAAGAAATTGTAGAGCCTGAACCTGTGGTACCTGAAGTTCGAAGATCCGGGAGGATCCGTCACGAACCCGAGAGATATCAAGGGTTCCTCGTGACTGACTGTCATGATCTTCTGATCATTGATGGTGATGAACCATCGAACTTCAATCAAGCTATGATGGGCCCAGATTCCTCTAAGTGGCTTAAGGCCACTGATTCCGAAATGGATTCCATGTCGGTCAACCAAGTATTTTCGTTGGTTGACTTGCCTGCTGGTGTAAAAGCCATCGAGTGCAAATGGATCTTCAAGAAGAAGATTGACGTGGATGGAAATGTCCAGATTTATAAAGCCAGGTTAGTGGCAAAAGGTTTCAGACAAGTTCACGGAGTGGATTACGATGAAACCTATTCACCAGTGGCTATGATAAAATCTATTCGGATTCTACTAGCAACTGCAGCTTTTCATGATTATGAAATTTGGCAGATGGACGTGAAAACCGCCTTCCTGAATGGTATTCTGGAAGAGGATGTGTATATGACGCAACCTGACGGTTACATAGATCCAAAGAATGCTGGGAAAGTATGCAAGCTTCATAAATCCATTTATGGATTGAAGCAAGCATCGAGGAGCTGGAATCTTCGTTTTGATGAAGCGATCAAGCAATTTGACTTCATTAGAAACGAAGAAGAACAATGCGTGTATAAGAAATCTAGTGGGAGCAAGATTGTATTTCTTATTCTGTATGTCGATGACATACTGCTTCTCGGAAACGACGTTCCAATGCTAAAGTCCGTAAAAGACTGGCTTGGAAGTTGTTTTTCCATGAAAGACATGGGTGAAGCCGCATACGTTCTTGGAATTAGGATCTATCGGGATAGACCTAAGAGGCTGATAGGCTTGTGTCAAGACTCATACATTGACAAAGTCCTACAAAGATTCAGCATGAAAGATTCCAAGAAGGGCTTCACACCAATGGTGCATGGCACAACGCTAAGCAAGAAGCAGAGCCCTACGTCGGCTGCTGAGCTTGAGCGCATGAAGAATATTCCTTATGCATCTGCAATAGGATCTGTCATGTATGCCATGATCTGTACTCGTCCTGATGTTGCTTATGCATTGAGCATGACGAGTAGATACCAGTCAAATCCAGGTGAAAACCATTGGATTGCCGTAAAGAATATCTTGAAGTATCTAAGACATACTAAGGATAAGTTCTTGGTGTACGGTGGAAGTGATGTGCTTAAAGTCAGTGGATTCACGGACGCAAGTTTCCAGACAGACACAGATGATTTCCGGTCACAGTCCGGTTATATCTTTTGTCTGAATGGCGGTGCAGTAAGTTGGAGAAGCTCCAAGCAGGACACCGTTGCTGATTCCACTACAGAAGCTGAATATATCGCCGCCTCAGAAGCAGCGAAGGAAGCTGTTTGGATACGAAAGTTCATTATGGAACTAGGTGTGATACCAAATGCAGCTGAGCCTATGGCACTGTTTTGTGACAACAATGGTGCTATAGCTCAGGCAAAGGAACCAAGATCACACCAGAAATCCAAGCATGTTCAAAGAAGATTTCACTTGATACGTGACATCGTTAATAGAAAGGAAGTCAAGATCAGCCGAGTCCCGACAGATGATAATGTCGCTGATCCGTTGACAAAGCCACTCCCAAGGCCTAAGCTCGAGTTCCTGACTGAAGCTATAGGCATTAGAAACATTGAAATGTAATCTAAATTTGAGTGGGAGTTTTGTGAGCTTTATTTTAGTTATTTGATATGTTCTTGTAAAACATTATTTTATGTTTAATGAAATTATTATTTCAAGATTATTTTAACTGTGATGAAATAATCGTTCCAAAATGATATGAAGCATTTTATAGGTCATCGAAGTAAGTGACTTGATCTTGAGTCATCAAAGTCATTTAGCTTGATCATGAGACCCTATATTTGATAAATGTTTTATATCATCCTGTCCCTAGTCGAAGGTTGTTGAAACTGGAACACCAACAACCGTGTGAGACTGGATTGGTACGTGACTTATGACAAAGTCTCAGTGTGTCATAGATGCGCGGCATCAAAGTCAGTACATAGGTGCATGTTGGGAACATACGACCGGACAAGACCCGCTTATAAGAACTCTTCAGGATATTTATATATGTGTCATAAGAGATTCTTACTACGACTATAGAGTATAGTCCTTAGACCTGAGTTCACATGCATGTGACTGCACATGGACTGGTGTACTTTGATCATTGTCTAACGCTATCGTTCTGCGATAGCTATAAGGACCTTGTTTGGGTACATCATGAAATGAGTAGTTTACAGTGATGGAACAAGATGGGATTTGTCCCTCCAATATAAATGGAGTGAATATCTCTAGGCCAATCGGAGATTTGAATACTGGAAAAACGCATGGCCATGCTCAAACGGACTTTCCCGAGTCGTTTGGATTGTCAGTATCAAATCAGAGTCCGATGAACAAGATTAGGCTTTATAAGGATGACACTAATCTTGCCTTATGACTAATCGAGATATTGAGACAAAAGGATTATGAATACAGAGAGATTCCAGTACAAGTGGGAGATTGTTGGAATTGTGTCCAGTAATCTCGGTACTGTCTCTAGAAAGTAAGAGTATGTCAATGATCAGACATAAGTCATATAATACTGGGGGTCATGATGGCTTGCTAGAGTCCGCTCATGATCTATAAGTCTTGGACTTATTGCCTTTATTATATGATCCCATATGGGTCACACGCTTAAGCTAACAGGAAAATGTGTTGGAACGGCTTAGCAGAAGTACGACAAAAGTGCCAGGCATTTGTCGTACTAAGAGAGAAAGATTAATGGGTCTGATTAAATGGGGTTTAATCAGATTGGTGTTTTGGGCCCATAAGCCCAAAAGGGAAAGAGAAGGCTTTTAATAAACTAAAAGCCAAATCTCTTTCTCCTAACCCTAGCCCCTGCGCCGATTCTCCTCTCTCCCTGCGCCTCCCACCAGCTCGGTCTAGCAGCCGTTTTCTGTGATCGCGTGTGTGAACCTTTGGAGGATTCATCCCTCGGTGTATCTCTCTGATCTCTGACCTGTTCTATTCCTTCCGCTGCAACAAACAGGTAAAAGGTGAGATCATCTAATGTTTCTATACAAGAGAACCTAGATCTGTATGTTTAGGTTGATATGAATCTGTGAATTACATCAGGATCAACTAAACAGTTCCTACAGCAGACTCGTTCTCCAAGCCCTATCCGCACCCCACGGACCGGTCATTACGCCATTTCCACAACAAATAAATGGCCCAGACCTTCGAACCACAACACACCACAACGAGAGGGCTCATCAGGACCCTCCGACGACGATCAAGGACGTCCAACGCCATACACGCAAAGACCTAAAGAAGTTCTACCACACATAGCCATCACACACAAGCAACATTATCAGTTTAAACGATAACCTAGCAGTTCTATGTTCGTCAATCAATCACATCGAGTACTCAACTATCCCTATGCAACCTAGGAAAGACGACATTAACGAAGGACTTGCGTCCGGAATTGAAATGGAATAGGCAAGGGATTACGTTTGGTCCTCACCTTGCCCAAAGAAGAGAAAAAGCTTAATTTAAGAATCCCTGACGCCCGAACATACTTCAGATCTGGAAAAAGGACGGAAAACAATCAATTTAGGCTTTCTTTTCGCTCGAATCGGGTTAAGGATGAACAAGTTATGGCTACTTAAAGTTTGGTTGACTGAAAGTCAACGGTCAGGTCGAAGTCAACCGGTCAACCCGGTCAAACATGACCCAGACCCAACCTAGACTAAACCAGGTCCAATCCATAACCAATTCAATTACCCTAAACCGATTTAAACCAAACTAAACCGGAAATTGATTTGAAATTTGACCAAACCGAAATTGAAATTGAAAACCAGAATTGAATTGAAAACCAAAAATCAAAATTGAACCGAACCGGATCAATCAGTCAACCCAGATCAACCGAGCTGGTCAACGACCTGGTCAACCCGAGTCGACTCGGTCGCCGGCGAGTCGACTCGGCGGCGGCGGACAGTGGCTCTCCGACGACGGTCATCGGCGGATGGTGGCTCTCCGGAAACTGGCGGCGGCTTCGGTCGGAGGTGGACGGCGTCACATGGCGGTGGCTCCGGGTGGTCACGGCAGCGCGTGGCGGAGTCGGCAACGGCGGCGCATGTACAAACTTGGCCGAAATTCAACCGGCGATTGCGAGTGCGTCCGGAGGGCTACGGAGAAGAGGTTGTCGTCTACGGCTTCATCTCGTAGAGCTGAACGCGATAGTTATCTCAGATTTCCCAGATTCATCACGGATAAAAAGATAAGACGATTTTAGTGCTCGGGTTGAAGAAAATCAGATCTGAAAAAGGGCTTACCGGATTTCTTTCGACTCTAGATGATGGAGGAGTACTAGATCTAGGTTTGGAGGGTGGTGGCTATGACGGAATAGGAGCAGAGCTTCGTCGGAGATCTCTTCTTCATATTTTCCAAGAGGTGGTGGCTCCTATTTATAGGGAGGAGACCAAGGGTTTCTGGAAAGGAAAATGGGCTTTGGGCTTTGGGCTTTGGGTTGGGCCTTTCTCCTTCTTTTCAATTTTTTTTTTAAAAGGGCTAGGTTTGGGCCATTACAATTCTCCCCCCTTAAAAATAATTCATCCCCGAATTCTGCGGCGAGAGGTCTCCAGTGCAACTTTTTACCAACCATACTCCACGAACTTCGATGAACCGAAACTGAGCTTGATCGCCTACTCGCTTGAAGAGATTTTATCCTTGAATCCAAAGGACTGCTTCCCCCCCCCCCCCCCCCCCCCTTATTTCAAACCACACTCTGAGGTGTCCTTCTCCTTGGTTTCAATCCAACAACAGCTTCCAAAATGCAACACAAACACTGCACGCTATCACCCATGTCCACTAGGGTCACTTACTCGCTTGAAGAGAGCTTATCTTTGAATCCATGAAACTGCTTCTGCCCCCCCCCCCCCCCTTTTATTCCAAACCACACTCTGCAGTGTCCTTCTCCACGGTATCATGCGAACAACATCCTATGAGCTGCCTTCTGAATATCTCCTACCACCGCCCATGTCCATTAGGGTCGGTTTCCACTTGATGAGATGGTATACAATTCAAGCTTCCATTGCTAAGAAGAACTTCACCTCCACATTCCTTTTACCACTTGAGTCGAACGAGTTACCATCTCTGTCCTTGAGGCAGGTCAACACTAACGCTTAGCAATATGACAAAGGGAACGACCAATGTCATAGTTAGTACTTCCGAAATTTAGAAACAATACTCATCCTTGGAGTGGTTCTAAGACCTGAATGAGATGTTCTACTTCCCATCCAATTCTCCCCAACGGTTTCATTACCGTGCCACAGTGTATCATTCACTTCCAAATGGATTTTCTCCGACGATTTCCATTCCCGTGCACTATGGCGTCGACTATCGCCCGAGTGATATCCTTGCTTATGTTTGGTGAACGATGAGGCTGATGGAACTTGAGCCATTCTAAGCGCCATTAGAATCCTCACGAGTTCCAGATTGCCTAGGATCAAGGGTTTAGTTAATTGAATCATTAGGGATGATCTCGTGTTTACCTGGAGATTTGCAGCGGAATGATTGGTATGACGAGATTAGTAGCGATTCAGATGCCTCGCCTCTAGAGGAATACACACGCACACAAAACTGGAATGCCGGGATGCTAGTGCCGGAGATCTGGGAATCACAGAGTTTCTTGTTGGCTCATTTTGTTTCTGCAAAACAACAACGACGGCTAACCCTTCCAAGTCGTGAATATAAGCCTATATATTGACCTGGAATGACAAAACCGTTCATTGGATCAAAACCCAAAACGTTTAAGCCATAAACCGGAACATCAGTTTCAGAACTAGCCTTGTGTCGATCGACACACCCAATGGTGTCTATAGACACACCTCTTAAAACTTGATATCGATATGTATCCAATACACATCGTCATGATCATTACCATAATGATCACCCCATATTTATGCTTCCAGTTTGCTTAGGTGTGTGACCCTGTAGGTCCACATAATACTAGCAATGAGTTACAACTTATAAGTCATAAGCGGCTTCTAGCAAAACATTATGACCACCTAGTATCATATGAATTTTCCGATCTCGACAATACAACTATCTATCAGAATTAGTACAATATGATTTAAGGACATAATCCCAACAATCTCCCACTTGTACTAGAATCAACTATTCCCCTAATCCCTTTGTCACTATATCTCGATATGGCATAAGGCAAGAAACCGTGTCATCCTTATTATAGCCAACATCATGTTCATCGAACTCCTGATCTATACTGATAAAACAAACGACTGACAATCACCTCATTTGAGCATGGCCATGCATTTTTCTCAGTATCAAATCTTCGATGGGCCCTGAGATATTTATCTCCTGTTATATAGGAGGGACAAATCCCATCTTGTTCCATCCCTGTTCCTTTACACACTTCATGATACACCCAAGCAATGCCTTTATAGCCGCCAGTTACGGATCGACGTTTGACAAGGTCAAAGTGCACCAATCCATATGCTAGGAAGCATGATGAACTCAGGTCTAAGGACTATATTCTATAGTCGTAATGAGAACCTCTCATGACACTGATATAACTATCATGTAGAGTTTTCATTAGCGGGTCACGTCCGATCATATGTTCACCAACATATATCTATGTGATTGACGTTGATACTCATATCAATGACTCCATGAAACTTAGTCATACGTCACCTCACATACTAGTCATAACGGTTGTTAGTGTCCCACTTTAACAACCTACGACCAGGGACAAACATAATTGTATGTCATCTTTCACTTATAGGGTTTCATGATCAAGTCCTCAACTTGATGACCTATAAAATGAACATAAAATACTTTGGGACCATTATTTAATTATCCAACAATTAAATAATGCTGATGTCAGTTTTTCATAAACATGACCATAGCATGTCTATGTGAACATCATAACTAACATAACTCCCACTAGAATCAATACCACGTCTTCAGATAACTAATACCTACAGCTACAGTGTAAAACTCGTGCTTAGGTTGTGAGAGAGAGGCTGCGGTGTTCTTGCTTGGAACCATTCCAACAAACCACACCGCCATTCTTACTTGGAGCCCTTCCAACAGATAGCACCGCTACACAGACAAAGAGACATAACCAGGTGGGAACCGAGAGTCATTTTTGTCCGTCAAACTACTCTTAACAGATTCGTCACTTCCTCAGTTGAACAAGAACCTATCCTTAGTGTTCCTCAAATATTTGGGGATATTCCTTACAACTGTCCAGTGACTTTTACCGGAACATATTGGTATCTTCTCGTCATGCTTTATGCGTAAGCTGCATCTAGACGAGCGCAAAATATGGCATTCATGATGGATTCTATTGCAGAAGCATAAGGAATCACACTCAAATATACTAGCTCAGCCAGTGTCCAAGACACTTCATCTTGCTAAGATTATTGCCATAAGACCTTTGGCGTGAAGCCATTTTGGAATCATGCATATTGGAACTGTCCAATACCTTATCAACATAAGGATTCTGACGCGATCCAATTAGCCTACCCAATCTATTTCAATAGATCCTTATTCCAAGAACTCACGTGGCTTCTCCCATGTCTATCGTTGAAAATGACTTCCGACCTAAGTCACATAAGACTTAAGCGACGGAACGTCGTTTATGAGAATAAGTATGTTATATACATACAATGTGAGAAATGCAACTACGCTCCCACTAGTCTACTTGTAAACGCACGGTTCCTATTCGTTCCTGATCAAATCAAAACTTTTGACCGTTTTAACAGAACGTAGATTCCAACTCCAAGATGTTTGCTTCAATCCAGAAATGGATCGGTGAAGCTAACATGCATACCTAGCAAATTTTCGGAGTTAGGGCTCACCATCGCTCCTTGAATTTCGCAAGCTCGTCACTTTTCAATATTCAACAGATCACGGAAATCGGTCACAAGAAATCACTCTCGGGTTAGTGACAGATCCTTTCGGATCTGCGAACTTCAGGCTCCACAGGTGTAGATTCTACAGCACTTTGTAGATCCAACCGCTGCTCTCCCTCAACAGGTTGAGCAGCCTCCTGTGTTATTCGAATTTCTTCGAGCTGTACTTCTACTCCCACTGTTCTTCTTGGAAAGAAACTTTCTATCTGGAAAAACAGAGTTCCGAACAACAAAACTTTGTTCTCGGATTGGTTGCAAAAGTAATAAGCCTCGGTTTCCCTAGGACAACCAGCGAAGCAGCACTTATCAGATTTGGGTTCAAGATTGTCTGTTGACAACTGCTTTACATAAACCTTGCAATCCCAATTAATCATGAAAAAATACTTGGAAAACTTCCAGTCCACATCCAATGTGGTGTCTTTCAACTGATTCTGATAGAAACCTATTTGGCGTAAATACATACATTTCTAGAGCGTATTACTAAAAGGATAATGGAAGATTCGTGTGACTCATCATTAATCGGAGCAAATCCAATAAGGTCCGATTCATTCTCTCGGAAACACCATTCAGGTTTTCCAGGAGAAATGAGCTGTCATACGACTTCACACTCACTCAGATGATCACTAAATTCTTGACTCAAGTATTCTCCTCCGCGATCTAATCAACGATTTTTTTAATACTTCTGTCAAATTGGTTCTATACTTCATTCTGGAACTCCTTTGACCATTTCAAAAGATTCCAACTCGTGTCTCATCAAATGAACACAACCATACTTACTGAAGTCATCAATAAAGGTAATGAAGTACAGAAGATTTCCTCTGGCACTAATGCTCATCGGGCCACATACATCAGTATGTGCAAGGCCCAATAAGCCTCTGGCCCTTTTTTTAGCTCTGCTAAAGAAGCCTTAGTCATTTGGCCCAGTAAGCAGAATTCATATCTCATATGATTTATAATCAAATGAGCCCAAAAGCCCATAACTATGGAACTTCTGAATCCGCTTCACTCTATGTGGTTGAAACGGTTGTGCCAAGGAAAGACTGGTTCGAGTCATCAGACTCAAAACATCTAGTATTTATGTTATATTCAAGCGCATCTTGATTTAAGATATAAAGCCCATTTTTCAATGGGGTGCTACCATAGAATATTTCATTAAGATCAAAAGAGCAAAACTTGTCTTTTATCAAAATGAAAAACATCCAAATTCTTACAAATGAAAGACATCTCTGCTTAAAGCAAGTACATAGCAGCAATTACTTAATTCAAAAATCAAGCTTGAAAGGCTCCTACAAGTGGAGAATTTCTACGGCTAATGCAGCAATCATTGCTCCATTCCAAACGCGCAGTTCCACTTGTTCTTTCTTCAACGTTCTACTGTTGCTTAGGCCCTGCATATTTCAAAAATATCAGTACCACAACTAGTATCCAATACCTACGTAGAACTTGAAGTGATAACACAATACCTGAAGAAGAAGTCCCGTACATCTCCTTCATCTCTTGTGAATCTTCCAGGAATTTAATGCAATCTCTCTTCCAATGCCCAAACTCTTCACAGTAGCATCACTTACTAACATCAGATGGGCCGGACTTGGGATTATGAGAAGACATAGGCTTATCCTGATTCCAAATCTGGACGGCTTTGCCTCTACCCTTGTCTATACAAGATTTCTCAAATCTTTTACCCTTTATGATGTTTTGCTCAGCTGTCTTGAGCATGCCATGCAGCTCATTCAACGTCTTCGTCAAGCCATTCTTGATATAGCTCTTGATAAACTTATCATAACTTAACGGCAGTGACTGCAGAATGATCTCAGTAGCCAACTCAAGGCTAACAGGACAATCCAGTTTCCCCAGGTTATCAATGTAACCCATCATTTTAATGACATGAGGACTCACTGGAGCATCCTTTGGTAGCTTGCACCCAATGAGAGACTTAACCATCTGGTATCTCTCAAATCGTGCCTGTTCCTGAAACATCAGTTTCAGGCTGGTGATCATCTCTATTGGCGACTCCACTTTCTCGTATTGACTCTTCAAGTCCGAGTTCATGGTAGCCAACATCAGACCACACACATCTACCACATCAATATAATGCTTATTCCAAGCATCATATACTGCATGCGAGGCGTTGGTCCCAAGCTTCTCAAGGAGAGGTTTCTCAAGAACATAGTCCTTACTCTCTTGCTTGAGAACAATTCTCAAATTCCGATACCAATCCAGGAAGTTGGATCCATTTAACTTGTCCTTCTCAAGGACGGATCGCAACGAGAAAGTAGTTTTAGACATAGGCTGAAATTTGAGAAAAGAAAAGTTTTAGTTATGAAGTTCAGGAAATGAGAAATCTTATCTAATAAGAAAACTCGCATTACATTCATACAATGTTTCCTCTATGAATATAATGATCCAAGACCCATACTTCACCAAAATCTGAGTGGACGACTCGCCATCACCCAAAATTTAGTTATCTAGGTAAGCAAATCATTGCTAATTGTACCCAGTACAACTCTTGATCGCAAATAAGACAATCCATGTCTCATCCACTCTGACGTCTCTAGGCCCAGAACTTCTGATAGCCCAGTCAAGTAAACCAATCTCTTTCGTCTTGTGATCATTGACAGTCGCACTGCAAGTCTATCAATGATCACCTGCCTTACTCATGTAATTGTGGATACCAAGGACTCCAAGACTATCCAACAACGAAACGAGTCTTGACAGTAGACAAGGTTGGGAAAGACATCAAGGTCACTTGATATTTAGTTGAGGAAACGGAACTCTAAAATGTTAGTAAATCAATCTCTTAGGTCATGTAATTGTTGATGTCAAGCACTGCAAGTCCATCAACACGATTACCTGCCTTACTCATGTAATTGTGGACACCAAGCTCTTAGCAAGAGTATCACAACAACGAAATGAGTCTTGACAGTTTACCATATTGAAAACTAAGCTTTGATCTAATACACATCCAATGTGTATCCAAATAGATTTAGAACATTTTAACTTCTAATTTTAATTGAGTTTTAATTGTTCTAATAGAATAGGTTTAAGTCGAGTTTGGTTTTGCAAATTTAAGGCTCAATAACCAGAATTGTGAGCACTGTGTCGATCGACACAGACCAAGTCTGTCGATCGACATCACCAAACATACCGGACTTCAATAACCGGTTAATCCAATTAACTCGGTTCATTGAACCGGTCATGTCGATCGACACAACACATGTGTGTCGGTCGACATAGACCTAAACCGAAGATAATTTCGATAACCGGTCCAATCCAATTGAACCGACTTATCCAATTGAACTGATCTTAACCAATCAAATCGGTTTATACTAATTGAGATAACCAGTTCAATCCAATTGAATAAATTCATCCAATATAAACCGATCTGATCTAACTTAACCAAGCATGATAACCAGTTCAATCCAATTGAACCGATCAACCAATTGCAAGGCCTGTGTCGACCGACACTCATTCTGTGTCGATCGACACAGTTGGGCAACAGGAATTATTCGATCCTTTGATCGAACCCTAAAATTTTTAATTAGGTTTTCTTCATGTGTCGATCGACACCAGCTTGGTGTCGGTCGACACTTCGCGAAAACCCTAGCCGCCGATTTCAAATAAACCTTAATTCTATACGATTTTCTATGCAGCATCGACCGACACACTTTTGTGTCGATCGACACAAGACGAAAAACTCAGAATGCGATTTCATCAAAATCGATCTAACAGACTGATTCAATGGAAAACCCCTAAGGCTCTGATACCACTGATGGAACTTGAGCCATTCTAAGCGCCATTAGAATCCTCACGAGTTCCAGATTGCGTAGGATCTATGGTTTAGTTAATTGAATCATTAGGGATGATCTCGTGTTTACCTGGAGATTTGCAGCGGAATGATTGGTATGACGAGATCAGTAGCGATTCAGATGCCTCGCCTCTAGAGGAATACACACGCACACAAAACTGGAATGCCGGGATGCTAGTGCCGGAGATCTGGGAATTACAGAGTTTCTTGTTGGCTCGTTTTGTTTCTGCAAAACAACAACGACGGCTAACCCTTCCAGGTCGTGCATATAAGCCTATATATTGACCTGGAATGACAAAACCGTTCATTGGATCAAAACCCAAAACGTTTAAGTCATAAACCGAAACATCAGTTTCGGAACCAGCCTTGTGTCGATCGACACACCCAATGGTGTCGATCGACACACCTCTTAAAACTCGATATCGATATGTATCCAATACACATCGTCATGATCATTACCATAATGATCACCCCATATTTATGATTCCAGTTTGCTTAGGTGTGTGACCCTGTAGGTCCACATAATACTAGCAATGAGTTACAACTCAAAAGTCATAAGCGGCTTCTAGCAAAACATTATGACCACCTAGTATCATATGAATTGTCCGATCTCGACAATACAACTATCTATCAGAGTTAGTACAATATGATTTCAGGACATAATCCCAACAGAGGGTAACCATGTCCATTATGGCTACCTAACTGATGGGGAACGACCCACCACGATTCCGCTGCGCACTCTGATATCCAAACGGACTTCCACTCTAACTTCCAGCTCAAGGTTTCCTACCTTGTGATCCAGCCATGGTGTTTTCCAAGCACCATCCTTTGGGTTTCCTTCCCCATTAGACTTTCCCTCCTTTGCTCTCCCTTGCAGCTTCTTTCCAATCCGCCATGGTGTTTTCCTAACACTTAACCGTTGGATTTCCATTTCCAATAACCAGCTTTGTCCTCTTGCGCTTGCAATAAACAGGAGCCCGACTTGCTAGGCAATTCCCAATGCCCCAGCTCCGCCTTCCAAAACGCTTTTGCGATCTCCTTTCCCTCTTGAAGAGCTTCATTGGTTGCTCCAATAATCCACGAAGAACTCCAAGGGAGACTGTTTCCTTTCCGGTTCCACAGTTGAATCTCGAGCCGCCGTACCACGAAGATCTTCTCCAGCTTCCAGCTTGATCAGAATTCAAACGAGCCATCCATAACTCATTAAAGTTGATGTCCCAAATCTGATTCTAAGGTTCCATACTTAGAATAGATTCGTACAGTCTCTTACTGCTCCTTGTGCACCAAACTCCATGAACAGCTCCTGCCTCCTATTCCAATTGGAACACCGCCTCTTCCAAATGGCCTCCTTGCAACCCGGTCTTTCCATCGACCTCTTGCAGCTCCTACAGCACTCCTTGCAGCTCCTACAGCTCGTACAATGCTCCTAGCAGCACACTTGCACTATCCTCTCGCCTGAACATCTCCACATCCTTATCGCCTTAGCAAGCCTGGTTAACCAACACTTTGAACAAGCACCAATCCCATGACCCACCCCAATAGTATCCACTACCCTTTAGGCGCGCTGCAACATACATCTCAACATACACCTCAACGGCACACATCACGACATACATCCCATCACGCATCTTACGAGCAGTAGCACCACTGAGGTTTAAAGACACTGACCCTAACCTGCAAAGAAAAATCTAACTAGACTAGGAACAATGCGGAGAATAATCGGTGATACAATTGGTGCTTGAAAAAGCCTTTCGAAAAGTAACCATTTTATAAACTTTCGCAAACACATTTGAAAATTCTGAAAACAGGGTTTTGGGAAAACAACGAAAGCTGATCCCCAGGACGGCAGTGAGGGACCTTAACCCAGGCTCTGATACCAAATTGTAACACCCGTTTTCCGGCAAACTGGAAACGCAGCGTTCAGGCACCTGTCGAACCAGAACGGTCCGACTAGGCTGCCTTCTCAATCGGTCCCATGAATCCGTGCGCTTTCTTCGATTCAAATCCACCAATAACATCAAGCGATCGTCGATCTTTCATCCGGACCTGCGAGGGAAAAGGGACGGAAAAGGAAAAGGAAGCCTAAGTAATTGTTTCAAAACACAATTACGCAGTGAGGACGAATTCAAGGAATATGCGTTCCCGGCTTACGCCACACAACTACGAAAAAAGTTCTAAGCTAATATTACCTTGCACGCAATGCCCGAAGGCACATCACAATCAACCTACGAATAACTATTTGTCTATGGTTGCGGCCTCGTGCTCCAAGCCCTATCCGCACCCCACGGACCGGCCATTACGCCCTTCCCACAGCAAACAAACGACACAAACCTTCGAACCACAACACACCACAACGGTTGGGCTCGTCAGGACCCTCCTCCGATGATCAAGGACGTCCAACGCCCTACACGCAAAGCCCTAAAGAAGTTCTACCACACATAGCCATCACACACAAGCAATGTTTTCGGTTTAAGCGATAACCTAGCAGTTCTATGTTCGTCAATCAATCTCATCGAGTACTCAAATATCCCTATGCTACCTAGGAAAGACAACATTAACGAAGGACTTGCATCCGGAATTGAAATGAATTAGGCAAGGGATTACGTTCGGTCCTCACCTTGGCCAAAGAAGGGAAAAATCTTAATTTTGGAATCCCTGACGCCAACAGACTTCAGATCTGGAAAGAGGACGGAAAACAGTCAATTTAGGCTTTTCTCGCTCGAATCGGTGAAGGATGAACAATTTATGGCTACTTAAAATTTGGTTGACTGAAAGTCAACGGTCAGGTCAAAGTCAACCAGTCAACCATGACCCAGACCCAACCCAGACTAAACCAGGTCCAATCCATAACCAGTCCAATTACCCTAAACCGATTCTAAACCAAACTAAACTGGAAATTAATTTGAAATTTGACCAAACCGGAAATTGATATCGAAAACCAGAATTGAATTGAAAACCAGTAATCGAAATCAAACTGAACCGGTCTGACCGGTCAACCCAAGTCAACCGAGCCGGTCAACGACCCGGTCAACCCAGGTCAACCGAGCCGGTCAACGACCCGGTCAACCCGAGTCGACTCGGTTGTGGCGGACGGCGGCTCTCCGGCGATGGACAGATGCTCTGGTCGGTAGCAGATGGCGGCTCTCCAGCAACTGGCGGCTCTCCGGTCGGCGGTGGATGGCGGCGCATGGCGGCGGCTCCGGGTGGTCACGGCGGCGCGTGTACAAACTCGGCTGAACTTCAACCGGCAATTGCGGGCACGTATGGAGGGCTACAGAGGAGAGGTTGATGGCTACGGCTTCGTCTCGTCGAGCTGAACGCGATGATGGTCTCGGATTTCCCAGATTCATCATGGATAAAAGATATGACAATTTTAGTGCTCGGGTTAAAGAAAATCAGATCTGAAAAAGGGCTTACCGGATTTCTTTCGACTCTAGATGACGGAGGAGCACTAGATCTAGGTCTGGAGGGTGGTGGCTATGACAGAATAGGAGCAGAGCTTCGCCGGATATCTCTTCTTCACATTTTCCAAGAGGTGGTGGCTCCTATTTATAGGGAGGAGACCTAGTGTTTCTGGAAAGGAAGATGGGCTTCGGACTTTGGGACGAGCCTTTCTCCTTCTTTTCAATTTTTTTTAAAAGAGCTGGGTTTGGGCCATTACACGCATCTCCACCAATTTGGGTTGTTTCTCATCTCTGGTTTGTTTCCCTTTCCATAGTAGCCGGATCGTGTTATACATTGCTATTTTTTGTGGAATTTACTTCCCAATGCAAATATCATGCTCCTAAACCCGGTGTGAGTCATCTTGTCAAGACTTCAACAGTTTATACCTTTATGACTCGCTGGATTTCTGTGGAATTTACTGGTTTAAGTCATATAGCAAGATTTTTTCTCCTTAGGCCTAAGTTCCCGTCACTCTTTTTAGCTCTTTATGAGGTCAATAGACTTGATACTAGCTATCTCTTACCTCTGAATGAGGATCATTTTGCTGCTTTATACAAACATTTGCCTCTGTGTGAGGATCACCTTACTGCTTTATGCAGATCATTGCCTATGTATGAGGATCACCTTACTGCTTTATGCAGGACTTTGCCTCTGTATGAGGATCTTGATATCTTGCCTCTTTATGAGGATTTCGTTACATTACCTCTTTATGAGGATCTTGGCTCCTTTATAGAGTTTTTTTCTCCCTTGTGCTCACCATTTGTTTTAAATGTTTGTGTTGCAAGGGATGTCATCATAGGCTCATCTGATAGGTGTTTAATCGACTCTGTAGCCTTTCTGGATATAAAAATTTGTGAACTTACTGTTGTTCTATTCTCGGGTGTTCGATCCACTACCTAAGGCTTCATCTTACTTAACAAATCCATCGTCAATGAGATCCGAGTGAAGGATCTTTTGGTGTTAATCCTGATTCAATTCATCAGATTACTTGATCCTAAACATGCCAGATCTAGGTTCTCTTGAATAGAAACATAAGTAGATCTCACCTTTTACCTGTTTTGTGCAGCGGAAAGGAAGAACAGGTCAGAGATCAGAGAGCCACCGAGTGATAACTCCTCCAGAGGTTCACACACGCACACCGAGCAGGAAGAAGGCTGCTAGACCGAGCTGTGGGAGGTCGCAGGGAGAGAGAGAGTCGCGGCTAGGGCTACACTTCGACCTGAACTCGTCTTAAGTTTATATAAAACTTGTTCAGTGCGTTTTGGGCCATTTGGCCCAAATGCCAATTAACTCCGAGGCGTTCGCGCATTGCATCGATCGTTGCACCTTATGCATCGATCGATGCAGAATGGCTAAACCATCTTATTCTCTCTAAGTATAGTAAATGCCTAGCACTTTTACCATACTCCTGCTAAACCGTTCCTACACGATTTCCTGTTAGCTTAGGCGTGTGACCCATATGGGATCATATAATAAAGGCAATAAGTCCAAGACTTATAGATCATGAGCGGACTCTAGCAAGCCATCATGACCCCCAGTATTATATGACTTATGTCTGATCTTTGACATACTCTTACTTTCTAGAGACAGTACCGAGATTACTGGACACATTTCCAACAATCTCCCACTTATACTGGAATCTCTGTATTCATAATCCTTTTGTCACAATATCTCGATTAGTCATAAGGCAAGATTAGTGTCATCCTTATTAAGCCTAATCTTGTTCATCGGACTCTGATTTGATACTGACAATCCAAACGACTCGGGACAGTCCGTTTGAGCATGGCCATGCATTTTTCCAGTATTCAAATCTCCGATTGGCCTAGAGATATTCACTCCATTTATATTGGAGGGACAAATCCCGTCTTGTTCCATCACTGTAAACTACTCATTTCATAATGTACCCAAACAAGGTCCTTATAACTATCGCAGAACGATAGCGTTAGACAATGATCAAAGTGCATCAGTCCATGTGCAGTCACATGCATGCGAACTCAGGTCTAAGGACTATACTCTATAGTCGTAGTAAGAATCTCTTATGACACAGATATAAATATCCTGAAGAGTTCTTATAAGCGGGTCTTGTCCGGTCGTATGTTCCCCAACATACACCTATGTACTGACTTTGATGCCGCGCATCTATGACACACTGAGACTTTGTCATAAGTCACGTACCAATCCAGTCTCACACGGTTGTTGGTGTTCCAATTTCAACAACCTTCGACTAGGGACATAATGATATAAGTCATTTATCAAATATAGGGTCTCATGATCAAGCTAAATGACTTTGATAACTCAAGATCAAGTCATTTACTTCGATGACCTATAAAATGGTTTATATCACTTTGGAACGATTATTTCATCACAGTTAAAATAATCTTGAAATAATAATTTCATTAAACAACTTAAATGTTGTTTCAAGAACATATCCAATAACTAAATAAAGCCCTTTAATAACTCCCACTGAAATTAAGACTACATCTTAATTTCACTTATCCTACAGCAACAGTCCGCGACTCGTGCTTAGGCCTAAGGAGTGGCTTCGTTAATAGATTAGCAACGTTCTCATTCGTTGAAACTTGCTGATCTACTTAACATCTCTGTCATTTATCTTACGGAATAGGTTATACCTATCCTTAAGGTGTTTGGACCTCTGATGTGCAGCTAGTCTCATCTATGCTGGGAATCACATCAAGTTCAGTGACGAACTCTTCTTTCCAAACAACCTCTTTCGCCACTTCCCAAGCTGCGAAATGTTCAGCTTAAGTCATTGAGTCAGCAACAGTGCCTTGCACCGCCAGATAGACACAAGATATAACCGGACTGTGATCGGAAATCATCTTAGTCTATTGGAAACTTGCCTTTCAGACTCTGCTGACTTGTAGCACATCACTTTCTCCGTAAATCAAGAACTTATCCTTAGTATTCCTCAAATACTTTAGGACATACTTTAGGAAACTTGATTCTTTGCTGGATTTGACTGGTCTTTACTTGTCTTGCTTAACATTAAAGCAACATCAAACAAGTACGTTTCATGGCATACATGATAGATCCAATTGCCGACGCATATGGAATCTCATCCATGCATTTAAGCTCAGCAGTTATTGTAGGATACTGTATCTTGCTTAACTTAATGCCATGTGACATTGGCATAAAACCCTTCTTGGATTGCTCAAAACGTGTAGGACTTTGTCAATTTAAGATTCCTGACTTTGTCCTACCAGCTCTTTTGGATCTCTATCTTTAGATCCAAAATCCAAGAACTACGTGGCTTTACCCATGTCAATCATTAAACCAACTCCCAAGCTAGTCCTTTACCGACTACTGCGTTGGGACGTTATATCCGAGAATCAGTATGTCATCGACATACAGTATGAGAAATGCAATATCGCTCCCACTAATCTATTAGTAAACACACAGTTCCGCTTCGTTCCTGTTCAAGTCAAAACCTTGACTACTTCAACAGAACGAAGATTCCAACTCCGATATGTTTGCTTTTATCCATGAATGGATCAATGAAGCTAACTTACATAAAATGTAATTTTTCGGAGTCCGGGCTCACTTTCGCTTCCTAGGATTTCGCAGATTCGTCGCTTTCAATGATCATAAGATCATGCGAACATTCAATGATCATCAGGCTGAACTAATGACGAGAATTCACTCTCGGACTAGTGACTGATTCTTTCATATCTGCGAACTTCAGGCTCCACAGGTTTAGATTCTACAGAAATCTGTAAATCCTTCCGCTGCTCTCCCTCAATAGGTTAAGCAGCCTCCTGTATTTCTCGAGTTGTACTTTTACTCCCACTGCTCTTCTTTGGAAAGTAACTTCCCTTCTTAGAAAACAGAATGGTCGTAAAAATACTTTTTACTCCCACTGTTCTTCTTGGAAAGTAATTTCCTTCTTAGAAAACAGATTGGACGTAAAAGTAACAAGTCTTAGTTTCTTTAGGACAACCAGCGAAGTAGCAAACCTACAAATACTCAGTAAAGACAAATTTGGATCGATTCCAATCCACATTAACGTGGTGTCTTTCAACTGATATTTGTGGAACTATTTCAGCGTAAACTTAGATATTTTAGAGCGTTATTCTTAAATAATATCATGAAAGATTCGTGTGACTCATCTTTAATCATTTCTAATAAGATCTGATTCTTTCTCACAGAAACACCTTCAGGTTTTCAGGAGAAATGAGCTGTGAAACGATTTCACACTCATTAAGATGATCACACAATCAATGACTTAAGTATTCTCACTCGTGATTTAATCCAGAGTCTTAATACTTTTGTCATTCAGATCCTATACTTCATTCTGGAACTCTTTCGACCATGTCAAAGAATTCCGACTTGTGTCTCATCTTATGAACACAGTCACACTCACTGAAGTAATCAGTAGAGACAATGAAGTACAGGAGATTTTCTCTGGCATTATTGCTCATTGGGACACATACATGAGTATGTTCCAGGTCCAATAAGCCTTTGGGCTTTTCTCTAGCTCGGCTAAGATAGGCCCTTTACCTTTTGGTCTAGTAAACAGAATTCAAGTCTCATAAGATATTTTATCAAATGAGCCCAAACGTCCATGACTATGGGATTTCTGAATCCGACTTACTCTATGTGACCAAAACTTTATGCCAAGAAAAATCAGGTTTAATTCATCAGATTTAAACCAATTCGGTATTTTATGTTACATTTAGGCACTCTTTGGTTTAAGATATAAAACCCATTCCATGAATAGGGTGCTACAATTAATATTTCATTAAGATCAAAAGAATAAAACTTGTCTTTTATCAAAATGAAAAACATTCAAATTCTTACAAGAAAATGAAAGACAACTCTGCTTAAAGCAGGTACATTGCAGCAATTACTTAATACAAAACCAAGCCTCAAAGGGATCTATAAGTGAAAAAACCCTACGACTGAGGCAGCATCCCAAGCTCCTTCCAGACATGTAGTTTCACTTGCCCTTCCTTCAACGTTCTACTGTTGCTTAAGCTCTGCATATTATCACAAATATCAGTGCCACAACCAGTATCCAATACCTTTAAGGTAGAACTTGAAGTAATAACATGAATACCTGAGGAAGTAGTCGCATACATCGACTTTAACTCCTCATCATCTTCCATGAATTTAATGCAATCTCTCTTCCAATGCCCTGTCTCCTTACAGTAGCAGCACTTACCAATCGTAAGAGGTATCTGACTCGGGCTCAGAAGACACACGCTTGCCATGATTCAAAATCTGGACAACTTTGTCTTCACCCTTGTCAGCATTAGGTTTAGTAAACCTACCCTTCTCATTCATGAGATTGTACAGGGTACTCTTCACGTTTGGCTCAACTGTCTTGAGCATATCATGCAGTTCAGTCAGCGTCTTCGTTAAGCCTTTCTTGATATAGTTCTTTCTGAACTTATCATAGCTTGACGGCAGTGACTGCAGAATGATTTCAGTTGCCTTCTCTTGGCTAACTGGATAATCCAGTTTCCTCAGGTTATCAATGTAACCCATCATTTTACTGACATGAGGATTTACTGGATGATCATTTGGTAGCTTGCAGCTAGTGAGAGATTTAACCAACTGGTATCTCTCCACTCTTATCTGCTCCTGAAATTTCAATTTCAGGCTGCTGATCATCTCTATTGGCGACTCCATGTTCTCATATTGCTTCCGCAAGTCTGAGTCCATGGTAGCCAATATCAGACCACGCACATCTACCGCATCATTATAATGCTTATTCCAAGCATCATATACTGCATGAGAAGCATTGGACCCGATCCTCACGGGGAGAGCTCTCTCAAGAACATAGTCCTTTCTCTCCTGTCTGAGGACTAGCCTCAGGTTCCGCGACCAAGTCAAGAAATTTGATCCGTTCAGCTTGTCCATCCCAAGGATAGACCGGATCGAGAAAGTGTTTTGATTGTTTGTGCTAGTCATAACTGAATTTTAAGATAAAAGGATTTTAGTTAATATGTTCAATATGATTAATCTCGTATTAAAATTAATATGATTAATCACGCATTATATTCAATAACATAAGTTACCCTCAATAGAATATAATGATTCCAAGATCCACATATAACTAAGATTAAAGTGGGCCACTGGCCGTCACCCAACCTTAGCTTATATCGGTAAGCCCTGTATCGGCTAATTATATCCGTGATATAACTCTTGGTTGTGAATCTGGGCCCGAGGCCCAATCCACTCTGATGTCTCAAGGTCCGGGACTCCCGATGGCCTAGTCAAGAAAACCAGACTATACAGTCATGTAATCATTAATGTCTGGGACTCCCAATGACATTTATGAATCACAAACCGTCTTACCCACGCAAAAGCAGACATCCTCACACTGTAAGGCCATGAATACAATTGAGTGGGCTTTGACAGCTGACATAGAATGGACAAGACATCCAACGCTTGATATTATATGAGGTTCGTAGGTTTATTAAAATTTCATTCCCAAAATAGAAGATTACTATTTCGGGAAACTTTCTATTTTAGGAAACCTACTATTTTAGGAAACTTTCTAAAATTTGAAACTTTCCTTAAATCCAAAACATGCAAATTCAGAAACTTCTAATTTAAGAAACTTTCTAATTTCAAAATTTTGGAAACTTATTAATTTAAAATCGATTTTAAAAATTTATAAAAATAAATTTTAAATTAATCTGAAGAAGAGACTCAAATAATTGGCCCAATTATTTTAACTTCTTGGCCCGAGGCCCAAGAATTGGTCTATGTCCAAGACATAACCCAATTGTCCAATTAAATGACATAACCGGTCTGGTTCATTAAAATTGGTCTAACCAAAATTAATTACTACGACGACCACAATTGTCAACCGGTTATTTACTAAACCGGATTTTCTCAATTTATTTGGTCCAACCAAATCAAATTAGAAAATCCTGGTTTAGGCACTAAATCCAATAATTATTTCGACATTGGATTTCTTATCCCGGTTTAACCAGACTTAATAAAATTATTAAATCTGTTTATTAAACCGAGACGTTTAATTTTAATTAAATTAAACCGAGTCTAAACCCTAACCGCATCGATCGATGCTCTCAGCATCGATCCTGCAACGATCGTTCATCGATCCTGCATCGATCGATGCTCTAACGCATGCACGAACGGTTATCAGGTTTGGCCGAGAGATTCTCGCGAGATCCATGCGATCGTTTGAACGATCCATGCGATCGCGGTCAATCTCTCGCGACTGCAACGATCGATCCTTGCATTGCATCGATCGATGCAATGCGATCTCAGTCGATGCAAAATCAGTTTAGATCACATACCAAATCAATATAGTTTGGTCATGCGATTTTTAAACAGTTTGTTTAGGATTCAATTCTTGTTTCTTAAGTGATTTATCTTATCAGTAGTTGATTCAAAACACTTTTAAACAAGAAAACAGTCCTAAACATGAATCTAAACAAGAAAAACACAGAACCAATGGCTCTGATACCACTGAAGGATCTTTTGGTGTTAATCCTGATTCAATTCATCAGATTACTTGATCCTAAACATGCCAGATCTAGGTTCTCTTGAATAGAAACATAAGTAGATCTCACCTTTTACCTGTTTTGTGCAGCGGAAAGGAAGAACAGGTCAGAGATCAGAGAGCCACCGAGTGATAACTCCTCCAGAGGTTCACACACGCACACCGAGCAGGAAGAAGGCTGCTAGACCGAGCTGTGGGAGGTCGCAGGGAGAGAGAGAGTCGCGGCTAGGGCTACACTTCGACCTGAACTCGTCTTAAGTTTATATAAAACTTGTTCAGTGCGTTTTGGGCCATTTGGCCCAAATGCCAATTAACTCCGAGGCGTTCGCGCATTGCATCGATCGTTGCACCTTATGCATCGATCGATGCAGAATGGCTAAACCATCTTATTCTCTCTAAGTATAGTAAATGCCTAGCACTTTTACCATACTCCTGCTAAACCGTTCCTACACGATTTCCTGTTAGCTTAGGCGTGTGACCCATATGGGATCATATAATAAAGGCAATAAGTCCAAGACTTATAGATCATGAGCGGACTCTAGCAAGCCATCATGACCCCCAGTATTATATGACTTATGTCTGATCTTTGACATACTCTTACTTTCTAGAGACAGTACCGAGATTACTGGACACATTTCCAACACCGAGGACTTCTCCGCGACTTTAAATTGTTTAAGTGCTTTGTAGTCACTATCTTTTTAAGCTTTGCCATTTAGTATATTGTATTTTCTGCTCTTTATGCATATATGGCGATATTTTATGTGAACACTTACTCCTTTCATGGAGATTAGCTTTTTAATATAAAAAGTTGTTGACCAAAAAAAAAAGAAACCAAATCAGAAAACTATACAAACAGAAGAAAGATGATTCTTTCGTTTAAACTCATATAAGAACATAGCATTAAGAGAACCAAGTGATTTTCTATGTTCATAAGAGGCTTAAATCAGGAACAGTGACCAGGTGAAACATAAGAATTGATGAGGTGCCGTGAGTTGACATTCCAAGCTAATGATTTTGCAACACGATTCGCAGATGGATTTCACAAGAGAAGTCTTTTTCTCCGACAAAATCTTGAATTTCAGGGGCATCGTTGAGGATGATTGCTAAACAAATCAAATGTCCCTGGTTGTATAATTCCAAATGGAGGGGAACTGAATCCTTTCAAAATCAATATCCTTATATCCAAGAATCGTTAAACTTTGAACGGTCCAAGTGCATGCTAAAACTTCTGCTTGGATCCAAGATTCATGATTTAAGAAGGTATTACGAGCATATAGCTCCATCAACCCATGAGAAGTCAAAGTTACATTTCAAAATTTAAGAATCATGATTTAAAACTTCACCATGATTATTTCTCAGATTCCAGGCCGCTCCACAGTATTTAGCTCCATCAACCCATGAGAAGTCAAAGTTACATTTCAAACCTTGGACCGAAGAAGATGGAAGCCAAACCTTGGAGATACAGTTGTTGGAGGAAGATTGCCCTTCTTCTTTTTGTATTATTGGCCGAAGACCTATCCTTATATATTTGCGAAATTAATGAATCCAGGTAAGTGATAATCCTCCATCCTTGCTTAGCCAACAAAGCTTGATTTAATATTTGGAAATCCCGGAAACCCAAACCACCTTCCTCTTTCTTCTTGCACATATTATTCCAGCTCACCCAATTACTTTTATTTTTTATCCTCTTCATGTTGCCACCAAAACTGGGTGATGGCCGAAGTTAAGGTCTGGCATTGACCCTTTGATAAATTAAAACACGATATTGCATGAACCGGCATAGACATTGAAAACGATTTGAGTAAAGTTTCTTTTCCCATTGACAAAGCATCTTAGGAACCAACCTTTATCCGATGTTTAACCCTCACTGTAATATATTCAAAAGCTTATGCTTTTGAACCAGAGAACCTGACATACCATGGATTTTAGGGATTTTAACCATGGTATATGTGTTATTTATCGAGTCTTTTACTATGCTTTAGAGTCTTTTCAGGTGTTTATTAGGTACAAGCACATTTGGAGCATATTTGGTGATTTTGGCACTTTCTGGAGCTAATTAGAGTATTTGGCCGAGAGATAGAGTTCATTGTTGATATTTCCGAGCTGCAACGATCGTTGCATGCCTAGCATCGATCGATGCACCAGCGAGATGGGCCAAACGACGGTTTAATGAAGAATAAT
The DNA here is from genome assembly GCA_030180135.1 of Orychophragmus violaceus. Classification (NCBI taxonomy): domain Eukaryota; kingdom Viridiplantae; phylum Streptophyta; class Magnoliopsida; order Brassicales; family Brassicaceae; genus Orychophragmus; species Orychophragmus violaceus. Next base: position 44,701,231 of record CM058233.1, read on the forward strand.
GAAATTGCAGTTCTGCCCAGAAGTTCCTGATATTCACAAAGAAGCCCCAAAACGTGTTTTAGGTTATAAATAGAGTTTTTAAGCCAATGTTTAGGCTACGCTTTTTACAAGCTTTTCTTACGTTAAGTTTTACTCAGAGAGAGTTGAGGGGCTGATCCTGATCTCGAAAGAGACTTGATTTTGAACCTCAGTTCTTATTTGATTATATGATATTTGGTTTTCTACTTATGATGTCTTCTGTCTCGATGAATATGTCTGAGTAGATCACCTGTTAGGTTGAAGGATTCTCATTAGGGATTTCAGAGAATTATAGTTTAATTAATCTGTAGAGATTCATATCTGCTAGTTCTTTATCTAAGTTGTTCTTAATGCTAAATCTGAAGTAGCTAATCAGAATTATGATGTTAGGTGGATTAATTCAGCGGAAGTTGGTTAATTTAACTAGAAAGAACCTAGATAAGCAATTAAACTATTCGCAAACGGAAGTTTGGTTCAGGTTAATTGTGAACATATCAAACTTGGAATTAAAGCTAGTTTAATCTGTTAGTTCTCGCAAACGGAAGTTTGGTTTGCTGCACTTAGACTTAGAGAATTATCGCAAAGGAATTTGGTTAATTCTAAATCAGTGTTTGAGTTCTAGAACAGTTATTGATTAGATCTATATAGATTGATTGCTTGCGTTCCTGATTTCCTGAGAACTCCTGAAACCTAACGCTTCGCCTTCTTGCTTACAAACTCACTTGATTTACTTTGCTATTTCGTTTACTGTTTTCACATCTGCTTCGCTTAATTTAATCTGAACTACTAATAATCTATTGTATGACTGAGAGTCCTTGTGGGATTCGATACCTTATATACTACGATCGCATTAACTGTGCACTTGCAGTAGAATAGGGAAAACTACACCTATCAAGTTTTTGGCGCCGTTGCCGGGGACTCTTTGAGTTCACCAATAGATTTAGTATTAGGATTTAGACTAAGCATTCTTTTTAATTTTCTTGTTTACTCACGTTTTTGATTTTTGGATTCGCAGGGATTCGCACTGCATCGATCGTTGCCACCTTGCATCGATCGACACAAGGCGAGAACAGCGATGACGAGATCTGAGACGTTCAATAGGTTCCGCGCCATGGAGCCTGTGATTTTGATTCGCGGTGAAAACGGCGTTTTACGAGACCAAGAGGGTCACATATGCAACGCAAAAGGTCAGAAAATAGATTGGGAAGGAAACCCCATCTTGCCAGATTACCATGTATTGGTTGGGCAAGTAGCTGAGATGCAGAATAAGATAGATAACATCCACGACATCTTACTTAGGGAGAGACAGTTCCGAGCAGAGGCAAAAACTGATAAATTTGCAGAGGTACACTATATGGCTGAAACCGATTCTTATGGACATACATTGGGACATCAGCAGAGACAAGGTTCTAGGCAAGCTCAAGGACCAAGAGACCATAATTATACTTCCTATCTGGAACCTCCTACACAAAGGAGCAAACTAGAGATGATGATAGAACAATCAATTGAAAAGCAACAGCAGAACACAGCTTCTTTCAGCTCGAAGCTAGAGAACCTGTACACTAATTTGAATGAGAAATTTGAATCCTTGAACACTCGTATGAAGCAGCTAGACACACAGATGGATCAAGTTTCAAGTTCTACCCCAAGAAAGGATTCTCAAGAAGCTCATGCCAGCAACATTCCCATTCAGGATGACACACAGATGGATCATAGATCATGTCTAGCAGTTAAGGCTGTGGAATTTGTGGAAGACAGAGGGGGATTTGATGTTGAATTACCTGAGTTTGAAAGCTTCGATGCACCTGACTCAACAGAGATTGACATGGATCTTTTGACTTGGATAGTTCAGATTGAAGCAGGACCAAGCCAAGGAGAAGAATTTGAGTCTGAGATGGCTGGAATGGACCGAGAAGCGGATAAACCCGAGACTGTAGTTGAAACCCGAGCTGAGACGTCAGCATCGATCGTTGCATCACAAGCAACGATCGTTGCACCCCGAAAGGAGCCAGTTTCGCTCATATCTCAAGGACCTGCTAAGGAAAGAACCTACAAACCTCCATTACCATTCCCGAAAGCTCCCGTTAAGTCTAAAGATGTGGTTCAGTGCACAGTGGTGGTTGACAAGAAGATGGTGGTTCCACAAGAGCCTATTCTAACATCTTCAAGGCCTAAAACCACTCATAAACAGAAGGCTCCGAACATCAAATCTTTGCCAAAGGTAAAGCATAAATCCTCTAAGTTTAAACCTCCTGACTCCACTGTTTTGAATGCAGGAAAGAGCGTTAAAACACCCAAGTGTCAATCTCACCCTACATTCCTCCCGACGTTCCTTGGACGACATCATGCTGCTACTGCTTACACACCACCATGGATGATAAGGCATTCACAGAGACACTCAAAGTCTCTGTTGAAACCTCCATGAGTCTGACCTCTTTCCAAAAGTCAAGCTAATGACTTAAAACAAGCGCTGAGTGGGAGGCAACCCACTGTTAGGATTGTTTATTTTTCCTTTTTATTTTTGGTGTTTTTCTTAGGATTTCACGTTTTTGTTTTTGTTAGTTTTAGATACAGAACACAAGTCTGGAGACGTGTGACGATCGTTGCTCACATGTGCAACGGTCGTTGCAATTGGTTCAAATCGAAAATTAAGGTACGTTGAGCTAAACCGGAATCAATCTGGTTCAACCAGCAATGATCGTTGCCCCTAAAGCAACGATCGTTGCACCCACGACCAAGGTAAGTTACCTTAAACCCTATTTTCTCTCCTTCTTCTCCATTTCTTTTGGTCGACACACCATTGTGTCGACCGTCACAATACGAAAGAATCGCATTGCAGCGATCGTTGCGGTCCTGAGCAACGATCGACCATACACGAAAATCGCCAAGTAACGGTCGATGCACTTAGTGCAACGATCGGTGCTTGAGCGACAGAGGTAAAACCCGATAGAACTAAAACATCCATTAACAATTTTTCTTTCTTTTTACCGATCCTTCGCTGGACACTACTGGGGACAGTGTGTCTTAAGTGTGGGGGAGGTGCTACTAACTTTTGTTTTCTGTTTTCTTAAGAGTCAGTCCGTTTTTCAAAATTTTTTTATTTTATTGAGTCAAAATTGTTTAAGTAAGAAACTATGATTTTCTGAGAAGATTTACAAGACTTGCAGGAACTTAAGTAACCATTAGGATGAAGTTGTAGGATCTATCTCTGACTATTAGAAAACCCCATCACAGATCAACCTACTGGGAACACCCACATCACTTCAGGTATCAGAGGATCCTTTTACTGACTTCAACTTAATACTGACTTAGATTTCTCACCTAAGGGCTTGGTATACTTTGTGTCGGATTCCCTTGTTAGTTCTGACACAGCCTGTCAACCTATCCTATTTAGTTCCCTTCTCCCCTTCTATAAAGTAAAAAAAAAAAAAAATAATAAACTGAGGATGAGTTAGTAACTCCGAAGTGGTCATGGGAATGGTAGCAAACACTATTTTCTCTCATGTGATCCATGGAATGTGTCCAAAGTACACCCCATAACGGGAAGAACACTGATAAAAAAAATAAAATGATACCCAGTGGGGAAAAATCAGTTGTTAAAGAAGGGAAAGAGAAGAAAGGGACTAGAGAAAGATAGTATGGTGGTCTAGAGCTGATAAGGTAAGAATCCATGTGCCCTTTGATCGATACTCCTTAGGTGAGACCGCACTTAAATACTTGCAGAAGTCAGTAGAGAGAATTTGAATGCTTGAATGTGATTGTGGAGTTTACCTAGGACAGTTGCTAAGTGTGGGGGAAGTACATTGTGGTCTTGATATCCTGTGATTGATTCTTTCAGTGGTTTACTAAGGGGAATCTGAGTATTGTAGCTTCTAGGATGAAATGAGTTTCTGAAGAGTTTTCAAACCTCTTGACTACATTTAGTTCTTTGTCTTGCTTGAGGACAAGCAAGAGCTAAGTGTGGGGGAGTTGATATACCATGGATTTTAGGGATTTTAACCATGGTATATGTGTTATTTATCGAGTCTTTTACTATGCTTTAGAGTCTTTTCAGGTGTTTATTAGGTACAAGCACATTTGGAGCATATTTGGTGATTTTGGCACTTTCTGGAGCTAATTAGAGTATTTGGCCGAGAGATAGAGTTCACTGTTGATATTTCCGAGCTGCAACGATCGTTGCATGCCTAGCATCGATCGATGCACCAGCGAGATGGGCCAAACGACGATTTAATGAAGAATAATGAAATTGTAGTTCTGCCCAGAAGTTCCTGATATTCACAAAGAAGCCCCAAAACGTGTTTTAGGTTATAAATAGAGTTTTTAAGCCAATGTTTAGGCTACGCTTTTTACAAGCTTTTCTTACGTTAAGTTTTACTCTGAGAGAGTTGAGGGGCTGATCCTGATCTCGAAAGAGACTTGATTTTGAACCCCAGTTCTTATTTGATTATATGATATTTGGTTTTCTACTTATGATGTCTTCTGTCTCGATGAATATGTCTGAGTAGATCACCTGTTAGGTTGAAGGATTCTCATTAGGGATTTCAGAGAATTATAGTTTAATTAATCTGTAGAGATTCATATCTGCTAGTTCTTTATCTAAGTTGTTCTTAATGCTAAATCTGAAGTAGCTAATCAGAATTATGATGTTAGGTGGATTAATTCAGCGGAAATTGGTTAATTTAACTAGAAAGAACCTAGATAAGCAATTAAACTATTCGCAAACGGAAGTTTGGTTCAGGTTAATTGTGAACATATCAAACTTGGAATTAAAGCTAGTTTAATCTGTTAGTTCTCGCAAACGGAAGTTTGGTTTGCTGCACTTAGACTTAGAGAATTATCGCAAAGGAATTTGGTTAATTCTAAATCAGTGTTTGAGTTCTAGAACAGTTATTGATTAGATCTAGATAGATTGATTGCTTGCGTTCCTGATTTCCTGAGAACTCCTGAAACCTAACGCTTCGCCTTCTTGCTTACAAACTCACTTGATTTACTTTGCTATTTCGTTTACTGTTTTCACATCTGCTTCGCTTAATTTAATCTGAACTACTAATAATCTATTGTATGACTGAGAGTCCTTGTGGGATTCGATACCTTATATACTACGATCGCATTAACTGTGCACTTGCAGTAGAATAGGGAAAACTACACCTATCAGAACCCTTTCGGCAATCCAAGATACTTTTCAGAACCACCAATCTTCGATATCTTGAGGACCCTCTGAACCGCAGCCTTTTTGGTTTCAGAATCTTCCACACAAAAGGTAATTTTCGATTTTAAGGGATTAATATTTTGTCCAGACTGAACAAAAGTGCCTGGAGCAGAACTTGATTACAGATTCATCGAGGAGTATTTGAACATCTAGTGTAGCATGGTATATAAGCTTTTTTAAGGCGATGGATTTATGGGAACAAAACCATGGGGAATAGCAGGAGCGTGTAGATTAGAGGTTTGCAAAGAGGGGATGTCCTATTCTCTTGACTATCATCATTGCCAGAGGGAAGGTCCTGTCTTGATTTCTGGAGGTGAGGGCATTTACCTTTCTCATGATCGAGTCATTGACAAAAGAAACACCTCCTCTTGATCCTTTTGAATTCAATGTGGACAGTAACTTCTTGATTCCGGGGAGTTGTACCTTCTTAGTTTTTATGATTGGATTTCTAACATCATAATCAATATGCACTCGAACATATTCCTTGTATTGCGATTTATCTGGATCAAAGGCCGGTTCTGAAACTTTCCCAATCTTCTCATCAAACTTTCCCAATCTTCTCATCAATCTTCTTAATCCATACAAGCTTTAATTTGAGGTAATCCAGGGGGATAACCTCGTTCCACCTTTCGATAGTCTTCATCCATTCGTTTTAGGAGTAGGGGTCGCCGCTCACAATAGTTAGGAGATCGTGTTCATATCTGAACACAAATTGAAAGTGGGAACGAGATAACGCTATGCCACACACACCACTGCATCGACCAATAGCTTCACCATGATTATTTCTCAGAATCCAGGCCGCTCCACAGTATTTAGCTCCATCAACCACTACAAGAAAAATCTCTATTCTTAGCACACGAAAAAGCCATCGTATGTATATAATAGCGTTTTTGAAATGGCTATGTCTGCCCCAGTTATAATAGGTCGGCCATATATGATAGCGTTTTTTGTCTGTTCTATAATATTGTTCACTATAATAGCATTTTTGAAATGGCTATGTCTTCCCCCAGCTATAATAGATCAGCCATATATAATAGCGTTTTTGCTCGTGCTATGATATAAAACACTTATGATAATGATGTTGTTCTTTGCTATTGGATCTATCTGTTATAGCTTTTTTTATTTGTCATAATATCTTTTTATAATAATTAATAATTATGGCTAATTTATATTTATAATATATTTTTTTTTCTATTTTGGATTTATACAAAAATAAATATAATTGAACTTTTAGAACTTTCATTAATAACACAAAAAATGTATTACAAAAAACATTACAAAATCAAAACTAAAGTAAACAACATTACAAAACTCTATCTTGAGGCTCAAAACTGAAGATATCGATCCACTTACTCCATTTTCTGAAACCACTGCCATTGTGATGTACTTACCACTACCAACGACAGGAACCATATTCTTACATTCATCTTTCCAAATACCGTATTGCTCCCTGAAATGATGAATGCCTCTATATATATCTTGAGAGTATGAGTCCTGCATCAAAATATGAATTAACAAGGATAACAACTCTTGCAGATCATTTACGACAATCAAAACCAAACAATTATTCCTTCAATTTCAAGAAAAAGATATATCTACTACTAATGAATAAGGTACCTGAGGAGATTCGGATCAAGAGGATTTTGGATGCGATTCAATTGACTTGAGCTTCTCCTCCAACTTGGTAAGCTCATCAGTAAGCTCTTTCTCTGCGAAAACACAAAGAACAAAACAAATCTGAAAGAGGACAAACCCAGAAGGAACATAACGACTTGAACTCTCATAATCAACATCTAACCAAGACAAGCATTAGCTACAAAATAACAAACACAAAAATCACCAGTTTTATAGTTCAAACCAAGATTGATACTCAGACTTACTTCAATGCCATGTTTTCCTACATAAAGAAGTTGATAGAGAGCGATGAATAAGCACAGCCACTGAAATCCTTTGTAGGTTGGTAGCGTATAGTTTGTAACCACCATCTTGCAAGTGAACTTGCTGCTCCATAGTTTGTAACCGAAGTTTCAGCTCACTGTTTTCAACAGTTAAGCAATTTATGTCTCTCTAAACAAAACAAGAAGAAAAGAGCACAAGTTTAAACCCACAAATGAAAAATCGCAATACATGTGTAATCAATAATTAAAACGGGTATGTTATATTACAGTGACAAAGTACAGTATAAAGCAAAAGACACAATGTGAAAGAGAAGATGAAGCAAGATTTACATACCAGTACAACAGGACAATTGGGTTCCCTCATCCATTCAAAGTTTTGCGAATCTACTATCAAATCATCTGCTCATCAAAACCAAGCAGAGCATCAGTCAGACAATTGCAAAGACAGACCAAATTATTTTCCAGCACCCTTTGATGTATACTTTAGCACCCTGTGATTTCCAGCTCGAAGCCGCTTCAATAATATATCAAGTGTCTGCAGCTTCCCAGGGTCCTGTAAACTCAGAGAGAACCATTACATACAGTTAGTATTCACTGTAAAAGCGAATGAACTAGAATGCTTGTTATTTGATATAGTGGTATATGCCAACATCTTAACTGAACCAAGTATTTGTGGTATTGGATTAACTTATACATACTTAACACAACCAATTCAAGATTTGCATTAAGAGATAAGACTTACCAAATGCATGAACAACTTAGCTTGTTGGCATATAGGAGTTTTACGCCGCCGCCTTTTCAAGCCGTTCCTTCTCACGGTCTCTTCCTATAAACCTTTCGATCTCTACTTCAACCATGAGAAAACATAGCAGCAACAAATACAAGTATCAACTAGAGCCATACCTTAGTATCTGATATCAGTTGGAAAAGACGTTTTCTTTGAGAAAGGCCTGCGTAAATTTACATGTACAAGTATCAGCTTCTAATGAAAACTTGAAATACAATGAACAAATGGTCTGGGACAAGTGACAATACAGCGCAATCTCAAGACCAAACCTAACAGTCATAGCCACAACTCATACAAAACACAATACAGAACATATGTATCGTATTGGTAGCATCCATACCTGAGCACCAATTCCTTGATCAGAATAATATCTGTAATCTGCACTTGTTTCATCAGTATCTTCAAGGTTCTGTTGTGAAGCTGCTACGCTATGATGATGAGCAGTAGGATCATCACGCAACTGATTCATAACCAAAAAAGAACAATTTTTTTCAAACTTAAAACCAATACAATGAAACATAAGTCGGAGTAAAAGAGAGATGACTGTCTGGAAATTAACTAAACGCACTAAACACCTAGAGAAAATTAATAAACCAATATCACATGTATGGTAGCCAATAAAATAGGAAGATATCTATTAAAGTTTCAAAGCTATAAACTTGTAAAGATGTCGTTCTCACAATGGCCAAACTAACCTGTCCGGTGTCTGAATCAAAGCCAAAAACTTTGGTTGGACTGCTCTCAATCAAGCCTTGGATCAACTTCCATCAGAGAATGATGATCATTCACAAACTGCAAGACAATAGAAACAACACCTTTTAGAACAACATAAAATCAATACACATAAAGTTAGAGCTGCAATTTTCTCTAAAGAGTCTTGAGTTACAGATCTTTCCTATATCTGAGACATGATTTTAACAACACTCAAAACTAAGATATAACTATGGATCTAAGACAAATTTAAGGACTTTAAGCGTGGACTTATGTGTTAATTATTTTGAGACTGGTGCTTTCATGATATTAACTGACTGCATTCACACAAAAGGAAAGCAACTGATTGCATTTTTCAATCAAGATATCAACAGACTGCATTCACACAAAAATAAAGGATAAGAACACTATCTACAACTAAAGTAACTCGCTGAGAATGAAATAAACAATCATCAAGACAATATGACACTACCTTTTGTATTTTGCGAAGGTATAGTCACTTGTTGGTGGAACATCACTTACTCTAACCTGTAAACATAAAATCCCAAAACATGTCATTAGAATGAATATAATGCTCAAGTTTTTCTCTGCAATGGAGTTTCATAGCGAACGATAAGAAACTTACCCAACCGTATAGCTGCATAAACCTGCACATTCAACAACGACAATGGAAAATTAAAGATCGAGAGAGAGAGAAAGAGATAAAAGAGCTGAAATCGATTTTTAATGAATTGATTGTTTGCAATTCGTTTTTGAGATTACCTCGAGAGAAATATTATCAGGCTTTCTGTGGGTTTCAACCTAATTCGAGGCTGTGTTTGGAAATGTCCTTGAGTCGCCATTTGATTTGAATCAGAAGGGCACCGAGAAACCCGTCACTATCATCATTCTAGAGAAGATAAGAGTGGTATAAATCTAGGTTTCGAGAGAGAATCTATGGTAATTTTCAATTCCATTAGCAGAAGTTGTAAAAAGGAGAATCTATACTCCTAGGGTTTTGCAGGGTAGGAGAATGAGGAGATGAGAAGAAGAAATTAGCGTCGGTGTGAAGAGGAGGAAGGTGGAGGAGGATCAATCTAGAAACGGAGAGGAAGAGAGGAGGAAGAAGACGAGAGTTGAGAGAGAGTATTGGATCAAGTCATGTTTAGTTATCGTGGATAGAGGAAGAGGGAAAAAAAGATTTTCGCCAAAACCAAACAAAAAAATTGGGGATAAATTTTTTTGCCAAAACCAAATTTTGGCTTAAGTGTTGGCGCCCATCATAGAAATTAGGCTCGAAACTGATTTTTTGTTTCCCGCTTAGTTAAATTTTGGCTTAGTGATAGGTGTAAGTTTTAACCCTATACTAACTGCAAGTGCACAACAATATCAATGTAGTACTTAGGGATCGAATCCACGAGGACTCTAGGCAACGATAGAATTAGATATGTCAAGCTTAGACTAGGAGAAAGCAAATTGTATTGAGAAACTAAAAGCGATGCGAGAAAGTAAACAAGTAGCAAGTTGTGGTTGTAAGCAATTAACTAAGGGCGCTAAGTCTAGGGAGTTCTCAGGAAATCAGACAAGGAGACAAATCATTCAGTCAGGATCAAATTAGACACAGTTCTAGAACTCAAAACACAGATATAGGATTAACCAACTTTCGTTGTGAGAATTCTCTAAGCCTAATTGCAGAAATCCAAATGTCTTTGTAATTCCTAACAGATTAAACCAGTTTTAATGATCAAGTTCGATATGTTCACAATCTAATTAAACCAAATTTCTTTGCGAGTAATTATATTGCTCAACCTAAATAGTTCAGATTCTAAACCACACTTTCGTGTCAATCTAGCAACCTAAGATCTAGATTCTAAGTGATCAAGTTAGAACTAGCATTAAACACAATTTAGTTTGAAGAACACCTATTGATATGAATCCTTAACTGAATTAATTATATCTAGCAAGTCATAAAATCCCTATTGAGAATCCCTAAACCTAACTATGAATCTACTCAGACATAGATAATGAAAACATGATCGATGAATAATTAGATATCATAAAAGAGATTAAACAAGTAAAGGGGTTCAAAATCTTCTCTAAAAATAAGGTGTAGTACAGGATCATATCAGCCCCAAATAGCTCTAAAAACTCTCTGCTTTAAAGTATGATAGCGTATCTAAAACACAACTCAAAAACCTAATTAAATAGCTAAATCACGTCTTGGGGCTTCTGTGTAAATATCTGTAACTTCTGGGCAACTTTGCAATATCATCATTCTTCATTAACCACCGAGGAAAGGAATCTCGCTCGTGTGTCGATTGATGCACGATGTGTGTCGATCGATGCATTACTCTGTTTTGGACAGTGAACTCTATCTCTCGGGTCAAAACTCCAAAATGCTCCATTTAGCTCCATAATCTCTAAATCCACTCCAAACGTGCGTGTACCTAATAACACATGTAAAAGACTCTAAAAGAACACCAAAAGACTCTAAAACATACTTATATCATGGCATAAAACCGGTAAAAACCATGATATATCAACTCCCCCACACTTAGCCTTTGCTTGCCCTCAAGCAAAACAGAGAACTAAAACATGGTGAAGAGGTTTGAAAACTTTCAGAAACTCTTTTTGTCCTAGAAGGAACAACACTCAGATTCCCCTTAGTAAACCACTGAAAGAATTAACTGCAAGATATCAAGACCAACATGTACTTCCCCCACACCTAGCAACTGTCCTAAGTAAACTCCACAATCAATCCAAGCAATTCAAATTCACCCTACTGACTTCTTAAGCATATTAAGTGCGGTCTCACCTAAGGATTATCAATCAAAGGGCACATGGATTATTACTTTGCGAGCTCTAAACCACCATGCTATCTTTTTATGGTTCCTTTTTGAAGGATTTATTGGTGTTTTCCATTGTTAATTCTCAATTACAACCTAACACAAATCCTTAAACAGATCTAGGTTCTCGTTAAATGAATCATAAACCAAACCTGATCACTACCTTTCAGATTGCAGCGGAATGGATGGTAATGATGAGATCAGTTAGAAGAGATGGTAACACCTATTCCTCCTCGAGTATCCACACTCTTACAAGCACGGGACGGCTGCTAGACCAAAGATGTGGAAGATCAGAGAGAGGTTAGAGAGAGAGAGAGAGTTCACGCCAAGAAGAAAATAAAAACGCTGGGGAATCATTTCCTTTTAGGGCTTTCTGATTCTCTTATATCTCATTAATGGGCCCAAGTCATTAGACTAATGGCTCATTAATCTTTTGGGCCCAAAACACAAATCAAACAAAAAACCTGTATTTGTCTGGCCCAAAACTCTGATCCAATACAGTAAATGCCATTGCATCTTACCGTATTAATTCCATTTAACTTTCCCGTTAGCTATGGTGTGTGACCCTTCGGGATCATACAATACTGGTAATAAGTCCTAAACTTATAGATCATGAGCGGACTCTAGCAAGCCATCATGATCACCCAGTATTTATGACTTATGTCTGATCTCGACACTTATCATACTTTCTAGAGATAGTACGGTAGATTTCAGGACATTCCCAACAATCTCCCACTTGTACTGGAATCCTACAAAGGACATTCCCAACAATCTTCCGATTGTACTGGAATCCTACATTCCCTAATCCTTTTGTCTTAATATCTCGATCTGGCATAAGGCAAGATGCGTGTCATCCTTATATAGCCAGACCATGTTTATCGGACCAGATTTGATACTGACAATTCAAACGACTTGGGCAAGTCCGTTTGGGAATGGCCATTCACTTACCAGCTATCCAATCTCCGATTGGCCTAGAGATATTACCTCCGTTAAACGGCAGGGACAAATCCCATCTTATTCCATCACTATGAACTACACAATTCATAATACACCCAACCAAGGTCCGTATAGCTCCCAGTTACGAAACAGCGTCAGACAATGATCAAAGCGCATTACTCCATGTGCAGCCACATGCATGCGAACTCAGGTCTAAGGACTATACTCTATAGTCGTATATGAGAACTTCTTATGACACAGATATTAATATCTTGCAGAGTTCTCATTAGCGGGCCATGTCCGGTCATATGCTCCCCTACATATACCTATGTGTCGACTTTGATGCCGCGCATCTATGACCCCTCGAAACTTGGTCATAAGTCTCAACACAATCTAGTCTCAACAGGTTGTTGTTGTTCCAATTTCAACAACCTTCGACTATGGACACTATGATTTATGTCACTTCGTTAAATATGGGGTTTCAGGATCAAGTCTACTCATGTACTTCGATGGCCCATATATAATGACATGAATCATTTTGGAACGATTATTTTATATCACAGTTAAAAATAATCCAGAAATAAAATTTCATTAACATTTAAAAATGTTTACATGAACCAATCAAAATAACTAAAACAAAAACCCTCACAACTCCCACTCAAAAAGAGATTACACTTGAATATCTCTAATTCCTACAGCAGCAGTATGCAACTCGTGCTTAGGTCTCGGGAGTGGCTTTGTCAACGGGTCAGCCACGTTCTCATCAGTGGGAACTCTGCTGACCATCACTTCACCTCTATTCACTATATCACGAATCAGGTGATACCTTCTCATAATGTGTTTGGATTTCTGATGATGTCTCGGTTCCTTGGCTTGAGCAATTGCACCATTGTTGTCACAATACAGTGCTAGAGGCTCAGTGGCATTTGGGAATACATCGAGTTCAATCAAGAAGTTCCTTATCCAAACTCCTTCCTTCGCAGCTTCCGAAGCAGCGATGTATTCAGCTTCAGTTGTGGAATCTGCTACGGTGCTCTGCTTGGAACTCTTCCAACTTACTGCACCGCCATTCAGACAGAAGATGTAGCCAGACTGTGACCGGAAATCATCCTTATCTGTCTGAAAACTTGCATCCGTGAATCCACTGATTTCAAGCACTTCACTTCCTCCGTAAACCAAGAACTTATCCTTAGTATTCCTCAAATACTTCAGGATATTCTTTACGGCAATCCAGTGACTCTCACCTGGATTAGACTGGTACCTACTCGTCATGCTTAGTGCATAAGCAACATCAGGACGAGTACAGATCATGGCATACATGATAGATCCTATAGCCGAAGCATAAGGAATCCTACTCATGCGCTTAAGCTCATCAGGTGTCTTAGGACACTGATCCTTGCTTAGTGAAGCACCATGTATCATTGGCGTGAACCCCTTCTTGGATTTATCCATTCCGAATCGATGCAGGACTTTATCTATATAAGCATCTTGACAAAGTCCAATCAGCTTTTTAGATCTGTCTCTAAAGATTCGGATTCCAAGAACATACGCGGCTTCACCCATGTCCTTCATGGAAAAACAACTTCCCAGCCAGTCTTTAACAGACTTCAGCATTGGAATATCATTTCCAAGAAGCAATATGTCATCGACATATAGGATAAGAAACGCCACTTTGCTCCCACTAGTTTTCTTATACACACATTGTTCCTCTTGGTTTCTGATGAAGTCAAAGTTCTTTATTGCTTCATCAAAACGAAGATTCCAACTCCTCGATGCTTGCTTCAATCCATAAATGGATTTGTGAAGCTTGCATACTTTCCCAGCATTCTTAGGATCAATGTAACCGTCAGGTTGTGTCATATACACATCCTCCTCCAAGATTCCATTTAGGAAGGCGGTTTTCACATCCATCTGCCAAATCTCATAATCATAATAAGCGGCAGTTGCTAGGAGAATCCGAATTGATTTCATCATTGCCACTGGTGAATAGGTTTCATCATAGTCTATACCATGAATTTGCTTGAAACCTTTTGCCACCAACCTGGCTTTGTAAATCTGGACATTTCCATCCACGTCTATCTTCTTCTTGAAGATCCATTTACACTCGATGGCTTTTGCACCAGCAGGTAAATCAACCAGTGAAAACACTCGGTTAGCAGACATGGAGTCCATCTCGGATTCTGTGGCTTCACGCCACTTTAAGGAGTCAGGGCCCATCATGGCTTCTGCAAAGTTCGAGGGTTCATCACCGTCAATGATCAAAAGATCATGGCAATTAGTCACAAGGAACCCCTGATATCTATCAGGTTCCTGACGGATCCTTCCGGATCTTCGAACTTCAGGTACTGCAGGTTCAGGTTCTATTACAACTTCATGTAATTCATCCTGCTGTTCTTCCTCATTAGGTTGAACAGGTTCCTGTCCTTCTTGAATTTCATCAAGTTGTACCTTACTCCCACTATCTTTTCTAGAGAGAAACTCCCTTTCAAGAAAAGTACAATCCCGAGCAACAAAGATTTTGTTCTCGGATCGCAGATAGAAGTAATAAGCCTTGGTATCCCTAGGATAACCAATGAAGTAGCATTTGTCAGATTTTGGTGTAAGCTTGTCTGAGATTAATCTTTTGACATAGGCTTCACAACCCAAAATTCTGAGAAAAGACATTGCTGGAGCTTTTCCAATCCATATCTCATATGGTGTCTTTGCTACTGCCTTTGATGGCACTCTGTTCAGTGTGAACGTTGCGGTGAGCAAAGCATATCCCCAAAGGGATATAGGAAGGTCTGTGTGACTCATCATGGATCGGACCATATCTAACAATGTCCGATTCCTTCTCTCAGACACACCATTCCACTGAGGTGTTCCAGGAGGTGTGAGTTGGGAGATAATCCCACACTCACTCAGATGATCACGAAACTCCTGGCTCAAGTATTCTCCTCCTCGGTCCGACCGAAGAGCTTTAATACTTTTACCAAGCTGGTTCTGAACTTCATTCTGGAATTCTTTGAACTTTTCAAAGGTTTCCGACTTATGTTTCATCAAGTAGACATATCCATATCTACTGAAATCATCAGTGAATGTAATGAAGTACTGAAAGTTTCCTCTAGCACTTGTGGACATTGGGCCACACACGTCAGTATGTATCAGGCCCAATAGTTCACTGGCCCTTTCTGTGGGTTTATTGAAAGGCGCCCTTGTCATTTTGCCCATTAGGCAAGATTCGCATTGCTCACAAGACTCAAAGTCAAATGAGCCCAAGAGTCCATTTGAATGGAGCCTCTTGACGCGTTTCTCACTAATGTGCCCCAAACGACAATGCCAGAGAAACGTTTCATTTTCTTCGTTAGATTTGAACCGTTTTGTATTTATGTTATATACTGGAGCAGATTGATCCAGCATGTACAGCCCATTTATCAGAGGGGCACAGCCATAGAACATATCATTGAGATTAAAGGAACACAATTTATTCTTAATAGAAAAATCAAATCCTTGCAAATCCAACAATGAAACTGAAATGATATTTCTGCTTATAGCAGGTACAAAATAACAATTCTCAAGTTCTAAAATCAATCCAGAAGGTAAAGACAACAAATAAGTGCCAACGGCCAGTGCTGGAACCTTCGCTCCATTGCCAACCCGCAACTCTACTTGCCCTTGCTTCAACCTTCTACTGTTGCTGAGCGCCTGCATATTAGTACAAATATGAGCCCCACATCCAGTATCTAATACCCAAGTGGTATTATCAGAAGTAGTAGTATTTACTTCAATAACAAAAATACCTGAAGATTTAGTCTCGAAAGACTTCTTCTTCTTCAGACTTTCCTGGTATTTCTTACAGTCCCTGCGGTAATGCCCTGCCTCTTTGCAAAAGTGGCAGATGTCAGAAGGCCCAGCTTTGGAAACGGGCTTGGGCTTGGCGTTTTCATTGCCAACTACTTTGCCCTTTCCCTTGTCTGCAGCGGATTTCTTGAAACCCTTGCCCTTCTGCACCATGAGTACAGACGACTCCTTGGTTTTCTTCAGATTCGGTTCTGCAGTCTTGAGCATACCATGTAGCTCAGGCAACGTCTTTATCAACCCATGCATATTATAGTTCAAAATGAACTGGTCATATGCAGGAGTAAGAGACTGCAGAACGATATCACAAGCAAGCTCTTGGCTTATAGGACAGTCGAGCCTTGTCAAATGATCGAGATAACCCATCATTTTCAGAACATGAGGACTCACTGCTGCATCCTTAGCCATTTTACAGTCCAAGAGATTTTTAACAGTTTGGAATCTCTCTGTACGAGCCTGCTCCTGAAACAACGCTTTCAGATTTGCCATCAGCTCCATGGGACAAGTCAGGCCTTCCCACTGCATCTGCAGTTCGGGAGCCATTGTCGCCAACATCAGGCAAATCACGTCATTAGCATCTGAAGAATGCGTATCCCAAGCATTCTTCACAGCTTGTGAGGCATTATTCGCAGGTCTAGGAGAGAGAGCTCTTTCAAGGACATAAGCCTTCTTCTCCTGCCTGAGCACAAGTCTCAGGTTCCTGGACCAGTTCAGGAAGTTTGATCCGTTCAGTTTGTCCTTCTCAAGGGCAGACCGGATCGAGAAAGTGTTTTGTGTTGTGCTTGACATAGCTGAAAATATGAGACAATAAAGATTTAGTTATTAAGTTCATAAAAGAGTAATCTTAACAACTTATAAGAAAACTCGCATTGTATTCAAAATTTCTTTGTTTAACCACATAAGAATACAATGATTCCGAGACCCATGTTTAGCTAAATCCAAAGTGGGCCACTGGCTGTCACCCAGAATTAGCTATACTTGGTAAGCATACACACAGCTAGTTATAACCAATAACTCTCGGTTGTGAATTGGGCCCGAGGCCCAAATTCACCAGATGTCTCAAGGCCCGGGACTCCCGATGGCCCAGTCAAGGAAACCAATCTCTTACAGCCAAATAATCACTAAAATCTGGGACTCCCAATGAAATTAGTGATTATATACTACTTTACTTACGCGAAAACAGACACCTCACACTGTAAGCCATATCTGTAATCAAGTAAGCGTTAAGTAGCTGACAAGATTGGAAAGACATCCAAGCTTGATATTGTTTTTTGAGGATTTTAAGTTTTATTTCCAAAAATAGAAGATTACTATTTTGGGAAACTTTCTTATTTTTTAGAAACTTTCTAAATTTGGTAACTTATTAAAAATAGAAAATTTCTAATTTTTAATATTTTATAAATATTTTGGGTTGGGTCACAAATTATAGGCCCAATTCTTGGTCCAAGACCATAGAATTCCAGCTGGCCCAATAATTTGACATAACCGATCCGGTTTATTAATTCTGGTCCAAGACCAAATTAACTATCAAAACCATCGGTTATTTACTAAACCAGACCAGCTCTAAATTATTTGGTCCAACCAAATCAAACTTAGACCAGCCTTCGGTTTAGGTTAAAATTCAATTTTATGAATTTAAATCCGATTTAACCAGAAATATAATTATTTCCAGCAAACCGCGATTTGGGTTAACGCCTTAACTATACATTAATTAATTTAATTAATTAATTATATAATCACATAATGTTACGATCATGATCATAACGATCACTAACCTTCTTTACAAAGTTTGAAAATTAATTCAACAAACATTATTCAAACGATTATATTCTTCACTTAAAGACAAAATCCATATAAGACAACATAACGATTTCGTCTTTTACCAATTCAATAATCAAACGATACACAATATTCAGCCATAGATCATTCAATAATAACACTTATGGCACACGCATTAACACACGATCAAAGTAGCAACGAATCAACATCGATTGCGGTTAGGGTTTTAATAAACGTATTGACTCCAGTTCAATAATAGAATGGAGCCGCCGTTATTCATTCAATTATTAACAATAATAGAATCATTCGGCCGATTAATAACAAGAACACATTCGATTATAACAAACCCTTTTGCAGCCGATTTTACACATTCAATTAATCAATTTTCATATGATTCAATTTCACAAGAAACCTAATGCCTAGGCTCTGATACCACTGAAAGATTTATTGTTGTTTTCCATTGTTAATTATCAATTACAACCTAACACAAATCCTTAAACAGATCTAGGTTCTCGTCAAATGAATCATAAACCAAACCTGATCACTACCTTTCAGATTGCAGCGGAATGGATGGTAATGATGAGATCAGCTAGAAGAGATGGTAACACCTATTCCTCCTCGAGTATCCACACTCTTACAAGAACGGGACGGCTGCTAGACCAAAGATGTGGAAGATCAGAGAGAGGTTAGAGAGAGAGAGAGAGTTCACGCCAAGAAGAAAATAAAAACGCTGGGGAATCATTTCCTTTTAGGGCTTTCTGATTCTCTTATATCTCATTAATGGGCCCAAGTCATTAGACTAATGGCTCATTAATCTTTTGGGCCCAAAACACAAATCAAACAAAAAACCTGTATTTGTCTGGCCCAAAACTCTGATCCAATACAGTAAATGCCATTGCATCTTACCGTATTAATTCCATTTAACTTTCCCGTTAGCTATGGTGTGTGACCCTTCGGGATCATACAATATTGGTAATAAGTCCTAAACTTATAGATCATGAGCGGACTCTAGCAAGCCATCATGATCACCCAGTATTTATGACTTATGTCTGATCTCGACACTTATCATACTTTCTAGAGATAGTACGGTAGATTTCAGGACATTCCCAACACTTTTCTTCTCTTTTCCCTTCCTTAGCATTCTGATTTTTCCCATTGGGTATCATTTTTTTTTTTTTATCAGTGCTCTTCTCGTTAAGGGGTGTAATTTGGACACATTCCATGGATGCACAAGAGATGATAGTTGTAGCTACCACTCCCAGAGACCACTTCGGAGTTACTAACTCATCCTTAGTTTATTACTTTTTTTTTATTTTATGGAAGGGGAGAAGGGAACCATACTCGGACAGGTTTACAAGCTGTATCAGAACTAACAAAGGAGTCCAACTCAAGGTATACCAAGACCTTAGGTGAGAAAATTAAAGTCAGGTTAAGGGTGAAGCCAGTAAAAGGATCCTCTGAATACCTGAATAGATATGGGTGTCCTCAGTAGGTCGATCCGTGTTGGGTTTTCTAATATTCATAGATTGATCTTTCAGCTTCATCCCAATGGTTACTTAAGTTCCTGCAAGATATTGTTAACTTCTCCAAAATTCACTGTTTCTTACTTAAACTTGTTTTGACTCAATAAAACAAAAATTTGAAAACTGGACTGACTCTTTAAGAAAACAAAAAGACAAAAGTCAGTACCTACCTCCCCCACATTTGAAACACACTGTCTCCAGTAGTGTTAAGCTAAGGGTTGGCAAAAAGAAAGTAAAAAATGTTATGGATGTGTTGAGTTCTGTCTGATTTTTACCTCTGTCGCACATGCATCGATCGTTACATAAATGCAACGACTGTTGCTAGGCGATTTTTCGTCGTGTGTCGATCGTTTCTCAGGACCGCAACGATTGCTGCAATGCGATTACTCGTGTTGTGACGATCGACACAATTTTGTGTCGATCGACGCACTGCGATATTCGAGAACAGTCAGCAAGTTAGCAGGTTAGTCCGTGAGAAATCATGAAATTTCGAACCTGGAAGCTGAAGATCGCTGAAAATAGATAAAATCAAAGCAACTAATAGTCTCAAGCCAATCACAACATCCAAACATAAGTATCCTAAGAAATCAAAAGAAAAATGCAAAAGAAAAGTGAAAAGAAATACAAAGAACCGTAGTCTGAAAATGCTCGCTACTCTCACTCGTCCTCCATCCCATCAATGCGATCAGTACCACTCGAAGAACCGGGAGTCGGAGATCGCTGTCTACGTTGAGAAGGTCCTGGATGGTGTATATGCGGCTGTCTCCTGCAAGTGCAGGTACGCATGAAGTTCCAGATGCCCCGTAGAATACCATCCTCACGCTCTCTCCACTCTGCCTCAGACATATCACCAAAAGGCATCGAAGGCTCGGGATAAGGGCCAACATCATCGACAGGGGCAGCAGGTGCAGGTGCAGACGAAGTAGAAGCTCGTGTAGAAGGATCTCCCAGCGGATGAGCCATAGAAGGAACTCTGCGCTGATCTCTCGTAGGAGGCTGGAATCTCATCCAGCGTATCAATCTGTGTCAGACCAGCAGCAGGAAGATCCACACCACGCCTCTCAGTGGCAGGGTCATAATAGACCCATACACGTCCCTCCTTCAGCCATGTAGCACTCTGCAGATGGCTAAAATCAAGGAACTCCATGCTGTCATTACACTCTGTGCCCTCTAAGGGAATCCTGCAATGCCTGAAAATGGGAGTAAGCAGACTCCCTACTGTCTCAGTGCCCTTACCATCAAATGGCTTCTTCTGCAGGTCGCATAAATGATGAGCAAAAACAGCTCCCAGGTTGAGTCCTCTAGTGGGATCTCTCAGAACAGTATCCTCAAACTGGTCCCTCAGTCCAATGAACAGCATCTCCATCTCGTTCTTACGCATCTTGTTGGCTTCATATTTTCACAACAGAGTACATCCCAAGATGCGCGAGACGTATGTAAGAACATGATGCCTAACCTGGATCACCCCCGTGGTCCTCGAGTTATACCGACCATTGCCAATACAGTCCCAGAAATACTGAGCTTCCTCCACATCCCACTCAAGAGTCATACCAAAACGCGTCGGCTCAGTGCTGAATCCATAAATCCTACAGATATCGAGAAGGAGAATCTGATACCTGGCTCCTAAGCACATGAAGGTAAAGAAACCTCCTGAAGCTCTCCTGCTCTCTGGGTCAGGTATATCACTCTACACGTGGCCAGCAGCTGTCTGACCGGCTCAGGATACAACTCGTAAGGCTGCATAGGCATTGTCCCCAGACCAATGCCCTTACACTATGTCAGAACCTGCTCATCGATTCCCAGACTCCTGCAAGTCGAATAATCCGCAAACTTGGTCGGCTTAAGCGTCATAACACACCAACCATTGTAGAGCAATGTGTCAAACTCATCCCAATGGTCAAGTAATGGCCTCTCCGTGAACGTATCAGTCTTAAAAAACGCATCTATCTCCATGCCCCAGACCTTGTCTGTCGGAATCAACTGCTTATCTGCTCTAGGCCAGGGTGGCTGTATGGCTTCCTGATCTCTCTGATAGTCCTCAGGATGTGGTGATTCTCGACGGAACCACTCGACCGGTGGAGCATGATGAGCAGTAGCTGCTGTGGTGGCTCTACGATTACGAGCTTGTCGAGGAGGCATCTGCAAGAAAATAAAATAACCATATAAGTCTCGGCAGAAAACTCCCTGTGAAATCGCAATGCAACGATCGTTGCACGAGTGTGTCGATCGTTGCAGGGCGATTTCACCGCCGACAGCAAATCCTAAAAATCGTTTCTAAATCCATTCAAAAACCACACAAAAAGCCTAATATCATCACCAATCATCCCTAATCATGTCTAATCAGTGCAGAATCATCAATTTCAAGCCTAAAATCCCTAATTTCTAAACCCTAGAACCGATTCCGAAAATGATGAAAATGAGAGCTCTTACCTTGGAATCACTGCAAATGGGTTAGAGAAATAGATAGGGGATGTTAAAACAAGTAGAATCAAGCTTTGAATCAGAGAAAACGATGAAGAAATGAGAGATTTATTGACACTCGCGGTTATACGGACAGCGGAATGGGAAAGAAGAGAAGAGAAGAAGGGTTAAGGCACTTACCTGGGTCGTGTGAGCAACGATCGATGCATAGGTGCAACGATCGATGCTGTTGGACCAAATTGATTCCGGTTTAGCTCGCGTACCTTAATTTTTCAATTTAAACCACTTGCAACGACCGTTGCACATGACAGCAACGATCGTCACAAGGCGATCCCATCTCTTCGTCAAATCTCCTTGGAACGACCGTTGCACATATAGCAGCGATCGTCACACATCTCCAGACAGTGTTCTGTATCTAAAACTTAGCAAAAAAAAATAAAAACGTGAAATCCTAAGAAAAACACCAAAAATAAGAAAGAAAAACACTAAAACCTAACAGTGGGTTGCCTCCCACTCAACGCTTGTTTAAGGTCATTAGCTTGACCGGACGAACAAGATCAGTTTGCTGGAGATCCTGACAGAGACTGTGATTGCCTCTGTGCAAGTCTCCTCATCCAAGGCGGATAGTAAGCTTCATCAGTGTGAGCTCGTCCAAGAAAAGAAGGAGTAAACTGATATGGTGGATCTGAAACCAAAGTCTCGCTTTTCTGCTCTCCATATCCATCCTTAATGGTGAAGGTCTTCCCATCTATCAGTGGCTTGCGCAGCATGTCCATCTCAAAATGCAGTGGCTCATCTCCCAGATGCAGATCAATCAAACTGTGCCTCACATCTATCACTGCTCCAGCTGTAGCTAAGAATGGCCTGCCTAGTATCAAAGCATCATCCTGCTCACTGTCATACTTAAGTACTAAGAAGTCTGTTGGAACTAAGTAGTTTCCAACTCTTACTGGGACGTCCTCAAGAACTCCTTCCGGAATCCTTATTGACTGATCAGCTAAGACAAGAGAGGTCCTAGTGGGTGAAAAATCCATCATACCCAGCTTCTCTGCCACAGAGTATGGCATGAGACTTCCAGCAGCTCCTAAATCACACAGAGAGCGCTTGAAACCATCCTCAAAGATAGAACAACTCAGCACAAAAATCCCAGGATCAGGTAGCTTCTTAGGAATCTTGGTTAATAGTACATCACTTATATGTCGATGAACAACTATAACCCAATCTTTCAGCTCTTAATCCAAAGGCAACATCTTACCCAAGTATCTCTGCACACAAGGGTGATAAGGTGGATCATCAGATGGTGGAATTTCTTCCATCTCTTCACCAATCTTTTCCAACTGTTTAAGCTCATCAATCTCTTGTTGAATCACCTCAGACACTTTAGGATATAATCGAATAGATTGCGCATAAATCTCCTGTTGAGTTATCTCAGACACTCCAGGGAATAAACGATTAAGCTCCGAATCTGCATCTGCAACAATGCCTTACGAATCCTGTAAATCTGTCTGTCCACGCCATGCAACGATCGACGTTAAGGATGCATCGATCGATGCAGTTGAATTTTTACAGATTCCACCCGAGAGATTTTCCTCAAAATCAGAAATTTCAGCCTCTTCTACCAGTTTAGCTGTTTTCAGCTCAAATCCTTCACCTAGGTGTGATCCATCATCAATGTGCACTGACCAGGCCTTGATATGGGTGTCTACAACACTCTTTCCTTTAACAGAGTTCGAAATTTGGCTCACCTGAGTGTCCAATTGCTTCACATGAGTACTTAGAGACTCAAACTTCCCATTGAGATCCTCATAAACAGCATCTAACTTCTTGTTGCAGTCCACAACAATCTTAGTCTGTCCTTCCAGCAGCTGCTCCATTATTGCCTCCATCTTGCTCTCATGAGTAGTAGCTACAGGAGGTGTCTGGTAAGAGGAAGATCCATAAGTCCTCTGATTACCTTGTTGGAAAGGTTTCTGAAATCCACTAGTTTGTCCAAATCCAGAAGAGTTTTGGTTTCTGTTGAAAGCACTCTTCTGTCCTCCATTGAAGAACCTATTACCAGACTGATTTCCAAACCTATTTCCTTGGAATCCAGATCCTCCGATGTAGTTCACATCCTCTTCCTGACCATCCTCTTCAGCATTGATCACTTCAACATCTTGAGCAGAATGGACAGCCTTCTTCCCAGTTAGAAGATTACAAACAGTGTCTAGCTTAGATCTAATATCAGCATTCTCCTGATTATCTATCTTTCCACCAGACTTCTTCCTTCTCTCATCAGTAGTCTTGCAGCTATTACTGCTTACTAAGTTATCTATCAGCTGCTTAGCTTGAGCAGAAGTCCTAGTGTTAAAATTTGCATTGCTAGAATTGTCCAATGCAGTCTGATATGGAAGATCTATACCTCTAAAGAAGATACTCAGCAATGTTACCTCAGTGAATCCATGATGCGGGCAGTCACGTTGGTATTTCTTGAATCTCATCCAGGCAGTCTTAAGAGGCTCTGTCGGACCTTGAGTGAAGGTGAGAATGTCTTGCCTTGACTGATCAGAGCGAGCATCATCATAGAAGTGTCGCAGAAACTCACTCTTCAAAGCATCTTATGTAACAAACTTCCCAGGTGGAAGTTGTTTCAGCCAAGCAGCAGCATCTCCAGCGAGAGAGTAAGGGAAGAGCTTGAGAAACAGATAGTCATAGTTCACTCCATCATACTTCATCCCAGTGACTATGTCCTCAAACTCATCTATGTGATCCATCGGCTGCTCATTGGGATAACCATGGAAGGCATTCTGCCTCATAAGAGAGTAGTAGATGGTTTTGATCTCAAAATCATTCCTCTCAAACTCAGGAGGTACAAGAGCTGACCGGTTGGCATGGAACTCATCCGGACGGTTATAGTCAGCCAAAGTCCTCTCATGGACAACCATCTCTCTACCTTGGGCCTTTCCTTGGCCTTGGTTCTGCTCCCGGCGTGGTTGCTCAGGAGGATCAGGGATAACATTCCCTTCAGCATCAATCCGTTCTCCAGCAGTGTTGTACGGATTGTTTTGTCGGTCCCTCAGGGTACCTTGAGCATCAGGCATTATGATCACACGTTCAACAACCATCCTTGCTCTTTGAACTCTTTTGTTAGTCCTCTCTAGTATAGCAAGCTCTTCAAGTTGGAGGTTTACGAGATTAGTGTTCGGATTACTTCTGGTATCACGCGTCTGCATAAACCGTCTGTAATCGCCAAGCAATGATCGATGCTAGCAGTGCAATGATCGATTCAACTCCAATCGCCTAGTAACTATCGACACAAGAGGTGCAACGGTCGATGCTATGCGAAATTAAAACCTGCGACAGAGAAGAAACAGAGAAAAATCAGTAACTAAAACAAAAAATAAAAATCCTAGTAAAAACCCTAAGTTCGAATCTATCGAAGACTCAAAAGAGTCCCCGGCAAAAACTTGATAGGTGTAAGTTTTAACCCTATACTAACTGCAAGTGCATAGCAATATCAATGTAGTACTTAGGGATCGAATCCACGAGGACTCTAGGCAACGATAGAATTAGAACTGTCAAGCTTAGACAAGGAGAAAGCAAATTGTATTGAGAAACTAAAAGCGAAGCGAGAAAGTAAACAAGTAGCAAGTTGTGGTTGTAAGCAATTAACTAAGGGCGCTAAGTCTAGGGAGTTCTCAGGAAATCAGACAAGCAGACAAATCATTCAGTCATGATCAAATTAGGCACAGTTCTAGAACTCAAAACACAGATATAGAATTAACCAACTTTCGTTGTGAGAATTCTCTAAGCCTAATTGCAGAAATCCAAATATCTTTGTAATTCCTAACAGATTAAACCAGCTTTAATGATCAAGTTCGATATGTTCACAATCTAATTAAACCAAATTTCTTTGCGAGTAATTATATTGCTCAACCTAAATAGTTCAGATTCTAAATCACACTTTCGTGTCAATCTAGCAACCTAAGATCTAGATTCTAAGTGATCAAGTTGGAACTAGCATTAAACACAATTTAGTTTGAAGAGCATCTATTGATATGAATCCTTAACTGAATTAATTATATCTAGCAAGTCATAAAATCCCTATTGAGAATCCCTAAACCTAACTATGAATCTACTCAGACATAGATAATGAAAACATGATCAATGAATAATTAGATATCATAAAAGAGATTAAACAAGTAAAGGGGTTCGAAATCTTCTCCAAAAATAAGGTGTAGTACAGGATCAGATCAGTCCCAAATAGCTCTAAAAACTCTATGCTCTAAAGTATGATAGCGTATCTAAAACACAACTCAAAAACCTAATTTTTTTTTTTTTTTTTTTTTTGACAACTACTCAAAAACCTAATTAAATAGGTAAATCACGTCTTGGGGCTTCTGTGTAAATATCTGGAACTTCTGGGCAACTTTGCAATATCATCATTCTTCATTAAACCGCCGAGATCTGGCCCAACACGCTGTGTATCGATCGATGTTTATGTGCGTCTATCGACACACTCCTCTGTTTCGGACAGTGAGCACAAACTCTCGGGTCAAAACTCCAAAATGCTCCATTTAGCTCCATAATCTCCAAATCCACTCCAAACGTGCGTGTACCTAATAACACCTGTAAAAGACTCTAAAAGAACACCAAAAGACTCTAAAACATACTTATATCATGGCATAAAATAGGTAAAAACCATGATATATCACTTAGCATTGATAAAATGCTATAATAAAATACCACAATCAAGCAAACGCTCTTTAATAGCACTTAGAGAAACCGTGCTATCATAATGTGCTATTAATACCCAGTTTTTTTTGTAGTGAACCTAAGAGAAGTCAAAGTTACATTTCAAACCTTGGACCGAAGA
This sequence comes from Orychophragmus violaceus, assembly GCA_030180135.1. Classification (NCBI taxonomy): domain Eukaryota; kingdom Viridiplantae; phylum Streptophyta; class Magnoliopsida; order Brassicales; family Brassicaceae; genus Orychophragmus; species Orychophragmus violaceus. The sequence goes on from CM058233.1 coordinate 44,728,030, forward strand.
AGATGGAAGCCATTCCTTAGAGATACCATTGTTGGAGGAAGATTGCCCTTCTTCGTTTTTTATTATTGGCTGAAGACCTATCCTTATATATTTGCGATATTAATGAATCCAGGTAAGTGATAATCCTCCATCCTTGCTTAGCCAACCAAGCTTTATTAAATCTTTGGAAATCCCGAAAACCCAAACCACCTTCCTCTTTCTTCTTGCACATATTATTCCAGCTCACCCAATTAAATTTATTTTTATCCTCTTCATGTTGCCACCAAAATTGGGTGATGGCCAAAGTTAAGGTCTAACAGTGACCCTTTGATAAATTAAAACACGACATCGCATGAACCGGCATAGACATCGAAACCGATTTGAGTAAAGTTTCTTTGCACCTTGAGAAAACATCTTAGGGAACCAACCTTTTATCTGATATTTGACCCTCACTGTAATATTTTCAAAAGCTTGTGCTTTTGAACCAGAGAACCCTTTCCGGCAATCTTCGATATCTTGAGGACCCTCTGAACCGCGGCCTTGTTGGTTTCTGAAACTTCCACACCAAAGGTAATTGCCGATTTTAAGGGATTAATCTTTTGTCCAGACTGAACAAAAGTGCCTGGACCAACAATTGATTCCACATTCATCGAGGAGTGTTTGAACATCTAGTGTAGCATGGTATATAAGCTTTTGTAAGGCGATGGATGCATGGGAACAAAACCAGGGGAAATAGCAGGAGCGTGTAGATTAGCGGTTTGCAAAGAGGGGATGTCCTATTCTCTTGATTATCGGCATTGACAGAGGGAAGTTCCTGTCTTGATTTCTGGAGGTGAGGGCATTTACCTTTCCCATGATCAAGTCATTGACAAAAGAAACACCTCCTGTTGATCCTTTCGAATTCAATGTTGATAGTAACTTCTTGATTCCGGGGGAGTTGTACCTTCTTAGTTTTTATATTGGATTTCTAACATCAAAATCAATATGCACTCAAACATATTCCTTGTATTGCGATTTATCTTGATCCAAGTCCAGTTTTGAAACTTTCCCAATCCTCTCTGCAATCTTCTTAATAGTCTCCATGGAGTATTAGTCATAGGTATGTTGCGAATCCTAATCCATACAAGCATTAATTTGAGGTAATCTATGGGGATAACCTCATTCCACCTTTCGATAGTCATCATCCATTCGTTTTAGGAGTAGGGGCTGCCGCTCACAATAGTTAGGTGATCATGTTCATATCTGAACACAAATTGAAAGTGGGTACGAGATAACGCTATGCCGCACACACACCCCTGCATCGACCACTTGTATGGCATCACTGCGATTACCTTGTCAACTGGTTGGAGATCATGACTGAATTAGGGGTCGATGATGCTCATCTGATTCTGTTCCATCAAGTGGAACTGAGGCTCATTAGGAATGATAACCGCGTCGTTATCGGAAATCACCATATGGGCCATCGAAACATTGATATCAAATTCCATCAAAATGATTTTAGGTCTTTAGAGAATCGAAAATATAAACAAAGGATGAAATGATGGGAAAACAAATACTAGAGCCGATGAATAAAAAGGTAGGGAGAAGAGGTTTCCAGAGGGGTAAGGCCAAAGGGGTGCCGGAAAAAGAGAGTAACTGCTGCCACCACTAACACAATGCTCCACTCCGATGAGTGAGCCATGAAATTCTCCCCCCACCTTGAGAGAGAAAACGGTTCTCTTTCTCAATTGTCGTTCTTTAACCACAAATTTACTTAATTTTCACAGATATGTTTATTCTTTTGACAACAAATTTGTTTCTTTTGAAGAAATGCTTACTTAATTTTTACTAAACCAAACCAAGCCTATTTAACCACCAAACCAAAAATACAGTTTAAACTCAAACTAAAAAATATGTTAACCAAACCGAAATTTAATTTAAACCATAAATACAATTGGGAGAAAAAACCCTAACTAAACACAACTCACATTTTTCATTGATATGATTTCTCCTTCCTTAAACACAACTCAAACTTTTGACTATTTTATTTCCATTAATTCATTCCTCCTTTTTCACATGGTTCAAATAAATATTATTTTCAGTAAATGGTTGTTTCAGAAAACCAGATGAGTATTTGGTGTTGATAAAGAGAAAAGGCCAAAGTTATATAAGTATACGATAGAATTTTCTATGAAGAATTCGTTCAAATGGTGTGATGAGGACATCGATTCAAATGAGACGGACGAGACCGAACAAGCCGAGCCGTTCCCAACCATAGTAAGCGCGCCCCAAACCCAAGCTGTCCAGAAAAGGCTCACGGAGAAATTTAACCGAGCCATGGAGCGTCTGATCACCAGGAGCAGCATAGACGACATAACAAAGCACTTGGACCATTTGGATCATGATCAGCCCGTTCTAAACCAGTTGGCCCGGAGGATGTCCGAGATGACCGATACCGACCACGACCCCGCGTTCACACCAGGATCGTCCGTCTTTCAATTACTTAGGATCGACAACACATCAGTGATCTTCACCATAGGAGTCGTTGATCCTTAGACTGTTTGGTCTCTGTGGGCCAGAGGTTATACTATTTTTACCTTGAAAGGTTATATCCCACTGGGTTTTCCTTGTAAGGTTTTTAACGAGGTAAATCGAGGCCCAATTCGGCCCATGAGGCTTAAGTTATCACACACTAAGGGGCTTCATTTTCTCTTTATTTTTGTAGCTTATTTCTTGTAAAGCGTTAAGGCCCAATTCCTTTTATTTTCTTGGGTGGTTTTCGAAAATAATAAGGTTATTTAACCTAATACTGTTGTGTCTTTGACGGCCGTGAGCTTCTGCATTGCGTGGCTTCCCCCTTGCAACTCCAGCCAAATATTGTTCCTTGTTAGAGTTCATACATCTTCAATCTATCCAATTGCATCAGCAGAGAGCGACTTCAATCCAGCTACTCGTGCACCATCCTTACTCGCGTATGTGGCCAAAGGAGAGTGACCTCAGTCCAGAATTTGTGTCAACCATAAAACCAGTTCAATATGAGCTTCCTTCGAAGCTTACAAGATCTAGTATCAGAGCTTAGGTAGGCTCGTGAAACCATCTTGTCAACTCTATCTCTCATATCTTTGCTTGTTTTTCGATTTGTTTCTTTTCATCTATCAATTGGAAAACAAAATTGTGGTGCATCTCATCTTGCTTCTGTCATATTGTTTTATTTCTGTCCTTGCATCAGATTCATATCAAAAGAAAAAAATATAGAGTTGATAGGTTGTTTGATTCAAAACCGGCCGCATATAGAGCTATCAACAGGTTTGCTTGCATCCCCTTGGTTAGTTCTTTTATGGTTTGCGATGATCATCTGGCCTTTCTGAGTTATCATAGCATCCTTAGTTCTTGGTCACCTAGCATCTTGTTTGCATAAAAAAGGAAAAGGTTGTTAAGCTGTTGAACTGAATCGGTCGTATATAGCTTGCACTGGGGTGTCTCGAACATCTCTTGTGTTGTTTTAGTTTCTGAGTTGATTTGTTTGGTTTATCTCCTGATTTGGTTCTGGTTTACTTCAATATAATTATTTCAATATTAAACTTGCATGAAAACCAAAAAAAAAATATTTAATCATAATTGTTAGTAAACGGCTGCACCTTTGCTTTTGTCAATCGCTTGAGATCATGTTAGCTTGCGTGACATGTTCTATCTGGTTCAATTATTTTCGGTTGATTGTTCTTATGGTTTAGCTTGATTATCTGTTGAATTGTGTAAGTTACATCATATCAGCTAAAACCGAATCTGATTTGGAAAAGCTTGCATTCACGGTTCACTAGCTCGGTTAGGTTGTTAGTCGGCATTGGTTTGGCTTAAGACCCAAACCGTGTTTCTGATCTTGCATGTTCTTTCCAACATTCATATTTCTATTCCTTTTCATTCCTCGTTTCATTCATAAGTCAAAAGAAGAAGAAAGAAACCGGCCTTGGTTGCATTTTCCTAATACTGCATTTATCCTTCTTTTTTTTGCGATTTGCCATTCTTTTGTGCCTTTTTGCTTGTTTTCTCCTTTTACTCTTTGTGTTTAAGTGTTTTTTTGAGTTTTCAGTAAAGCAAATATGGGCGACAATCTGAATGCACCAGTTAAGCCATCGGACCACGACTAGACTGGCTCGAGCAGCCAGCCGCTCCCGCACAACCCGTGCCCCAACCAGCACCAAATCTACCAAAACCCTATGGTAGCGTTTTCAGTGTGCTACTAATGCCGATATTTCTTGTAGTGCAGAACGTTAAGGTCAACCATTTTGATGACACATACGATGATATGCCCGGGCTCGACGACGAGCCGCCGGACCAAATCAAATGACCGTTCAACTGACAACGCGACCCAATCGATCGCGGACGAATGCGAGACGGCGAGGTACAACGACTTATTCCAAATTATGTTAATTTAAAATCTCACACTTTTGCAGGAAAGGTTAACCCTGATGCATATCTCGAGTTGGAACGAAGGATGGAGCACATATTCAATTACTATGCATAAAACAATCGGAGAAAGGTGGTGTTAGCAGCAGCTCAGTTTACATACCACGCATTGTCCTAGTGGTACCGAGACGCTAGAAGAAATCATCACGATCAGATCACCACCAGGGCCGACATAAACTACAGCCTAAGGCGAAGGTACGTGCCACCACATTCCCATAGAGACTTACAAAAATATTTCGTAAGTTGGAGGGAAGCATGTCCGTAGAAGAACAATTCGAAGAGTTTGAACAACTACAGAACCGGATCGAGTTAGATGACTCGGAGGAGACTCTCATGGCCTAGTTAATCGACGGACTACATGATCGTATTGCCCGAAAGGTCAAAATCCAGCCGTACGATGACATGTCCGAGCTACTGCACATGAGCATTCAGGTCGAGCAGCACGTCAAGCGAAAAGCGGTGACGACAAACCGATCTTGGAGAAACTCTAAATGAACGCCACCTGCACCTAGAGATGTCGACAAAGGCAAGGTAATTGAGGTCGAGTCGCGGTCTAAAAAGCCAAACACCGAGGCTCATAAGTTCAACCATACTGAAGCAGGTAAGTTTCCTAGTATCTCTCTAGCTAGAGATATTACCTGTTTTAAATGTCAAGGTCCCAAGGAAAAGGACATATGTCCCAAGAATGTACAAACAGACGGATCATGATCATTACGGAGGCTGGCGAGTATGAGTCACATGATAAACATGAAGAAGACAAGGAGATGCTCGACCCAGGAACGCCCATTGATTATCCGGACACCGAATTGGTGATCCGGAGAGCTCTCAGCGCACTAGTAGATCCTGAGACGGTCCAATGGGAGAACATATTTCATACCCGGTGCACCATGAACAACAAGGTCTGCAGCCTTATAATCACGGAGGATCTTGTGCTAATGTAGCTAGCAAATATATGGTCGGAAAGCTCAGCCTTCGAGTCAGGAAGTATCCGCAGCCATACCGGATTAGGTGGCTCAACGATGATACAGAGATACAGATAGTCGATCAAGTCATTGTTCCGTTTAGTGTTGGCAACTACAATTACCATGTGGTGTGCGACGTCGTACCCATGCAAGTCGGTCATCTACTTCTAGGCCGACCCTGACAGTTCGATAAAGAGACACTACACAACGGACACACCAACCACTATTCGTTTAGCCACGATAAGCGCAAGTACCCGCTTGCACCGCTCACACCACTGAAGGTCCACGAGATGCAGCTGAAACTTGCCAAGGACAACAAGTTTAGTAAGACTAACCTCCTCAGTACTTCAAGTTCCGTATCTAAGGCTATTATCCAGAACACACAAGTGCTGCTAATGATCTTTAAGGAGGATTTACACTCTTGTTCTAGCGACATAGAGCTGTCCTGAGAAGTGGTTTCTTTGTTAGACAGGTTTACGGACGTGTATCCGGAGGAGTTCCCAGCTGGCCTACCACCAATCCAAGGAATTTAGAACCAAATCGACTTCGTACCCAAAGCCACTCTACCAAACTGACCGGCGTATCGAATGAACCTGACAGAGTCAAAGGAGTTGGAAAAGCATATTTAGGACCTAATTTCCAAGGGCTATATCCGCGAGAGTCTAAATCCATGTGTTGTTCAGGTCTTGTTACTACAAAAGAAAGACGGTTTGTGGATGATGTGTGTCATCTACTGAGCAATCAGTAATATTACCATCAAGTACCGGCACCCGATACCACGTCTAGACTACATGTTGGACGAGATGTGCATAACATATGTCTTCTCTAAGATCAATCTACGGAATGGCTACCATCAGGTGAGAATGAAAGAAGGAGACGAATGGAAGATGGCATTTAAAATCAAGAAGGGTCTATATGAATGGCTCGTAATGCCGTTCGGTCTTACCAACGCTCCCAACACTTTCATGAGGCTCATGAACCAGGACTATGAGCCTACATAAGTAAGTTTGTGGTCGTTTACTTTGACGATATTCTGATTTACAGTAATTTTTTTTTCCGACCTCCTTGTGCACCTTGAGAAAGTAATAGAGACTCTTTGTCAAGAAGGCGTTTATGCAAACCTCAATAAGTGCACATTATGCACTGATCAAATTGTTTCCCTAGGCTTTGTTGTGAGTTCGCAGGGATTACAGGTATATCAAGAAAAGGTTAATGCTATCCAGGAATGGCCAACACATACCAGCATTTGCCATGTCCAGATCTTCTAAGGATTGGTTAGTTTCTACCGGAGGTTCATCAAGGATTTCAAAACCGTAGCTGCACCGCTCACAACTATGATCAATAAGGACGTTCCATTCAAATGGGGACCCGCGCAGGAGGGCGCATTCCAAAATCTCAAGGATCTTTTGAGTAGTGTTCCCATTCTTGTTTTGCCTAACTTTGACAACAATTTTGAGATTAAGTGTGATGCCTCAGGTTTAGGGATCGGATGAGTACTCACGCAGGGAGGACGTCTTGTGGCCTACTTCAGCGAGAAAATCAACGGAGCCACACTCAACTATCCGACCTACGATAAGGAGTTGTACGTCTTGGTGAGATTGTTGGAGACGTGGCAGCATTACCTTCTGGCAAAGGAGTTCGTGATCCACACCGATCATGAGACGTTGAAGCATCTACGGGGACATACGACACTTAAGAGGAGGAACCCGAAAAAGCAAGGAGAACATCGTAGCTGACACCCTATCCCGAAGATACACCTTGATCAGCACCATGGATGCCAAAATTTTGGGGTTAAAACAAATTAAGAAACATTATGACACTGACCATGATTTTGGTACGATCTTTCAGAAATGCAATAAAGGCACTAAATGGCCATTCTACATTCACAACGACGCCCTATCCCGGAGATACACCCTGAGCAGCACCATGGAGGCCAATTTTTTTGGGGATTAAACAAATTAAGAAACATTATGACGCTGACCATGATTTTGGTACGATCTTTCAGGAATGAAATAAAGGAGCTAAATGACCGTTCTATACTCCCAATGGCTTCCTATTCTGAGACCGGCGACTATGCATTCCGTAAAGATCGATGCGAGACCTACTTACCTGAGAATCTCATGGAGGTGGCTTGATGGGACACTTTGGTGTGGATAAGATGATGAACTTTCTGACCAACCATTTCTTCTGGACGCATTTGAAATGAGACGTACATCGATTCTGCTCTAATTGCATCACATGCCTTAAAACAAAGTCAAGGTCACATCCTTGCGGTCTTTATATTCCTTGATCGATTCCTAACATGGCTTGGGTAGATATTTCAATGGAATTTGTGTTAGGTTTACCTAAGATCACGCATAAGGATTCTATATTCGTGGTGGTTGATTGATTCTTGAAGATGGTGAATTTCATACCGTGCGCCAAGACGAATGACGCATTCAAACGGCCGACATGTTCTTCCGAGAAGTAGTGAGGCTATGTGGTCTACCCCGGACCATTGTCTTTGACTGCGATACGAAGTTCCTTAGCCACTTCTGGAGGATACTCTAGAGGAAACTCGGGACCAAGATGTTGTTTTCTATGACATGTCATCCACAGACGGACAGCCAGAACGAGGTAGTTAATCAGACATTATAAGCCCTTTTATGGGCCACGGTCGGTAAAAACTTAAGTAATTAGTTAGATTGTATTTCACACGTTGAATTTTCTTCTAATAATACTAACCACTATGCTAATAAGCTTTCACCTTTTGAGATTGAGAATGGATTTAAAACAGAGACGCCCATAGATCTCAAGCTGTAACCGCCATTAGAGTTCACCAATAAATATGAAGAACACAAGGCCAAACTCATCAAGAAGCTGCACCAGAAGGTCAAGGACAATCTGAAAAGGAAGACATACCAATACAAACGCCAAGCCGACTATAGGAAGTAGATCATGTTTGAACCCAAAGACTGGTTTTGGTTACACATGCGACCTGAGCGATTCCCAAAAAATAGTAAGTCGAACTTGCGCCCCGAGGAGACGGCCCGTTCTGAGTTCTCGAGAAAGTCAACAACAATGCCTACTGACACGAACTTCCAGGTGAGTTATAAATTTCGTCTAGCTTTAATGTTACTGGTTTATATTATTTTTTGTAGGTGATGCATGCGGGAATGATGAGGACATCGGTTCAACCGAGACGGACCAGACCAAACAAGTTGAGCCGTTCCCAACCATAGTGAGCGCTCCCTGAACCCGATCCGACCAGAAAAGGCTCACAGAGAAATTCAACAGAGCCATGGAGCATCTGATCACAAGGAGCAGCATAGACGACATGACGGAGCACTTGGACCAGTTGGATCATGATCAGCCCGTTCTAAACCAGTTGGCCCGGAGGATATCCGAGACGACCGATTCGGACCACGACCCTATGTTCAAACCCGGATTGTCCGTTTCGCCATTACTTAGGATCGACGACACATCAATGATCTTCACCATAAGAACCGCTGATCCTTTGACCGTGTCATCTCTGTGGGTCAAAGGTTATACTCTTTTTCCTTTGGAAGGTTTTATCCCACTGGTTTTTCCTTGTAAGGTCTTTAACGAGGTAACTCTAGGCCCGATTCGTTAGACAGAATGCACTGTCCATGAGGCCGAAGTTATCACACGCCTAAGGGGCTTCTTTTTCTCTTTATTTTTCTATCTTATTTATTGTAAGACCTTAAGGCCCAATTCCTTTTATTTTCTTGGGGTATTTTCGAAAACAATAAGGCTATTTAACATAGTAATCTTGTTCACCTTTAATCATAGAGAAAGACCCTAGTATTTGTGTCTTTGACGGTCGTGAGCTTCTGCATTTTGTGGCTTCCCCCTTGCAACTCCAGCCAAATCTTGTTCCTTGTTCGAGTTCATACATCTTCAATCCATCCAATTGCATCAGCAGAGAGCGACTTCAGTTCAGCTGCTCCTGCCCCATCCTCACTCGCGTATGTGGCTAAAGGAGAGCAATCTCAGTCCAGCCTTTGTGTCAACTATCAAACTAGTTCAGTGTGAGATTCCCTCGAAGCTTACATCATGGTGATTAGAGACTACAAGGTTGATATGAGAGCTTAGGAGGTGGAATTGAGCTACATATTTCTAAAAAACGATTTTACTGACATTACCGCAAAACACATCGCCTACAGATATTGGAAATCAATGGCAATTGCAGGATATTTGGAACTACTCAAATCTGAGCCGATGCACATTTGTCTCAAACTTAAGGAAAGAGGTATGGAGGAAGATGTAGGCCTTCCAAATAAACAAAGAAGATGAGAATGTCAGTGAAGTTGACGATGTAGAAGTTATGTTTGATTATTGTGATGATTTAGACAGATCTTCAGGCGATAATGATTTTACATGTTACAATTTACCTCTAAAAGCGTGGATCCACGTCTGCAAGTGTTTAGATAAATGACGATAATCGACATGTTAAGTTAGAGTTAGATGCGTTGAACCTAACTGTTAGACAAAGATTTGAATCGAAAGATGCACTAGAGGCTAGAATGAAAATGGTGTGTTGGCTTCCGGTAGTACGCACACCACCTAAGAAACCTAAATATCAAATATAAAACCAGCATCGGAGAAAGCCATATAAAAAATGGGCAAGAAAATATTACACATGTTCTTGATGTCTTCAAATTTGAGATAACTTTAAGACATGAAGGCTGTTCGTTTGCCTGCCGCCGGCGGCAGCGGCTGGCAGTTGGCGGCAAGTTTTTGTTCGTTTGCTTGCCGCCAGCGGCAGCGTCTGGCGGCTGAGATTGGTAGCCGCGGCAGTTTTTTGTTCGTTTGCCTGCCGCTAACCGCCGGCGTCAGCCGCCAGCGTCCAATCGCGAACAAATTCCGGACGCTGATTTTTTCGGCGTTAGAAACAGGAACTAGCGGCTGACGCTGGCGGTTGACGCCGGCGGCTGGCGGCAGGTAAACGAACAAAAACCTGCCGTCAGACGCTGCCGCTAGACGCTGCCGCCAACCGCTGCCGCCGGCGGCAGACAAACGAACATGACTATGTAAGGTTCAGATTTTTTAGAGGGGAAGCTGGTCATAATTGTAAGATATGCTGAAATGTCGAAAACAAATCAAGTACCGATCCAAATAGTCAAACCAAATCGTTGTTACTATGTTAAGGATTGAATTGAATGATTGGAGAAACCACATAAGAAAATGGGCAAGAAAATATTACACATGTTCTCGATGTCCAGATAACTGTATAACATATAAGGTTCGGATTTTTTAGAGGGGAAGTTGGTCATAATTGTAAAATATGCTGGAATGTCTAAAACAAATCAAGTAACGATCCAAATAGTCAAACTAAATCGTTGTTACTGTGTTATTTTAAGGATTGAATTGAATGATTTATGTAACGGTGATTTCTGTTTTTTTTTTTCTAACAAGGACCAGAAACCAATTGCGTCAAATACAGAATTGGGTCCTGTGGCCGTGAAAAAATGAAGTGCATCGAAGACATTTACATTCTTTATTTGTTGGATTTTGATTTAGTTTTCTTCTACTTTTCTTCTGTTTTCTCGTTTTATTTATCTTAATAGAATTTTAATTTTAACTAAACGAAACCAAACCTGGCTTATTCAACAACATAACCAAAATTTATTTTAAAACCAAACTTAGAAGGTGTTCTTAGCTTGTGTATTTTTTGTGGATTTGGAAATCTATATAAAAATTAGAAATTATTGCAAAATTCATCTATCCTATTAAAACAGAAAAATAAAATAATTATTACCCTTAAATATTCTTAGAATTACAAAGTTTGCCACTCAAATTATAAATTATTAAGGGTAAAACTGTATATATTACTAAATATGAATCAGTTACAAAAAGCAAATTGCAACCCGTATTCAATGTGTTGTTCGGTCAATTCATAACATAAAACAATCAAATATCACAAAAATCTTAACAAAATAAGATATTTAGCTTTGAAAATTTGTTAAATCACACCAACTAATCTATGTAAAGAATATAATTAAATTGCCTAAAAAGAGGAATGTATGAAGCTATAAAATAAGATAAATTACAAAACAACATGCTAACTATAATAATCTATTGTTAAGAAAAACTATAATAATCTCTAAGAATATTTTAGTAGATGTTGTCTAAATCTTATCACAATAAAATATGGTATAATATCCGAATACATCTAACTATAATAAGAAATATGGTATATTTTCACAATTTTTTTTTTAAAAATCTAATTAAAGAATTCTGCTATACAATTTTTATAAAGTTGTCATAGAAAAACACTATGGGTATGATTGGTGACATAAAAATAAAAACGTTAGAGGCTTACCGCTTTGCTTGTTACCAATCACGAAAACGTTATCAAAGCTACAGTAAAAGCGGTTACTCTTAGCTTTTTGTTACCGCTTTCTCTAACAGTTTTCGCTTACAGCTTTCACCTACAGCTTTGCACTATTCAACCGCTTACCACTTCCGCTAACCGCTAATCTTACCGTTCCGCTTTTGTTCACCAATCGGACCCTATAAATAACCCTTATCACATTTCATATCTCAGACACTTTTTTCTTTAAAATTTTTGAGTGACTAACATTGTACATATATTAAATGTTAATCTCAATTCTCATCTTTTTCAATGAACGAGTCTTTTATACTAAATAATAAAAAAAAAAATTGGTTGTACATATATAACACACACATACATATAAAAAAGAAGAAATATGCAAATGAGAGATCAAAACAACTCTCCAAAGCAAATCTCAAAAATTGACAACACAACTTTCCGCCAAGGTGTATAACTTTTTTAATTTCATGGTTTATGGTTATATATCAGCTCTTTCACTAATTATCATTAATAATAACTGCTATTTTTGTCAGCTAAAAGATATGAGGGATGTAATTCATCAAGTCAATGTCATTCATGTCTCTATTTCAGAGCATGACTTTTATGATATTGTTGTTCATTGTGACAACCGGTTCAAATTCAAAATCTGCAATTATAACTAATGAAAAATGAGTCAATCTCTTATTTTAATTCTATAATAATCTAATTTCAGCAATTCTCATCTTATATAAGTTGTTATAAAAGTTAATTTATGTTATGTTTACTGCTTTGTTTTTCGTATGAGTTTATTGTTTATTATTTTTCAGTTTCCTAAATTTTCAACCATTCAATGGTTATATATAAGAATCATTTTTTGCATAAGTTTCTCCATAAAGACCATGAAGCCGACCATTTCTTTCTTGAAGTCCAAAATTTTGTGAGATCGTAAGCATCTGGGCTCTTACTATTTACTACTCCCTCCGTTTCACAAAGAGTGTCATTCTGACATATTTCACACATATTAAGAAAATTCATAGTTATACAAATATACCCCTATTTAATATGCCAATAATTAAATGTGAATGACTTAAATTCATATAAAATGAGCTGTGAGTAAAGGGTTAAATAGGAATTTTAATCTAAAAATGACATTAGAAATGTAGAATGACATTCTTTTTGAAACAAAAATTTATCTCTAGAATGACACTCTTTGTGAAACGGAGGGAGTATCTATTTTGCAAAGATATTATAAAAATTATGGTAAATTAACCCATGTGTTTTTAGATAACTAAGCCAAACCGATTATTTATCTTCAGATTTCACGGAAGTCCATCACAAAAATTCTTGAATCGAATGAGGTTTTGTTATTATCTAATCGTTTAATGTAATACGAGTTTGATTTACAGAATTGAATGAGGTTTATATATATATCTTACTAACCAACTTATTTGTATTGACTTTGAAAGGTCGTGAAAGCAAAGATCATAAGATATTGTGACAACTCAGGAAAATTCTTTAAGCCAGAGAAGATTAGAAATGAAATGATTAAAGATGAGATAACTAAGAATGAAAAGATCAGGTTGAGTAGATTATTGTGTTTAAAATAACATTTCTGAACTATTTGTGGTTTTTAGGCCGAATATAATGTTAATCTTAACAAATTTTGCATCAGTCAAAACAAAATTTAAGTTTAGTCATGAATTTTAATCTTAGACAAATTTCTAATGTAAAAATATACCAACCTTAACTATATTTCAATTTATATTACAACCAAAATATTTGATAACTTAAATATAGCATTAGAAAAAACATTACCTTTGTATCTTGGAAGGGATAGTTTGAATAGTCTTTGTAGCGGTTGGATTTGTCTCGGAATGTTAAATATGATCTAAATTCTCGAGTAAAAAAGACTGGATAATTTACATGGAAATCTAAACGTTTGAATTGAATTAAAAAAATCTTTATTATTTAAAACAAAATTTAAAATCAAACTAAATGAAAAAAATTCTTAAAAATGTTGTATTGATAAATCAACATTTTTTTTTAAGTTGCGGAATTGTAGTAAAAAATTATGATTTAATTGTATAAGATATTATGGATTTTAAGAAAGTGATTAGTGTTTTAGTTAAGATACTTAATTTGTATGGTTGAGAATATTTGTGTTAGGAAGGTGTTGGAAAATTTGAATCTTTAATTTGAAATATTTGAAAGTAAGATATGCTATTATTGTTATCTTATCCGTTCACATATACTTTTCTTCAAATAATTGTATAAGATATTCATTTAAGATCTTATCCTAAGTATTTTATCTTGGAACCAAACTTACAATTCATGTTAGTTGCAGCCACAAATAACTCCTGAACACAATGAGGCATGCTGTGTTACTACATAAAGACACAGTGATAAGTGTAACACAGTGATGAGTGTAGTACTATGTGGTAAGGATAACCAAGCAATTGACAGCTCTAAACAGGCACTATAATGAAAGCTTTGAGTTGAGATCCTCCAAAAAACCGGTAGCCATATTACAAAGCTTAAGTTCAAGAGTTTGTAGTAATCTAAGGCCATAAGTTATATCAATTATGCAGTGAGAATAAATAAGACAAACCAAAAGCAAAAAGTATAAAGGGCAATGAAACAAGTAGTAATCAGAAAGAAAGTGGAGCTAGATTAGTATAAGATATGACATATGCCAGTCAATACACATAAACAAAAAAAAAATGAAATGATGTCACAGTTGTGTAACAAATGGCGAAGTGTCTATCTTTCCACTCTTTACACTCATCGTCGGTCAATTCGATGATGTTGGAGTGATTCCATGTATAACCTTAAAAAAATAAAAACTATCTCATTAAAACATTTATTATGATATATACATACAATTACAATGACAAATTAAACTATATATACCTCTCATACTATATGACTTCAAGAACTAAATGACTTAACGGAAGATGAACTTTTGGGAAAACTGTTTTGCTAAGTTAAATTTATATTTGTTCAAGCAGATAGGAGTTTTTTTGCACTGTAGAGAATCTTGAATGAACCTCGCATACTATATCAGAACGTGTAGGAGTTTCCATGGTCGTTTAGAAGTATAGAATGTGTAGAGAATCTCGCAATTATTTTGCAGATTTCAGTTTGAGTGACAAAGAAAAAAAGAATATGCTTTACAGGAAATCGAGAAAATCCTTAAAAGCAATGGAAGTTATCTTTCTATGTATGCGGGAATGCCTCAGCCAAACCAAGACGGTAAAGACAACTCAAATGTCTTGGTACTTGATGAGCTCAGCTATGACAAACTTGAGTTGAAAGCGATTCATGATAGAGATTTCGAGAACCAATGAGCAGAAAAATATATATGAGAAAATCACAGGGGATTCTATACATAAACGTCGTCGAGTGTTCTTTGTGTATGGATTTGGTGGCACTGGCAAAACATTTTTGTGGAATATATTATCGGCAGCGATCAGGTGTAGAAGAGTGCTTGTTTTGAATGTTGCATCCAGTGGCATAGCTTCTCTACTCATACCAGGAGGACGAACTGCACATTCGAGGTTTGGAATACCTATAAATCCAGATGAGTTTTCTATGTGCTCAATTACACTTGGATCTGATTTTGCTAATTTAGTGAAGCAATCATCTCTTATAATTTGGGATGAAGCTCCCATGATGAGCAGGCATTGTTTTGAATCTTTGGATAGAAGTTTGGCAGATATAATGAGAAATGGGGATGGTAAACCATTTGGTGGGAAAGTTGTGGTTTTTGGTGGAGATTTCAGACAAGTTTTACCGGTGATTCAAGGTGCAACAAGGGCTGAAATTGTGTTGTCTGCTCTTAATTGTTGGAAGTTTCGGTTGATCCTGATTCAATTCTCATATTGATATCAACCTAAACATGCATTAGATCTAGGTGTTCTTATTTAGAAACATTATGATCTCACCTTTTACCTGTTTGTTGCAGCGGAATTGATGAACAGGTCAGAGATCAGGGAGATACACCAAGGGATGAATCCTCCAAAGGCTCACACACGCAATCACCGGAAACTGGCTGCTAGACCACGAGGAGATGGGGCGCAGAAGAGAGAGAGAGGCGCGGCTGAGTACTAGGGTTGGGAGGAAGAGAGTTGGCTTTTAGTCATTAAAAGCCTTCTCTTTCCCTTTTGGGCTTTTGGGCCCAATCTGATTAAATCCCATTTAATCAGACCCATTAATCTTTCTCTCTTAGTACGACAAATGCCTAGCACTTTTGTCGTACTTCTGCTAAGCCGTTCCTACTTTATTTCCTGCTAGCTTAAGCGTGTGACCCATATGGGATCATACAATAAAAGCAATAAGTCCGAGACTTATAGATCATGAGCGGACTCTAGCAAGCCATCATGACCCCCAGTATTGTATGACTTATGTCTGATCACTGACATACTCTTACTTTATAGAGACAGTACAGAGATTGCTGGACACAATTCCAACAATCTCCCACTTGAACTGGAATCTCTGTATTCATAATCCCTTTCGTCTCAATATCTCGATTAGTCATAAGGCAAGATTAGTGTCATCCTTATAAAGCCTAATCTTGTTCATCGGACTCTGATTTGATACTGACAATCCAAACGACTCGGGAAAGTCCGTTTGAGCATGGCCATGCGTTTTCCAGTATTCAAATCTCCGATTGGCCTAGAGATATTCACTCCATTTATATTGGAGGGACAAATCCCATCTTGTTCCATCACTGTAAACTACTCATTTCATGATGTACCCAAACAAGGTCCTTATAGCTATCGCAGAACGATAGCGTTAGACAATGATCAAAGTGCATCAGTCCATATGCAGTCACATGCATGCGAACTCAGGTCTAAGGACTATACTCTATAGTCGTAGTAAGAATCTCTTATGACACAGATATAAATATCCTGAAGAGTTCTTATTAGCGGGTCTTGTCCGGTCGTATGTTCCCAACATACACCTATGTACTGACTTTGATGCCGTGCATCTATGACACACTGAGACTTTGTCATAAGTCACGTACCAATCCAGTCTCACACGGTTGTTGGTGTTCCAGTTTCAACAACCTTCGACTAGGGACATGATGATATAAAACATTTATCAAATATAGGATCTCATGATCAAGCTAAATGACTTCGATGACTCAAGATCAAATCATTTACTTCGATGACCTATAAAATGGTTCATATCATTTTGGAACGATTATTTCATCACAGTTAAAATAATCTTGAAATAATAATTTCATAAAAACATAAATAATGTTTTACAAGAACATATCAAATAACTAAAATAAAGCTCACAAAACTCCCACTCAAATTTAGATTACATTTCAATGTTTCTAATGCCTACAGCTTCAGTCAGGAACTCGAGCTTAGGCCTTGGGAGTGGCTTTGTCAACGGATCAGCGACGTTATCATCTGTCGGAACTCGGCTGATCTTGACTTCCTTTCTATTAATGATGTCACGTATCAAGTGATATCTTCTTTGAACATGCTTGGATTTCTGGTGTGATCTTGGTTCCTTTGCCTGAGCTATAGCACCATTGTTGTCACAAAACAGTGCCAGAGGCTCAGCCGCATCTGGTATCACACCTAGTTCCATAATGAACTTTCGTATCCAAACAGCTTCCTTCGCTGCTTCTGAGGCGGCGATATATTCAGCTTCCGTAGTGGAATCAGCAACGGTGTCCTGCTTGGAGCTTCTCCAACTTACTGCACCGCCATTCAGACAAAAGACATAACCGGACTGTGACCGGAAATCATCAGTGTCTGTCTGGAAACTTGCGTCCGTGAATCCACTGACTTTAAGCACATCACTTCCACCGTACACCAAGAATTTATCCTTAGTATGTCTTAGATACTTCAAGATATTCTTTACGGCAATCCAATGGTTTTCACCTGGATTTGACTGGTATCTACTCGTCATGCTCAATGCATAAGCAACATCAGGACGAGTACAGATCATGGCATACATGACAGATCCTATTGCAGATGCATAAGGAATATTCTTCATGCGCTCAAGCTCAGCAGCCGACGTAGGGCTCTGCTTCTTGCTTAGCGTTGTGCCATGTACCATTGGCGTGAAGCCCTTCTTGGAATCTTTCATGCTGAATCTTTGTAGGACTTTGTCAATGTATGAGTCTTGACACAAGCCTATCAGCCTCTTAGGTCTATCCCGATAGATCCTAATTCCAAGAACGTATGCGGCTTCACCCATGTCTTTCATGGAAAAACAACTTCCAAGCCAGTCTTTTACAGACTTCAGCATTGGAACGTCGTTTCCGAGAAGCAGTATGTCATCGACATACAGAATAAGAAAAACGATTTTGCTCCCACTAGTTTTCTTATACACGCATTGTTCTTCTTCGTTTCTGATGAAGTCAAATTGCTTGATCGCTTCATCAAAACGAAGATTCCAGCTCCTCGATGCTTGCTTCAATCCATAAATGGATTTATGAAGCTTGCATACTTTCCCAGCATTCTTTGGATCTATGTAACCGTCAGGTTGCGTCATATACACATCCTCTTCCAGAATACCATTCAGGAATGCGGTTTTCACGTCCATCTGCCAAATTTCATAATCATGAAAAGCTGCAGTTGCTAGTAGAATCCGAATAGATTTCATCATAGCCACCGGTGAATAGGTTTCATCGTAGTCCACACCGTGAACTTGTCTGAAACCTTTTGCCACCAACCTGGCTTTATAAATCTGGACATTTCCATCCACGTCAATCTTCTTCTTGAAGATCCATTTGCACTCGATGGCTTTTACACCAACGGGTAAATCAACCAACGAAAAGACTTGGTTGACCGACATGGAGTCCATTTCGGAATCAGTGGCCTTGCGCCACTTAGAGGAATCTGGGCCCATCATGGCTTGATTGAAGTTCGATGGTTCATCACCATCAATGATCAAAAGATCATGACAGTCAGTCACGAGGAATCCCTGATATCTCTCGGGTTCGTGACGGATCCTCCCGGATCTTCGAACTTCAGGTACTACAGGTTCAGGCTCTACAATTTCTTGTAGATCCTCCTGCTGCTCTTCCTCATTAGGTTGAGCAGTATCCTGTTCATCTTGAATTTCTTCAAGCAGTACCTTACTCCCACTGTCTTTCTTAGAGAGAAACTCTCTCTCAAGAAAGTTACAATCCCGGGCAACAAAGATCTTGTTCTCGGAACGTAGATAGAAGTAATAAGCCTTGGTTTCCCGTGGATAACCAATGAAGTAGCATTTATCAGATTTTGGTGTAAGCTTATCTGAGATTAATCTCTTTACATAGGCTTCACAACCCCAAATTCTTAGATAAGACAGCACTGGAGCCACTCCAGTCCATAATTCATATGGTGTCTTTGCTACTGCTTTTGATGGCGCTCTGTTTAGAGTGAACACTGCTGTTAGCAGAGCATATCCCCAAAGGGATATTGGAAGGTCTGTGTGACTCATCATAGATCGAACCATATCCAATAAGGTCCGATTTCTCCTCTCAGACACACCATTCCATTGAGGTGTTCCAGGAGGAGTGAGTTGGGATACGATCCCACACTCTCTCAGATGATCACTGAATTCTTGGCTTAAGTATTCTCCTCCTCGGTCGGACCGAAGAGCCTTAATGCTTTTGCCAAGTTGGTTCTGTACTTCATTTTGGAATTCTCTGAACTTCTCAAAAGATTCAGACTTATGTTTCATCAAATAAACATATCCATACCTACTGAAATCATCAGTGAAGGTTATGAAGTACTGATAGTTTCCTCTTGCATTTGTGGACATTGGGCCACACACATCAGTGTGTATCAGGCCCAATAAGTCACTGGCCCTCTCGTTAGGTTTATTAAAGGGGGCCCGCGTCATTTTGCCCATCATGCAGGATTCGCATTTCTCACATGACTCAAAGTCAAATGAGCCAAGAAGTCCATTCGAATGGAGCCTCTTGATGCGTTTCTCGCTGATGTGCCCTAAACGACAATGCCATAGAAACGTTCGGTTTTCCTCATTAGGTTTAAACCGTTTTGTATTAATGTTATAAATTGGCGCGGATTGATCGAGTATGTAAAGCCCATTCGTAAGAGGGGCAGAACCATAGAACAAATTGTTGCGATTGAAGGAACATAATTTATTCTTAACTGAAAAATCATAACCTTCCAAATCCAACAAAGAAATTGAAATAATATTTCTGCTTATAGCAGGTACAAAATAACAATTATTAAGTTCTAAAATCAATCCCGAAGGTAAAGACAACAAGTAAGTTCCTACAGCTAGTGCTGAAACTTTCGCTCCATTCCCAACTCGTAGTTCCACTTGTCCTTGCTTCAGCCTTCTACTGTTGCTGAGTGCCTGCATATTAGTACAAATATGAGCCCCACAACCAGTATCCATGACCCATGAGGTATTATCAGAAGTAGTTGTATTAACTTCTATAACAAAAATACCTGATGAAGAAGTCTCGAAAGTCTTCTTCTTTAATTCCTTTAGACCTTCCTGGAATTTCTTGCAATCTCTTCTCCAATGCCCCAGTTCTTTGCAGAACCTGCACATGTCAGTAGGCCCAGCCTTGGACTTGGGCTTGGGCTTTGGCGTGTCCTTGTCCGCGACTTGGACACCCTTGGCCTTTCCCTTATCCTTAGCGGAAGACTTCTTAAACCCCTTGCCCTTTTGTACCATAAGTACATTGGGGTCCTTGGCGGTTTTCTTCAAGTTGGGCTCTGCAGTCTTGAGCATTCCGTGAAGCTCAGGCAGTGTCTTACTCAAGCCATGCATGTTAAAGTTCAGAATGAACTGATCATAGCTTGCAGGTAAAGACTGCAGAATGATGTCGCAGGCAAGTTCCTGGCTGATTGGGCAGTCGAGTTTGTGAAGATGATCGAGATAACCCATCATCTTCAACACATGAGGACTCACTGCCGCATTCGCAGCCAACTTACAGTCCAAGAGGTTCTTAACTGTCTGGAACCTCTCGGTCCTAGCCTGCTCCTGAAAAAGCGATTTCAGGCTTGCCATGATCTCGATTGGAGACAATACACTTTCGAACTGCTTTTGCAGCTCTGGAGTCATTGTCACCAACATCAGGCAATAAACATCATTTTCATCTGACGAATGCTTTTCCCAAGCATTGTGCAGAGTCCTGGCAGCATTGGCAAGAGGCCTCTCGGGGAGGGGATCTCGAAGGACATAATCCTTCTTCTCCTGCTTGAGGACCAGCCTCAAGTTCCTTGACCATGTCAGGAAGTTCGTTCCAGTCAGCTTCTCCTTCTCGAGAACAGACCGGATCGAGAATGTGTTTTGTGTGCTTGTAGTAGTCATATCTGAAATATATAAATAAAAAGGTTATTAGTTATATGTTCAAAATGATTAATCTCGTATTAAAGTATAATATGATTAATCATGCATTATATTCAATAACATAAGTTACCCTCAATAGAATATAATGATTCCAAGATCCACATATAACTAAGATCAAAGTGGGCCACTGGCCGTCACCCAACCTTAGCTTATATCGGTAAGCCCTATATCGGCTAATTATATCCGTGATATAACTCTTGGTTGTGAATCTGGGCCCGAGGCCCAATCCACTCTGATGTCTCAAGGCCCGGGACTCCCGATGGCCTAGTCAAGAAAACCGGACTATACAGTCATGTAATCATTAATGTCTGGGACTCCCAATGACATTTATGAATCACAAACCGTCTTACCCACGCAAAAGCAGACATCCTCACACTGTAAGGCCATGAATGCAATTGAATGGGCTTTGACAGCTGACATAGCCTGGACAAGACATCCAACGCTTGATATTATTTGAGGTTCGTAGGTTTATTAAAATCATTCCCAAAATAGAAGATTACTATTTCGGGAAACTTTCTATTTATGGAAACCTACTATTTTTGGAAACTTTCTAAAATTGGAAACTTTCTAAAACCGGAAACTTTCTAACTTTAGAAACTTCTTTAAAATCCAAAACCCGCAAATTCAGAAACTTCTATTTTAAGAAACTTTCTAATTATAAAATTTCGGAAACTTTAATTTAAAAACGACTTTATAATTTTATAAAATAGATTTTAAATTAATCTGAAGAAAGACTCAATTAACTGGCCCAATTGTTTTAACTTCTTGGCCCGAGGCCCAAGAATTGGTCCATGTCCAAGACATGACCCAATTGTCCAATTAATTGACATAACCGGTCTGGTTCATTAAAACTGGTCTAACCAAGTTTTAATTACTACGATGACCACAATTGTCAACCGGTTATTTACTAAACCGGAATTTCTCAATTTATTTGGTCCAACCAAATCAAATTAGAAATTCCTGGTTTAGGCACCAAATCCAATATTTCTTTCGACATTGGATTTCTTATTCCGGTTTAACCAGATTTAATAAAATTATTAAAATCTGTTTATTAAACCAGAACGTTTTAATTTTAATTAAAACTTAAACCGAACCGAACCGATTTGATCACGTGAACCGATCACGACCTAGTCGTGATCTTCACGCAATCAAACTCTAGCCGCCAACCCTAGCCAACTCGATCCGAGATCGTGATGGCCGCGTACGGGACGGTGTCCGGGCTGATACTCGGCCTCGATCACGCGGGACAGCCGGGACGAGCGAGCCACGATCGTCCATGCCAAGCTTCACGATCGGGACGATCGTGCAAGCTGCAACCGCGATCGGGATGCTCGGGTCGATTACTTCCAACGATCGCCAAGCGATCGGGATCGATCCATCCGGCCGGCCAACATCTCGGCCATGCGATCCAACCGGCCAAGCCGATCGGATTTCACTCGGCCGATCACAACTTGAGTCATATAGCTCAGTTTGCGATCTGAATTAGTGTGTTTAGGGTTCAAAATTTGTTTCTTAACTGTTTTATCTTATCAGTAATTGATTCAAAAACAATTCTAAACAGATTAAACAACCTAAACATGAATCTAAAATAAGAAACCTAAGAACCAATGGCTCTGATACCACTGTTGGAAGTTTCGGTTGATCCTGATTCAATTCTCATATTGATATCAACCTAAACATGCATTAGATCTAGGTGTTCTTATTTAGAAACATTATGATCTCACCTTTTACCTGTTTGTTGCAGCGGAATTGATGAACAGGTCAGAGATCAGGGAGATACACCAAGGGATGAATCCTCCAAAGGCTCACACACGCAATCACCGGAAACTGGCTGCTAGACCACGAGGAGATGGGGCGCAGAAGAGAGAGAGAGGCGCGGCTGAGTACTAGGGTTGGGAGGAAGAGAGTTGGCTTTTAGTCATTAAAAGCCTTCTCTTTCCCTTTTGGGCTTTTAGGCCCAATCTGATTAAATCCCATTTAATCAGACCCATTAATCTTTCTCTCTTAGTACGACAAATGCCTAGCACTTTTGTCGTACTTCTGCTAAGCCGTTCCTACTTTATTTCCTGCTAGCTTAAGCGTGTGACCCATATGGGATCATACAATAAAAGCAATAAGTCCGAGACTTATAGATCATGAGCGGACTCTAGCAAGCCATCATGACCCCCAGTATTGTATGACTTATGTCTGATCACTGACATACTCTTACTTTATAGAGACAGTACAGAGATTGCTGGACACAATTCCAACATTAATGCATCACACCTTTGGCAGCATTGTACAGTCTTAAAACTCACAAAGAATATGTGTCTCCTGTCAAAGGACTTGACTGTTCAGAAGGCTTAGGAACTAAAGGATTTTTCAAAGTGGATATTAGATGTCTGTGATGGAAAGATTGCTGAACCTAATGATGGTGATGCTGAAGATCCAACTAAAACGATATGCAGTGCAATTTATGTTGATTCAAAATCATTGCAGCTGGTTAAAGAACCTAAATTCTTTCAAGAGAGAGCAATTCTTTGTCTTATGAATGATGACGTCAACACCGTAAACGAGCATATGTTAGATCAACTCGAATTATTATAACTTTAGATTTTTGCGGCATACATAAAATGGTATATAAAGTGATACGCTTTTTGACTTATAAGAACTTTCCTTTTCATTTTTCAGGTAAGAAAGGATATATCTAAGTTATGACTTGATTGATCCTTCTGATACAAGTGCAGTCAATAATGAAGCCCTTACTCATGATTTTCTAAATTCTATAAGAGCATCAGGTTTACCAAACCATAGTCTACGACTGAAAGTTGGTTGCCCTGTGATGCTTTTGAGGAACTCTGGTCCTGGTGGGGGATTAATGAATGGAACAAGATTACATATCAAGAAACTATCTGATTTTATGATACAAGCTCAGGTTATAACATGTAAAGTTCAGAATTTTAATATTGCACACTTCTTGAACATATTGCTGCTAATTTTTATATTTGAACTGTTTTCTTTAACAGGTAAACGAGTGGGGGATATAATACTTATTCCTCGATTACTGATAACACCTTCAGACACGGAATTTCTATTCAAAATGAGGAGGAGACAGTTGCCTTTATCAGTTGCTTTGCGATTACGATGAACAAAAGTCAAGGACAATCCCTGTCAGAAGTTGGGTTGTTCCTACCCATGCCAGTGTTTTCACACGGCCAGCTATATGTGGTTGTATCGAGGGTTACTTCAAAGAAAGGATTGAAGATTTTGATTGTGGATCAAGAAGGAAAGCCACATAAACAGACAATGAATGGGGTCTTTTAAAGTGTTTTTCAAAACCTATAAGCTAGAGAAGCTGTTTTTAAATTTTAAAAGGTGTTTTAGTAGACATAATTAGTTTGAATTTTATCATCTGATCTTATAACTTTATTCAATTGTTATAGGATATTAAGTTTTATTCGGTTAAGTACCCTTTTAAAATTAAATCGCAATATCTATTTTGATCATAGGCAACTCAAACGTATTATATCAAGCTTCTGAAAGTGATCTAATTACCTAACTAATATTCCCCTTCAACCTGGCGATCTTCTCTTTACTATGTAGTTACTCTGCTTTTGTTTACTAACCTTATTATTATTTGCAGTTTTTGGTATAAAATCGATATGAGCTCAATATAGATGCTGCAACCTGTAAAAAGTTAATGATCATATATTTATTTTATTGACGATTGCAGTTAAAAGTGTCCAGTTTATATAATAATTTAAAAGACAGTTCAAAAGTAGTGACATGTTGCTTACCATAGTCATCTAAGAGCTCTCGGCAGCTTCAGTTACACTCAGTTTCTAAAACACAATCACTAAAAAAAGTTGTTAGAGTCATGTCTATACAACAATCTAAAGAATACGAACTAAATGGAAGTGATTGAACTTAGCTTTTATATACGATCAAGTATTTCAAAAAGAGCTGTCAAGAATAAGTTGGAGACTGTTAATTCATTGATCATATAATTATTAAGAATCTTTGATTGTAGTTAAAAGTTTCCAGATCCTCTAATCATTTACATGACAGGTCAGAAGTATGTGAGATAAGTGGAGCTTACCAGTCATTTTGGAGCTCTAGCCAGCTTTATGAAGCTCAGTGTCTAAAACACCATCAATAAAAATAGTAGCCAGAAACATGTCTATAAAGGAATCTCAGTATCTAAACCACAATCATTGAAAAGAGTTGTCAAAAACATGTATATAGAGGAATCTAAACAAGAAGACCTAAAGAGAAATGATTGCACTTAGCTTTTATATACCATCATAAACGTCCAAATTGAGTTGTCCAAAAGTAATGCACAGAGTGAAACGAAGACAAGAGATTCTATTCATCAAAAAACTAATTAGAAAAAAAGTTGACCAACAGGATCTTACAAAGTATCATAGATTTTATTTCTTGAAGTCCACTTTGTTACATCAGCCTCTATAGCTTTGCTGCAAAGAACAAGTGTCAATTAAACAACACATACCGGCACATGGTAGAATTGAAATAGTTTCTTATTTACATTGTTTTTATGTTGCTGATACATCACAAGAAATGATAAAATGAATAACCAAAATTCATTGCTAATCGTTAACACTACAGCAAATGAAAAGTATAAAAGGCCATTACCTTTGTGCTGAGATATGCTAGGATATATGTAATCAAACCAAGGCTCCTGATTTATTGCCCGCTATGCTACATTGTCTTCTTCTTCGGCAATACACGTGTTTATACCTAAATTTTTATAAATTAATAATATAGAATATCCATGGTAGGAATGAAAACTACAGAAACTTACCTGTACAACAAAAACACTAATGGCAGGTCCTAAGAAAGGAAACACAGAAGGTGATGGAGGCGACAGTAAAAAGACTAAGAATCTAACAAGAACTTAAAAAATTATTATTAGTTATAGCACAGATTACTAACTTCAAATCAGAATTGACTCAGGTCCTAGATGAAGGGCATAGATTCAAACTCACCTATACATGACATAAATAAATAAAATATATGCATCTGAGAAATCTTCAGGAATGGTACTATAAACCAGCAAACAGTACCTATAATCCGGCTTAATTCTCTCACATATACATCAGAATGACCACAATGACGACCCACGGGAACATTAGCTACTCGCTATATCCATTCATGTACTACACCAGTAACATGCGGAACCATCTTAAAGAAAAGTCAAAGACTCAGTCAAATTGTAACCAGAGGAAGCTAAGAGCACAATTAGATACGAAATGAATATGTACAACTCTTTGAACGTAGTCCCCTTTATTTTCTTTGTCTCGAAAAACAATAGCACTACACTTAGCATTTGATTTCACTACAAGAAAAAGCTCTATTCTTAGCACACGAAAAACGTCATCGTATGTATATGATGGCGTTTGTGATAATGCTATGTCTGCCCCAGCTATAATAGGTAGGCCAGATACGATAGCGTTTTTTGTCTGTGCTATAATATTGTTCACTATAATAGCGTTTTTGAAATGGCTATGTCTGCCCCAGCTATAATAGATCAGCCATATATAATAGCGTTTTTGCTCGTGCTATGATATAAAACACTTATGATAGCGATGTTGTTCTTTGCTATTGGATCTATCTGTTATAGCTTTTTTTATTTGTCATAATATATTTTTATAATAATTATGGCTAATTTATATTTATAATATAACTTTTTCTATTTTGGATTTATACAAAAATAAATATAATTGAATTTTTAGATCTTTCATTAATAACACAAAAATATATTACACAAAACATTACAAAATCAAAACTAAAGTAAACAACATTACAAAACTCTATTTTGAGGCTCAAAATTGAACAACTCTTGCAAGTAAGATACCTTCAAGAGATCGATAGCCTTTTGTGTGTTGGCCGCATTGACTGCTTGTCCTTTCTGCTTTCCTCGGTCATTACACGAACCTGAAGCTCACGCATCTCAAAATTCTTCATCCAGTTTTGAGAGTCTTTTGTCCTGGAATCATCCTCTCCCAATTGTTTGACAAGTATATCATAGGTTTTCTTCTCATGCTGACCATAACAAAACAGTTTCTTCAGAAAATGAGACAAAAGAGAGGATTCAAAACCCTTATAAAAGTTGTAATACCTG
Organism: Orychophragmus violaceus; assembly: GCA_030180135.1. Classification (NCBI taxonomy): domain Eukaryota; kingdom Viridiplantae; phylum Streptophyta; class Magnoliopsida; order Brassicales; family Brassicaceae; genus Orychophragmus; species Orychophragmus violaceus. The sequence goes on from CM058233.1 coordinate 44,755,193, forward strand.
CTGTGAGAGCTTGAATAAACCCATACTGGTGCATGCAACAGCAAGAGCGTGGTAACATACTGCAGTCTGAATGTGTTCAGGGCCAAGAAGTCTCTCAATTTTCTTCAAAGCGTCTTGAAGGTAACGTACAGAGGTGTCTATCTTGCCTAAATCTTGATACATCATGGCAACATTTATAAATGTGGCTGCGACATCTGGATGATCGGGGCCTAGATGAAAGGCCAAGCAATAGCAAGGCACATGTTTTGTAGAGCAAGTTCTGTTTGATTAAGCCCATGGTAGAAAAGAGCCATATTGACATAGCTGCAGTTCAGATACCCCCAAGTAAGTAACATATATCAAACCAGAGGAAAAACAGGAGAAGAACAACATTCACTGTAACTAAATTTAGTTGCAGGCTTGTTTAAAGTTCACGACTTTTGGATACTAAAATATTTGACGGAAGTCAACTGCTTAAAGCTTATCAGTTCACAACTCAAACCATGTGACAATACTAAAACAAAAAGGAAAACAGTTGATACCTGTGAGCAGTATCAGGATGGTCCAAACCAAGGCATCGCTCATTTACGATTAGTTCCTTGTGTTGCTGCATTATGGCCCCAGCCATATCTCCTGCATGGTAAAAAACCATGGCCAAGTACCTGGAAAGCATAGAAATATAAAACCATAAGGCAACGAAAACAGAAAACACAAATAGATAATAGGTGGAACATCAGGCAGTATAAGGATTACCTGCAGAAATTTGCAACTTCCCTGTGCATTGGACCAGTCACCTGGAATCAGATGAACATGACCAGCAATTTCAGTGTTTAAATAATGGAGAGTCTATCAAATGTCTGAACAGACCATTTACCTGTTGAAGTATTGAAAACGCCTCTGAAAAAAACGTGTAGGATTCACTAAGCATACCCTACAAGAGATGATAGAAAAATGCATTTGATAAGGTGGACAGCCATGGTAGAAGGAAGATAAAGAGAAATATTCTCACCTGTAAACTTGAGAGAGAATCACGAGTAGACAGGCCGTGCTAACTCTATAACAAAGCACCGCCCAAAAAGTCACAATTTAATAAACAGATAAGTAGGATAATCATTGCATATATGTAGAAGGAAGATTCACCTATCTGTGACCATGTCGAGAACAGCTCCAAATGTTGAAACCTGAGGGAAGAAAGAAGAAGAAGGAGAAGTGAGTAAGTTCAAGCTTCTCACATATTATAGTAATGGCATGTCTTGACTTACAAAAAAAAAGTCTATTACATTGATATTAAACAGTAGCAACATAAAGCCCCAATCTTGTATGCAATGAAAATGTGCTTTCTAAAACACAAAACAAGAAAGTTTACAGCAAGAGAGAAGAAGTTGTTAAACCTTGGTTGAATCTACGAGCGCACCAGCCATCCACAGCATCACAACAAAAGCTGTATTGATCAAAGAAAACTCAAAATGAGAAAATCTTAATAAAAGGCAAAGAAGAAACTAGAGATTAAGTCTCACCTGAAGAAATAAAACACAGAAAAGTGTTTTGTTGGAGAAACACATGATGAAACATAACTGGTGATGAAAGTTCATGATGCAATCACACATACTACAAGGATTGAGAATGAAAAGAGGACAGAGGGCATAGGATGATTAAAGTATATACATAAAATATCTCTGGCAGTTGACTGGTTCAAGCAACTAGTGTGTCTTTCAAACATTTGAGATCATCAGCTCAAGCTTGGCCACAAGGAGCTGAGTCTTGTTGCGAGCTTTGCACTCTTATAGTCTTCCCGCAGTTGAATAAACCTTTGGGCGTCTTTGCGAATGCTTGGACTACCCTCGATGAATACGTTCGCCATTCTACACTCACACAAGTAGTACAAGTTATTACAATAAAAATTTTAAGTGATAGATAAAGAAAAGAATCAGTAGCATGACAGGCTTAAGAATGTTCTTACATGCCCAGAAGCTCAAATTTCTCCTCCACAGATGGAACACTGAATCTCTTAACAAAATCTCCATACTCATTTATGTCACGCTTCAACCGCAGTCCTCCACTATTAATACACAGACAGAACCAATGTTAGTTTTATACCAAGAGGTGGGACTACATGAAACACCGAATTCATTTCAGAACAGGGTGGAAAATCAGAGCTACCAAATTGGCATGGTTATCTCTGTTTGGTTATTGTAGGGCCCTAAATCTGATTTTGTGGTTATTACGCATCCATGGTACACAGTTTATAGACACTGTAATATCTTTTTCTTTCTTCGTGGGCTTGCAGATGTGAGAAGAGAGACGAGAAAACATATGAGAGCTGAGTTTTGTACCTGGGATTGAATACCTTCTTCGTGGCGAGAGTTAAGGGAATGTGTAAGGTGAGGAAAGCGGCGGTGGCGACTGCTTGGTCGAAGGGGACAAGATTGAAATCGAGAGCTCTGGCTCTGTCAGCTATAGCATAAGAATCAAGAATCACAACAGCTCGATTTACATGGAGAAATGAAAGAAAACTTGTCTTCGGCTTGAGCTCACTCTTGAGATAATAATTGTGAAATTAGGGCCGAATCGATTTAGGGTTCTTAGGGAAAAAAACGGATTTAGGTGGCTTAGAGTTTTTGGGAATGAAAATTAGAAACCCAATTTTTGTCTGAGATGAGAAAGTTTTTGGGAATGAAAATTAGAGACCTAATTTTTGTCTGAGATAAAATGAGATGAAGAGGGAAAATGAAAATGGAGAGGGAAAAAGCAGAGGGAAGGTGAAACAAAAGAGGGAAAAATGAGATGGGATAGTTTTACGACCTAAAATTTCACTAACTTTTTGGCGGTTCACCTAAATTTTTGTTCCCGCTTATGGAAACTCTATTACAGCATTAATCCAATGCTATCTTATAGTTTGGAATTTTCAGAAACACCTACGACAGCAGATCAGTAAACCGTGCTATGCTTGTATGCTATGGATGATGACTTTTTTGTAGTGTTTGAGTTTTAAAACTCAGCTTCGTTTAATCTTGACTTACTGAGACGTGAAAACAGAAATATACGTTAGTAAATCTATTCCGGCATTAAGCTAACAAAGAAGGGAATCTGGCAGACTAAGCATTCACTTGCATCAGAAATAACTTGGACTTTCAAATCATCACCATGTATTTCAGATCCAACTAAAATATTTTGTTAGCTCAGGCACATAAATCTTTATTGCAATCATAGCTCTAGAAAAGTAACATCAGGAGTAGACATTAACACAAAATCGAAGCATATTTTTGTTCTTTAATAACAGGATGACACATGTCGAATAATTACCTGATCAATTGCTGACTAAAATAAGCTCCGTCTCGCACAATAGTTTCCTTTGTAGATACATTAACCTAGAACGAGCTAAAAACGTTTATGAACAAGAATAGCTTCCCGATTATATCAAAATCGAACAACAAAATAATTTGATTACCTCAAAGCAACATCTATGCTGTTTTGATAGGCACCGAAACAAGTTGGTTGGGGAACCAGATCTCTTTTCTCTTCATGTTTCTCGACTGAACATGGTAGCTATCAAATCCGGACGATTAATAACTATGTAGATAGATCTGTTGGAAATAGATAAAACATTAGATTCCTTTGATAAACATAACAAAGATCAAATCACGAGAAAAAAGGAAAGAAAATCGAGAATTGCCTGAAGCTCTTACCCTAATTTTCATCGATTTTTTTCCTGTCTTTTTTGTTGTTGTTGTCTGAAAGTTGTTAAAAAAATCGTGAATCCTTCCTTAGTATTAGGCCCAGATATTTTTTAGATTTTGGTATATGGGCTTTAATAGTATAGATTTAATTCTTGGTTTTCTTTTGCTTTGTTTTGGTTTGTTTTGGTTTAGCTACCTAAACTATAATTTACTATTTTGGTTTAACTTAATTACTGGTCAACTTTACTTATTCAATACAAAAAAAAGAAAAAAAAGTTGGGACCATAAAATTAAATAAATCGGGTTACTATGCTAATATTAAAAATAGTTGTATGTTGATTTTCATAAGTACATTCGAAAACCCTAAACCATAATCTAAGGTAACACCTAATAATAATATAGATATCAACGACTACTGTAACATAATATCTCATTTGTATCAACACAAGAAAACAAAACCTTACTATCCAAAAAAATCTCATGAATAAATTAAATTTAGCTCTAAAAAAAAAGATTAAATTTGTGTACTTAAATTACATTAGTAAATTAAATAAATAGTACAATAACACCCATAAAACAATTTTAGAAAAAAAACTAAATACAATTCATCTGTACTATTAGGATAACGGTTAAAAAACAAATAAAGACGGAAACATATAAAAACGCTCCAAATCATATTCCGCGCTTAGAGCGGATCAAAATCTAGTTGATTTTAAAATCTAACACATAGATTTTAATTAATAATTTTGAAATCCTTAAGTTTTCCCTCAAACTTAGGTTTTTTATATAAATTTTGACTCCTCATCTTGAAATTCTATAAAATTAGAAACTGACAAACGAAGAGGCTTGGGATTGATGCTAAACCACTTGATGATCAGATGATCTCAAGCCAAAGGGGTGCGGAAGATGGTGATAAAGGTAGAGATGGTGATGATGGTTTTGGGATTGACTCACTCAATCAATTGTATGGACATAGATATGAATCACTCAACACACTAGACCACATATTCTATAGTACTAGATGAATCACTCAAATAGACTAGAGAACAAACACAAAGAAAACACAGACTTCGTGAAAGAAAAACAGAAACAATTTATATTGCTTTTTAGACTGATCAAGGGTTATGAATGCAAGAGATCAATGAAAACATAGAATGCTAAGAGAAAGAATGCAAACAAAACTATTTTTATGGGGTTTTTGATTTTAAACAGAATATAAACTAAGAACAGAAACTGTGATGCAATGAAACACTTTTTATTTGGATTTTCTTTTTGATGGATTCAATGAAACTAGTGAATATTAATCAGGATGAATGGATCTAAATGACAGAAATATGAATGCAAAAACAGATTGACCAGAAACAAAACAGAATCAGATTTTTATGGATTTTGGATTTGAATGAAACGAAACAACAAAAACTTAAAGAGATAAAGGTTGAATTGGTACAACCTGAAGGGTAGGAGCTTTTGAAGCTCTGATACCAGATGATGTAGCCCCAAATCAGAGACTAGGATTGTGGGAAATGGAAGAACAAGTGCTGGCTTTGAAGCTCTCTGTTCAGAATGGAATGGAATAGTGTGGATGGAATCTGTTGGTGAACAACTCACTTACTAAATGGGTTGATTGACTCTCTCAATCCTTGGAAGAAGTAGTTTCTTTGAATCACTCAAACAAACTAATCTGGGAATTCAATAGAATCAAATGAATCACTCAATTTGAATCCTAATGAACAAGAACAATCTCAAAGACACTCTCTTTGAAAGAAAAACGATTTCTCTGTATTTTTATTGATTGAAAGGGGTTTTCAAATGAGAATGGCAATGAGCCTTTATAATCTGGACTACCAACGGTCTAATGACCAGAAATAAGAAGAAAATCAGCAGAATTAAAAGAAAAGAGCTGTCAGAGAATTGATGAGCAAATCTGTCCAAGAATGGAAAGTATGGTTGCTTGTATCTTGAGAGCTTGGGGAGGTAATTTCACGTCCTTGGGACATTCTGAAGGCAAGAGAAAGCCTCTGATTCGTGCATAAAGGCATAATAAAGTAGCTGTTGGGGTTTAATGCTATTTGGGTCTAAATATGGCAAGTCAGTCCATTTGATTCTGCAAGTGGTTATGTGCATTCTATATGGACTTAAGACGTCTTCTAGCTTCTTTGGTTTGTACTAAATGTCTCCTGGTCTCCAAGTCTTGGTTTGAGAGATGATAAACCAAGTGGTCTTCATAGTTTCCTTAAATGGCTCCGGATTGGCAATTTGAATAACTTGTGATCCAACATGAACGGGGGCTGTTCTGGCTTGACCAATGACTTCAATTAAGGCTGTTTGATACAAGTCATTGATGCTGAGTTGGTTGGCATTAGTGAAATCTCCATGGCTGAGTGGTTGAGCTCCTGGTTGCTTATCTCCAATGGCATGGACCGGCTGGTTGATGTCTCCTCTATGCATCTTGGTTGATGATGGCTTGATGCCCTCATCACTTTGCAGTGTAAAATTCTAATGCTTACCACCGAAAAATTGAGTTAGTCGCGAAATAGTGGTAGTTATATAGTCATCACCGGAGTTGTCTCTGTTTCTGAAAGAAACTACAAGGTTCATAAATCTTCCCCCTACTGGACTTTATGACATAGACTTATACGGCTGGATTATCTGGTCTCTTTGGAGATCTAGAAACAAGCTTATCTTTGATAACATAAGGATATCGGAAGAGGAAACCATTCAGAAAGGAATTCTAGATGCAAAAGAACGGATGCTAGCTCAACCAACGAAGAAGAGATCGTTACAGCAGGAACCGCAGTTCAATCCTATACTTACTGAGCCAAATCGAAATGGTCTCAGATGTTTTGTTGATGCTACTTGGCGAGCCACTGACTTTTCAGGTGGTTTTGGTATAATTTTCTGTGATCATACGGATGCAATAATGGATCAAGTCTCTTGATCTAAACGGTATTTATGCTCTGCTTTAGAAGCTGAAACTTTTGCCCTGCTTCACGGGATGATCGAAGCGAAGAGACAAGGATATGCGGAGATCCAATTCTTATCTGATTCTCAAGTTCTAATCAATAAGATAATGAAGGAGGAGGAAAGAATTGAAATATCAAATTATCTGCAGGATATCAGATTCTTAGCTTCTGAGTTTAGCTTGATTTCTTTTTATTTTGTACCATGATTAGCCAATGAAGTGGCAGATACTGTAGCTAGCAAGAGCTTAACTGTATGTTTCTTTTTATCTAATAAAATGAGACTCTTGCGGATATATATATAGTTAAAATCGATGGAAAAGAGATTAAACTTTCCGGTGACCTCAAAGCATTGGAGTCAAATGTGAATTGGCATCAATTTTGAAGATTAAAATAACACTGGGAGAAAATTGATATGTACTATAGGATCACAGTCGCAAATTGAATCTTAAGAAGAAGAGGTGGAGGCTTAGAACAGAGACAGTTATTGGAGGCTACCAAAAATCATAGGCTTTAAGGGTTTACTTTTTTTGGGTGTGTCGTGTTTTTAGGTGTCGATTTTAATGTTTAATAAAGTTTTTCTTTCTAAATTGTGTTTATTAAAAAATATTATTAAAATTAAATTTATTTTTAAAAATGATATATATGTAAATGCTTTAACTTTTTAGAGTTATATGTCTTTGTATACCAATTAGAGTAAGTGGATTTTGATTACAGAGTCTAATAATATTTTAATAAATTAGAGTTAATTTAAGTAGTTTCTCTAAATATTATGGTAATTGACTTCATGCATTTCATCTTATCAAGGCAAACATGGATAAGCTGGTCACCTTGAAAGATTCATGCATCTGTCAAGAGATAGGCCTTGTTCGTTTCGCAGTCACTAGCGACTAGCGACTAGCGACTAGCGACTAGCGACAACGACTGCGACAATTATTGTGTTGTTCGTTTTAGAGTCGTTGCGACTGTCGCGGTCTTTGTCGCTTTGTTGTTCGTTTTAGAGTCCTTGCGACTGTCGTTGATTGTTTTTTAAAAAAAAATCGCCGCACAATCGCCATTTTAATCAGCGATCGGATTTTGAATCGCTAATCGCTAGTTTGGAGTCGTTGCGACAGTCGCTGTCGCTGCGACAGTCGATGTCGCTATCGCCAACGACTGTCAAACGAACAAGGCCATATTGTCTCTCGTTTTATTCTCAACACCTAGTTTATAAACGATGTCAACTTAAAAATCATCAAACGCGTGGGCCATCACTGGTATTCCATTGATATTTCTCGTTGTTCTAGCAGGAACTTGAGATTTTTTTTATCATTGTGTACAATGAACCGACAACCAAGAAGGTAATGCTTCCATTTGAGAAAATCAAGCACAATCACCATAAGTTTAGCAGCTCATGAGGCGTCAAGCTGTGATTTAAATACGTGACAGGTTGTTTATGCTGCATCAGAACATCCCCAAAACCAACACCTGAAGTGTATGTCTCAACCACGAAAAACTCGTCAAAGTCCGGAAGCAACAAAACTATAGCAGTCACCATTTCCACCTTTAGTTGATCAAATGCAGTTTGTGCCACCGAAGACCATGCAAATTGATCGTTTAGGCTAGAGGTTTTAGGGGTTTTACGATATAACAATATCCCTTGACGGAACGACGATAGTATCCCGTTAACTCTAAGAAACCTCATAACTGTTTGACGTTCTATGAGTTGGCCAACGTTGCATAACCACTGTTTTGGATCTGTAGCAACTCCAGCAAGAGAGATAATGTGTTCCACGTATTCGACTTGCGGCTGACAAAAAATTCATTTCTTCTTGTTAGCGAATAATCGATGATCAGGTAATGTCTTCAAACCACACGCAAATTTTTCTCATGTTCCTTCTTTCCTACTCTATATACCAGGATGGATGTCATCGAAGAAAACCATAAAAAAAATCGCAAGTAGTGACGAAAAATCTCATTCATCTTAACCCATAATGTCCTTCATGGGTCCGGAAATCAGTCTTGGCAATGTCATCCTCTTTCATACATATTTGATGATACCCAAAGCGAAGATCAAGTTTAGAAAGCACCGCAGCACTGTGCAATTCATCCAAGAGTTGATTACTCAAGGTAATCAGATACTTATCGGGTATTGTGGCTCAGTTAATCGCTACGTAGCCAATAAAAAACCTCCAAGTATAATATTTATTACGTACCAATAACACTGGACCTGAAAATGGGCCAACTAGGCCGAATAATACCGCTTTGTAATATTTTAACCATCATCACTTCTATAGCCTCTTTACTTGCATGAGGATTCCGGAAAAGACTGACTGAAATCGCTGTAACACCCAGCAGAAATTTAATCGAATGTTACGGACACAAAGTGGAGGAAGACCCACTGAAATTTCAAAAACCTCTGCAAACTAGTCCAACACGAACTGAATAGTCCCTGGCACAATCGGTTTAGACTCCTCACACTCAGTAAATTCCAAAACATCACCAAAATCAGGAAAATGTAAAGATTTAAGCGACACTGAATTTTGATGGAGAAGGATCACCTCGCAAAGTGATCTGCTTACCTTCATGTTGAAAATTTAATTCATATAACTCCCAGTCCACAAGTCATTTTCCTAGCTTCCTCAATCATTAAAATCCTAAAATAACATTATCTCCTTCCAAATCAAGAGAGAAAAAGTTGTTGGTGAAGACTGCCTATTGTAAGGCAAAAGAATCCTGGTGAGAGACCCCAGAGCAGACACAGTGACTCATGTCCCCAACAGAACCTGAAACCGTCTTGCAGGGAATTAAGGTAGCTTTTCTTGCTGCACAATCCTCAGAGTGACAAAATTGTGAGTAAAATTGTGAGTAGCCTCGCTATCAATCATAACCAACACCTCAACATTGCCAAACATTGTGGTAGGTGAATCAATCTCGAGAAGAGTATTCAATGACGGCTCCATCAATTGCTTTTCCTCACGATCGTCTACAATTTCTGCCTCCCCTGAACAAGATTCCAAAACATCCACCTCATAGCCATTGATAACAGTAAGAATTTCTAGCTACTTATTTGGACATTCATGTGTCTTGGAGTAAGGACCTCATACCTGAACATATCATGTTACGATGCATCACATCTAGCTCCGCGTCTGTATATTGTTGACATGGTCGGAGAGAATCAGGCTTTTGTAATGAACCATCCATGCCATGACTAATACGCTGCGAAATAGATAGAGCAAGTGAAAACAAGAAGAATGAAGCTTTGAATCAGTGAAAATGATGAGGAAATGGGTGATTTAGGGTATAGGAGTCGCGGTTGTACGGACGGCGAAATGGGGAAGAAGGGAAGAGAGAAAGGGTTTAAGGCACTTACCTGGATCGTGGATGCAACGATCATCGCTGGTGAACCAAATTGATTCTGGTTTAGCACGTGTACCTTAATTGTATGCAATTGAACCATTTGCAACGACCGTTGCACAGGACCGCAACGATCGTCACAAAGCGATCCCATCTCTTCGTCATTTCTCCCTGCAACGACTGTTGCACATATAGGCAACGATCGTCACACATCTCCAGACAGTGTTCTGTATCGAAAACTTAGCAAAAATAAAATCAAAACGTGAAATCCTAAGAAAAACACCAAAAATAAATAAGAAAAACACTAAAACCTAACAGTGGGTTACATCCCACTCAGCACTTGTTAAAGGTCATTAGCTTGACCGGACGAACAAGATCAAGCTCCTGGAGGTTTCAACAGAGACTTTGATTGTCTCTGTGAAAGTCTCCTCATCCAAGGTGGAGAATAAGCTGTCTCACTATGAGCTAGTCCAAGAAAAGAGGGAGTAAAATGATCTCCAGGATCTGAAACCAAAGTCTCACTCATCTGCTCTCCATATCCATCCTCAATCCTGAAGGTTTGCCCATCAATCTGCGGTTTGCGCAGCATATCCATCTCAAAGTGCAGAGGCTCATATCCCAGATAGAGATCAACAAGACTGTGTCTCACATCAATCACAGCTCCAGCTGTGGCTAAAAATGGTCTTCCCAGTATCAAAGCATCATCCTGCTCACTGTCGTACTTAAGCACCAAGAAGTCTGTCGGAACCAAGTAGTTTCCAACCCTTACTGGGACGTCCTCAAGAACTCCTTCCGGAATCCTTATTGACTGATCAGCTAGGACAAGAGAGGTCCTAGTGGGTAAAAAATCCATCATCCCCAGCTTCTCTGCCACAGAGTATGGCATGAGACTTCCAGCAGCTCCTAAATCACACAGAGAGCGCTTGAAACCATCCTCAAAAATAGAACAACTTAGCACAAATATCCCAGGATCAGGTAGCTTCTTCGGGATCTTAGTTAACAGCACATTACTTATCTGTTGAGGGACTACTATCACCCAATCTTTCAGCATCTCATCCATTGGCAGCATCTTTTTCAAGTATCTCTGCGCACAAGGGTGATAAGGTGGATCATCAGATGGTGGAATTTCTTCCAACTCTTCACCACTCTCTCCTATCTATCGGACCTCATCAATTTCCTGTTGAGTTATCTCAGACACTCCAGGGAATAATCTAATAAGCTCCAGATCCGTCTCTGCATCAATGCTTTGAGACTCAAGTGAATCTATCTGTCCACGGCATGCAACGATCGACGCTAGAGGTGCATCAATCGATGCAGCACAAGTTTCACAGATTCCACCCGAAAGATTTTCATCAATTTCAGAATTTTCAGCCTCTTCCACTAGTTCAGCTGTTTTTAACTCGAAATTTTCACCTTGGTATGATCCATCATTGATATAGACTGACTAAGCCTTGATGTGGGTGTCCGCGACACTCTTTCCCTTAATAGAGCTTGAAATTTGGCTCACCTGAGTGTCCAACTGCTTCACATGAGTACTTAGAGATTCAAACTTCCCATTAAGGTCCTCATACACAGCATCTAGCTTCCTGTTGCAGTCCACAGCAATCTTAGTATGTCCTTCCAGCAGCTGCTCCATCATACTCTCCATCTTGTGCTCATGAGCATTAGCATCCGGAGGTGTTTGGTAAGAGGAAGATCCATAAGTTCTCTGATTACCTTGTTTAAAAGGCTTTTGGAAACCATCATTATGTCCAAATCGAGAAGAGTTTTGATTGCTTGTGAAAGCACTCTTCTGTCCACCATTGAAGAACCTATTACCTTGATGTCCTCCAAACCTGTTTCTTTGGAAACCAGATCCTCCAATGTAGTTCACATCCTCTTCCTGACCATCTTCTTCACCATTGATCTCTTCTACATCTTGAGCAAAATGGACAACTTTCTTCCCAGCCAGCAAATTGTAGACAGTGTCCAACTTGGTCCTAATATCAGCAATCTCGAAATTGTCTATCTTCCCACCAGTTTCCTTCCTTCTCCTATCAGCAGTCTTGCAGCTATTACTGCTTACTAAGTTATCTATCAATTGCTTAGCTTGCTCATGAGTCCTAGTGTTGAAATTTCCATTGCTGGAATTATCCAACGCGGTCTGGTATGGGAGATCTATACCTCTAAACAAAATACCCAGCAATGTTACCTCAGTGAATCCATGATGCGGGCAGTCACGTTGGTACTTTTTAAACCTCATCCAGGCAGTCTTAAGAGGCTCAATAGGACCTTGGGAGAAAGTGAGAATGTCCTGTCTCGACTGATCAGAGCGAGCATCATCATAGAAGTGTCTCAGAAACTCACTCTTAACAGCATCCCAAGTAGTAAACTTCTCAGGTGGAAGTTGTTTCAGCCAGGCAGCAGCATCTCCAGCGAGAGAGTAGGGGAAAAGTTTGAGGAACAGATAGTCATAGTTCACTCAATCATACTTCATCCCAGTGACTATGTCCTCAAACTCATCAATATGATCCATTGGCTGCTCATTAGGGAAACCATGGAAGGCATTCTGCCTCAGAATAGAGTAGTAGATGGTCTTGATCTCGAAGTCATTCCTCTCAAAACCAGGAGGCACAAGAGCTGACCGGTTAGCATGAAACTCATCCGGACGGTTGTAGTCAGCTAAGGTCCTCTCAATAGCAACAGGAGGATTAACCATCCGTCTCTCCTCTCGGCCTTGTCCTTGTCCTTGGCCTTGCTCCTGTTCAGGCTCAGGGATCACATTCCCTTCAGCATCAATCCGTTGCCCAGCAGCATTGTACGAATTGTTTTGTCGGTCCCTCATGGTACCTTGAGCATCGGGCATTGTAATCAGACGTTCTTGAACCATCCTTGCTCGTTGAACTTTCCTGTTAGTCCTCTCTAGTCTAGCAAGCTCTTCAAGTTGGAGATTAACGAGATTCGAATTCAGATTACTTCTGGTATCACGCGTCTGCATAAACCGTCTGTAATCGCAGTGCAACGATCGATGCTAAGTGAAACGATCGACTCAACTCCAGTCGCTTAGTAACGATCGACACAAATGATGCAACGATCGATGTTATGCGATTGTTAAACCTGCGACGAAGAAGAAACAGAGAAAAATTAGTAACCAAAACAAACAAAAAAAAATAATAATAAAAAAATAAAAAAATAAAAATCCTAGTCTAAACCTAAGTTCAAATCTATCGAAGACTCCAAAGAGTCCCCCCCGGCAACGGCGCCAAAAACTTGATAGGTTCTAAGTTTTAATCCCTATTCTAACTGCAAGTGCATAGTATGTGAGTGTAGTACTTAGGGTATCGAATCCACAAGGACTCTGGGCAACGATAGATTAAGAACAGTCAAGATTAAACTAGGAGAAAGCAAATGTAGTGAGAAACTAAAACCAAAGAAGGAAAGTAAATCAGTAGCAAGATCGGTTTTTAGGCAATTAACTAAAAGCGCTAAGTCTAGGGAGTTCTCAGGAAATCAGACAAGTAGATAAATCATTCAGTAATGATCAAATTAAGTACGGTTCTAGAACTCAAACACAGATATAGAATTAACCAACATTCATTGTGAGAATTCTCTAAGCCTAATTGCAGAAATCCAAATGTCTTTGTAATTCCTAACAGATTAAACCAGCTTTAAGATTAAGATCGATATGTTCAGAATTCAACTAAACCAAATTTCTTTGCGAGTAATTCAATTGCTCAACCTAAATAGTTCAGATTCTAAACCACACTTTCGTGTCAATTTAACAACCTAAGATCTAGATTCTAAGTGATCAGGTTAGAAACTAGTGTTAAGCACAATTTAAATCGAAGAACAATTATTGATATGAATCCTTAACTGAATTAATTAAATCTAGCAAGTCATAAAATCCTTAATGAGAATCCCTAAACCTAACTATGAATCTACTCAGACATAGAATATGAAAACATAATCAATGAAACAATAGATTGCATAAAAGAGAATAAAGAAGTAAAGGGGTTCGAAATCTTCTCCAAAATGCAGAAAGCAGTACAGGATTAGATCAGCCCCAAGCTATAAAAACTATATGCTCTAAGTATGAAAGCGTATCTAAAAACTGATGTAAAAACCTAATTATAAGCTAATCACGTCTTGGGGCTTCTGTGTAATTATCAGGAACTTCTGGGCAAAGCTGTGAATACTTCATTCTTCATTAATCGCCGAGGAAAGGCCCATCTCGCTCGTGTGTCGGTCGATGCACGATGTGTTTCGATCGATGCATTACTCTATTTTGGACAGTGAACTCTATCACTCGGGTCAAAGCACCAAAATGCTCAAAAAAGCTCCAATAACTCCAATTCCGCTCCAAACGTGCATATATCTAATAATACCTGTAAAAGACTCTAAAGAAACACTGAAAGACTCTAAAACACACTTATATCATGGTCTAAAACCGGTAAAAACCATGATATATCATCGATACGAAGTGTTTTCCATAAAACGTTAACTATATGAAGTTATGTTTATAGGACACGAGGTAAACGTCAGTATCTGATTACTTGATCACGCTTTTGGCGATTGTTTCCGTCAAGGGGGTTTTGACCCCAACAAATGTTGGGAATGTCCTGAAATCACACATGTAATCACTCTAGAGATAGTTTTGTTGTCGAGATTAGACATTCATACAATACTAGATGGTCATAATGTTTTGCTAGAAACCACTTATGATATGTGAGTTGTGAACTCATTACTAGTATTATATGATCCTACAGGGTCACACACCTAAGCAGACTAGATGTACTTCATGTGGGAATGATCATTAATTTAATGATCAAATGTGTATTTGATACACATTAATATAAGTGTTTTGAGGGTGTGTCGATCGATGCAAAGGCGTAGATATGACTTAATTAATCTCGGTTCGGTCCGGTGATTAATTAGGTCTTCCCAGGTCTATATATATGTGATATAGCACGACCTGGAACACAAGTTTTAGCATAATCGCAGCCACCTCTCAGAAACAGAGATATCCCAGAGAGATCCGATCTCCCGGCACTAGCATCCCGGCAGATTCCAGTTTGTGTGTGTGTGGATACCAGTAGAGGTGCAGCACATGAGGCGCTCGTGAATCTTGAATACCTAATCATCTTCCGCTGCAAATCATCCAGGTATATTCGAGATCTGAGAATGTAGATTCAACTCTAAGCATGAATCCTAGATCCTAGGCTTGGAATTTATACTTAGGGTTGCTTAATCGGATTAGAAACTGCTAGAAATTCCTTCAGTGGTATCAGAGCCTAAGGATTCTAGTTGAATCGCACTCTGAGTTATCGCCCTGCATCGATCGTTGCTTTCGGCATGCAACGATTGACACAACCAGAAAATCGCATCGCGTCGATCGTTTCAAAGTGTTGCATCGATCGACACAGACCGAAAATCGTATTGTGTCGATCGACACAAAGTGTCTCATCGATCGACACAAAGCGACACGACTGGTATAATTGGATTGAATTAGTCATTGTGATTGGTTGAGCAGATCAGACCGGTTGATTGCTGATAGGTTGAGTTTTAACCCTATATCTAACTGCAAGTGCACAGTGATGTAGTTGTAGTACTTAGGGTATCGAATCCACAGGGACTCCGGTCAACGATAGATAATAACAGAAGTGATTAAACTAGGAGAAAGCAAATTGATTAGAAACTAAAAAGCGAAGCAGAAAAGTAAATCAGTAGCAGGCGAGTTTGTAAGCAAGGAAGCGAAGCGTTAGGTTTCAGGAGTTCTCAGGAAATCAGGAACACAAGCAATCAATCAGTCGAGATCCAATCAGAAACTGTTCTAGAACTCAAAACACGGATATAGAACTAACAAAATTCCTTTGCGATAATTCTCTAAGTCTAAGTGCAGCAAACCAAACTTTCGTTTGCGAGAACTAACAGATTAAACCAGCCTTAATTCCAAGTTTGATATGTTCACAATTAACCTAAACCAAACTTTCGTTTGCGAGAAGTTTAATTGCTCATCTAGGTTCTTTCTAGCTAAATTAACCAACTTTCGCTGCATTAATCAGCCTAACATCATAATTCTGATTAGCTACTTCAGATTAAGCATTAAGAACAACCTAAACAAAGAACTAGCAGATATGAATCCCTACAGATTGATTTAAACTATAGTTCCATGAAATCCCTAATGAGAATCCTTCAACCTAATAGGTAAACTACTCAGACATGTTCATCGAGACAGAAAATATCATAAGTAGAAAACCAAATATCATTAAACAGAATAATCAACAGGGGTTCGAAATCAAGTCTCTTTCGAGAACAAGATCAGCCCCTAAGGCTCTCTGAAATAAAATAAAACTTAAGAAAAGCGTAGCCTAAACAAGTGGCTAAAAACCCTAATATATAGTCTAAAACACGTTTTGGGCTTCTGTGTAAATATCTGGGCTTTTCTGCAATATCAGCATTCTTCATTAAACCGCCGAGTTTGGCCCATTCGCGCTATGCATCGATCGATGCAGGTGTGCAACGATCGACGCAATCCTCAAATCTGGACAGTGAACTCTGTCTCTTGGCCAAACACTCCAAATAGCTCCAGAAAGTGCCATAATCACCAAATCTGCTCCAAATGTGCTTGTACCTAATAAACACCTGAAAAGACTCTAAAACATAGTAAAAGACTCGATAAAGAACACATATACCATGGTTAAAATCCCTAAAATCCTTGGTATATCAACTCCCGCACACTTAGCTCTTGCTTGCCCTCAAGCAAGTAAAGAACCAAAACATAAGAAAAGAAGTTTGAAAACACAGAAACACATTTCGTCCTAGGAACTTTCACAGTCACATTCACTTAGTAATCCACTGAAAACTTTCCCACAGAACTCAAGACCACAATGTACTTCCCCCACACCTAGCAACTGTCCTAAGTAAACTCCACAATCACATTCAAGCATTCAAATTCACCCTACTGACTTCTGCAAGTATTTAAGTGCGGTCTCACCTAAGGAGTATCGATCAAAGGGCACATGGATTCTTACCTTATCAGCTCTAGACCACCATACTATCTTTCTCTAGTCCCTTTCTTTTCTTTCCCTTCCTTAACAACTGATTTTTCCCACATTGGGTATCATTTTATTTTTTTTATCAGTGTTCTTCCCGTTATGGGGTGTACTTTGGACACATTCCATGGATCGTACAGGAGATAATAGGGGTCTCTACCACTCATGTGACCACTTCGGAGTTACTAACTCATCCTCATTTATTATCTTTTTTTTTTTATGGAAGGGGAGAAGGAAACTAAATAGGATAGGTTGACAGGCTGTGTCAGAACTAACAA
The DNA here is from genome assembly GCA_030180135.1 of Orychophragmus violaceus. Lineage (NCBI taxonomy): Eukaryota > Viridiplantae > Streptophyta > Magnoliopsida > Brassicales > Brassicaceae > Orychophragmus > Orychophragmus violaceus. Next base: position 44,772,454 of record CM058233.1, read on the forward strand.
GGAAATCCGACACAAAGTATACCAAGCCCTTAGGTGAGAAATCTAAGTCAGTATTAAGGTTGAAGTCAGTAAAAGGATCCTTTGATACCTGAAGTGATGTGGGTGTTCCCAGTAGGTTGTTCCGTGTTTGAGTTTTCTAATAGTCAGAGAGGCTCTGCAAGTCTGTCCAATGGTCACTTAGTTCCTTATCATAAGTAGAAAAGTTTCCTCGAAAAATCATAGTTTCATACAAATTTTGACTCAATAAAACAAATTTTGAAAAACTAAGAAAACAAAAGCGTGCATCAGTAGCTTCCTCCCCCACACTTAAACTACACTGTCCCCAGTGTATTCAAAGCATGAGCTCGGTGAGAATAATAGTCAAATTGAAACAAACCGAAAAGTTGCATATTACTTACCTGTCGTCGCCCTGCGTCGATCGATGCCCAAGGGTGACGATCGATGCAAGGCGATTATCGCTCGCGGTTATGTAGATAACCGATGTCTGAACCGCAATCAATTCGTTAAACCGTAAATCGCGACTGCATCGACCGATGCACAATGTGTGTCGTTCAATGCAATGCGATTATTCCTGTTTCCCTCAGCTCTGAACACACTTAAACAGAAAAAATTAAAAATACCAAATCAAAACGAAAAAACAAAAACAAAAACGAACCTAACAGTGGGTTGCCTCCCACTCAGCGCTTGTTTTTAGTCATTAGCTTGACTATTGGAAGAGATTTGACTCAAGGCAGTTTCAACAGAGACTTTGAGTGTCTCTGTGAATATCTCTTCATTCAAGGAGGTGTGTATGCTGTCGGATCATGAGGTTTCCCAAGGAAAGAGTAGACAGAACCAGAGCGGGAGCGAAGCTTGGGTGGTACACTGCGTTTTCCTGCATTCAAAACAATATGGTCAGGAGGTTTAAGCTTAGGTGATTTATACCTTACCTTTGGTGGAGATCTGATGTTTGGAGCTTTCAGCTTATGAGCAGTTGCAGGCTCTGAAGATGTTAGAGCAGGTTCAAGAGGAACTGCCATCTTCTTCTCTCCACTATCAGATACTGTAGTTCCACCAATCTGAACTTCTTCTTTCAGATGACCATCAGTGGAGATCATCTTCTTTGCATGAACTCGCGAAGTTTCAACTGGTGGTGTTTTATTCACCTTTTTATCCATCACTTTCATGCAGTTAGCCACTTCTAGCTCTTGTTTGGAAGGTTTAGGAACCTTAGGATATGGCACAATGGGCGTGTAGACTCGTTCTGGTACTATTGCAGGTTTCTGGTCATGTATGCGTTCTGTGTCGATCGTTGCATGATGTGTGTCGATCGATGCATGGCGATTCTGTTCGTCGCAAGAACTCGAAATTGCCGTCAGAACGGCGTGTCGATCGACACTAAGGGGGTGTCGATCGATGCATGTCTCAGACAGACAATATTCATCCAGAAAATCCGAGATTATGCTCTCTTCTTCACCTAGCAACTCAATCTCATCCCTTAAGGTCACAACTCTGATGGATTTGTACTGTTCAGCTTTCCTAGCTTCATTTTGTCTTTGTATTGCTCCAGCTGTCTGCTGAACTTGGACATCTAGCTCCTTCACATGTGTGCTCAAGTATTCAAACTTCCCATTCAGATTTTCATGTATAGCATCCAGCTTCCTGTCGAAGTCCATAGCAGTCTTAGTCTGATCCTCTAGCAGCTGCTCCATCATGGATTCCATCTTGCTCTCATAAGCATTAGCAGCAGGAGATGCCTGATAGGAGGGTGATCCATAAGTCATTTGATAGGAATTACCTTGCTGATTTCCATACCTGTTTCCTTGAAACCCTGAACCATTTATGTAGTTCCTCTCCTCTTCATGTCTTTCCAGTAACTGCTCCATCATGCTCATCAGCTTATTAGACTGTGTATTGTGAGGAGGAACATGCTGATATGATGGAGATTCATAGTCTCTGGTGAATAAATTGGAACCATAGCCTCTGCAGAACGAGTTATTCTGCTGATTTTCCAACATCCGTTCCATCATTCCCATCATTCTTTCGCACTGTGTCGATCGATGCAGAGTAGCGTCGATCGATGCAAGCTCGAGAATGCAACGATCGACACACAGGACCGTGTCGATCGATGCAAGGCGATTACAGGCGTACCTGAAACGCAAGAACAGAAAAAGAAAAAAAAATTAGTAGCAAAAATTAAAAACGAAAATCCTAGTCTAAACACTAAGTTCAAATCTATCGAGGACTCAAAAGAGTCCCCGGCAACGGCGCCAAAAACTTGATAGGTTGAGTTTTAACCCTATATCTAACTGCAAGTGCACAGTGATGTAGTTGTAGTACTTAGGGTATCGAATCCACAGGGACTCCGGTCAACGATAGATAATAAGAGAAGTGATTAAACTAGGAGAAAGCAAATTGATTAGAAACTAAAAAGCGAAGCAGAAAAGTAAATCAGTAGCAGGCGAGTTTGTAAGCAAGGAAGCGAAGCGTTAGGTTTCAGGAGTTCTCAGGAAATCAGGAACACAAGCAATCAATCAGTCGAGATCCAATCAGAAACTGTTCTAGAACTCAAAACACGGATATAGAACTAACAAAATTCCTTTGCGATAATTCTCTAAGTCTAAGTGCAGAAAACCAAACTTTCGTTTGCGAGAACTAACAGATTAAACCAGCCTTAATTCCAAGTTTGATATGTTCACAATTAACCTAAACCAAACTTTCGTTTGCGAGAAGTTTAATTGCTCATCTAGGTTCTTTCTAGCTAAATTAACCAACTTTCGCTGCATTAATCGGCCTAACATCATAATTCTGATTAGCTACTTCAGATTAAGCATTAAGAACAACCTAAACAAAAAACTAGCAGATATGAATCCCTACAGATTGATTTAAACTATAGTTCCATGAAATCCCTAATGAGAATCCTTCAACCTAATAGGTAAACTACTCAGACATGTTCATCGAGACAGAAAATATCATAAGTAGAAAACCAAATATCATTAAACAGAATAATCAACAGGGGTTCGAAATCAAGTCTCTTTCGAGAACAAGATCAGCCCCTAAGGCTCTCTGAAATAAAATAAAACTTAAGAAAAGCGTAGCCTAAACAAGTGGCTAAAAACCCTAATATATAGTCTAAAACACGTTTTGGGCTTCTGTGTAAATATCTGGGCTTTTCTGCAATATCAGCATTCTTCATTAAACCGCCGAGTTTGGCCCATTTGCGCTATGCATCGATCGATGCAGGTGTGCAACGATCGACGCAATCCTCAAATCTGGACAGTGAACTCTGTCTCTCGGCCAAACACTCCAAATAGCTCCAGAAAGTGCCATAATCACCAAATCTGCTCCAAATGTGCTTGTACCTAATAAACACCTGAAAAGACTCTAAAACATAGTAAAAGACTCGATAAAGAACACATATACCATGGTTAAAATCCCTAAAATCCATGGTATATCAATTGCGATAGGTTTGCAACAACTTTGCTAGTTATATCCAATATAACTCTTGGTTGTGGATTGACATCTCATGTCCAATCCACCTGATGTCTCTGAGCCCAAAACGATTTTGATGGCCCAGTCAAGTAAACCAATCTCTTAAGTCATATAATTGTTGATGTCTTGCACTGCAAGTCCATCAACACGATTACCTCCTGTCTTACTCATGTAATTGTGGACATCTTGCACTGCAAGTCCATCACACAATGAAACAAGTCTTGACAGTTGACAAGATCGGGAAGACGTCAATGATTACTTGATATTAGTCTGAGGAACGGAACTTTTGGTCTATCGCATATCATATATGCATCCTATAAATTTTAGAACTTATAAAACAACTAATCTAATTAGGCTTTAATAATTCTAAGAATTGGGTTTAATTCTGGTTTGGTTCTGTAGTTGCAGGTTCAATAACCGAACAATTTAACTCTTTGTCGATCGACACTACACTAGTATCGATCGATGCAACATAACCGATCAATCCAATTGAACCGGCTTTGATAACCGGTTAGCATCGATCGGCACAACACTTGCGTCGAAGCCAGTGGCTCACTCAAGTTTAGTGAAGTATGGGTCTTGGATCATTATATTCATTTGAGGAAACATTATTTGAATATAATGCGAGTCTTCTTAATAGTTAAGATTTCTCATTTCTTGAACATCATAACTAAACCTCTCTTGTTTTCAGCTATGTCTAGCACAAACCATCGTAACAATTTCTCCCTGCGATCCGTCCTTGAGAAGGACAAGTTAAATGGATCCAACTTTCTTGAATGGTATCAGAACTTGAGAATTTTTCTCAAACAGGAGAAAAAGGACTATGTCCTTGAGAAAGTTCTCCCCAAGAAGTACCGAGTAAATGCCTGGCAGTCAGATAAGGATACTTGGTATAAGCATTCTAATGATGTGGTCGATGTGTGTTGTCTCATGTTGGCTACCATGAACTCGGAATTGCAAAAGCAATATGAGTACGTGGAGTAGCCAATAGAGATGATCAATGGCCTGAAAAGTATGTTTCAGGAGCAGGCACGAACTCAGAGATACCAGACGGTTAAATCTCTAATTGAGTGCAAGCTACCAAAGGACGGACCAGTTAGTCCTCATGTCATTAAGATGATGGGTTATATTGATAACCTGGGGAAACTGGATTGTCCCATTAGCCAAGAGTTGGCTACTGACATCATTCTGCAGTCACTGCCGTCAAGCTATGATCAGTTTGTTATGAACTATAACATGAACAACTGGACAAAGACTTTGACTGAGTTGCATGGAATGCTCAAGACTGCAGAACCTAACATCAAGAAGGACACCCCAAATGTCCTTATGGTACAAAAGGGTAAAAGGTTTAAGAAACTTGGTAAGAACAAAGGTGATGGCAAGACGAACTCGATTATGAATCAAAGCGAGTCTAGTCATGCTCCCAAGGTTAAACCTGGTCCTTCTGAAGATGTTAAGTGCCATTATTGTAATGGTTATGGGCATTTGAAAAGAAATTGCAATAAATTCATGGAAGATTATGAGAAGCTGAAGAAGACGTACGAGACTTCTTCTTCAGGTATTATGTTATAGAAGTAAATGTTACTTCTTATGGTTCTACTTATTGGGTATTAGATACCAGCTGTGGTACTCATATTTTGTGAAAATGTGCAGGGCCTAAGCAAAAGTAGGATTTTGGAGAAAGGACAAGTGGACCTGCGCGTGGGAAATGGAGAAAGAGTTGCTGCATTAACCGTAGGGACGTTTCATTTGTTTTTTTGACTTATGGCTTGATTTTGAACTTAAGAACTGCTACTATGTACCTGCTACAAGCAGAAACATTATTTCTATTCCTTGTTCGGATATGGAAGGATATCAGTTTTCAAATTAAGAATAAATGTTATTCATTTGATTACGATGATATATTTTATGTAGCGGTCCATTAGAGAATGGACTTTATGTTCTAAAACAAAACGTGTCGATCTATAACATTAGTACCAAGAGATTCAAGTCAAATGAAAATGAATCAAACTTTTTCTCTGGCATTGTCGTTTGGGCCACATAAATGAGAACGGATTCATAAGCTCCATAGTGATGGGCTTTTGGGCTCATTTGATTATGAATCATGATGAGAAAAGCGGATCTTGTTTATTGGGTAAAATGACGTAGGCCCCTTTCAACAAAAGGTAGTGTCGATCGACACAAAGGTGTGTCAGTCGACACAGGTCGCGAACGAATAAAATGAAAGGGCCAGTGACTTATTGGGCTTTATGCATACGGATGTGTATGGCCCGATGAGCCAAAGTGCTAGAGGAAACTTTCAGTACTTCATTACCTTTACTGACATTTTCAGTAGGTATGGTTATGTCTATTTAATGAGACATAAATTGGAATCTTTGAAAAGTTCAAAGAGTTCCAAAATATAGTACGTACAAAATCAATTTGGCAAAAGTATTAAAGCTCTACGATGAAATCATGGAGGTGAATACTTAAGTCAAGAATTTAGTGATCATCTGAGAGATTGTGAAATTGTTTCACAATTCACTCCTCCTGAATCGGATTTATTAGATATGGTTCGATCAATAATGAGTCACTTAGATCTTCCATTATCCTTCTAAGAATATGCTCTAGAAACGTCTGCGTTTACACTAAATAGGGTTCCATCAAAATCAGTTACAAAGACAGCACATGAGATGTGGACTGGAAATGTTCCTAATTTGTTTTTCATGAAGATTTGGGGGTTGTGAGGCTTATGTAAAACGTTTAATCTCTGATAAGCTCGCATCCAAGTCTGATGAATGCTACTTCATTGGTTATCATAAGGAGACCAAGGCATGTTACTTTTACTCCCATCGATCTAATTAATGGGTATTTGATACACATTAATATACGTGTTTAGAGGGTGTGTCGATCGACACAAGTGTTGTGTCGATCGATGCAATGCAAAGAACGACACAATTGACTGTGTTTTTCCTGAGAAAGATTTTCTTTCCAGGAAGAACAGTGGGAGTAAAGTACAACTCGAAGAAATTCGAGAATCACAGGAAACTGCTCAACCTGATGAGGAAGAGCAGCAGTAGGATCTACAAAGAGTTGTAGAACCCGCACCTGTGGTGCCTAAAATTTGCAAAGGATCTGAGGAATGCATATTCGACATACGTTCAAATGGCGAGTTTCTGAGGAAGTGTCGATCGACACAAAGGTGTATCGATCGACACAGATCGTGAAACAAAATATTGATTTTGGTTTATGACTTAATTAACTACGGTTTAAGTCTTGGTTACTTAGGCCGTGATAAAAGTCGATATATGAGATATGTGCACGACTTTTACACAAAACTGAAGCTCGCAGATCTGAAAGGATCCGTCACCAATCCGAGAAAAGTGGATTTTTCGTAACCAATTGCCATGATCTGTTGATCATTGAAAGTGACGAGCCTGCAAATTTTGAAGAAGCAATAATGGGCCTTGACTCTGAAAATGGCTAAAAGCCACTGAATCTGAAATGGGATCCATGTCACGGAACCAAGTATGACTTGGATCGATTTACCAGATGGTGTAAAAACCATTGAGAGTAAATGGATCGTCAAAGAAGAAAAGTTGACGTGGAAGGTAATATTAAGATATACAGAGCTAGGTTGGTGGCAAAAGGTTTCAAGTAAATTCATGGTATTGACTATGATGAAACCTATTCCCCAGTCACTATGCTTAAGTCCATTCGGATTCTCCTAGCAGTTGCCGCTCATTATGATTATGAGATCTGGCAAATGGATGTGAAAACAGCTTTCCTTGATGGAATTCTGGAAAAGGATGTGTACATGACACAACCTGAATGTTTTCATTAATCCTAATGCTGCTAGGAAGGTATGCAAGCTTCATTGATCCATTTATGGATTGAAGCAAGCATCTCGGAGTTGGAATCTTCGTTTTGATGAAGCAGTCAAAAGGTTTGACTTCATCAAAAACGAAGAAGAACCGTGTGTTTACAAGAAGACTAGTGGGAGCGCAGTTGCATTTCTAGTATTGTATGTTGAATCTATAGATAACATACTGCTTCTCGAAAGTGAAGTTCCACTGTTTCAGTCTGTAAAGACGTGACTCGAAAATTGTTTTTCGATGAAAATATGGGAGAAGCCGTACAAATTCTTGGAATAAGAATCTATAGAGATAGATTGGACAAGCTAATTGGATTGTGTCAAGACACTTATATTAATAAAGTCTTGCACAGGACAAGTATGCATGTTTCCAAGAAGGGCTTCATGCCAATGACTCTTGGCATTACTCTTAGCAAGACGCAGTGTCATTCGACACACGCTTAGCGAGGGTGAATGAGGGACAAACTACTGCTAAAGGCATTAGATGTCTTAAGATGTGATCTTAATTTTAGTGGGAGTTGTTGTCGATTTTAGTTATAATATGATGTTATGTAAACATAATTTGATTATGTTAATGAAATCTGATTTCGGTATTAAATAATACCCGTATAATAATTTATGACATTTTTATAGGTCATCAAGTATGTGACTTGATCATGAAACCCTATAAATAATAAATGACATAAATTATGTTGGTCCCTGGTCAAGGTTGTTAAAGTAGGACACTAACAACCGCGTGAGACTAGTATGTGAGGTGACTGATGACTAAGTTTCATGGAGTCATTAATAAGAATATTAAAGTCAATCACATAGATATGTGTTAAAGAACACAGGATCGGACATGACCCACTAATGAGAACTCTACAGGATAGTTAAATAAGTGTCATGAGAGTTTCATTACGACTACAGAGTATAGTCCCTAGACCTGAGTTCATCATGTTTTCTTACATGTGAATTGGTCCGCTTTAACTTTGTCAAACATCTGTCGTAACTGGTGATCATAAAGGCATTGATTCGGCGTATCATGAAGTGTGTGAAGGAACAGGGATGGAATAAGATGGGATTTGTCCCTCCTGTACAACAAGAGATAAATATCTCAGGGCCCATCGAAGATTTGATACTGAGAAATGTGTGGCCACACTCAAACGAGGTGATTGTCAGTCGTTTGTCTTGTCAGTATAAATCGGAGTTCGATGAACGTGATTTTGGCTTAATAAGGATGACACAGTTCTCGCCTTATGCCAGATCGAGATATAGAGACGAAGGGATTATGGGAATAGATGATTCCAGTACAAGTGGGAGATGAAGGATTGTTTAGTTGATCCTGATTCAATTCTTAGATTCATATCAACCTAAACATGCGGATCTAGGTTCTTCTCGAATAGAAACAATTGATGATCTCACCTTATACCTGTTAATTGCAGCGGAAAGGGATGGTATGTTAGAGATCAGAGAGCCACCGAGAGATAACTCCTCCAGAGGTTCACACACGCACACCGAGCAGGAAGAGGCTACTAGACCAGGAGGAAATCGGCGTAGAGAGAGAGAGGAGACTCGTGGCTAGGGCTTATTTTCGACCTGAACTCGTCTTAAGTTATATAACTCGTTCAGTTCGTTTTGGGCCATTTGGCCCAAAAGCCAATTAACTCCGAGGCGTTCGCGCACTGTGTCGATCGACACTCCTTGTGTATCGATCGACACACAGTGGCCAAACCCAATTATTCTCTCTAAGTACAGTAAATGCCTAGCACTTTTACCGTACTCCTGCTACACCGTTCCTACACATTTTCCTGTTAGCTTAGGCGTGTGACCCATATGGGATCATATAATAAAGGCAATAAGTCCAAGACTTATAGATCATGAGCGGACTCTAGCAAGCCATCATGACCCCCAGTATTATATGACTTATGTCTGATCATTGACATACTCTTACTTTCTAGAGACAGTACCGAGATTACTGGACACAATTCCAACAATCTCCCACTTGTACTGGAATCTCTGTATTCATAATCCTTTTGTCACAATATCTCGATTAGTCATAAGGCAAGATTGGTGTCATCCTTATAAAGCCTAATCTTGTTCATCGGACTCTGATTCGATACTGACAATCCAAACGACTCGGGACAGTCCGTTTGAGCATGGCCATGCATTTTCCAGTATTCAAATCTCCGATTGGCCTAGAGATATTCACTCCATTTATATTGGAGGGACAAATCCCGTCTTGTTCCATCACTGTAAACTACTCATTTCATAATGTACCCAAACAAGGTCCTTATAACTATCGCAGAACGACAGCGTTAGACAATGATCAAAGTGCATCAGTCCATGTGCAGTCACATGCATGCGAACTCAGGTCTAAGGACTATACTCTATAGTCGTAGTGAGAATCTTTTATGACACTGATATAAATATCCTGAAGAGTTCTCATAAGCGGGTCTTGTCCGGTCGTATGTTCCCAAACATACACCTATGTACTGACTTTGATGCCGCGCATCTATGACACACTGAGACTTTGTCATAAGTCACGTACCAATCCAGTCTCACACGGTTGTTGTTGTTCCAATTTCAACAACCTTCGACTAGGGACAGGATGATATAAGCCATCTATCAAATATAGGGTCTCATGATCAAGCTAAATGACTTCGATGACTCAAGATCAAGTCATTTACTTCGATGACCTATAAAATGGTTCATATCATTTTGGAACGATTATTTCATCACAGTTAAAATAATCTTGAAATAATAATTTCATTATTAAACATCTCAAATGTTTTACAAGAACATATCAATAACTAAATAAAGCCCTTTACTAACTCCCACTGAAATTAAGACTATATCTTAACTTCACTTATCCTACAGCTACAGTCCGTGACTCGTGCTTAGGGCTAAGGAGTGGCTTCGTTAATAGATTAGCAACGTTCTCATTTGTTGAAACTTGCTGATTTACTTAACATCTCTGTCATTTATCTTACGGAATAGGTTATACCTATCCTCAAGGTGTTTGGACCTCTGATGTGCAGCTAGTCTCATCTATGCTGGAAATCACATCAAGTTCAGTGACGAACTCTTCTTTCCAAACAACCTCTTTCGCCACTTCTCAAGTTTCGAAATGTTCAGCTTAAGTCATGGAGTCAGCAACAGTGCCTTGCACCGCCAGATAGACACAAGATATAACCGGACTGTGATCGGAAATCATCTTTGTCTATTGGAAACTTGCCTTTCAGACTCTACTGACTCGTAGCACCTCACTTTCTCCGTAACTCAAGAATTTATCCTTAGTATTCCTCAAATACTTTAGGATATTCTTTACGGCAATCCAGTGATTCTTTGCTGGATTTGACTGGTCTTTACTTGTCTTGCTTAACATTAAAGCAACATCAAACAAGTACGTTTCATGGCATACATGATAGATCCAATTGCCGACGCATATGGAATCTTATCCATGCATTTAAGCTCAGCAGTTATCGTAGGACACTGTGTCTTGCTTAACGTAATGCCATGTGACATTGGCATAAAACCCTTCTTGGAATGCTGAAAACGTGTAGGACTTTGTCGGGATAAGAATCCTGACTTTGTCCTACCAGCTCTTTCGGATCTCCATCTTTAGATCCAAAATCCAAAAACATACGTGGCTTTACCCATGTCAATCAGTAGAACCAACTCCCAAGCCAGTCCTTAACCGACTGCAGCATTGGGACGTCTTTTCCGAGAATCAGTATGTCATTGACATACAATATGAGAAATGCAATATCGCTCCCACCAATCTATTAGTAAACGCACAGTTCCAATTCGTTCCTGTTCAAGTCAAAACCTTGACTACTTCAACAGAACGAAGATTCCAACTCCGATATGTTTGCCTCCATCCATGAATGGATCGATGAAGCTAACTTACATAAAATGTAATTTTCCGGAGTCCGGGCTCACTTTCGCTTCTTTGAATTTCGCAGATTCGTCGCTTTCAATGATCATCAGATCATGCGAACTTTCAATGATTATCAGGTTCAACTAATTTTCCAAGAAATCACTCTCGGATTAGTAACTGATTCATTCATATCTGCGAACTTCAGGCTCCACAGGTGTAGATTCTACAGAAATCTGTAAATCCTTCCGCTGCTCTCCCTCAATAGGTAAAGCAGCCTCCTGTACTTCTCGAATTTCTTCGAGTTATACTTTTACTCCCACTGTTCTTCTTGGAAAATAACTTCCCTTCTTAGAAAACAGAATGGACGTAAAAGTAACAAGCCTTGGTTTCCTTCGGACAAGGCTTCACAGGTGTAGATTCTACAGAAATCTGTAAATCCATCCGTTGCTCTCCCTCAACAGGTTGAGCAGCCTCCTGTATTTCTCGAATTTCTTCGAGTTATACTTTTACTCCCACTGTTCTTCTTGGAAAATAACTTCCCTTCTTAGAAAACAGAATGGACGTAAAAGTAACAAGCCTTGGTTTCCTTCGGACAACCAGCGAAGTAGTACAACTACAAATACTCAGTAAAGACGAATTTGGATCGATTCCAATCCACATTTACGTGGTGTCTTTCAACTGATATTTGTGGAACTATTTCAGCGTAAACTTAGATATTTTAGAGCGTTATTCTTAAATAATATCATGGAAGATTCGTGTGATTCATCTTTAATCATTTCTAATAAGATCTGATTCTTTCTCACAGAAACACCTTAAGGTTTTCAGGAGAAATGAGCTGTGAAACGATTTCACACTCATTTAGATGATCACATAATCAATGACTTAAGTATTCTCACTCGTGATCTAATCCAGAGTCTTAATACTTTTGTCATTCAGATCCTATACTTCATTCTGGAACTCTTTCGACCATGTCAAAAAATTCCGACTTGTGTCTCATCAAATGAACACAGTCACACTCACTGAAGTAATCAGTAGAGACAATGAAGTACGGGAAATTTTCTCTGGCATTACCGCTCATTGGGCCACATACATCAGTATGTTCCAGGTCCAATAAGCCTTTGGGCCTTTCTCTAGCTCGGCTAAGATAGGCCCTTTTCCTTTTGGTCTAGTAAACAGAATTCAAGTCTCATAAGATATTTTATCAAATGAGCCCAACAGTCCATGACTATGGGATTTCTGAATCCGACTTACTCTATGTGACCAAGACTTTATGCCAAGAAAAATCAGGTTTAATTCATCAGATTTAAACCAATTCGGTATTTATGTTACATTTAGGCACTCTTTGGTTTAAGATATAAAACCCATTCCATGAATAGGGTGCTACAATTAATATTTCATTAAGATCAAAAGAACAAAACTTGTCTTTTATCAAAATGAAAAACATTCAAATTCTTACAAGAAAATGAAAGACAACTCTGCTTAAAGCAGGTACATTGTAGCAATTACTTAATGCAAAACCAAGCCTCAAAGGGATCTATAAGTGAAAAAAACCCTACGGCTGAGGCAGCATCCCAAGCTCCTTCCAGACATGTAGTTTCACTTGCCCTTCCTTCAACGTTCTACTGTTGCTTAAGCTCTGCATATTATCACAAATATCAGTGCCACAACCAGTATCCAATACCTTTAAGGTAAAACTTGAAGTAATAACATGAATACCTGAGGAAGTAGTCGCATACATCGACTTTAACTCCTCATCATCTTCCATGAATTTAATGCAATCTCTCTTCCAATGCCCTGTCTCCTTACAGTAGCAGCACTTACCAACGTAAGAGGTATCTGACTCGGGCTCAGAAGACACACGCTTGCCATGATTCAAAATCTGGACAACTTTGTCTTCACCCTTGTCAGCATTAGGTTTAGTAAACCTACCCTTCTCGTTCATGAGATTGTACAGGGTACTCTTCACGTTTGGCTCAACTGTCTTGAGCATATCATGCAGTTCAGTCAGCGTCTTCGTTAAGCCTTTCTTGATATAGTTCCTTCTGAACTTATCATAGCTTGACGGCAGTGACTGCAGAATGATCTCAGTTGCCAATTCTTGGCTAACTGGATAATCCAGTTTCCTCAGGTTATCAATGTAACCCATCATTTTACTGACATGAGGACTCACTGGATGATCATTTGGTAGCTTGCAGTTAGTGAGAGACTTAACCAACTGGTATCTCTCCACCCTTATCTGCTCCTGAAATTTCAATTTCAGGCTGCTGATCATCTCTATTGGCGACTCCATGTTCTCATATTGCTTCCGCAAGTCTGAGTCCATGGTAGCCAATATCAGACCACGCACATCTACCGCATCAATATAATGCTTATTCCAAGCATCATATACTGCATGAGAAGCATTGGACCCGATCCTCACGGGGAGAGCTCTCTCAAGGACATAGTCCTTTCTCTCCTGTCTGAGGACTAGCCTCAGGTTCCGCGACCAAGTCAAGAAATTTGATCCGTTCAGCTTGTCCATCTTAAGGACAGACCGGATCGAGAAAGTGTTTTGATTGTTTGTGCTAGTCATAACTGAAAATTAAGATAAAAGGATTTTAGTTAATATGTTCAATATGATTAATCTCGTATTAAATTTAATATGATTAATCACGCATTATATTCAATAACATAAGTTACCCTCAATAGAATATAATGATTCCAAGATCCACATATAACTAAGATCAAAGTGGGCCACTGGCCGTCACCCAACCTTAGCTTATATCGGTAAGCCCTATATCGGCTAATTATATCCGTGATATAACTCTTGGTTGTGAATCTGGGCCCGAGGCCCAATCCACTCTGATGTCTCAAGGCCCGGGACTCCCGATGGCCTAGTCAAGAAAACCAGACTATACAGTCATGTAATCATTAATGTCTGGGACTCCCAATGACATTTATGAATCACAAACCGTCTTATCCACGCAAAAGCAGACACCCTCACACTGTAAGGCCATGAATACAATTGAATGGGCTTCGACAGCTGACATAGAATGGACAAGACATCCAACGCTTGATATTATTTGAGGTTCGTAGGTTTATTTAAAAATTCATTCCCAAAATAGAAGATTACTATTTCGGGAAACTTTCCATTTTTTGAAACCTACTATTTTTGGAAACTTTCTAAAATTGGAAACTTTCTAAAAACGGAAACTTTCTAACTTTAGAAATTTCTTAAAATCCGAATCATGCAAATCTAGAAACTTCTATAAATTAAGAAACTTTCTAATTTCAAAATATCGGAAACTTTAATTTAAAATCGATTTATATTCTTTATGAAATAAATTTTAAATTAATCTGAAGAAAGACTCAAATAATTGGCCCAATTGTTTTAACTTCTTGGCCCGAGGCCCAAGAATTGGTCCATGTCCAAGACATGACCCAATTGTCCAATTAAATGACATAACCGGTCTGGTTCATTAAAATTGGTCTAACCAAATTTTAATTACTACGATGACCACAATTGTCAACCGGTTATTTACTAAACCGGATTTTCTCAATTTATTTGGTCCAACCAAATCAAATTAGAAAATCCTGGTTTAGGCACAAAATCCAATTTTTCGACTTTGGATTTCTTATCCCGGTTTAACAAGACTTAATAAAATTATTAAATCTGTTTATTAAACCGTGACGTTTAATTTTAATCAAAATATTAAACCGAGCCTTAAACCAACCATGTCGATCGATGAACCAACCGTGTCGATCGATCCATCAACCACATCGGTCGATGCTCTCAGCATCGATCCTGCATCGATCGTGCATCGATCCTGTATCGATCGATGCTCTCACGCATGCACGGAACCGAGCCAAAACCCTAACCGTGTCGATCGATGCACCAACCGCATCGGTCGATGCACCAACATCGAACCTGCATCGATCCTGTATCGATCGATGCTTTCACGCGTTAACAGGTTTTGCCGAGAGTCTGTATCGACCGATCCATGCGATCGTATCGATCGATCCATGCGATCTCCGATTGTATCGACCGATCCATGCGATCGTATCGATCGATCCATGCGATTCTGGCCGATTCTCATTCTCTCGGATTAGATCGCATATCAAATCATATAGCTTGATCATGCGATTTTTCATATGTTTAGGTTTCAATTCTTGTTACTTAAGTGATTTCTCTTATCAGTAGTTGATTCAAAACACTTTTAAACAAGAAAACAATCCTAAACATGAATCTAAACAAGAAAAACCAGAACCATTGGCTCTGACACCACTGAAGGATTGTTTAGTTGATCCTGATTCAATTCTTAGATTCATATCAACCTAAACATGCGGATCTAGGTTCTTCTCGAATAGAAACAATTGATGATCTCACCTTATACCTGTTAATTGCAGCGGAAAGGGATGGTATGTTAGAGATCAGAGAGCCACCGAGAGATAACTCCTCCAGAGGTTCACACACGCACACCGAGCAGGAAGAGGCTACTAGACCAGGAGGAAATCGGCGTAGAGAGAGAGAGGAGACTCGTGGCTAGGGCTTATTTTCGACCTGAACTCGTCTTAAGTTATATAACTCGTTCAGTTCGTTTTGGGCCATTTGGCCCAAAAGCCAATTAACTCCGAGGCGTTCGCGCACTGTGTCGATCGACACTCCTTGTGTATCGATCGACACACAGTGGCCAAACCCAATTATTCTCTCTAAGTACAGTAAATGCCTAGCACTTTTACCGTACTCCTGCTACACCGTTCCTACACATTTTCCTGTTAGCTTAGGCGTGTGACCCATATGGGATCATATAATAAAGGCAATAAGTCCAAGACTTATAGATCATGAGCGGACTCTAGCAAGCCATCATGACCCCCAGTATTATATGACTTATGTCTGATCATTGACATACTCTTACTTTCTAGAGACAGTACCGAGATTACTGGACACAATTCCAACAGGAGATTGTTGGGAATGTCCTGAAATCACACCTGTAATCACTCTAGAGATAGTTATGTTGTCGAGATTAGACATTCATACAATACTAGATGGTCATAATGTTTTGCTAGAAACCACTTATGATATGTGAGTTGTGAACTCATTACTAGTATTATATGATCCTACAGGGTCACACACCTAAGCAGACTGGATGTACTTCATGTGGGAATGATCATTAATGTAATGATCAAATGTGTATTTGATACACATTAATATAAGTGTTTTGAAGGTGTGTCGATCGACACAAGTGTTGTGTCGATCGATGCAAAGGCGCAGATCGAAACAATGTTTCGATTCAATGACTTAATTAATCTCGGTTCGGTCCGGTGATTAATTAGGTCTTCCCAAGTCTATATATATGTGATATAGAACGACCTGGAAAACAAGTTTTAGCCTAATCGCAGCCACCTCTCAGAAACAGAGATATCCCAGAGAGATCCGATCTCTCGGCACTAGCATCCCGGCGGATTCCAGTTTGTGTGCGTGTGGATACCAGTAGAGGCGCAGCACCTGAGGCGCTCGTGAATCTTGAATACCTAATCATCTTCCGCTGCAAATCATCCAGGTATATTCGAGATCTGAGAATGTAGATTCAACTCTAAGCATAAATCCTAGATCCTAGGCTTGGAATTTATACTTAGGGTTGCCTAATCGGATTAGGAACTGCTAGAAATTCCTTCAACAAAGGTGTTCAAATTCTCTTGAGAACATCCTCAAAATCAATGCTACAAATCTCTTTGGAATAGAAGTAAAACGTAAGTCTAAAAAATGCCTTGAAAACCTAATATAAAGTTATAATTCGCGATGGGGCCATTTTGCAAATAAGGAAAACTCTTGGGAAAAATGCAGATTTCCAGTTCCTAAAAAGCTCGCGTACAATTCTGGAAAATGACCTGCATCGACTGGTGCACACCTTTCATTCATATGAAACGTCATCGATACGAATTGTTTCGCATAAAACGTTTATCATACGAATTTCCGTTTATGCGACGCTTGGTAAACGTCCGTATCCGATTACTTGATTACACTTTCAGAAATTTATGAAGCTTTGGAGAAAACATCACGAATTATGACTTTATATTAGGTTTTCAAGTCATTTTTAGAGTCTCTATGAAATCTCTATCATGTGCATAATTGCTCCAAATGCTTCATAAATCTCCAATTAAGCTCCAAATGTACCTAGATTCGTGAAGACTCTAAACACTCTAAGAACACATAAAAGACTCAATAAAAAAACTTATATCATGGTTAAAACCCATAAAAACCATGATATATCAGTAAACGTATCAAATCGTTTGCTACTATCAGTGTGAACCACGTCACTCATAGATTTGCAAAATGTACTCCCCTCCATACCAATTACTGTCATGACGTGTTGAGTCAAACCTTGTGGCTCTTTCAACTTAATCACCTTCTACATCTCTGGTTTCTTTTCTCTCCCTTTTCTTACTTCAGCAACCGATTTTCCTCACTGTGTTTCATTTAGTTTTTCTATCGGTTGGTCTTCCCTTTTTATTCGAGGTTTTCTTTGGACATGCTTCCATGAATCACAAGAGATAACAAGGGTAACTTTCATTCTCGTGTTCACTTCGAAGCTACTAGCTTATCCTCAGACTTTTATTATTTTTTATATTATTTTGAAGGGAAGAGAGACTGAAACCATACTCACACAGTCAAGTCTTTTAGGACTTAAGGAGAAATCCATCCAGTGTATACTGAGCCCTAAGATGAGAGAAATGAAGTCAAGTTATGGGAAAAGTCAGTAATGGATCCTCCTGATACCCAAGAGGAATGGGTAACATTGGTAGGTTGATTTGGTTATGGGGTTTTCGATTAGTCTTAGATCTCTGTCAAGCTCGTTCCAGTGGTCACTTGGGTTCCTATAGATGTAGTTGTTCCTCGAAAAATCATTATTTCATGCAAAAGGGTTTGACTCAAAACGGAATGGCACAACTGACTATAAGAAAAACGAAAACGGTGTCAGTAGCTACCTCCGCCAGACTTAAACAACACTGTCCCCAGTGTTATCAATCTTGAAGAAGGAAAAAACAAGACCTGATAGGGATCAAAGACTAAACATATAGAAAAAGGAACCTTACCTTTCATATGGTGTCGACCGACACCAAAGAGGTTTAGATCGACACTGAGCATTTGTATCGACCAAAAGTGTCGATCACGCTTGATTAGGGTCTGTCTCTTCATTGTGGGTGTCGACCGAAACAAAGTGGTGTCGACCTATACTAGTCGCCATTCGTGCATGTTCTTTTTTTTTAAGACTCAAAGAAAACAAAATTAGTAAAAACAAAACAAAAATTAGAGTATGTATTGGCTCACCAGTGGGATACCTCCCACTAAGTGCTTGTTTTCGGTCATTAACTTGACTTTGGTAGGAGTTTATACTCCGGGTGGATTTGACAGAGGTAAAGAACACCTCTGTGAATGACTCCTTATCCATGGTTGTGTAAGCATCATGAGCATGTGATCTACCAAGGAATAAGGAAGATAACTAGGGAAGGAGTGTAGCTTATGTGGGATTGAGCGTTTCCTTGCATTCACAGCAATGCGGTCAGGAGGTGAAGGTTTAGAAGACACATACCTCTGCTTTGGTGGAAGTGTGATGTTTGGAGCTTTCTGCTTAGGAGCAGTTGCAGGTACTGGAGATTTCTTAGTCAACTCAGGTTGAACTATCATCTATGCTACTTCGCTATCAACCAATTTTTCCTCACTAATCTGAATCTCTGGCTCCACCTCAGCACTGAATGTATGTCCATCTATGGTGTATCTCCGAAGTTTTTTCATCTTGAAGTGCATAGGCTTATCTCCAAGATGGAGATCAATCAAACCATTCCTTAAATCAATCACTGCTCCAGCTGTAGACAAGAAAGATCTACCGAGTCTCATAGGATCATCCGGTTCAACATCCTACTTCATGACCACACATTATGTTGGAGTTAAGTAATCTCCAACTTTGATGATGATGTTCTCAAGAACTCCTTCTGGAATCCTCTTCGAGCTATAATCTGATCCAAGCGCTTTTAAAGGCTTCTGTTGGACCATGCTTGAATGTAGAGATCATTTTCCTTAGTTCCTCAAACCTAGCATCATCATAGAAAATGCAGAGAAATTCATTCTTGGTATGTTCCCAGGTTGTCAGAGATCCGGGTGGTAGTTGTTTTAACTAGTAAGCTGCTTCTCGAGCAAGAGAGTGTGGGAAGAACTTTCAAAAGAGATATTTGTTGGAGACTCCATCATACTACTGGTAACCAGATCCTAAAACCTCTCAATTTTTTCCATAGGATGCTGATGAGGCATTCTGTGAAACTGATGCTGACCAACCAAAGTGTAGTAGTCGGTTTTCAGCTCAAAATCCTGCCTCTCAAATCCTGGTACTCGAATCGCAAAACTGTTCACATAGAACTGAATAGGCTTGTTGTAATCAGCAAAGGTGCCCCTGTGACCATTAGCCTTGAATGTGTTCTTCAATTCTCGCGACGTGGTGTTTCAATAGGGTAAGTATCCTTTTTTAACATCATCGAAACATGTTTCTGAGGAAATGATTACTATTGATCCTCCAACGATACAACTAGAGGAGTATGATGATGCGATGATCAACACTACTGATCCTAAGATTGTACAGCATGATCACACAGAAAATGCCAATGAGACATTTCTCGGTCTGCATGTGTCTCTTGATCCTTTGGCTGATAATTAGACTGAGTTGCAACTGGTTTCTACTAAATGTTGGATGAGGTCATCGGCCAAAAATTCAATCAACACGTCACAAGGATTTTGTTGTGAATAGAGTCTCTCTTCCTCACTCATCTCTTACGATCACCTCTCCTCCGGTGTCCTCAGGTACGACTCATCCTCTTTCTTATTATCACAATTGCGAACGTTTTTCGCCTAACCACCGCAGATAATTGATGGCTTTAACGGTGGCCGTTGAACCGAGATATTTTCACAAAGCAATGAAGAATGACAAGTGGAGACGTGCCGTTCGCGGAGAAGTAAAAGCTTTGGGACTAAATCACACATGGGATCTCATGGATTTGCCTCCGAGTAAAACAACGATTGAAAGTATGTGGGTGTTTTCAATTAAACATTGGGATGATGGTACATTGAAACGTTACGATGAAACTTTTCCTTCAATTGCAAAAATGTCTATGGTTCGTGTTTTTCTCGATATTTCTTCAAAGAAGGATTATGAGATTCATCAGATGGACGTCAATAATTCTTTTATTCATTGTGACATGGAAGAGGACGTTTATATAATACTTCTGCCTGGTTTTCGATCATATATAAATCCTCGGGTTTTGTCGGCCGAGGAAATCATTATATTGCTTGAAACAAATACCACAGTGTTGGTTTGTGAAGTTGGCATCAGCATTTTGTGATTTTAGTTTAGATAATATGCTCGCAGACTACTCTCTTTTCTTCTAATCTAAAGACGGATTAGTTGTTCGTTTTCTAGTGTACTTAAAAAAACCCATTAAAATTCAAAGAAAAAACAATAAAAACTAAATTATATTATTTAAAATTTTAAAATCAAAACCAAACAAAATATAATCAATTTTCAATCTAATAAAATTGATAAAAGTTGTAAAATTTGTTTTTTTTATAAATAGTTTTAAATCTAAAATTAAAAATATCCGAAGCGCAGAGACCGAACAAGGATCTACTGTGATTGATTGATATCTTGCAAGTTAGTTTTTACCATTCAAGTTCAAATGTCTGTAGCAAAAAAAAAAAAAAAAAAAAACTGTTGTTTCATGCTTCTTCTATCTTTCTTCTCTAACCTCTGCGACAGAAAATTTAACATACTTCTAAGAACAAAAGAGAGTACTTCAAGAAAACAGAAGAGACAAACTAACTCAAGTTCCTCTGTCAAGCCACAACAGTGTTCTCTCCTCTTCTTCCAAGTGAAGACGATTCTGCAACATTTTCTCCCATGTCTATTCCAACTTCTTCCTCTCTGTTCGCGTTTTCTTCATTGTCTTGTACTTTTGATTCTTTATCTTCTTTCTTCACATCATAGCTCTCCTCACCGGTCATGTCTTGAGCCTCGGGCAATTGAGGTATTTCGTGGCAGAGCTCCATGTCATCGACTTTGGTGACAGGATCGTACATATGTGATCCATCGTACACGGAGTTGGTAAGTGGTAAATGCAACTGATCAACCTCAAGCACAGGTCCAAACTGGGATTCATCTTCACTACCTCCATAGTCTTCCATTGGATCAATACCTTTCCTTCTCTTTCCCATCCCCTTCCTTCTCACCCTTTCTTTACCTCGCATCCTTTTCCCAAGTTCCATCTGTTGCTGGCTTTCGGTTGGGGTTACTCCGACTTGATCTCTCAGACAATCTTGCGCAAGGCTGATAATCCGTGCCATCATGTTGCCTCTTTCAAGGTCCAAATCATGTGTTGGGAAATTCTCAGCCAACTCCAATATATCCCTCACATTTGCAATCTGCAATAACAACAAGGAGGATGAAACGTACTGTATATATGACTGACTGAGTGTCAAGAAACTATTTACCGTTCTTTGAAACTCGCTTGAGAGAGAGATGGGCCTTCCCACAACTTTGCGGGTGATTCCCAGAAACCACATCATGTAGTCTGCTTCATCAACACCTATAACATCATCAGGCACGATGTTGTCCCACCGCATTTCCCATTCGCTTAGCTCTGCTTCCATTTTAACCGAAAGGTCCACACCTCCATCGACTCCCCTAGACTTTCTTACCCACCTTTGCACATCCTCTGGGATGCCTTGAAACAAACCAAATTGTTTGAGACAGCGATCAGGTAGGTGTCTCTCCGCCTTGTCATAAGAGATGAGCATTGTTCTCGATCTACCTAACTGCAGAGAGTTTCTAATATGTTCTGGTATATATCTACCATCCATATTTTCATACGGGAGCCATTCCACCTAAAACCCAAGGAAAGTATATATAATATCAAAAGAAGACTAGTTTATGAATATGTAAAGATCAACAAAGCTTACATCACATGGCTTCAAGACATCCAGTGCTTTCCGATAAAAGACCACATCACGGTTTGCTGTTGGACCATTTTGCTTCCCCTTCCACCGAAGCACAAACGGGAAATGTTCATGGGCTGGCTCACGGTTCAGCTTTGGGCGGCCAATGTTTAAGTGATAGTAACTCCAACACTGTAACAGCGTCAAGCAACCGCATATTGTGCTTTGGGATTTAACAGAAGCATTCCCAAGTGCCCTATACAAGAAAGCCAGAGCAGCTGCACCCCACGCAAATGTTCCAGCATCGTCAAAATCTTCAAACAGCGGAAGATACATAACAGGCACCTTGTTTCCAGTGGTTGTAGAGAAGATGGTACTCCCTACTAAGTACAATAGGTAAGCCCGTGTGCGGCGCTCAACTTCTTCAAAAGACGCGTCATCAGGACAGAAAGAGAAATTTTCTTTCAACCAGCTAAGCTTCACCATCCCACCGCTGGCGTAATTAGAGTCCGGGGCCTGTCCTAAGTACCTCTCACATACCGAAGAACAAGTGGTATAGGTTACTCCAATCACAGGTTTACCATCAATCCCTAATCCGAGTAACAGAGCAATGTCCTCGAGAGTCACAGTCATTTCACCAATGGTGAAGTGGAAAGTGTTGGTCTCTCTCCTCCATCGCTCGACCAATGCAGAGATAAGAGGGTTGTCAAGACTGATAGCCGGGATCCGTCTCAGATACCCGAAACCGGCTCTCTCCACCAATTCGATCTGCTTTGAGTTAAGCTTCCACTCACTCAACTTCGAAGTGTGCTCATGACACCTCAACGCACCTCGCTCCTAACCATATCATTGTTAGTCTATAACCAATCTTTGTCACAAACATAGAGAAGAAGATGTTAAACCTGTCCATCCCAAACAGCAGAGGAAACATGTTTCTCTTGATCATAAAGCACAATGTCCTTAAGTGGACCAGGATTCGTCATAGCGTCCATCAGCATCAACACTCACCTGATTGGAAATAAACAATCATGCCCAGATGAAATTATCCGCACTGAATGCAGCAAATTTCATGAAAATTAATTGATTCCTCTCGATCAATTGAAACCCTAAAAAAGTCCAATCTTTCAGCTTCATTAAAACGAATAAAAAAGGTGAATTCCATTGTTACAGAATATACAAGAGAAAACCTTTGATTTGCTATATTCTTTTTTTTTTGGTCCTGGGATTTGCTGTATTCATTGTTCGTAAAAGAAAGGATATGGAATCAGACCTAGACGTTAAGAACGAAACGACGACGGAGAAGGGAGACTAACCGCGGAACAGAGATGAACAACTTTGAATGAATTAAACGACAACGGATTAAGGAAAAATAAAAGGAGAGAAAGCCTTTGAAGAAAGATCTCAGGAAATTGTAAGAACGGTGCGAAGAAATAAAAACCCTCGAAACGACGGCTTCCTCGTCGTAAGGGATAATGCCTATCTTTTTCTTTTTTCCAATTTTTTTCAGATAAAACTACTGAATGGGAAAAAAACTAAACTTCAAAGTATGGGCCTTACTGTACTCCATTTAGTTTCGCGGCCCAAACACAAATGCTTAAATTTTGTAAAACTCAGTTCGTAACTTCTTTTTTGGGTTAAATGATCACATTAGCTGCTCAACACATTGAAGCTCCGATCGGTAAGAACTGTGACCGTACGCTGTGACTCTAAAATTTTGACCGTAGAGATTTTGGCTGTAAACACTGTGACCATTACTTTTAATAATTTTGAAAATCTGATTGTTAATTTAAAAACTGTAGAAAATGTTGGAGTCAGAATTAGCACTTCCCCAAAAAGGCTTTTTTAGGATTTTAAGACGGCCCTAAAAAGGAAAGATGGTCTAAGGCCCAGGTCGGTAAAACATGGTTAAACCCGGCCCGGCTCATCTATGTCTAGGGTTTCAGAGGAGGCAAATCGATAAATAAACCTAAAACGGCGTAGAACTTGGCGGTGCCGGGATATGCGAATATTCCATAAATCAAGACCGAGATATTAGGAAATTCTCGTATTTTCCTTTATTTTCCTTTACTAATTAGCCGACTTTGTAAACCCTATAAAAAGGGGGTCTTGTTATTCAATAAGAACACGCTTTTCATAATAGTTTTCGGAGAGACCTAGAGAGTTAATAACCTAATTCTTTCCGGCAACTTAAAATACTCTATTCCGCCGTCTTGCTCCATCTCGGAACTAAGACAAAAACCCTTATTTCCTAGACTGCAGCCGTGTTCATTAATCTCTCTTTTAGAATCCCTTAAGAAAGACCTAAAACTCTTGCTATCTTTGGATAGACCGAGTTGAGGATCAACAATTGGCGCCGACTGTGGGGATTTCTAAAAGAGATTTCTGAACAAAATGTCAGGAAACGATAACGAGATCGACCCGAATAACCCAAGAGTTGAACTGAGCGATCACGATGAAAGTGATCACGATCGAAGCGATCACGAAGATGATGATGCGGCGCAAAACGCCACAAGGTGCCAAAACCAGAGGTGGGGACGACGGTAGACATATCCCGTCACCCGACCGAGCAGCCAAACAAATCGACCAAGATGCCTTTCTGGCCACTCTGATGGCGAAGATCGATTCCCAGAACGATCTGATAAGAGGATTCTCGAAAAAAATCGATATGTTGCAGTCTGAGCAAGATCGAATTCGTTCAGACCAACAATCGAGAAAGTCCAAAAGAGAGATCCCCTCGAAAGTAAAAGACAAGATCGCCACGCGATTATTCAATGAAACGCCTGAAAGGAACCAGGACCATGAGCTCGAGAAAGATTCCCGCAAAGGACACGAGGAAAGCGACAAGCGCGAACGAGGCTCGCATCAGAGAAAAAACTCGGGCGAACTCAGTCATGGGTCACGTCAGAAGCAAGGCAACTCGCGTGATGAGCGTTATTCACCTAACAGAGATCCGGAACACGAACGTGAGAGGAGCAACCATGAATCCCAGCACGATCGAGATAAAAGACGAAGCTCGCGCCGCGAGAATGACTCACGTCGGGATAACCATCGCCATGAGCGAAATATATCCCCGGAGGAAACTCATGGAACGCCGGAGCGAAGGACGAATCGCAGCCAAGTCGAAAGACAATTGACCGAGCTCAGAGATACCCTAAAGGAACTTAAGGGGGAAGTTCACAGCACCAAAGGATCTGCCCCAGAGATCGACCAGATCATCGAGGAAACTCAAAGAACGCCGTACACCTCGCGCATCACGAACACGTACATCCGCCAGAAGGAGAAAATCAGATTGCCAATGTATGACGGAACGAAGGACCCTGCTTCCCATCTGACGACTTTCAAAATCATGGCCGCAAAAGCACGGTTCTCATCGACCAAAGAACGTGACATAGGCTTCTGCCAACTGTTCGCTGAAACTTTCGAAGGAGAGGCATTAACATGGTTTTCAAGGCTTCCATCCAAATCGATCAATTGCTTCGCCGACCTCACCTGAGCATTCGTGAGACATCATTTCGCCTATGTAAGAAAGGACACCTCTTTGAACACCCTAATGTCAATGTCGCAGGATAGGAAAGAAACGTTAAAATCTTTCATTGACCGTTTCAAAACTGCCGTCACACGTGCCGAGGCACCGGATAAGTTTACCATAGCAGCCTTGACGCATGTCGTATGGCACGAGACACCTTTCTATCAGGACCTGGTTCTCAACCCACCGATGACTATCGAAGACGCTCTTCATCGTGCAAACAAGTTCATCGAATTGGACGAACAGAAGGTGGCCTGATACAGCCCTGGAATCACTCCAATTCTAAGATCACTTGATGATCAGATGATTCCTAAGCCAAGCTTGCGGAAGATGGATTGAAGGTAGATGTGGTGGTGGAACTTGTGATTGACTCTCTCAACCAATGGGTTTGATTGACTCTCTCAATCTAAGAACAAGCTATCTGAATCACTCAAATATATTGATCTGAAACTCCTAAGAACAAGGTGAATCACTCACAATATTCAAAGAAGGAACACTTCACAAAGAACACAAACTTTGGAAGAAAAACAGAATAATTCTATTACTTTAAAATGGTTGAAAAGGGTGATTTACAATGAATTCAAATCTGAGCTTTTATAGGCTCATAGACAACAGTCTGAAAGGCCTAATACAAGAAAAGAATCGAAAAATATAAGGAATATGGCCGTTGGTATTTATTGGAATATTTGGCCATAAATGAAAAGATGGATCTTCTTGAGTCTTGAAAGCTTTGGCATGAATGTGGAGTGTCTAGGTACATTATGGATGATGTGAGAGAGCTTCAATTCGTGGCCAAACTTCAGAGAAAAGAGTTGTTGGTGATTGATCTCCATTGGCTCCAAATTAGGCAAGTGTAAGAGTAATAATGGGATCCTCCTGATCATATGGCTGATGGTGCATGGGAACTTGATAGATAACTCTCCTGGATGATTAAATGTGTCTCCTGAATGCTTAGATATCTCTCCTGGTTGCCAATGTCTTGTTTGTAACTGATTGAATCCTTGAGCCTCCAGATGAAGCAAGCTGAGAATCATTTGTTTTAGAAGTTGAATAACTTCTTCGTCTGAATTCCATTTGTGATGATTCAAACTCTCTAGGATTTCTTGATGAGTTAAGTTTCTGGAACAGGTTGATTTGTAGCTTAACTCCTCATAGTGGGAAAGATATGATCCAAGACATGCACATATGTCTCTGGTGCATACAAGCTGTTTCTCTCCAAGGGTCTTGGTTGGTTAATTTATGTCCTCTCCATGCTCCTTGGTTGATGATGACTTGATGTCCTCATCATACTCTCCCTCTTGAAAAGGTTTCGACCTCGAAACTGAATAATCTGCACCAAGAGAAAGCAAGTTAGCTTTCATTCTGCTTTGGGAGTTTAGGGTCTTACCTTGATGTTTATATGGTCTGGAGGTGAGTGGATTGTCTGGTGGTTCTCCTTTGAGCAGATAGGATAGTAATACTCCTCTTCTTTGGTCTGGTGTAGTGCTTCCTTTGTCTATCTTGCTCCTGCTCTCATTATGTCCTGAAAAATGTTCAACACTTTGGTAAAGAGACAAGTGCATTATGGGCTCTCTGTCACAGAATAAGCAACTTGAATCATTCTTCTTAGAGTCAATTTAATGTACTAATGATATCTCATCTTCTTTCAAGGTTAACAAGTTCTTTAACACAGCTAATGAATCATTGGAAATAAAATGTATCAAAGAAAGACTTAGCTTGTTAATAGATGTTGTTGTGTCTTTGCTTGGGTCTGGTGGTTTCTCCTTGATGTTCTCCTTTTCTCTACTGCCTTGATCAGTCTGATCACTTAGTATAAGGACTATTTCTGAGTTTCTCTTCACATTCTCTTCTCTCCTGTGCTTTGTATCTGTAGAGATGCCCATTGGGAAGAACAAGCGCATTATATCTGTTCTTGGAGTACTTAAAACAGATTGTATGATACTTGTACTTACTTGTTCAGCTTGTTGGAAT
The DNA here is from genome assembly GCA_030180135.1 of Orychophragmus violaceus. NCBI lineage: Eukaryota > Viridiplantae > Streptophyta > Magnoliopsida > Brassicales > Brassicaceae > Orychophragmus > Orychophragmus violaceus. The sequence goes on from CM058233.1 coordinate 44,800,094, forward strand.
TATGTCCAGTAATCTCTGTACTGTCTCTAGAAAGTAAGAGTATGTCAATGATCAGACATAAGTCATATAATGCTGGGGGTCATGATGGCTTGCTAGAGTCCGCTCATGATCTATAAGTCTTGGACTTATTGCCTTTATTATATGATCCCATATGGGTCACACGCCTAAGCTAACGGGAAAATACGAAGAAACGGTTTAGCAGAAGTACGGTAAAAGTGCTAGGCATTTACTGTACTTGGAGAGACTAAAGGGCCTGATTAAATCCAAGGGATTTAATCAGAACTGAGAATTGGGCCCAAAAGCCCATGAGAACTAGAAGGGATTTTAATGAATAAAATCAGACCTAGCTCTCTAATTTTCTCAGCACTTCTGCGCCTCCCTCCTCTCTCTCTGCGCCTCCTCTCTGTCTTGGTCTAGCAGCCAAATTTCCCGGTGTGCGTGTGTGAGCCTTTGGAGGAGCTATCTCTTGGTGGTTCTGCTGATCTCTGACCCGTACCTTCCATTCCGCTGCATAAACAAGGTAACAGGTGAGATCTATTATGCTTCTAATCAAGAGAACCTAGATCTGCATGTTTAGTAGGATGAATCAATCTGAGAATTGAATCAGGAGACACTAAAATTTCCAACAGTGGTATCAGAGCCATTGGTTCTGTGGTTTTTCTTGTTTAGAATCATGTTTAGGATTGTTTAAAGAAGTGTTTTTGAATCAATCTACTGATAAGAGAAAACACTTAAGAAACAAAGAATTAAAACCTAAACAAACAAGAAATCGCATGATCCAATCTATATGAATTGGTATGCGTCGGAATGATGATCGCCAAAGGATCACCATGTCCGGATCGAGCGACGCGAGGTGAACCGATCGCATGGATCGATCGATCGCATGGATCGAACCGCTCGCGTCCCGTCTCGATCACAACCCGAGCTCGTCCTGCATCTCTCGGCCACAATCGCTTGATCATGGGCCGACCGATCGCATGGATCGCGTCTCGTCCCGACGCACGGCCCGGCTGTCCCGATCGCTCGGCGATCGCGTGAAGCACCGTCCTGCGTCCCGAGCCATCCCGAACGATCGTCCCGTCCAGCAGCCGTCCCGATCGTGGATCGAACGCGTGCTGGCTTGCGGCTATCGTGATCGCGTGAAGCTCACGGCTAGGTCGTGATCGGTTCACGTGATCTATCGTTTCGGTTCGGTTTAAGGCTCGGTTTAATTTTAATAAAATTAATTGTCACGGTTTAATAAACAGACTTAATAAATTTATTAAGTTCTGGTTAAACCAGGATAAGAAATCCAAAGTCGAAAAATTGGATTTTGTGACTAAACCAGTGATTTTCTAATTTGATTTGGTTGGACCAAATAAATTGAGAAAATCCGGTTTAGTAAATAACCGGTTGACAATTGTGGTCGTCGTAGTAATTAATTTTGGTTAGACCAATTTTAATGAACCAGACCGGTTATGTCATTTAATTGGGCAATTGGGTTATGTCTTGGACATAGACCAATTCTTGGGCCTCGGGCCAAGAAGTTAAAACAATTGGGCCAATTATTTGAGTCTTTTCTTCAGAATTAATTTAAAATTTTTTTTTATATAAAATTATAAAATCGATTTTTAAATTAATAAGTTTCCAAAATTTTGAAATTAGAAAGTTTCTTAAATTAGAAGTTTCTAGATTTGCATGTTTTGGATTTTAGGAAATTTCTATATTTAGAAAGTTTCCAATTTTAGGAAGTTTCCAATTTTAGAAAGTTTCCAAAATTAGTAGGTTTCCCAAAAAAGGAAAGTTTCCCAAAATAGTAATCTTCTATTTTGGGATGAAATTTTAATAAACCTATGAACCTCAAATAATATCAAGCGTTGGATGTCTTGTCCAGTCTATGTCAGCTGTTGAAGCCCATTCAATCATACACACGGCCTTACAGTGTGAGGGTGTCTATCTTTTGCGTGGGTAAAACAGTTTGTGATTCATAAATGTCATTGGGAGTCCCAGACATTAGTCATTACATGACTGTATAGTCTGGTTTTCTTGACTAGGCCATCGGGAGTCCCGGGCCTTGAGACATCAGAGTGGATTGGGCCTCGGGCCCAGATTCACAACCAAGAGTTATATCACGGATATAATTAGCCGACATAGGGCTTACCGATATAAGCTAAGGTTGGGTAATGGCCAGTGGCCCACTTTGATCTTAGTTATATGTGGATCTTGGAATCATTATGTTCTTTTGAGGATAACTAATGTTATTGAATATAATGCAAGATTAATCATATTGAACATATTAACTAATAACCTTTTATCTTATATTTCAGCTATGACTACTACAAGCACTCAAAACACATTCTCAATCCGGTCTGTTCTCGAGAAGGAAAAGCTGACTGGAACGAACTTCCTGACGTGGTCAAGGAACTTGAGGCTAGTCCTCAAGCAGGAGAAGAAGGATTATGTCCTTCGTGATCCCCTCCCCGAGAGGCCTCCTAACAATGCCGCCAGGACTCTGCATAATGCTTGGGAAAAGCATTCGTCAGATGAAAATGATGTCTATTGCCTGATGTTGGCGACAATGACTGCTGAGCTGCAAATGCAGTTCGAGAGTGTGTTGTCACCCATCGAGATAATGGCAAGCCTGAAATCGCTTTTTCAGGAGCAAGCAAGGACTGAGAGGTTTCAGACGGTTAAGAACCTCTTAGACTGTAAGTTGGCTGCAAATGCGGCAGTGAGTCCTCATGTCTTGAAGATGATGGGTTATCTCGATCATCTTCAGAAACTCGACTGCCCTATCAGCCAAGAACTTGCCTGCGACATCGTTCTGCAGTCTTTACCTGCAAGCTATGATCAGTTCATTCTGAACTTTAATATGCATGGCTTGAGTAAGACATTGCCTGAGCTTCACGGAATGCTCAAGACTGCAGAGCCCAACTTGAGGAAAACCGCCAAGGACCCCAATGTGCTTATGGTGCAAAAGGGCAAGGGCTTTAAGAAATCCTCTGCCAAGGACAAGGGAAAGGCCAAGGCTGTCCAAGTCTCGGACAAGGACACGCCAAAGCCCAAGCCCAAATCCAAGGCTGGGCCTACTGACATCTGCAGGTTCTGTAAAGAACCAGGGCATTGGAGGAGAGAATGTAAGAAATTCCAGGAAGGTCTAAAGGAATTGAAGAAGAAGACTCTCGAGACTTCTTCATCAGGTATTTTTGTTATAGAAGTTAATACAACTACTTCTGATAATACCTCATGGGTTATGGATACTGGTTGTGGGGCTCATATTTGTACTAATATGCAGGCACTCAGCAACAGTAGAAGGCTGAAGCAAGGACAAGTGGAGCTACGAGTTGGGAATGGAGCGAAAGTTCCTGCACTAGCTGTAGGCACATACTTGTTGTCTTTACCTTCGGGATTGGTTTTAGAACTCAATAATTGTTATTTTGTACCTGCGATAAGCAGAAATATTATTTCAATTTCTTTGTTGGATTTGGAAGGTTATGATTTTTCAGTCAAGAATAAATTATGTTCCTTCAATTGCAACAATTTGTTCTATGGTTGTGCCCCTCTTACGAATGGGCTTTACATACTTGATCAATCCGCGCCAATTTATAACATTGATACCAAACGGTTCAAACCTAATGAGGAGAACCGAACGTTTCTATGGCATTGTCGTTTAGGGCACATCAACGAGAAACGCATCAAGAGGCTCCATTCGAATGGACTTCTTGGCTCATTTGACTTTGAGTCATGTGAGAAATGCGAATCCTGCATGATGGGCAAAATGACCCGGGCCCCCTTTAATAAACCTAACGAGAGGGCCAGTGACTTATTGGGCCTGATACACACTGATGTGTGTGGCCCAATGTCCACAAATGCAAGAGGAAACTATCAGTACTTCATTACCTTCACTGATGATTTCAGTAGGTATGGATATGTTTATTTAATGAAACATAAGTCTGAATCTTTTGAGAAGTTCAGAGAATTCCAAAATGAAGTACAGAACCAACTTGGCAAAAGCATTAAGGCTCTTCGGTCCGACCGAGGAGGAGAATACTTAAGCCAAGAATTCAGTGATCATCTAAGAGAGTGTGGGATCGTGTCCCAACTCACTCCTCCTGGAACACCTTAATGGAATGGTGTGTCTGAGAGGAGAAATCGGACCTTATTGGATATGGTTCGATCTATGATGAGTCACACAGACCTTCCAATATCCCTTTGGGGATATGCTCTGCTAACAGCAGTGTTCACTCTAAATAGAGCGCCATCGAAAGCAGTAGCAAAGACACCATATGAATTATGGACTGGAGTGGCTCCAGTGCTGTCTTATCTTAGAATTTGGGGTTGTGAAGCCTATGTCAAGAGATTAATCTCAGACAAGCTTACACCAAAGTCTGATAAATGCTACTTCATTGGTTATCCGAAGGAAACCAAGGCTTATTACTTCTATCTACGATCCGAGAACAAGATCTTTGTTGCCCGGGATTGTAACTTTCTTGAGAGGGAGTTTCTCTCTAAGAAAGACAGTGGGAGTAAGGTACTGCTTGAAGAAATTCAAGATGAACAGGATACTGCTCAACCTAATGAGGAAGAGCAGCAGGAGGACCTACAAGAAATTGTAGAGCCTGAACCTGTAGTACCTGAAGTTCGAAGATCCGGGAGGATCCGTCACGAACCCGAGAGATATCAAGGATTCCTCGTGACTAACTGTCATGATCTTCTGATCATTGATGGTGATGAACCATCGAACTTCAATCAAGCCATGATGGGCCCAGATTCCTCTAAGTGGCGTAAGGCCACTGATTCCGAAATGGACTCCATGTCAGTCAACCAAGTGTTTTCATTGGTTGACTTACCCGCTGGTGTAAAAGCCATCGAGTGCAAATGGATCTTCAAGAAGAAGATTGACGTGGATGGAAATGTCCAGATTTATAAAGCCAGGTTGGTGGCAAAAGGTTTCAGACAAGTTCACGGTGTGGATTATGATGAAACCTATTCACCAGTGGCTATGATGAAATCTATTCGGATTCTACTAGCAACTGCAGCTTTTCATGATTATGAAATTTGGCAGATGGACGTGAAACCGCCTTCCTGAATGGTATTCTGGAAGAGGATGTGTATATGACACAACCTGACGGTTACATAGATCCAAAGAATGCTGGGAAGGTATGCAAGCTTCATAAATCCATTTATGGATTGAAGCAAGCATCGAGGAGCTGGAATCTTCGTTTTGATGAAGCGATCAAGCAATTTGACTTCATCAGAAACGAAGAAGAACAATGCGTGTATAAGAAAACTAGTGGGAGCAAGATAGTATTTCTTATTCTGTATGTCGATGACATACTGCTTCTCGGAAACGACGTTCCAATGCTAAAGTCGGTAAAGGACTGGCTTGGAAGTTGTTTTTCCATGAAAGACATGGGTGAAGCCGCATACGTTCTTGGAATCAGGATCTACCGGGATAGATCTAAAAGGCTGATAGGCTTGGGTCAAGATTCATACATTGACAAAGTCCTACAGAGATTCAGCATGAAAGATTCCAAGAAGGGCTTCACGCCAATGGTACATGGCACAACGCTAAGCAAGAAGCAGAGCCCTACGACGGCTGCTGAGCTTGAGCGCATGAAGAATATTCCTTATGCATCTGCAATAGGATCTATCATGTATGCCATGATCTGTACTCGTCCTGATGTTGCTTATGCATTGAGCATGACGAGTAGATACCAGTCAAATCCAGGTGAAAACCATTGGATTGCCGTCAAGAATATCCTGAAGTATCTAAGACATACTAAGGATAAGTTCTTGGTGTACGGTGGAAGTGATGTGCTTAAAGTCAGTGGATTCACGGACGCAAGTTTCCAGACAGACCAAGATGATTTCCGGTCACAGTCCGGTTATATCTTTTGTCTGAATGGCGGTGCAATCAGTTGGAGAAGCTCCAAGCAAGACACCGTTGCTGATTCCACTACAGAAGCTGAATATATCGCCGCCTCAGAAGCAGCGAAGGAAGCTGTTTGGATACGAAAGTTCATTATTGAACTAGGTGTGATACCAAATGCGGCTGAGCCTCTGGCACTGTTTTGTGATAACAATGGTGCTATTGCTCAGGCAAAGGAACCAAGATCACACCAGAAATCCAAGCATGTTCTAAGAAGATTTCACTTGATACGTGACATCATAAATAGAAAGGAAGTCAAGATCAGTCGAGTTCAGACAGATGATAACGTCGCTGATCCATTGACAAAGCCACTCCCAAGACCTAAGCTCGAGTTCCTAACTGAAGCTGTAGGCATTAGAGACATTAAAATGTAATCTAAATTTGAGTGGGAGTTTGAGGGCTTTATTTAGTTATTTGATATGTTCTTGTAAAACATTTTCTTATGTTTAATGAAATTATTATTTCAAGATTATTTTAACTGTGATGAAATAATCGTTCCAAAATGATATGAACCATTTTATAGGTTATCGAAGTAAGTGACTTGATCTTGAGTCATCAAAGTCATTTAGCTTGATCATGAGACCCTATATTTGATAGATGGCTTACATCATCCTGTCCCTAGTCGAAGGTTGTTGAAATTGGAACACCAACAACCGTGTGAGACTAGATTGGTATGTGACTTATGACAAAGTCTCAGTGTGTCATAGATGCGCGGCATCAAAGTCAGTACATAGGTGTATGTAGGGTACATACGACCGGACATGACCCGATTATAAGAACTCTTCAGGATATTTATATCTGTGTCATAAGAGATTCTTACTACGACTATAGAGTATAGTCCTTAGACCTGAGTTCGCATGCATGTGACTGCACATGAATTAATGCGCTTTGATCATTGTCTAATGCTGTCGTTAAGCGATGGTTATAAGGACCTTGATTGGGTATATTATGAAATAAGTAGTTTACAGTGATGGAACAAGACGGGATTTGTCCCTCCAATATAAATGGAGTGAATATCTCTAGGCCAATCGGAGATTTGAATACTGGAAAATGCATGGCCATGCTCAAACGGACTTTCCCGAGTCGTTTGGATTGTCAGTATCAAATCAGAGTCCGATGAACATGATTAGCCTTAATAAGGATGACACTCATCTTGCCTTATGACTAATCGAGATATTGTGACAAAAGGATTATGAATGCAGATATTCCAGTACAAGTGGGAGATTGTTGGAATTATGTCCAGTAATCTCTGTACTGTCTCTAGAAAGTAAGAGTATGTCAATGATCAGACATAAGTCATATAATGCTGGGGGTCATGATGGCTTGCTAGAGTCCGCTCATGATCTATAAGTCTTGGACTTATTGCCTTTATTATATGATCCCATATGGGTCACACGCCTAAGCTAACGGGAAAATACGAAGAAACGGTTTAGCAGAAGTACGGTAAAAGTGCTAGGCATTTACTGTACTTGGAGAGACTAAAGGGCCTGATTAAATCCAATGGATTTAATCAGAACTGAGAATTGGGCCCAAAAGCCCATGAGAACTAGAAGGGATTTTAATGAATAAAATCAGACCTAGCTCTCTAATTTTCTCAGCCCTTCTGCGCCTCCCTCCTCTCTCTCTGCGCCTCCTCTCTGTCTTGGTCTAGCAGCCAAATTTCCCGGTGTGCGTGTGTGAGCCTTTGGAGGAGCTATCTCTTGGTGGTTCTGCTGATCTCTGACCCGTACCTTCCATTCCGCTGCATAAACAAGGTAACAGGTGAGATCTATTATGCTTCTAATCAAGAGAACCTAGATCTGCATGTTTAGTAGGATGAATCAATCTGAGAATTGAATCAGGAGACACTAAACTTTCCAACACAGCTTCAGTAGGTTGTGTGAGGGTTTGGACCCTCTGCTCTTGTGAGCTAGTGATCATTAAACATTCATCTTCTTTCCTGATCACCAAAACATGTTTCTCTGGTCTTTGATCTTCTTCCCTACTGACTTTTATTTGCTCATGCTCTTTACTGCTCAGTTCTTCTTTTCCTGTATCAAATCCTTTTGACAAAGACAAATGCATGACACTAGAATTGGGAAATGACAAATCAGAATGAGCTAAACTAGCACTGGTTGCAATTTTCATTTCTAGTGATATTTCTTTCAACAATTGTTTAGATGGACAGGTTGCAGCAAAGTGTCCTTTCTTATGGCACCTATAACATGTAGGTTCTTTGGAATTCACAAAATCAGAAGATTTACCTTGTGTTGACATTGTTAACAGATTAGAGCAGGGTTTGGTTACCTTGGTTGCAACTCCTGGTTCTCCAATGTTCATAGAAGATTGATGACTCTGCTGCTGCTCTGTTCTCTCCTCCTTTAGTTTCAGAATCTCCTTTATCTTTTGCGATTGTTCTTGAATGCTTGGCAGTTCTGGTGAGAGTGTGGAGGTTGGCCTTTTCTGATCTTGTTTTGCATGAGTGGCCTTCTTAGCTTCTGATTGACGTGTGAAAGCATTTGATAACACATTCTTAGGCTCATGGAGGTAAGCACACTTTCTCCTTTGGACATGATGTGGTGTAGTAATCACCTTTCTTGGAGTTGCATGGCAGATGAGCTTTGTAGGGATGTTCCTGCGATTCTTCACAAATTCTCTGTACATTCTCACCTTAAGGTCTCCCCAATCTGACACTGGATTATTGTAAAATGTTGGGACACCTTCTTTCAGCCACCAACTGTAAGCATCTCCAACCAGAGAATCAACAGCATATGATAACTTCTCTTCTTTGGGAATGTTGTGGAGACGCAGCCACTGCTTCATATTGTTCTCCCATCTTAGATAATCTTATGGGTCATTGCTAGAGCCTAAGAAGGTTAATGACTTGGATTGGGAAACACTTCTCTTCCTGCTTTGTGTTCTTGACCTGATTTGTGGGTTGGATGGTTGTGCTTGAATGGTCATCAAAGTGTGGTGATGCTCCTTCTTCCTTGGTGAGGTTCTGTAGTAATGGTATTCCTCATCCACAGTCTCATCATAATCTGAAGAATGACAGCCTTGTTCTGCCCATGAATCTTCTTCTTGGTACCATTCTTCCTTGAGAGAGCTTCTGGTGTAATCTGGTGGTTCTGGTTCCATATCCTCTTCATGTTGTTCTTCTTCAGAATCAGAGTAACCATCTGGCCATGGAGGTTCATCATAATCAGCTTCTCCATCAGATGAAACTGATCTTTCTCTTTGGCTCCATTGACATTCAAGGTTCTGCTGATAGTAACTGTCTTCATCTGAATATTCCATAACTGCCTCTTCTCTTATGATTTAGGTACCTGCGTGCAAGGTTGAAATTTTCAATGTATTATGTGCTTAAGATAAAACAAGGTTGAATGCACAGAATTATATCACGACAGAAGTATTATTTTTTGGAGAAAAAATTGCACTTTCCTTATGTAAAAGATACACAGGTTTTTGTTAAAAGGGGAAACCAATATTTTCTGTCCAAACTAACTTTATGAGGAGCCCAATCTTTTATTTAAATTTTGAAAAATCTGAACAAAGATAGGAAACAAAAGTTTATATGACTTTTAGTTTGTAGATTTCGAATCAAAACTCCAAAACACTTTCCTTTTGGTTTTTTTTTTATTAAGAATGCAAAATATGAATGAAAAAAAAACAGAAACACTAAAGAGCAAAAAAATGCAAAACAGAGATTATTTTGTGATTTTCGATTTGAATGTAAAAGAAGAACAATGACATAAACTAGGTGCAATGAAACACTTTTTATTTTGATTTTTCTTTATGATGGATGCAATGAAACTAGTGAATACTAAACAAGATGAATGGATCTAAATGACAGAAATATGAATGCAAAAACAGATTGAGCAGAAACAAAACAGAATCAGATTTTTATGGGTTTTTTTTTTATTTGAATAAAATGAAACAACAAAAACTTAAAGAGATAAAAAGGTTGGATTGATACAACCTGAGGGGTAGGAGCTTTTGAAGCTCTGATACCAGATGATACAGCCCTGGAATCACTCCAATGCTAAGGTCACTTGATGATAAGATGATTCCTAAGCCAAGCTTGCGGAAGATGGATTGAAGGTAGATGTGGTGGTGGAACTTGTGATTGACTCTCTCAACCAATGGGTTTGATTGACTCTCTCAATCTAAGAACAAGCTATCTGAATCACTCAAATAGATTGATCTGAAACTCCTAAGAACAAGGTGAATCACTCAAAATATTCAAAGAAGGAACACTTCACAAAGAACACAAACTTTGGAAGAAAAACAGAATAATTCTATTACTTTAAAATGGTTGAAAAGGGTGATTTACAATGAATTCGAATCTGAGCTTTTATAGGCTCATAGACAACAGTCTGAAAGGCCTAATACAAGAAAAGAATTGAAAAATATAAGGAATATGGCCGTTGGGATTTATTGGAATATTTGGCCAGAAATGGAAAGATGGATCTTCTTGAGTCTTGAAATCTTTGGCATGAATGTGGAGTGTCTAGGTACATTCTGGATGATGTGACAGAGCTTCAATTCGTGGCCAAACTTCAGAGAAAAGAGTTGTTGGTGATTGATCTCCATTGGCTCCAAATTAGGCAAGTGTAAGAGTAATAATGGGATCCTCCTGATCATATGGCTGATGGTGCATGGGAACTTGATAGATAACTCTCCTGGATGATTAAATGTGTCTCCTGAATGCTTAGATATCTCTCCTGGTCGCCAATGTCTTGTTTGTAACTGATTGAATCCTTGAGCCTCCAGATGAAGCAAGCTGAGAATCATTTGTTTTAGAAGTTGAATAACTTCTTCGTCTGAACTCCATTTGTGATGATTCAAACTCTCTAGGATTCCTTGATGAGTTAAGTTTCTGGAACAGGTTGATTTGTAGCTTAACTCCTCATAGTGGGAAAGATATGATCCAAGACATGCACATATGTCTCTGGTCCATACAAGCTGTTTCTCTCCAAGGGTCTTGGTTGGTTGATTTATGTCCTCTCCATGCTCCTTGGTTGATGATGACTTGATGTCCTCATCATGGCCCTAGCCAAGAAGTACGGCTTAACTCGGTTCGCAGAAAAAAAAGAGGAGCGAGAACCAAGGCAACACTACGATAAAGGAGGAAAAACAACGATGGTAGTCGGCGACTCCGGTAATCAACGACCGAATAAACCGTGGAACAAGTGGAACAGACAGGATAAAGAAGAAGCTCCTCAAGAAGCCAATGAAGAAGAAAAATTCTGCGAATTTCACAAAACGACTTCGCACAACACTTCGGAATGCCGGACCCTCAAAGACGCGCTCTATGCTCGGCTTAAGAGTGGCCAGATACAGGCGTCCATAGACGAACTGAGGGAAGAAATAAAGCAAAGTTGCGAAGGGCAAGCCGACGATAAGCCAACCAAACAGGGTACGAGAAAACAGCCGCGCTGAGTCAAAAGTGTGGCAGTGAAACGAGATCGCAATGAAGAAGATGAGGACGAGGAGGATGAAGCTCCCAAAACGATCCGACGAATCAACATGATAATGGGCGGACTGATCTCGGTTAACGACTCGGTAAGATCGATAAGGCAGTATGAACGCAAGGCGCTAGCCGCGCAAAATTCACCACAGCCGATATTATCGGATGATCCGCCTGTAATCTTCACCGATCAAGACTTATATGGGACTCACTACCCCCATAACGATCCGTTAGTCGTAGAGCTTCTCATCGGAAGTTGCCAAGTGTCTCGGATCCTAATCGATACAGGTAGCTCCATCGACTTGATATTCCTTGATACCCTGAAGAAGATGGACATCAAGGAGGACGACATTAAGCAGAAGGCTAAGCCACTTACCGGTTTCACGAGTGAGACAACCTACACAATTGGCACAATAAAAATACCAGTCTATGCCGGAGGAATCAACAGGATGGTCAAGTTCCATGTCATCGACAAACCGACCATTTACAACGTCATCCTCGGCACGCCTTGGTTATATAGCATGAAGGCGGTATCATCCACTTACCATCAATGTCTAAAATTCCCAACGTCAAAAGGAATCCAGACCGTAAAAGGATGCCAACGAATAAGTCGGTCCTGTTTCGCAAAAGAGCACAAACTCAGAATACCATCCTGCTTGATCAACACGAATCAAGGTCAAAAGGGGCCGGCCAAAGATCTAGTTCAACAAGTCGTCATCAACGAATCGGATGCAAGCAAGTGCGTGGGAATAGGAGCAGAGTTGCCAGAGGACCTAAAGAACAAATTGATCGAATTTCTGCGACAAAACGTATCGACCTTCGCTTGGTCGGTAAAAGATATGAAAGGTATTAACCCATCCGTTACAACTCACGAGCTTAACGTGGATCCGACTTATAAGCCGATTAAGCAAAAGAGGCGTAAGCTCGGTCCAGAGAGAACTAAGGCGGTCAATGATGAGGTTGACAAACTTCTCGACGCCGGCTCCATTCAAGAAGTTAAGTATCCCGACTGGCTAGCCAACCCGGTGGTGGTCAAAAAGAAAAACGGAAAATGGAGAGTATGTGTCGACTTCACAGATCTCAATAAGGCATGCCCAAAAGATAGCTTCCCTCTCCCTCATATCGATCGGCTTGTGGAGGCAACAGCCGGGAATGAGCTACTGTCATTTATGGATGCGTTTTCAGGATACAATCAGATCCTAATGAATCCAGATGATCGGGAAAAGACGGCTTTCATAACAGAACGCGGCACCTATTGCTACAAAGTTATGCCTTTCGGCCTTAAAAACGCAGGAGCCACATATCAACGACTCGTCAATAGGATGTTCGCAGGACAGCTCGGCACCACCATGGAAGTATATATCGACGATATGCTAGTTAAATCCCTAATCGCATCCCAGCACGTCGGACACTTGAAGGAGTGCTTTAGCATCCTTAACCAATACGGAATGAAGCTAAACCCGGCTAAGTGCACGTTCGGAGTAACTTCAGGTGAATTCCTCGGCTACGTCGTGACCCGAAGGGGTATAGAGGCCAATCCAAAACAGATCTCGGCTATCATCGACCTACCTTCACCGAGAAACACTCGGGAAGTTCAACGGCTCACCGGCCGCATTGCCGCCCTGAACAGATTCATATCTCGTTCGACGGACAAATGCCTCCCCTTCTATGAACTCCTCCGAGGAAACAAAAGATTCGTATGGGACGACAAGTGTCAGGAAGATTTTATTCAGCTAAAAGACTACCTGTCAAATCCACCAGTACTATCAAAACCAGAAAACGGCAAAATACTATTCCTGTACATCGCGGTATCAACAACCGCGGTCAGTGGAGTTCTAGTCCAAGAAGACAGAGGAGAGCAGAAGCCTATCTTCTACATCAGCAAGACTATGAACGGAGCAGAAGCAAGATATCCAGCCATAGAAAAAGTCGCGCTCGCAGTAGTAACTTCAGCAAGAAAACTACGCCCATATTTTCAATCCCACACCATAGCCGTGCTGAGTAGTCAACCTCTCAGAACAATCCTGCACAGTCCAGGACAATCGGGACGATTAGCGAAATGGGGAGTAGAACTCAGTGAGTACGACATCGAATATCGGAACAGAACGACAGCTAAGTCTCAGGTAATCGCCGATTTTCTAGTCGAGTTGTCTCCCGAGGAAGACTTGAAAATTCAAGAGAAGAATTGGAAATTATTTGTTGACGGCGCATCGTCAAAACGAGGAGCCGGGATAGGAGTACGTCTCATATCACCAACAAGAGAGGTAATAGAGCAATCTTTCCGCCTCGGATTCACATCATCAAACAACACAGCCGAGTACGAAGCACTGCTAGCCGGACTTAGACTGGCAAAAGAAATCGGGGTTAAAAACTTACTGGCTCATTGCGATTCAATGCTTGTGGCAAATCAAATAAACGGTGAATATGGAGCTAAGAATGAAAGGATGGAGGCTTACCGAAAGGCGGCCCTAGAGCTTACTGACGCGTTTGAATTCTTTGACATAGTCCAAATCCCAAGAAAGGATAATGCCCCGGCAGATGCACTAGCATCGCTGGCATCAACCCCAAATCCGGACCTATGTCGGCGAATCCCAGTAGAAACGATTCATGAACCGAACATCCCAGCCATCGATAGCAGTCACGAAAAAACCACTAATGACGACGTAATGATTATCGAACAAGCTAGGCCATCCACCCTCCGAGCCGGATACGGCGAGTTAATCGCGCTTTTGACAGACTCGGGGACGGATTGGAGGGACGAAATACGAAAATATTTGACAGAAGGAACACTCCCCGAGGATAAATGGACGACACAATGACTAAAATTCAAATGTGCAAGATACACCATGCATAACGGCGTCCTGTACAAGTATTCTGCCAACAAAATCCTCCTAAGATGTATACACGGAGACGAAGTCAGCCGAGTTCTGGAAGAAACCCATTCAGGAGCATGCGGGAATCATTCTGGAGGTCGATCCCTCGCTCTCAAGATAAAACTTAACGGACACTATTGGCCGACTATGCTTGCGGATTGCGAAGCCTACTCTAACAAATGTGAGAAGTGTCAACGACACGCGCCATTTATACATCGCCCCACCGAGCTACTCACAACATCCACGGCGGCCTATCCTTTCATGAGGTGGGCTATGGACATAGTCGGACCATTACTACTCTCCAACCAAAGGCGTTTCCTCTTGATCATGACTGACTACTTCACCAAGTGGGTCGAAGCCAAAGCCTACGTGTCGATACACGACGTCCAGGTCCAAAACTTCGTCTGGAAGTACATCATATGCCGATTCGGGCTACCCTACGAAATCGTCACGGACAACGGTTCCCAGTTCACATCCAACGTGTTCGAAGGTTTTTGCAGAAAATGGGATATACGACTAAGCAAATCGACACCGAGATACCCCCAGGGGAACGGTCAGGCGGAGGCCACTAATAAAACTATCATTGACGGCATCAAGAAACACCTCGAAAAGAAGAAGGGAGTATGGGCCGACGAGTTAGACGGAGTCCTTTGGTCACACCGAACCACACCTCGCCGAGCAACGGGATCCACTCCATTTTCCTTAGCCTTCGGCGTGGAAGCAATGGTCCCGGCAGAGGCAAATGTTTACACCTTTCGCCGAGCCCTCATGCCACAACACAGCGAGATCAATGAAACGATGCTACTTCACGCACTCGACACGATAGAGGAAGAACGCAACCGAGCTCTCCTCCGCATTCAAAACTACCAGCAACTCGCAACTCGGTACTAAAATCAAAAAGTACGAGAACGACACTTCCGCGTCGGCGACTACGTGCTCCGAAAAGTTTACGAGAACACAAAGGAGTGGAGAGCTGGGAAACTCTGTGCCAAATGGGAAGGACCGTACAAGATAACAAAAGTCGTTAAACCTGGCATTTACGAACTCGAATCAATGAAGGGATGACGCACTGCAAACAGAGAGAGCTATGAGTAAATTACAAAGGAACTAAAAGTTCAAAAAGAATTCTACCGATGTTAGTATTCCACGATGATCTAGGAGAGCCGTGAGCATCAGGAATGACCATGGACGTGATCTCAGCGTAAAAATAAAACCGCTGCCAAACACGCGTTTTACTCGGCGCGTTCACTACAACCCCTTGATCAGCTCTCATCCTGATGGTGAAGCATCCAAGACTGGTGTTCTTCATATGACTTATAGAAGTCATCTCCTCGAACATCCTAACACTGATAGGTATGCCGCACTAGGACCCCAGAACGAGGAGACACACCATTTGTCGAACTGCAGTTGCTGACAATTGAGAAATGGCAATCTCGCGCCGAGAACAATAAGAAACTAGCAAATCTGGCAAAGGGAGCCAAAGTCGGCACCCCGACATATCCGCATTAATGAAGTAGGACTCGTATAGACAGACATAACCGGGAGGAGGAGTCCACGGGCGATCTCTCGGTCCAGGGATAATAAATTTGATCCTAGGATCGGCGCCGCATCCCGATAACGTCGATCTGACCGACTTCTCATCAGAACGAGTCTGAAACACGTTCGCAAAGCCTCCCGATAGAGTTATTGGGAACTCGGCAGAAGGAATCGAGTCCCCATTAGATTCGTCCTTCTCGGCACTCGGCTCATCTTCCGGTTCAATAGGGTCGGAATCTCGGAGCTGCGGAACGATAAATTCATGGCGACCCGAGCTCGTTGCTGTATCCGCCATCTGAGCTATTTCATGACGGTACTCAAGCTCCTTTAAAGCGTTATAACAAGGATGCCGCCTTAGATCAGAAGACGTGCTTGGAGAGGATGACCCAGTCGAAATGACGCGCCGGTTCGGGGAATCCTCACCAGATGACACAGAAACAACTCCTTTATCCTTGTTTAATGAGCAACGGATCAAAGACATCTCTGGCGATGAACAGACGAAGAACACGATGACCGAAAATAGACTTGAATCTAAATCCTAATAGATCTACGACCGAACGGCGGCGGAGTGCAAATCGGAAAGAAAAAACGGTAGAGAGTGAAAAATATTACCTTTTAGCTTCGCTCTCTTCACTCGGACAGAAGTGAGGAAATGAGAAATGGAGGAGAAAGGCATCGTGTTCAAGAAGATAAGAAGTGCCTCGTTTCTCGCACCTATCAAAGCAATCATAACTGCCTAAGTGACGCCTCGATTCCGGAAGCTACCATAGCAAGTCACGATACCCTAAGCGATGCTTCGAAATCCACAACCACAAACCGGACGGACCAAGGGTCGATATGGTTCCTTACGGAATCGAATCAGAACCGACCGAACCAATTCGAATCATCGGGCCGGATCCAGCCAGAAGATAATTAGGTAATGGGCCGAAAAGGCTCGTTACAAGAGAAAATCCATGTCCACTAAAATCACTTCTCAAACCTAGCGATATCCCTCGTAGCGACGATTTGAAAAAAAACCGCACTGGGGGGGGGTTATTGTTGGAGTCAGAATTAGCACTTCCCCAAAAAGGCTTTTTCAGGATTTTAAGACGGCCCTAAAAAGGAAAGATGGTCTAAGGCCCAGGTCGGTAAAACATGGTTAAACCCGGCCCGGCTCATCTATGTCTAGGGTTTCAGAGGAGGCAAATCGATAAATAAACCTAAAACGGCGTAGAACTTGGCGGTGCCGGGATATGCGAATATTCCATAAATCAAGACCGAGATATTAGGAAATTCTCGTATTTTCCTTTACTAATTAGCCGACTTTGTAAACCTTATAAAAAGGGGGTCTTGTTATTCAATAAGAACACGCTTTTCATAATAGTTTTCGGAGAGACCTAGAGAGTTAATAACCTAATTCTTTCCGGCAACTTAAAATACTCTATTCCGCCGTCTTGCTCCATCTCGGAACTAAGACAAAAACCCTAATTTCCTAGACTGCAGCCGTGTTCATTAATCTCTCTTTTAGAATCCCTTAAGAAAGACCTAAAACTCTTGCTATCTTTGGATATACCGAGTTGAGGACCAACAGAAAATATAAATTTTATTTTATATATTATTAGTTTTTTTTATGAAAACATAATTTATATTAGATTTAAATATAAATGATGATATATTGTATTATGTTACATTTTATGGTTATAATTATATTAATAATATTAAAATTTACATAATTATTGGTATATATAATTATTACAAATATAACTAAATATCAAAATAACCTTAAAATTATACTAATATATAAATATTTTTAACAAAAAAACTTAGGGATGCATATTTGAAATTTTTTTTAAAAAGATATACATTATTATAGTATAAAGTGTTTTGTATCTCAATAGAAATATTTTTTTCTTTATTAGTATCTTTTATAACTAATAGAAAGAAAATTTAATTGTGAATTAATTGGAAATTGTTTGATAAAATTGATTTAGTTTGATAGAGAATGTTTTATTATTTGGAAAATATAAAAAAAGGAAACAAAAAAGTAACGTGAGCAGAACTTTAAAAGTCTGTGAAAGATGACTTTAGAAAAAAGTAAAATCAAAGAAGAAAAACAGTTATCTAAACTGTAAGGGGTTTAGAAATAATAAAGCCTTGAAAGCTTGATTGGGTTAACAAACGCTGTAGAGGCTGTAAAATCTCTTAAAGTCCTCACAGCTTTATCACCGATCGGTGCCTGAGAATGGAGCAACAGCCGACATCAGAACACTAAGTGAAAGAATATAGAGAAGTAAAAAATAGGTGATCCTTAATCTCATACCATTCACTGCACGTCTGGTAAATTTTCCAAGTGTGTTGGAATACACGTGGAAAGTCTATTGTAAAAGAAAAACCAAATGTTTTAAGGGAAAAATGCTAAAAAATATTTGAAATTTGAAAATTTGGCCAAAAATACCTCAACTACAAGTTCACCGAAAATTGACTGAGCACCCGCCTTTTAAAAAAAAAAAAAAAAAAATTATGTTAAAAAAAAAAAAAAAACTATAAGTTCACCGAAAAATACCTGAATTGTTTATTGACTTTCAATTAATATTTGAACTTTTAGTTGACCTAGCCAAAACAACACACCGTTATCTTTTCTAAAAAAAATCGTTAGAAGCTGCCGTTAAGACGAGACAACGTTGTTTTGTCCAAAGATTTGATTAATCTTACGTGAACAAAACGACGTCGTTTCGAATAATTCTGAAAATTAAAATCGTAGAGCCCTAGGCTCGAACTTGGGTATGGAATACAATGGGAAGGGGTTTGGAACCACTGAGACAATGACATTTAATAATTATATTTCAACAAAAATAATACTTATATTAAATTTGTTCGTTTATTAAATTTATATTTATTAAATATTTTGTTAAATTTAAAAATAAAAATACCTGTAATAAACATATGTATATATATCACACATACCTATGTATTAAAACTTCTCATGTGATATATGGAAGTTTTATATACATGGTGGATGTTGGGTGATTTGGTATTAATCGTTTTATGTAATAGTGATTTTATTGTATGCATGTGTTACAACAGGAAAACAAATGATGGTCCGAACAGACGGTTTTTATTAGAACCATTAAAAGATAACTGTATTTGCATTTGCATCATGGTATGATAGATGGTAAACCGAGATTATTGATTAGTTAATTGTGTAGATTGATTGGTTAGGATGTTAGCCGCTTTGTTAATCGTTTTATTATGAGCCTTATGTTAGCTGGAATGATAAGTTATCGGTTAGCCTTGTTGGTAGACGATAAATTAGAAAGCTGTTTAGTTAGATATAGGCTCGGAATGGATAATCGGTTAAGGTAGAATAATTGTATGCGGTAATATGGAATTATAAGATACTATTAATTAGCCACACGTGAATGATGGGTGTGTGACTAATTATCAATACTTATATAAGGAAATAATATCGATTCATGAAGGACTAACCATTCCAGTGTTGGTAAGTTGATACATGACGTGATGGGACGATAGGACGTGAGCACGAGACTGAACCGGAACCCCGAAGATTTGCGATCTTTGGATTGTGTATGTGGATCAGTATTGAATTTTACCCGAGTTGGCAAAGAGAAATAAGTCAGTGTTGTTTCAAAAAGAATTTTTGGTATCAACGACAGTCAGAGATCGGATCCAAAACGTCGGTTTAAGCAGAATGGTTTTGGATTCAGTAATCATTGAGGAGACAATACATTCTTTGGATTGGCGATTCAGCTTTGATGGGAGTATCGGAACGACAACTTAAGTATAGTATCAGTTTGGCGCAAGCGGGTTTTGGAATCAGGTTAAGCAATTCAGATAGAGCAAGGAAAATTTTGAGACAGATATTGGTCAGAATCATTAGTTCTGACAATATAGTTTTGGAGTCAGCAAGCATTATGAAAACGAAGTGATTCGGATTGGGCGATTCAAAATACCAGTATGGCAGAAATGTTTTGGAGGCAGTTTGAACGGAATATCATAATGGTGCAACAGAGTTGGAGTCAAAGTATAAGCAATTTAAATGGAGCAGAGAAAGTTTTGGATCATATACAGACGTAGCAGAACTCGAGTTCGAGGTTTAATCAAACGGAAAATTTGGGGGCCGAATTCCCGTAATTAGTGGAGAATGTAATTCCCTTTCTCAAGATAACGTCAATGGGCAGCTTTCAAGTCAATACAATTCGTCGGTGGACAATTCTGTAATTTTTAGAAGTTAATGGATATTTTGGTAATTTCACAAAAAATGGAGTCGGGAAGCTGTGACAGGCCAAATAATCTATTTTCTTAAGATTACTTAGAAGACGTACTATGCTGAATTCAGAATTTTAGAAGGTTTTATGGGTTATCGAGACTGAAAACCGACAAAACCGAAAAAGATAAAAAAATATCTTCTCGATTGGGAGATATAAAAAAACGAAATGGATCAAATAAATTACAGAGATTTTTTTTTTTAGGATTCAGAAAAATAAAAATGAAGTTTGAAGATGTTTCAAATTTTTTGAAAAGTACCGAAAAATTCTACTCGGGATCGTCCGTGCCACGTGACACTCGCCGATTAACCACGTGGCAGGCACATGTATTTGGAAGATTCAGATTCAGTTAATTTGATGGATGAAATATGGTGATGACACATATCCTTCCATGTGTCACAATCTTAAAAGATTCATCCCACTTGGCATGAAGATTCATTTAATAAAAATTAAAGGTCAATGTATGGAACAAAAGATTTAACTCACCTCCTCCTCTCATATTTGGTGATGACACCTAACATATATGTGTCACTTGCTAATCAAATTCATCTCCCTTACCCTGGTTAAGATCCAATGAATCTCCTTAAAGTTCAATGCACCATTCTTGTATTCATGAACCTTTTTATTATAAAAGCCCTCACCCTTATCACTTCTTTTCATCCAACAACCTACAAACACATAAAAAAATCACATCTCCCCTCCTTTATAACCGTCGACCACCACTCCTCCATCTCCTCCTCCTTGATTAAATTACTTGGACAACAAGTTATTTCTAAAATAACATTTAAACACCCTTAAACTCCCTAAATAAATCCCTAATACATTATTAGTTCTTAAACCATATCATGAGCCCTTAAATAACTTCCTTAAGGCACCCCGGAATCGTCGCCGGAGAACCGTCGGAGCTCCGCTAGCGACAAACGTTCTCCTCTACTTGCTCACGCCGCTATCCTTTCCTCCTCGCAACCGTTCCCCTGCCACCTCATCACCTCGCTGGAATTCTTCTCCCTCACTGGGAATTCGTCGGAGCACACTCATCGCCAGAATCCTTGTCGAAGACCGATGGTCAATGACATATCCTTCGTCGGTCCATTTTTATCTTGCCGGTTAATCTTTTCGGAGACACGCCATAATTTACTACTCCTTAAACTGGTAAATCGACAGCCAACCTTGTCATCTCACCAGTCAACGCTGGAGCTCGCTGGATTCCTTACCGGCGTAAGCTCCTCATCGACGGATCTATCTCCGGCCATTTGATAGTCATCCGGTTAAGCCGGTTAACCTTGTGGTCAATCCAGATAACTCCTTCTTTTGCCGGTCAACCGTCGTTGTCATTGGTCAACGCCGGACCCTTTCCGCCGGTTAATGCCTCCACTAGCCAGTCCGTTTGTTCGAGTTAAGGCACATTCTACTTGTTTGGGTCAACATGTGGTCAAACTCTCGGGTCAAAGCGGGTCAAGGTTCAGGTTAGCTTCGCTTTTGTGTCGGGTCTCGTGGTTCTGTCATCCGTCATCCGTTGTGGCTATTGCACTATGAGTTGGCTTGTCTGTTGTGTGTTGCATTTTGGGTAGATTGAGTCAGCATATATATCCCCGAACTGATAAACCATAGAGTCAAGGATATCATACCCTTAATTGAATTATGATAGAACGGTTTAGGATAATTAAATAACTCTGAAAATTAATTAAAACAGATAGGAAATATATATAATGCATGGCACATTTAGATCATTTATCAGTTAATTGGTTGATTGTATCGTTGATTAATAATTGGTTGTTGCATACATTTATAATGACATGCGAGGGAATATATCCATATATTTATATATATTAAGAACATGAATAAATGAATATATATACAAAAATTATGAGTTAAATTAAAATACGGATAAAACATATAACAAACCTTAGAATATGATAACAAGGTTGGGTTTAGTTAGATTGGTTATCAGGCTAAAGTAATTAATTGAGAAATAATTGAAAGTCAGGAGATTAGTGAATTTACTAATCTAAATCTAATGGATTAAGTAACTAAAATATGTAATTAAAGAAATGAGATTTAAAAGATATAATTTGGTTGATAAGCCGTCTAGGGAGTTAGTAAGTTTATTAACTCCAATATAGAGGTTAGATAATCTGAGAATGTTATTGGTGGAAGAAAATAGCCACGAATAGCCACAACTTAATTCGTGGCTATATATAGGCACAAACAATTTCTTAGCCATTCGTGGGTAATATTTCCACGAATAGCAACGACTTAAAGTCTTGGCTATCTAGCCATGAAATAAGCGTGGCTAGTCGTGGATATTTGTTTCCACGACATTATCGTGGCTGTAGCCACAACGCTATTCGTGGCTATCCGTGGATATGTTGATATGTCATTTCACAGCTTCACGGGTAAGGCTAATGTCATTTCGAGTTTGAATCGCGTCAATCATAGCTGTATTACTATTCGCCATAGCCACGGATTAAATCGTAGCTATCCGTGGCCATACGAATATTTCTTCAACTCGGGAATCACGGGTGTGGCTAACATCAAATCAGCATCTCATCCAATCATCAAATCAATTGGCAGGGAATATATTCCTTTTAGCCACGAACTTATTCGCGGCTATCCGTGGCTAAGAAAATTTATAAATATTGCACGAGAACTCATTTGGTATAGACGTGAAAAAACAAAAAAACGTAAAATGGCAGATTTTTTTCGATTGAGAGAGTGGATATATAAACGTGTAAAACGTTCTGATCGTAGCGTTTGTGAAAAATTTACGGCGGGAGTAACGTTTTTATTTCTTTTGCTTGTAATCAACCTTTTTCTAGAGTGTGGAGCTTTATATTGTCCGTGTAGGAGGTGTAAGAATCAAACGCCCCACGACGTGCAGACGGTGACGGCTCACCTCATGTTGAAAGGGTTTATGGAGAATTACTACGTTTGGACGTGTCATGGAAAAAATTGCATGTATGACAATGAAGCATCGACAAGTCATCATGTTCCAATCGAGCAAGTCCAAGAACCCAACGAAGCATGGGTTAATCCTATTCAAGTTCCATACGCTGAAGTCTATGATCCCAACGAAGATTTCAACATGTTACACGATGATAAACCATAGAGTCAAGGATATCATACCCTTAATTGAATTATGATAGAACGGTTTAGGATAATTAAATAACTCTGAAAATTAATTAAAACAGATAGGAAATATATATAATGCATGGCACATTTAGATCATTTATCAGTTAATTGGTTGATTGTATCGTTGATTAATAATTGGTTGTTGCATACATTTATAATGACATGCGAGGGAATATATCCATATATTTATATATATTAAGAACATGAATAAATGAATATATATACAAAAATTATGAGTTAAATTAAAATACGGATAAAACATATAACAAACCTTAGAATATGATAACAAGGTTGGGTTTAGTTAGATTGGTTATCAGGCTAAAGTAATTAATTGAGAAATAATTGAAAGTCAGGAGATTAGTGAATTTACTAATCTAAATCTAATGGATTAAGTAACTAAAATATGTAATTAAAGAAATGAGATTTAAAAGATATAATTTGGTTGATAAGCCGTCTAGGGAGTTAGTAAGTTTATTAACTCCAATATAGAGGTTAGATAATCTGAGAATGTTATTGGTGGAAGAAAATAGCCACGAATAGCCACAACTTAATTCGTGGCTATATAGGCACAAACAATTTCTTAGCCATTCGTGGGTAATATTTCCACGAATAGCAACGACTTAAAGTCTTGGCTATCTAGCCATGAAATAAGCGTGGCTAGTCGTGGATATTTGTTTCCACGACATTATCGTGGCTGTAGCCACAACGCTATTCGTGGCTATCCGTGGATATGTTGATATGTCATTTCACAGCTTCACGGGTAAGGCTAATGTCATTTCGAGTTTGAATCGCGTCAATCATAGCTGTATTACTATTCGCCATAGCCACGGATTAAATCGTAGCTATCTGTGGCCATACGAATATTTCTTCAACTCGGGAATCACGGGTGTGGCTAACATCAAATCAGCATCTCATCCAATCATCAAATCAATTGGCAGGGAATATATTCCTTTTAGCCACGAACTTATTCGCGGCTATCCGTGGCTAAGAAAATTTATAAATATTGCACGAGAACTCATTTGGTATAGACGTGAAAAAACAAAAAAACGTAAAATGGCAGATTTTTTTCGATTGAGAGAGTGGATATATAAACGTGTAAAACGTTCTGATCGTAGCGTTTGTGAAAAATTTACGGCGGGAGTAACGTTTTTATTTCTTTTGCTTGTAATCAACCTTTTTCTAGAGTGTGGAGCTTTATATTGTCCGTGTAGGAGGTGTAAGAATCAAACGCCCCACGACGTGCAGACGGTGACGGCTCACCTCATGTTGAAAGGGTTTATGGAGAATTACTACGTTTGGACGTGTCATGGAAAAAATTGCATGTATGACAATGAAGCATCGACAAGTCATCATGTTCCAATCGAGCAAGTCCAAGAACCCAACGAAGCATGGGTTAATCCTATTCAAGTTCCATACGCTGAAGTCTATGATCCCAACGAAGATTTCAACATGTTACACGATGATGCCGCAAATTTCCAAGAACCAATCTATGAAGAATACCAGGATTCCATTCAGCAGGCATTAGAAGCTAGAAACCAACCTTTATATGATGGGTGTGTTGATGGAATATCTCAATTGTATCTGACTTCGAAGGTGATGAGTTGGAAGACCAATTACAATCTCCCAAAGGAATGTGTGGACAATATTGCTCACACCTTTAACTGTGTTCTTCCATCAGGTATCGTTGTTACTAATAAATTATTTTATGGGACAAACAATTCAGTTACTATGTGGTTTTATCACTATAACATGTATTCTTTTCTTTTTCTCAGGTAATACTGCTCCTAAGTCTTACTATGAGACAAAGAAGTTGACACGTTCTCTTGGGTTGCCTTGTCACAAGATCGATGTCTGTGAGGATAATTGCATGCTATTTTGGAAGGGAGAAGATCAAGATTTGTTACGCTGTCGGTTTTGTCAAAAAGATCAGTACGAGCCAAATGTGGGTCGTTCAGGGAAGAAGATACCAAAGCAGAGGATGTTTTATCTGCCGATTGCGGATCGATTAAAGCGCCTATATCAATCAAAGACGAACGCTTCACAAATGAGGTGGCATGCTGAACATGTATCTCCAGAAGCGGAAAT
The DNA here is from genome assembly GCA_030180135.1 of Orychophragmus violaceus. NCBI lineage: Eukaryota > Viridiplantae > Streptophyta > Magnoliopsida > Brassicales > Brassicaceae > Orychophragmus > Orychophragmus violaceus. The sequence goes on from CM058233.1 coordinate 44,825,345, forward strand.
GCACCATCCGTCAGATGGAAGGGCATGGAAGCATTTTAAAGAGGTATATCCTGCAGTTGCTTCTAAGAGCCGCAATATTTATCTAGGCTTATCGACCGATGGTTTTAATCCAATTGGTATGAACGGGCAATCATATTCTGTTAGGCCCGTCATTGTGACACCATACAACTTACCTCCCAGGATGTGCATGAAAAGGGAATACTTCTTCCTATCCATATTAGTGCCAGGCCCAAAACATCCGAAGAAAATCTTGGATATTTATCTGCAACCGCTAATTGAAGAATTACAAAATTTTTGGAGTGACGGCGTGGAGACTTACGATGTATCACAGAAACATAAGTTCACAATGCGAGCAGCCTTGATGTGGAGAATCAGCGACTTTCCAGCTTATGGTATGTTGTCTGAATGGATGACACATGGAAGGTTGGCGTGTCCATATTATATGGATGAGACAAAATCATTTTGGTTGCCGAATGGGAGAAAGCATTCTTGGTTTAATTTCCACCGAAGGTTTTTGCGTAAAGATCATCCTTATAGGCGGAATGTTAAAGCTTTCACGAGGGGGAAAACGGTTCATGATGATCCTCCACCATGGTTAGACGGGGAAATTTTTTTACGTGAAAGGATAAATAACATTTATGGGCTGTACAAAACGGCGGACTGTGGAGGTAAAGGACATGACAATCTAGCTCGGACATTTGAGGACTACGGTGTTCACCAAAATTGGGTTAAGAATAGTATCTTGTGGGAGTTACCGTACTGGGAGCAACTACTTCTGCGACACAACCTTTATTTTATGCATGTTGAGAAAAATTTCTTTGACAATCTTATTAACACATCTAAATGTTCCTGGGAAGACAAAAGATAGCATAAAATCAAGGTTGGATCTTCCTATGTTTTGCAGAAGACCAGACTTGATGGAAGAGTGCATGTTACAATCTTTTGATTGTCCAAGGACGCCAAAGAAAAATTCTTAACGTGGTTGAAGAATGATATCAAATTTCCTGATGGCTATGTATCCAAGTTTTCACATTGAGTTAACTTGGATAGTGGAAAAATTTTCGGTCTAAAAAGTCATGACTGTCATGTCATCCTGCAACGACTTCTCCCATTTGCATTTACAGAATTGCTCCCAAAACCCGTGCATGTAGAAATTTCAGGTATCAAAAATAATATATATATATATATTACTATTTTCCAATTATTTTGTTTTTAATGTCGTTATTTAATGATTTATGTAGATATTGCACTCTTCTTTCGAGATATATCGACCAAAATCGTGAAGACTGAAGATGTTGCCATGTTGAGAGAAAATATAGCTATGAGGCTTTACAATCTGGAAAAAATCTTTCCACCGACATTCTTTGATGTGATGGAATATTTACCCCTGCATCTTCCAGATGAAGCTGCTTTAGGTGGTCCGGTCCAGTATAGGTGGATGTATCCGTTCGAGCGATACATGTACCACCTGAAGAAAAAGTTAAAAACAAGACTCGAATTGGAGGATCGATAGTAGCTCAATTTGTGAACGAAGAAATTTCATACGTCACTGCCAACTACATTACACCTCCAGAAGTTTTAGACTCTACAGAAGATGTCAACGAAATTTGACTCACCTATAGATATCCTGATGTTCCGTTCATGTTCCATCAAGTCGGACGAATCAGCGGGAGATCTGCAAGGGAATGGTTAGATGATGAGGATTACAATGTCCTTCAAACTTTTTTACTACTCAACTGTGAAGATTTCCAACCCTACGAGAGGTATGAAGTTATTTATACTTGAAAACTAATATGTGTATATATATATATATATCTATATATAAATAATTTTTTTGTTATTGTTTTTACGCAGGATGTTTGAAGAAGCTATGACACGTGACATCCCGAACATTACTCCTGATGCGATGATAAGCAAAAGATGATCATTTTGCGGTTTGGTACAAAAATTACGTAAGTAGCACCAATTATGTCTTCATATGTGTTATCATATATATTAAATTGTATGCGGTGCAGATTAATGGTGCGAGCAAGTCACGTGTATACCTATTGTGGATGTTAGAATTTGTACAAGGTCCAAAGCATCAATTTACGTCGTGGCCCATGTATTACTCGAGGGGATACCATTTTGATACTCAAAACCATTGGCAAAATAGGAAGACGATGAATTATGGAGTTTTTGTTCGTGGAACCACTGAAACCGAGTATTATGGATTGATTGAGGAGATATTCATGATAGAGTATGCTGGTGCTGTTGGGTTAAAAGCCATAGTTTTCAAATGCCAGTGGTTTAATACGGGACGGGGAATACGAAGACATCCATAAGGTATTGTTGATGTTTGCCCGCAGATGTTTTACGACAAGTACGATTCCTTCATACTGCCAGAGCAAAGTGATCAAGTATGTTATATTCCTTATCCTCGACTACGACCAACTAGGGAGGCATGGTGGGAAACAACGAAGGTAATGCCGAGAGGATTTACGGAAAATCAAGAAGTTTCTCAAACCACAGTACAAAACGACTTTGTTGACCACGTGATTCAACCTACTGGTATTGTACGAGTCGAAGCACATGCGGTCCAAAATGCTGCGGATTATGAGCCAATGCCGATGGTTAATCCAAATGATGAATATATAGAAGAAGATGAATTCGCTGATCAATATAGTGCATATTCTAATTCTGATTCAGAATGAATCTCGTTTCATAAAATCATTGTATGATTTCGTTTCATAAGATCATTGTATGATTCTGTTTCATAAAATCATTGTATGATTCCGTTTCATAAATCATTGTATGATTCCGTTTGAATAAAATCATTGTATGATTCCATAATAATCCTATCATTGTATAAGTTTTCAATGCTTTTTATTTTGATAAATAGATAATCATAAACATAAACCCTAAACCTATACCCCAAATAAATTATAAACCCAAATAATGTCCATATATAAGTTTTCCATCATTGTTCAAATCCAAACCATAAGCCCTAAACCCTAAAACTATTCCAAATCCATAGGGTTTTCTGGGTAGCAACCTGTTTCGATCTTTTGTTTATCTGAGTTTATTTCTCCTAAATCGACTTTGTTTTCTATTTCTGTAAAACGATTTAGGGTTTTTTTCTTCTTCTTTCTGAATCGCTCTCTCTCTCGGTTAGGTTTTTGTGTTCTCAAATTCGAGTTAGGTCTTCTGTTTCTTATTTCTGGGTAGATCGATTTAGGGTTTACTGGTAGATCGACTTAGGGTTTTTTTCTTCTTATTTCTGGGTAGATCGGTTAGGGTTTCGATTGTAGATCAATTTATGTTTTATGTTTCTTCTTTATGTGTATATCGATTTAGGGTTTATGGGTTGGTTGATTTAGAGTTTTCTTTTTCTTATCTCAAAACCCTAATAGATTTTTTATCCTATGCTCTCTCTTCTGCTTACTAATATGTAATATTTGTGTGTATGCAGATGGACATGCTTCCTGCTCCCGGATCCAGGAAACCTCAACGACGACGACAGACAACTCTTCCGCCTAGGATGACCAGCTCCACTTCATCGGCTTCTCAACACCCAATGCCGAGTCTGACTGCGATCATGAACGCGCCGGAGCGTCGCAACATGCCCCTTATACATCCGCGGAAGCTGAATGGTGGTCTCTAGAAAGTGTCTCATATGATTGTGTCCTTGGCTTATGTGATATGTGTCTGTGTGTGTTATGTGTCTGTGTCTGTTATGTGTCATTGATATGTGTCTGTGTCTGTCTCTGTGTCTGTTATGTGTCGTTGATATTGATTGATCTGTGTCTGTTATGTGTCGTTGATATTTATTGATCTGTGTCTGTTATGTGTCGTTGATATTGACTGATCTGTGTCTGTTATGTGCCGTTGGCTTGTGTGATCGTTTTCTTGGAATGTAAAGACTGTAATAGCATTGCTTCTATTAGTGTATTGTGTATTGTAAATGGCTGTCTGTTGATTATTTGATTTTGAAAACGATAGCTTAGAATGTTTGCTTGGAATATTTGAAATGTATAGTCTGTTAGCTTTTAATGTTTTCTTATTGTTAGTATTGTTTAGTATTGTTTAATAAGTACCATAATGTAAGCGATCGTATAGTACATATACCCTCTTGTAACATTTCGTATTGTAAAGTTTCCACTTATTTTTACCATGCTTATCCAGGCTAGGCTTAATGGATACTATGAAATCCGAACAAAATTGTTTAGTATTGTTTAGTAAGTACTGTTAGTATTGTTTAGTATTGCTTATATGATTCTGTTTGCTTGGACTGCTTCTGCGATTTTGAAAACGTAAGTACTATTAGTATTGTTTGGTATTGCTTCTGTGATTTTGAAAACGATTGCTTATGTGTCTTTCTAGTATTGAAATGGTTGGTTATTTGAATAAGATTGTCATGTTATGTGTGTCTGTTTTGCCTGCTATGTGTGTCTGTTTTGATAGTCTGCGATTTCTGTACTCTGATTATTCAAACTTTTGTTGTAGGTTTGGAATTGATGACTGTATCCGTAAGGATATAGTCTCTGCTTATCACGCCAACTTTTGGGGGCCTGATATGTTCTAAGTTTTATCCCTATACTAACTGCAAGTGCACAGTAATGTGAATGTAGTACTTAGGGTATCGAATCCACAAGGACTCTAGGCAACGATAGATTTAGAACAATCAAGATTAAACTAGGAGAAAGCAAATGTAATGAGAAACTAAAAACAAGCAGGAAAGTAAATCAGTAGCAAGATTTGTTGTAAGCAATTAACTAAAAGCGCTAAGTCTAGGGAGTTCTCAGGAAATCAGACAAGCAGATAAATCATTCAGTCAGGATCAAATTAAGTACAGTTCTAGAACTCAAACACAGATATAGAATTAACTAACTTTCGTTGTGAGAATTCTTTAAGCCTAATTGCAGAAATCCAAATGTCTTTGTAATTCCTAACAGATTAAACCAGCTTTAAGATTAAGTTCGATATGTTCACAATTCAATTAAACCAAATTTCTTTGCGAGTAATTCAATTGCTCAACCTTAATAGTTCAGATTCTAAACCACACTTTCGTGTCAATTTAACAACCTAAGATCTAGATTCTAAGTGATCAGGTTAGAAACTAGTGTTAAGCACAATTTAGACCGAAGAACAATTATTGATGTGAATCCTTAACTGAATTAATTATATCTAGCAAGTCATAAAATCCTTAATGAGAATCCCTAAACCTAACTATGAATCTACTCAGACATAGAATATGAAAACATAATCAATGAATTAATAGATTGCATAAAAGAGAATAAAGAAGTAAAGGGGTTCGAAATCTTCTCCAAAAAGAAGAAAGCAGTACATGATTAGATCAGCCCCAAGCTCTAAAAACTCTATGCTCTAAGTATGATCGCGTATCTAAAAACTGATGTAAAAACCTAATTATATAAGCTAATCACGTCTTGGGGCTTCTGTGTAATTATCAGGAACTTCTGGGCAATACTTCAATATCTTCATTCTTCATTAACCGCCGAGTTTGGCCCATCTCGCTCGTGTGTCGATCGATGCACATAGTGTGTCGATCGATGCATTACTCTGTTTCGGACAGTGAGCTCTATCTCTCGGGTCAAAGCACCAAAATGCTCCAAAAAGCTCCAATAACTCCAATTCTGCTCCAAACGTGTATATATCTAATAACACCTGTAAAAGACTCTAAAGAAACACCAAAAGACTCTAAAACACACTTATATCATGGTCTAAAACCGGTAAAAACCATGATATATCAACTCCCCCACACTTAGCCTTTGCTTGCCCTCAAGCAAAACAGAGAACTAAGACATGGTGAAGAGGTTTGAAAACTTTCAGAAACTCTTTTTATCTTTGAAGCAACAACACTCAGATTCCTCTTAGTAAACCACTGAAAGAATCACCTGCAAGACATCAAGACCAACATGTACTTCCCCCACACTTAGCAACTGTCCTAAGTAAACTCCACAATCAATCCAAGCAATTCAAATTCACTCTACTGACTTCTATAAACTATTAAGTGCGGTCTCACCTAAGGATTATCGATCAAAGTGAAGGATGTTTTGGTTGTTAATCCAGATTCAATTCTCAGATTCAACAGTTCCTAAACATGCGGATCTAGGTTCTCTTGAATAGAAACAATAAGATCTCACCTTATACCTGTTTATGCAGCGGAAAGAGAAGGTATATCAGAGATCAGAGAGCCACCGAGTGATAACTCCTCCAGAGGTTCACACACGCACACCAAGCAGGAAGAGAGGCTGCTAGACCGAGCTGTGGGAGGCGCAGAAGAGAGAGAGAGGCGCGGCTAGGGGGCTAGGGTTTTAGAGAAAGAGATTTGGGTTTTAGTTTATAAAACCCTTCTCTTTTCCCTTTTGGGCTTTTGGGCCCAAATACCAATCTGATTAAATCCCTTGGATTTAATCAGACCCATTTATCTCTCTCTAAGTACGACAAATGCCTGGCACTTTTACCGTACTTCTGCTAAGCCGTTCCTACACATTTTCCTGTTAGCTTAGGCGTGTGACCCATATGGGATCATATAATAAAGGCAATAAGTCCAAGACTTATAGATCATGAGCGGACTCTAGCAAGCCATCATGACCCCCAGTATTATATGACTTATGTCTGATCATTGACATACTCTTACTTTCTAGAGACAGTACCGAGATTACTGGACACAATTCCAACAATCTCCCACTTGTACTGGAATCTCTGTATTCATAATCCTTTTGTCTCAATATCTCGATTAGTCATAAGGCAAGATTAGTGTCATCCTTATAAAGCCTAATCTTGTTCATCGGACTCTGATTCGATACTGACAATCCAAACGACTCGGGACAGTCCGTTTGAGCATGGCCATGCATTTTCCAGTATTCAAATCTCCGATTGGCCTAGAGATATTCACTCCATTTATATTGGAGGGACAAATTCCGTCTTGTTCCATCACTGTAAACTACTCATTTCATGATGTACCCAAACAAGGTCCTTATAACTATCGCAGAACGACAGCGTTAGACAATGATCAAAGTGCATCAATCCATGTGCAGTCACATGCATGCGAACTCAGGTCTAAGGACTATACTCTATAGTCGTAGTAAGAATCTCTTATGACACATATATAAATATCCTGAAGAGTTCTTATAATCGGGTCTTGTCCGGTCGTATGTTCCTAACATACACCTATGTATTGACTTTGATGCCGCGCATCTATGACACACTGAGACTTTGTCATAAGTCACATACCAATCCAGTCTCTCACGGTTGTTGGTGTTCCAATTTCAACAACCTTCGACTAGGGACATGATGATATAATCCATCTATCAAATATAGGGTCTCATGATCAAGCTAAATGACTTTGATGACTCAAGATCAAGTCACTTACTTCGATGACCTATAAAATGGTTTATATCACTTTGGAACGATTATTTCATCACAGTTAAAATAATCTTGAAATAATAATTTCATTAAACATAAGAATGTTTTACAAGAACATATCAAATAACTAAATAAAAGCCCTCAAACTCCCACTCAAATTTAGATTACATTTCAATGTCTCTAATGCCTACAGCTTCAGTCAGAAACTCGAGCTTAGGCCTTGGGAGTGGCTTTGTCAACGGATCAGCGACGTTATCATCTGTCTGAACTCGGCTGATCTTGACTTCCTTTCTATTAATGATGTCACGTATCAAGTGAAATCTTCTTAGAACATGCTTGGATTTCTGGTGTGATCTTGGTTCCTTTGCCTGAGCTATAGCACCATTGTTGTCACAAAACAGTGCCAGAGGCTCAGCCGCATCTGGTATCACACCTAGTTCAATAATGAACTTTCGTATCCAAACAGCTTCCTTCGCTTCTTCTGAGGCGGCGATATATTCAGCTTCTGTAGTGGAATCAGCAACGGTGTCTTGCTTGGAGCTTCTCCAACTGATTGCACCGCCATTCAGACAAAAGATATAACCGGACTGTGACCGGAAATCATCTTGGTCTGTCTGGAAACTTGCGTCCGTGAATCCACTGACTTTAAGCACATCACTTCCACCGTACACTAAGAACTTATCCTTAGTATGTCTTAGATACTTCAAGATATTCTTTACGGCAATCCAGTGGCTTTCGCCTGGATTTGACTGGTATCTACTCGTCATGCTCAATGCATAAGCAACATCAGGACGAGTACAGATCATGGCATACATGACAGATCCTATTGCAGATGCATAAGGAATATTCTTCATGCGATCAAGCTCAGCAGCCGTCGTAGGGCTCTGCTTCTTGCTTAGCGTTGTGCCATGTACCATTGGCGTGAAGCCCTTCTTGGAATCTTTTATGCTGAATCTTTGTAGGACTTTGTCAATGTATGAATCTTGACACAAGCCTATCAGCCTTCTAGATCTATCCCGGTAGATCCTGATTCCAAGAACGTATGCGGCTTCACCCATGTCTTTCATGGAAAAACAACTTCCAAGCCAGTCCTTTACCGACTTCAGCATTGGAACGTCGTTTCCGAGAAGCAGTATGTCATCGACATACAGAATAAGAAATACTATTTTGCTCCCACTAGTTTTCTTATACACGCATTGTTCTTCTTCGTTTCTGATGAAGTCAAATTGCTTGATCGCTTCATCAAAACGAAGATTCCAGCTCCTCGATGCTTGCTTCAATCCATAAATGGATTTATGAAGCTTGCATACTTTCCCAGCATTCTTTGGATCTGTGTAACCGTCAGGTTGTGTCATATACACATCCTCTTCCAGAATACCATTCAGGAAGGCGGTTTTCACGTCCATCTGCCAAATTTCATAATCATGAAAAGCTGCAGTTGCTAGTAGAATCCGAATAGATTTCATCATAGCCACTGGTGAATAGGTTTCATCGTAATCCACACCGTGAACTTGTCTGAAACCCTTTGCCACCAACCTGGCTTTATAAATCTGGACATTTCCATCCACGTCAATCTTCTTCTTGAAGATCCATTTGCACTCGATGGCTTTTACACCAGCGGGTAAGTCAACCAACGAAAACACTTGGTTGACCGACATGGAGTCCATTTCGGAATCAGTGGCCTTGCGCCACTTCGAGGAATCTGGGCCCATCATGGCTTGATTGAAGTTCGATGGTTCATCACCATCAATGATCAAAAGATCATGACAGTCAGTCACGAGGAATCCTTGATATCTCTCGGGTTCGTGACGGATCCTCCCGGATCTTCGAACTTCAGGTACTACAGGTTCAGGCTCTACAATTTCTTGTAGGTCCTCCTGCTGCTCTTCCTCATTAGGTTGAGCAGTATCCTGTTCATCTTGAATTTCTTCAAGCAGTACCTTACTCCCACTGTCTTTCTTAGAGAGAAACTCCCTCTCAAGAAAGTTACAATCCCGGGCAACAAATATCTTGTTCTCGGAACGTAGATAGAAGTAATAAGCCTTGGTTTCCTTCGGATAACCAATGAAGTAGCATTTATCAGACTTTGGTGTAAGCTTGTCTGAGATTAATCTCTTGACATAGGCTTCACAACCCCAAATTCTTAGATAAGACAGCACTGGAGCCACTCCAGTCCATAATTCATATGGTGTCTTTGCTACTGCTTTCGATGGCGCTCTATTTAGAGTGAACACTGCTGTTAGCAGAGCATATCCCCAAAGGGATATTGGAAGGTCTGTGTGACTCATCATAGATCGAACCATATCCAATAAGGTCCGATTTCTCCTCTTAGACACACCATTCCATTGAGGTGTTCCGGGAGGAGTGAGTTGGGATACGATCCCACACTCTCTTAGATGATCACTGAATTCTTGGCTTAAGTATTCTCCTCCTCGGTCGGACCGAAGAGCCTTAATGCTTTTGCCAAGTTGGTTCTGTACTTCATTTTGGAATTCTCTGAACTTCTCAAAAGATTCAGACTTATGTTTCATTAAATAAACATATCCATACCTACTGAAATCATCAGTGAAGGTAATGAAGTACTGATAGTTTCCTCTTGCATTTGTGGACATTGGGCCACACACATCAGTGTGTATCAGGCCCAATAAGTCACTGGCCCTCTCGTTAGGTTTATTAAAGGGGGCCCGTGTCATTTTTCCCATCATGCAGGATTCGCATTTCTCACATGACTCAAAGTCAAATGAGCCAAGTAGTCCATTCGAATGGAGCCTCTTGATGCGTTTCTCGCTGATGTGCCCTAAACGACAATGCCATAGAAACGTTCGGTTCTCCTCATTAGGTTTGAACCGTTTGGTATTAATGTTATAAATTGGCGCGGATTGATCGAGTATGTAAAGCCCATTCGTAAGAGGGGCAGAACCATAGAACAAATTGTTGCGATTGAAGGAACATAATTTATTCTTAACTGAAAAATCATAACCTTCCAAATCCAACAAAGAAATTGAAATAATATTTCTGCTTATAGCAGGTACAAAATAACAATTATTGAGTTCTAAAATCAATCCCGAAGGTAAAGACAACAAGTATGTGCCTACAGCTAGTGCTGGAACTTTCGCTCCATTCCCAACTCGTAGCTCCACTTGTCCTTGCTTCAGCCTTCTACTGTTGCTGAGTGCCTGCATATTAGTACAAATATGAGCCCCACAACCAGTATCCATAACCCATGAGGTATTATCAGAAGTAGTTGTATTAACTTCTATAACAAAAATACCTGTCGAAGAAGTCTCGAGAGTCTTCTTCTTCAATTCCTTTAGACCTTCTTGGAATTTCTTACATTCTCTCCTCCAATGCCCTGGTTCTTTACAGAACCTGCATATGTCAGTTGGCCCAGCCTTGGACTTGGGCTTGGGCTTTGGCGTGTCCTTGTCCGCGACTTGGACAGCCTTGGCCTTTCCCTTATCCTTAGCAGAGGATTTCTTAAACCCCTTGCCCTTTTGCACCATAAGCACATTGGGGTCCTTGGCGGTTTTCCTCAAGTTGGGCTCTGCAGTCTTGAGCATTCCGTGAAGCTCAGGCAATGTCTTACTCAAGCCATGCATGTTAAAGTTCAGAATGAACTGATCATAGCTTGCAGGTAATGACTGCAGAATGATGTCGCAAGCAAGTTCCTGGCAGATAGGGCAGTCGAGTTTCTGAAGATGATCGAGATAACCCATCATCTTCAAGACATGAGGACTCACTGCCGCATTTGCAGCCAACTTACAGTCTAAGAGGTTCTTAACAGTCTGAAACCTCTCAGTCCTTGCTTGCTCCTGAAAAAGCGATTTCAGGCTTGCCATTATCTCAATTGGTGACAACACACTCTCGAACTGCATTTGCAGCTCAGCAGTCATTGTCGCCAACATAAGGCAATACACATCATTTTCATCTGACGAATGCTTTTCCCAAGCATTATGCAGAGTCCTGGCGGCATTGTTAGCAGGCCTCTCGGGGAGAGGATCACGAAGGACATAATCCTTCTTCTCCTGCTTGAGGACCAGCCTCAAGTTCCTTGACCACGTCAGGAAGTTCGTTCCAGTCAGCTTCTCCTTCTCGAGAACAGACCGGATTGAGAATGTGTTTTGAGTGCTTGTAGTAGTCATAGCTGAAATATATAAGATAAAAGGTTATTAGTTAATATGTTCAATATGATTAATCTTGTATTAAATTTAATATGATTAATCATGCATTATATTCAATAACATAAGTTACCCTCAATAGAATATAATGATTCCAAGATCCACATATAACTAAGATTAAAGTGGGCCACTGGCCGTCACCCAACTTTAGCTTATATCGGTAAGCCCTATATCGGCTAATTATATCCGTGATATAACTCTTGGTTGTGAATCTGGGCCCGAGGCCCAATCCACTCTGATGTCTCAAGGCCCGGGACTCCCGATGGCCTAGTCAAGAAAACCAGACTATACAGTCATGTAATCATTAATGTCTGGGACTCCCAATGACATTTATGAATCACAAACCGTCTTATCCACGCAAAAGTAGACACCCTCACACTGTAAGGCCATGAATACAATTGAATGGGCTTCGACAGCTGACATAGCCTGGACAAGACATCCAACGCTTGATATTATTTGAGGTTCGTAGGTTTATTAAAATTTCATTCCCAAAATAGAAGATTACTATTTCGGGAAACTTTCTATTTTTGGAAACCTACTATTTTTGGAAACTTTCTAAAATTGGAAACTTTCTAAAACCGGAAACTTTCTAACTTTAGAAATTTCTTTAAAATCCAAAACCCGCAAATCTAGAAACTTCTATTTTAAGAAACTTTCTAATTTCAAAATTTCGGAAACTTTAATTTAAAATCGACTTTATAATTTTATAAAATAAATTTTAAATTAATCTGAAGAAAGACTCAAATAATTGGCCCAATTGTTTTAACTTCTTGGCCCGAGGCCCAAGAATTGGTCCATGTCCAAGACATGACCCAATTGTCCAATTAAATGACATAACCGGTCTGGTTCATTAAAATTGGTCTAACCAAATTTTAATTACTACGATGACCACAATTGTCAACCGGTTATTTACTAAACCGGATTTTCTCAATTTATTTGGTCCAACCAAATCAAATTAGAAAATCCTGGTTTAGGCACAAAATCCAATTTTTCGACTTTGGATTTCTTATCCCGGTTTAACCAGAATTTAATAAAATTATTAAATCTGTTTATTAAACCGAGACGTTTAAGTTTTAAAATCTTAAACCGAACCTTAAACCGAACCATCTCGAACCGACCATCTAGGTCACGGCCGCAAGCATCACCGCGAATGGATGATCGAGACAGCCACGATCCTCACGATCGGGACGGGACGCGGGACGGGACGATGCCGAGACGATCGTCGGGTCGGGTGCAGCATCCACGCGACGAGACGAGCCGCGATCGGGACGCGATCCATCCGACGATCGGGACGAGCCGCGATCAGAATGCGATCCATCCGACGATCGGGACAAGACCACGCAACACGATCGTTCGTCGATCGGTTCGTGCGTCCTTTCCGATCGTCGCGATCCGACCCAACCGGCCAACTCTCGGCCGATCACAAAAACGAGTCATATAGCTCTGTTTTGCGATTTCAAAATGTTTGTTCAGGATTCAATTCATGTTTCTTAAGTGTTTTGCTCTTATCAGTAGGTTGATTCAAAAACACACTTTTTAAACAAGAAAAACAATCCTAAACGAGATTCTAAACAAGAAAAACCAGAACCAATGGCTCTGATACCACTGAAGGATGTTTTGGTTGTTAATCCAGATTCAATTCTCAGATTCAACAGTTCCTAAACATGCGGATCTAGGTTCTCTTGAATAGAAACAATAAGATCTCACCTTATACCTGTTTATGCAGCGGAAAGAGAAGGTATATCAGAGATCAGAGAGCCACCGAGTGATAACTCCTCCAGAGGTTCACACACGCACACCAAGCAGGAAGAGAGGCTGCTAGACCGAGCTGTGGGAGGCGCAGAAGAGAGAGAGAGGCGCGGCTAGGGGGCTAGGGTTTTAGAGAAAGAGATTTGGGTTTTAGTTTATAAAACCCTTCTCTTTTCCCTTTTGGGCTTTTGGGCCCAAATACCAATCTGATTAAATCCCTTGGATTTAATCAGACCCATTTATCTCTCTCTAAGTACGACAAATGCCTGGCACTTTTACCGTACTTCTGCTAAGCCGTTCCTACACATTTTCCTGTTAGCTTAGGCGTGTGACCCATATGGGATCATATAATAAAGGCAATAAGTCCAAGACTTATAGATCATGAGCGGACTCTAGCAAGCCATCATGACCCCCAGTATTATATGACTTATGTCTGATCATTGACATACTCTTACTTTCTAGAGACAGTACCGAGATTACTGGACACAATTCCAACACAAAGGGCATATGGATTCTTACTTTGTCAGCTCTAGACCACCATACTATCTTTTTCTGGTTCCTTTTCTTCTCTTTTCCCTTCCTTAGCATTCTGATTTTTCCCCATTGGATATCATTTTTTTTATCAGTGCTCTTCCCGTTATGGGGTGTACTTTGGACACATTCCATGAATACACATGAGGTAATAGTGTTTGCTACTACTCTCGTGACCACTTCGGAGCTACTAGCTCATCCTCAGTTTATTACTCTTATTTTTTTTTTATGGAAGGGGAGAAGGGAACCATACTCGGACAGGTTTACAAGCTGTGTCAGAACTAACAAAGGAATCCGACTCAAGGTATACCAAGCCCTTAGGTGATAAAATTAAGTCAAATTAAGGGTGAAGTCAGTAAAGGATCCTCTGAATACCTGAATTGATATGGGTGTCCTCATTAGGTTGATCCGTGTTGGGTTTTCTAATAGTCATAGATAGTTCCTGCAACTTCATCCCAATTGTTACTTAAGTTCCTGCAAGATGTTGTTAACTTCTAAAAAATTCACTGTTTCTTACTTAAACTTGTTTTGACTCAATAAAACAAAAAATTTTGAAAAACGGTCTGACTTTTAAGAAAACAGAAAGATAGTAGTCAGTACCACCTCCCCCAGACTTGAAACACACTGCCCCCAGTAGTGTCAAGCTAAGGATCAGTAAAAAGAAAGAAAATGTTAATGGATGTGTTAAGTTCTGTCTGGTTTTTACCTCTGTCGCTCATGCATCGATCGATACATAAATGTAACGACCGTTGTAAGGCGATTGCATCATGTGTCGATCGTTGCTCAGGAACGCAACGATCGCTGTAATGCGATTTTCGTGTTGTGACGATGGACACACAGGACCGTGTCGATCGTTGCATTGCGATATCCGAGAACAGTCAGCAAGTTAGCAGGTTAGTCCGTGAAATATTATCAAATTTCAAACCATTTCAAACCTGCAAGCTGAAGATCAATGCAAACAGATAAAATCAAAGCAACTGATAGTCTCAATGTGAAAACATCATCCAAACACAAGAATCCTAAGAAAATCAAAAGAAAAATGCAAAAGAAAAGTGAAAAAGAAAATACATAACCGATGTCTAGAGAAGGCACTACTCTCACTCGTCATCTATGTCAGCATATGGATCAGTGTCGCTCGAAACCTCGGGAGTCGGAGATCGTTGTCTACGTCGACGAGAAGGTCCTGGGTGATGAATCTGCGGCTGTCTCCTGCAAGTGCAGGTACGCATGAAGTTCCAGATGCTCCGTAGAATACCATCCTCACGCTCTCTCCACTCTCCCTCAGACATATCACCAAAAGGCATCGAAGGCTTGGGATAAGGACCAATATCGTCAGCAGGAGCAGCAGGTACAGGCGAAGATGAGGAAGAAGGGCGTGTAGAAGGCTCTCCCAGCGGATGAGCCATCGTAGGCACACTGCGCTGATCTCTGGTAGTAGGCTGGAATCTCAAGGCATCCAGCGTATCAATCTGTGTCAGACCAGCAGCAGGAAGATCTATACCGCGCTTCGTAGCGAAGTCATAATAGACCCAAATATGTCCCTCCTTCAGCCATGTAGCACTCTGCAGGTGGGTAAAATCAAGGAATTCCTTGCTGTCATCACACTTTGTACCCTTTAGGGGAATCCTGCAATGCCTGAAAATGGGAGTAAGCAGACTCCCTACTGTCTCAGTGCCCTTCCCATTGAATGGCTTCTTCTGCAGACCGCCCAAGTGATGAGCAAAGACAGCTCCCAAGTTGAGTCCTCTGGTGGGATCTCTCAAATCAGTCTCAGCAAACTGGTCCCTCAACCCAATGAAAAGTATCTTCAGCTCATTCTTACGCATCTTGTTGGCTTCAGCTTTGCACAACAGAGTACGTCCCAAGATGCGCAAGACATATCTGAGAACATGATGCCTAACCTGTATCAGCTTCATCGTCCTCGAGCAATATCGACCATTGCCAACACAATCCCAGAAATACTGAGCTTCCGGCACATCCGACTCAAGAGACATACCAATACGCGCAGGCTCAGTGCTGAATCCATAAATCCGACAGATATCGAGAAGGGGAATCCGATACCTGGCTCCTAAGCACATGAAGGTAAAGATGTTGGGATAGTGTCCTGAAATCACATGTGTACTCAGTCCTGATGATAGTTGTGTGTCGAGATCAGACATTCGTATAGTACTGGGCGGTTGCAATGTTTTGCTAGAAGCCTCTTGCAATCTGTAAGTTATGGACTTACTACCAGTACTATATGATCCTATAGGGTCACACACCTAAGCAAACTGGAAGCTACGACATGGGAATGATCATTATGGTAATGATCATATTAATGTGTATTGGATACACATTATAATCGATAAAATGGTGTTGTGTCGATCGACACAGCTTGTGTGTCGGTCGACACAGTTCGGGTTTTTCGAAAGGCTTTTCGAATTAAGACTTGATTAAGTCTAGCCCGGTTAATTGTGTTTTAGGTCGAATATAACAAGTAAGTTTCGACCTAAACACTGAGCCGTCCACTTTTCTCGATAGAAACAGTAGAAACACCAGAGAGAATCGATTCCCGTTGATCCAGCACTAGCATCCCGTTTCCAGTGAAGCGTGCGTGTGTATCTGGTAGAGGCAAGGCGTTTGCGTTGCTCAACTGATCTCGTTCACCATCTCAATTCCGCTGCCAGAAAGGTAAGAACGAGGTTGGTTTTCATTCAATATATCAAACCCTAGATCCAGTGGGATCCAACAGTGGTATCAGAGCAGGTTAGGGTTTAGCTATTGAATATGGTGAAATTAATTCGAAACTTGATGTTGTTGGATTGAATTTTGCATGTTAAAATCGTTTTATTGAATGTTAATCTCGGATTTTGTTCATGTTGAAAACGATGATACTGTTGAAATCGCACTGTGTCGATCGACACAAAGCGTGTGTCAGTCGACACGCCGCGAAACAAAAACGTAAAATTTTAGGGTTTGTCGCAGGGTGTCGATCGACATAAAGCGTGTATCGGTCGACACAGAGCGAAAACTCGCAATAAAATTTTAGGGTTTGTCGCAAAGTGTCGATCGACACAAAGCGTGTGTCGGTCGACACAGAGCGAAAACTCGCAATAAAATTTTTAGGGTTTGTCGCAAAGTGTCGATCGACACAAAGCGTGTGTCGGTCGACACAAGGCGAAAATCCGCAAATAATTTTAGGGTTTCGATCTGAGATCGAGTACCTGTATTCCTGATGTGTCGATCGATACACTGGGTGTGTCGGTCGACACAGGCAATGCGATTAGATAGATCGGTTCAATTGGATTGACCGGTTATCTCGCTCGGTTAATTTTAATTAACCAATTGGTTCTGGTTTAGTCATGTCGATCGACACACAGTGTGTGATGATCGACATGGACTATTAAACCGAACCGGTTCAATTGGATTGAATCGGTAATGTAAACTCGATCTGGTTTGAACGGTTATCGAAGAACGGTTTAATTCTAGTTGCATCGACCGATGCCAATGGTAGGCATCGATCGACACGACATTCGCAGATATGCTGGTTGGACCACATATTTGCATATACCAGAACAATTTAATCCTAAAAAGTTGTAGATGAATCTAAACTAAATAAAACTGAATGTTTTAAATAAATTAATAAATTCTTGGATGTATATTGGATATGCATCAAGATAAAATGGTTCTTTTCCTCAACCAAATATCAAGTGATCTTGATGTCTTGCCCGATCCTGTCTGCTGTCAAGACTCGTGTTGTTTGTTGGATATTCTTGGAGTCCTTGATATCCACTGCAACATGAGTAAGGTAGGTGGTCATTGACAGACTTGCAGTGCAACTGTCAGTGATCGCTAGACAGAAAAAGGGATTGGTTTTACTTGACTGGGCTAACGGAAGTTCTGGGCCCAGAGACATCAGAGTGGATTGGACATAGTTTGTCTTATCCACGACCAAGAGTTGTACTGAGTACAATTAGCAATGATTTGCTTACCTAGGTAACTAAAGTTTGAGCAACGGCGAGTCGCCCACTCGAATTTTAGTAATCTGAGGATCTTGGCTCATTGTATTCATCTGAGGAAACATAGTTTTGAATACAATGCGAGTTTTCTTATTAGATAAGAACTCTCATTTCTTGAGCATTATAACTAAAATCTACCTTTTTGAATTACAGCTATGTCTGTCTCAAATCACATCAACACTTTCTCACTAAGATCCGTCCTTGAGAAGGACAAGTTAAATGGATCTAATTTCTTGAAATGGTATCGGAACCTGAGAATAGTTCTCAGGCAGGAGAACAAGGAATATGTCCTTGAAAGAGTTCTCACCGAGAGGCCACGTTCCAATGCCCCGCAGACAGAAAAGAATGCTTGGGATAAGCATTCAGCTGATGTCAAAGATGTTAATTGTCTAATGCTGGTGACTATGAACTCTGAGCTGCAGAAGCAATATGAGAACGTGATGTCACCCATTGAGATGATTAACAGCCTGAAAGCTTTATTTCAGGAGCAAGCTCGCACAGAGAGATACCAGACGGTTAAATCTCTCATGGATTGCAAGCTGGCTAAGGACAGTCCAGTAAGTCCTCATGTCCTTAAAATGATGGGTTACATTGATAACCTGGGGAAACTGGACTGTGCCATTAGCCAGGAGCTAGCCACTGACATGATTCTGCAGTCTTTGCCGTCGTGTTTTGATCAGTTCATCATGAACTACAACATGCAAAACATGACTAAGACATTGACTGAGTTACACGGCATGCTGAAGACAGCAGATCCGAATCTCAAGAAGGCTACTCCCAGTGTCCTGATGGTACAAGGGGGTAAAAGGTTTAAGAAACCGAAGAAGGACAAGGGAAAGGCCCATGTTGTCGAGACTGAAAGTCAAGACAAGCCCAAGCCCAAGCCCAAATCCAGGCCTTCTCCTGAGGATAAATGCAACTACTGCAAGCAGTTGGGGCATTGGAAGAGAGACTGCAAGAAGTTCAAGGAAGATTACAAGAAGCTGAAAAAGAAGTATGATGAGTCTGATTCAGGTATTTATGTTATCGAACTTAATGTTATGTCTTCTAGTTCTACTTCGTGGGTATTGGATACCGGCTGCGGTGCTCATATTTGTACAAATGTGCAAGCACTAAGAAACAGTAGGACGCTGAAGAAAGGACAAGTGGAACTACGGGTCGGGAATGGAGCTAAGGTTGCTGCACTGGCCGTAGGCACCTACGAGTTGTCCTTACCATCGGGCATGGTTTTAATTTTAAATAATTGCTACTTTGTACCTGCGATTAGCAGAAACATAATTTCAGTTTCCGTTTTGGATTTGGAAGGTTTTGATTTTGCTGTTAAGAATAAAGTTTGTTCTTTTAATCGTGATGGTACATTTTATGGTAGCGCCCCATTAGATAATGGGTTATATGTATTAGACCAAGAAATGCCTAACTTTAACATAAATACAAAGCGGTTTAAGTCCAATGACGAAAACCCGACTTTCTTATGGCATTGTCGTTTGGACCATATCAATGAGAAACACATCCAAAGGCTCCATCGAAATGGGCTTTTGGGCTCATTTGATTTTGAATCATGTGAGAAATGCGAATCTTGTTTGGTGGGCAAAATGGCTAGAGCCCCTTTCAACAAATCAAATGAAAGGGCCAGTGACTTATTGGGCCTTATTCATACTGATGTATGTGGGCCGATGAGTACTGTTGCCAGAGGAAATTACAAGTACTTCATTACCTTTACTGATGACTTCAGTAGGTATGGCTATGTTTATTTGATGAGACACAAGTCTGAATCCTTTGATAGATTCAAGGAATTCAAGAATGAAGTACAGAATCAACTTGGCAAAATTATTAAAGTTCTGCGATCGGATCGCGGAGGAGAATACTTGAGTCAAGAATTCAGCGACTATCTGAGTGAGTGTGGAATTATTTCACAACTCACTCCTCCTGGTACACCCCAATGGAATGGAGTGTCAGAGAGGAGGAATCGAACCTTATTGGATATGGTTCGGTCTATGATGAGTCATTCTAATCTTCCATTATCCTTTTGGGGATACGCTCTAGAAACGTCTGCGTTTACACTGAATAGGGTACCATCTAAATCAGTGGAAAAGACACCACATGAATTGTGGACTGGGAATGTCCCTAGTCTGTCTTTCCTGAGGATTTGGGGTTGTGAGGCTTATGTCAAACGTTTAATCTCTGACAAGCTTGCACCCAAATCAGATAAATGCTACTTCGTTGGATATCCTAGGGAAACCAAGGCATACTACTTTTACAACCAATCTGAGAACAAAGTATTTGTTGATCGGGACTGTTCTTTTCTTGAGAGAGAGTTTCTCTCTAAGAAAAACAGTGGGAGTAAAGTACATCTTGAAGAAGTTCGAGATGCACAGGATACTGCTCAACCTGCTGAGGAAGAGCAGCAGTTGGATCCACAAAGTTCTGTGGAACCGGCGCCTGTGGAGCCTGAAGTTCGCAGATCCGGAAGGATCCGTCACGAACCCGAGAGATACTATGGATTTCTCGTGACCGATTCAAATGATCTGATGATCATTGAAAGTGACGAACCAGCGACCTTTGCGGAAGCAATGATGGACCCGGACTCCGAAAAATGGCTTGGAGCCTCTAAATCCGAAATGGGATCCATGTCAGAAAACCAAGTATGGTCCTTGGTCGATTTACCTAATGGTGCAAAAGCCATTGAGTGTAAATGGATCTTCAAGAATGATGCAAGATGGAAGGCGTGGTTGATGTAGAACAGGGACTGAAGTCGCTCTCTTCTAGATCGTGGGTGAACTGATGTGGTGAGATGGATCTAACCGTGGGTCTCTAGATTCCTTAGGAAGGACGTTGAGATGATTAAATGGAAAGAGGAATGGATGATGATGAACAACTCACTTGTTCGATGGGCTGATTGACTCTCTCAATCTGTGGTTGAATCAGTTCTGCTTGAATCACACAAGCAATCCTAATCCAAGGTTTTCTAGAGAATAGGTGAATCACACACTTATTCAAGAGAAGGAATAAACTCTTAACAAAGAAACTCTTTGAAAGAACTGAATAATACTTTGATTAATTGATTGAAAGGTGATTTACAAATGAACAATACAATGAGACTTTATAGGACTTAAGACTAACGGTCATATTGACCTTGAACAAGAAAATCGAAACTTAATGAAAGTAGCCGTTGGAGCTGATTTTGGTGAGGATCCTTGATCTTGTTGCTTTCTTTGTATCTGGATGGTTTTAAGGGATAAGTGAGGATCCTTGGGGCAGCTTGGTTGACAAACAATTCGTGGCTTTCATTCTTGGAAAGAAACCGTTGGTGTTTGATCTCTTTCTTCTCCAAAAATGGTAAGTGTGACTTGTTGAAGTTATGGAGAATCGTGTATGGTCTTGTGCAGCTAAGGACGTCTGGACTTGATGGAAAGGAGCTCAAAACACTGTAGTTTTGATAGGTAAAGGTTTGGTGCTGAATTGACCTTCCAAATGTGAATGCTTCCATATATGGCAAGTCTGCTGAGCTAGTCGTTGAGTTATCCGCTGAGCTAGTTGTGATGCTACATATGGTTAGCTCCTTTTCGGTATCTTCTTCTTGTGTCATCTTTTGGGGATGACTCTTCTTAGTGGCATGCTGATGATGAGCTGAGCTAGATGTCTGGACCTTGGTCTCCACTTGAGCTAAGATAAGCTCATACGCCTTGTTGGATCTTCTCGGCTCCATAATCTCTTCTTCATGTGTTATGATTCCTCCTGGGTCATATGTCTTCTTAGGATTGATTGTTGGATGTATAACCAATCCTATGCCTTGTATTGGATCAGAACTCATCGTGGCTTTGATTTCTCTAAGTATCCTTGCGATGCTTGACGTAGTGGTTGAGTCAGTGATTGAGTTAGTCAGCGCCTGGTTTGGTTTGGTTCTGATGACCTCATCATACCCTCCCTCTTCAAGAAGTTTTGACCTCAAAACTTGATAACCTGCACATAGATAAGTCAAGTTAGTCCAGTGAAGTGAATGAGGGTTTAGAAGATTACCTTGGGAATCATTTTGATTCCGGTTGAGTTGTGGAGCATCCGGTGGCTCTTCTTTGAGCAAATAGGATTGCAATGCTCCTCTTCTTTGAGCTGGTGTGATGTCTCCTTTGCTGATCTTGCTTCTGCTCTCTTTAAGACCTGAAATATGTTCGACACTTTGGCAAAGAGACAAGTGCATTATGGGCTTCTTATCAAATAAATATCGGTTTGAATCATTTTCCTTAGAGTCATCTTCATGTGCTACTGATATCTCATTCTCTTGTAAACTTAACAAATCCTTTAACACAGCTGTTGAGTCATGAGAAATGAAGTGGATCAAAGAAAGACTTACTATGTTATTTGATGTAGTGTCCTTGCTTTGGTCTGGTGGCTCTTCCTTGATCTCCCATTTGGCCTTATCTTTAGATCTATTCCCTGTCTCAACACTTGACTCAAGAAACAAGTGCATCATACCAGTGGATTGATAGCCAAGAATACTCATTCCAAGTTCAGAAATAACCTCATGTTTGGTTGGAGCATGATATAATTCAAGCCTTTGATTCGCTTGTGGCTCATGTGTGGAAACATGGCTCGGTTTTGGTCTCTCTTTCAAGACTCCTTCTGCCCTTGGCTTCTTGATCTTTATCAGACCTGTACCTAAGTCAACTCTTAAGGGAAAGTGCAAGTGGATTATATCTGAGTTTAGAACTATAGGAACAGATTTATTGAAACTTAAACTCACAGTGATTGTATTGGTGAATTGGAACATGATATTCTCCTTGTTTGCTTTCACCTCACAGTTGATGTCTTTCTGACTTGTGTGCTCTTCTTCTTGTCTTATTCCTGGATCAAAACTCTTTGACAAAGACAAGTGCATGAGTCTTGAATTGGAAATTAAAATATCAGATTGCACAAAATTATCATTTGTGTCAGTTACTTCCAATTTCAACTCTGATGTTATATCTTTGAACAACTTCTTAGATGGACAATTTGCAGCAAAATGCCCTCTCCTATGGCACCTATAACATGTTGGCTCTTTGGAATTTACAAGGTTGTAACACTTACCTTGCGTTGGCGTGTCTCGCAACTTGAGTGAGGCATCAAAGCTGTGTCCGGTTGCATTGGGTGAAGGTTTGTGACTCTGCTTCTTCTCTGGTTTCTTTGGGAGCAACATATCCATGATCTTCTGCCATTGCTGATCCTGCCTTGCTTGAAGAGTCGCCATAGATTCTTGATAGCAATCAGACTTGGCCTTAGGAGCAGCTTGTGCTTCGGATGCAATCTTCACTCTCTTGGTTGTGGTTTGAAGCTTCTCCACAAATTCCCTTTTCATCTTGGACTTGAGATCTCTCCAATCCAGTACTGGCTTCTTAAAGATGGTTGGTGTGCTCTCCTTCAGCCACCATTCATACGCCTTTTCTGTGAAGGCTGAGACAGCTTGTACTAGCCTCCTTTCTTTGGGAACTTTGTTAGCTTGTAACCATTGCTCCATGTTGCTTTCCCATTGCAAGTAGGCTTCAGGGTTACTGCTTCTTCCTGAAAACATCAGGGAACCTCTTGTTCTGGTGGTCGGTTGCCTTGTGCTTGCTTGTTGGGCTGTAGCTTTCCTTGTATCAGTGGACTGACGTTGAGCTAGTACATGGTATGAAGTAACTCCATGGGTTTTGAATGCACTCTTGTGCCTAGGTGGGTGATACTCTCCATACATGTCTGCTTCTGAATCTTCACTTTCCTCACTAGTTTCCATGCAGAGCTGATTCCAAGATGAGGTTGTAGTGTGTAGCTCCTTGTGCTGCGGCTCATGATCACAGCCTGAGTCACCATCTGAATCATACCCATATTCAGAGGCATCATCTCCTGGCCATGGTGGTGTCTCATACTCTGTCTCCTCATCTGAGAAGAGTAGGCTCTCTTCATCCTCACTCCAATTGTCTCCACATGATTCTTCTTCTTCCATGTTTTTCCTTTGAGTTAGTTCCTGACAATGCACAATACCCGTGTATTAATATGTTCTTGAAATACTTAAGTATAATACTATGTCAAGCACGGTTTAGTAAATCAAATAAGAAACACGCTCGGTTTTGACAAAAGAAGATTTGGAAGGTTGAAAACCGATTTAGGAAGATATTGAAAATCTTTAGGAAGTTTGAAAAGATTTAGAAAGTTTCTGATTTTTTTTTTTTGAAAACTAGATTTTGTCACAAAAAAGATTTAGAAAGTTTTTGAGCTAGTTGTGATGCTACATATGGTTAGCTCTTTTTCGGTATCTTCTTCTTGTGTCATCTTTTGGGGGTGACTCTTCTTAGTGGCATGCTGATGATGAGCTGAGCTAGATGTCTGGACCTTGGTCTCCACTTGAGCTAAGATAAGCTCATACGCCTTGTTGGATCTTCTCGGCTCCATAATCTCTTCTTCATGTGTTATGATTCCTCCTGGGTCATATGTCTTCTTAGGATTGATTGTTGGATGTATAACCAATCCTATGCCTTGTATTGGATCAGAACTCATCGTGGCTTTGATTTCTCTAAGTATCCTTGCGATGCTTGACGTAGTGGTTGAGTCAGTGATTGAGTTAGTCAGCGCCTGGTTTGGTTTGGTTCTGATGACCTCATCAAAGAAGAAGATTGACGTGGATGGCAATGTACAGATTTACAAAGCGAGGTTGGTGGCTAAAGGTTTCAAGCAAATTCATGGTATTGACTATGATGAAACCTATTCCCCAGTCGCTATGCTTAAATCCATTCGGATTCTTCTAGCGATTGCCGCTCATTATGATTATGAGATTTGGCAAATGGATGTCAAAACCGCATTCCTGAATGGTATTCTGGAAGAGGATGTGTATATGACACAGCCTGAAGGTTTTGTCGATCCTAAGAACGCTGGGAAGGTATGCAAGCTTCATAAATCCATTTATGGATTGAAGCAAGCATCTCGGAGTTGGAATCTTCGTTTTGATGAATCAGTTAAACAATTTGGTTTCATCAAGAACGAAGAGGAACCATGTGTTTGCAAGAAGACTAGTGGGAGCAAAGTTGCGTTTCTTGTACTGTATGTCGATGACATACTCCTCCTCGGTAATGACGTTCCGTTGCTTCAGTCTGTCAAGACTTGGCTCGGAAGTTGTTTTTCCATGAAAGACATGGGAGAAGCCGCATACATTCTTGGAATTAGAATCTACAGAGATAGATTGAATAGACTGATTGGATTGTGCCAGGACACTTATATTGATAAGGTGTTGCACAGATTCAGGATGCAAGATTCCAAGAAGGGCTTCATACCGATGTCTCATGGCATGAGTCTCAGCAAGAAGCAGTGTCCGGCGACACCTGCTGAGTGAGAACGCATGAATAGGATTCCTTATGCTTCTGCAATAGGATCTATTATGTATGCCATGCTCTGCACTCGTCCAGATGTAGCTTACGCGTTAAGCATGACGAGCAGATACCAATCTGATCCAGGTGAAGTTCACTGGACAGCTGTCAAGAATATTCTCAAGTATTTGAGACATACTAAGGATAAATTCCTTGTGTATGGAGGAAGTGAAGAACTTGTGGTGAATGGATTCACCAATGCGAGCTTTCAGACAGACAGAGACGATTTCCGTTCACAATCTGGATATGTCTTCTGTCTAAATGGCGGTGCAGTGAGCTGGAAGAGCTCTAAGCAGAATACCGTAGCTGATTCCACAACGGAAGCTGAATATGTTGCTGCTTCAGAAGCGGCAAAGGAAGCTGTTTGGATCAAGAAGTTCATGACTGAACTTGGTGTGGTTCCTAGTATCTTGGAGCCAGTGGCTTTGTTATGTGATAACAACGGAGCCATTGCTCAGGCAAAAGAACCAAGGTCACACCAGAAGTCCAAACATGTGGAGAGGAGATATCACCTGATTCGAGATATCGTCAATAGAGGTGATGTGAAGATCAGCCGAGTTCCGACAGACGAGAATGTCGCTGATCCTCTGACTAAGTCACTCCCAAGGCCTAAGCATGAGAGTCATACGACTGCTGTAGGAATTAGAGATCTTAAGATGTAATCTTGATTCTAGTGGGAGTTTTAGTTTTGTTTTAGTTATAATAAGACGCTCTTGTAAACATTCTCTTGGAAATGTTTAATGAAATTTGATTTCAGCATTATTTATTGTGATCTAAATAATGGTCCCAAAATAAGTTTATGACATATTATAGGTCATCAAGTTGAGTACTTGATCATGAAACCCTATAAGTTAATAAATTATTTTGTCCCTAGTCGAGGTTGTAGAATTGGGACACTGACAACCGTTAGAGACTAGATTGTGAGGTGACTGTTGGCTAAGTTTCATGGAGCCAATGATATGATTATCGCAGTCAGTCACATAGGTATATTTTAGTGAACATATGATCGGACATGACCCGCTAATGAGAAGTCTACAAGATAGTTATATCTGTGTCATAAGAGGTTCTCATTACGACTATAGAGTATAGTCCTTATACCTGAGTTCATCATGCTTTCTTGCATATGAATTGGTATATTTTGACTCTGTCAAACGTCGACCCGTAACTGGCGACTATAACGGCACTGTTCAAGTATATCATGAAGTGTGCGTTGAAACAGGGATGGAACAAGATGGGATTTGTCCCTCCTGTATAACGGGAGATAAATATCTCAGGGCCTATCGAAGATTTAATACTGAGAAAATGTGTAGCCGCACTCAAACGAACTGTAGTTCAGTTGTTTATAATGTTCAGTATGAGATCAGGAGTTCGATAAACACGATGTTGGCTTAATAAGGATGACACCAATCTTGCCTTATGCCAAATCGAGATATAGAGACAAAAGGATTATAGGAATTGATGATTCCAGTACAAGTGGGAGATTGTTGGGATAGTGTCCTGAAATCACACGTGTACTCACTCCTGATGATAGTTGTGTGTCGAGATCAGACATTCGTATAGTACTGGGCGGTTGCAATGTTTTGCTAGAAGCCTCTTGCAATCTGTAAGTTATGGACTTACTACCAGTACTATATGATCCTATAGGGTCACACACCTAAACAAACTGGAAGCTACGACATGGGAATGATCATTATGGTAATGATCATATTAATGTGTATTGGATACACATTATAATCGATAAAATGGTGTTGTGTCGATCGACACAGCTTGTGTATCGGTCGACACAGTTCGGGTTTTTCGAAAGGCTTTTCGAATTAAGACTTGATTAAGTCTGGCCCGGTTAATTGTGTTTTAGGTCGAATATAACAAGTAAGTTTCGACCTAAACACTGAGCCGTCCACTTTTCTTGATAGAAACAGTAGAAACACCAGAGAGAATCGATTCCCGTTGATCCGGCACTAGCATCCCGTTTCCAGTGAAGCGTGCGTGTGTATCTGGTAGAGGCAAGGCGTTTGCGTTGCTCAACTGATCTCGTTCACCATCTCAATTCCGCTGCCAGAAAGGTAAGAACGAGATTGGTTTTCATTCAATATATCAAACCCTAGATCCAGTGGGATCCAACAAAAGAAACCTCCTGAAGCCTTCCTGCTCTCTGGGTCAGGGTAAATCACTCTGCAGGTAGCCAGCAGCTGTCTCACCAGATCAGGATACAACTCGTAATGTTGTATATGCATTGTCCCTAGACCAATGCCCAATGTCAGCACTTGCTCATCGATGCCGAGACTCGTACAAGTCGAATAGTCCGCAAACTTGGTCGGCTTAAGCGTCATGCCACACCAACCATTTTAGAGCAATGTATCGAACTCGTCCCAATGGTCAAGTAGTGGCCGCTCTGTGAAGGTGTCGGTCTTGAGCAACTGATCAATCTCCATACCCCAGACCTTGTCTGTCGGAATCTCCACCTTATCTGCCTTAGGCCAAGGCAACTGTATCACTTCCCGATCTCTCTGATAAGGCTCAAGATATGGCGAGTCTCGAGGAAACCACTCAACTGGTGGAGGATGATGAGCTGTAGCTGCAGCTGCTGTGGTAGCTCTACGCTTACGAGGTTGTCGAGGAGGCATGCACTACCCCCAAAAAGGTTTCCTTAAGAGATTTCGTAGCGATTTCGAGCTACGAAATTTGAGAGAAACAAGCTATGTACTCAAAAGCCTCCTTGGGAAAAACTTGTTCAAAATAAATGAAAAACAGGTAAACCCTTCCAGGTACCAAGTCCAAAAGAAACACTTAAAAACATAGCGAAGGGAGAAGAGAAAAAGGGCACAAATCACTACTCATCTTCCGCCTTTCTTCATCAATCGAGGAAAGCTTAACACCATCATTCAAACCACGCTGGTACACTGATAGGTCAAGAATTATCCCTATTCTACTGCAAGTGCACAGTTAATGCAATCGTAGTATATAAGGTATCGAATCCCACAAGGACTCTCAGTCACACAATAGATTATTAGTAGTTCAGATTAAATTAAGCGAAGCGGATGTGAAAACAGTAAACGAAATAGCAAAGTAAATCAAGTGAGTTGGTAATCAAGAAGGCGAAGCGTTAGGTTTCAGGAGTTCTCAGGAAATCAGGAACGCAAGCAATCAATCTATCTAGATCTAATCAATAACCGTTCTAGAACTCAAACACTGATATAGAATTAACCAAATTCCTTTGCAATAATTCTCTAAGTCTAAGTGCAGCAAACCAAACTTTCGTTTGCGAGAACTAACAGATTAAACCAGCATTAATTCCAAGTTTGATATGTTCACAATTATCCTAAACCAAACTTTTGTTTGCGAATAGTTTAATTGCTTATCTAGGTTCTTTCCAGTTAAATTAACCAACTTCCGCTGAATTAATCAACCTAACATCATAACTCTGATTAGCTACTTCAGATTTAGCATTAAGAACAACTTAGATAAAGAACTAGCAGATATGAATCTCTACAGATTAATTAAACTATAATTCTCTGAAATCCCTAATGAGAATCCTTCAACCTAACAGGTGATCTACTCAGACATATTCATCGAGACAGAAGATATCATAAGTAGAAAACCAAATATCATATAATCAAATAAGAACTGGGGTTCAAAATCAAGTCTCTTTCGAGATCAGGATCAGCCCCTCAACTCTCTCTGAGTAAAACTTAACGTAAGAAAAGCTTAGCCTAACAAGTGGCTGTAAAACCTAATTATAATCCTAAAACACGTTTTGGGGCTTCTTTGTAAATATCAGGAACTTCTGGGCAAAACTGCAATTTCATCATTCTTCATTAAACCGTCGTTTGGCCCATCTCGCTGGTGCAACGATCGATGCCATAAGTGTGACGATCGTTGCAGCTCGGAAATATCAACAGTGAACTCTATCTCTCGGCCAAATACTCCAATTAGCTCCAGAAAGTGCCAAAATCACCAAATATGCTCCAAATGTGCTTGTACCTAATAAACACCTGAAAAGACTCTAAAGCATAGTAAAAGACTCGATAAATAACACATATACCATGGTTAAAATCCCTAAAATCCATGGTATATCAACTCCCCCACACTTAGCTCTTGCTTGTCCTCAAGCAAGACAAAGAATTAAATGTAGTCAAGAGGTTTGAAAACTCTTCAGAAACTCTTTTCATCCTAGAAGCTACAATACTCAGATTCCCCTTAGTAAACCACTGAAAGAATCAATCACAGGATATCAAGACCAACATGTACTTCCCCCACACTTAGCAACTGTCCTAGGTAAACTCCACAATCACATTCAAGCATTCAAATTCTCCCTACTGACTTCTGCAAGTATTTAAGTGCGGTCTCACCTAAGGAATATCGATCAAAGGGCACATAGATTCTTACCTTATCAGCTCTAGACCACCATACTATCTTTCTCTAGTCCCTTTCTTCTCTTTCCCTTCTTTAACAACTGATTTTTCCCCATTGGGTATCATTTTATTTTTTTTATCAGTGTTCTTCCCGTTATGGGGTGTACTTTGGACACATTCTATGGATCACATGAGAGAAAATAGTGTTTGCTACCATTCCCATGACCACT
This sequence comes from Orychophragmus violaceus, assembly GCA_030180135.1. Taxonomy (NCBI): domain Eukaryota; kingdom Viridiplantae; phylum Streptophyta; class Magnoliopsida; order Brassicales; family Brassicaceae; genus Orychophragmus; species Orychophragmus violaceus. Next base: position 44,855,118 of record CM058233.1, read on the forward strand.
TCGGAGTTACTAACTCATCCTCAGTTTATTATCTTTTTTTTTTTTTTTAACTTTATAGAAGGGGAGAAGGGAACTAAATAGGATAGGTTGACATGCTAAGTCAGTATTAAATTGAAGTCAGTAAAAGGATCCTCTGATACCTGAAGTGATGTGGGTGTTCCCAGTAGGTTGATCTGTGATGGGGTTTTCTAATAGTCAGAGATAGATACTGCAACTTCATCCCAATGGTTACTTAAGTTCCTGCAAGTCTTGTAAATCTTCTCAGAAAATCATAGTTTCTTACTTAAACAATTTTGACTCAATAAAACAAATTTTTTTTGAAAAACGGACTGACTCTTAAGAAAACAGAAAGATATAAGTCAGTAGCACCTCCCCCACACTTAAGACACACTGTCCCCAGTAGTGTCAAGCGAAGGATTGGTAAAAATAAAGAAAAATTGTTAATGGATGTTTTAGTTCTGTCGGGTTTACCTCTGTCGCTCAAACACCGATCGTTGCACTAAGTGCGTCGATCGTTGCTAGGCGATTTTGTTGGGTGTCGATCGTTGCTCAAAGCAGCAACGATCGTTGCAATGCGCATATCGGATCAGACAGCTAGTTAGCAGGTTAGTCCGTCGGTTTATGTACATTTTTAAAAACCTGCAGGCTGAAAACACTAGAAACATAGTAAAATCGAAGCAAAAGATGTACCAAATAAAGTACAAATCATCCAAACATAGTAGAGTCCTAAAAATCAAAAGGAGAGAAGGGCAAAAGAAAAGAAAAAGTCAGAATACAGAACCGAAAGTCTGAACATGGAGATCACTCTTACTCGCTAATATCATCTATCCCACCATACAGTGCATCGTCATCGGCTGCCTCAGCTGCGGGATCAGTATCAGTCGGGGGAGGAGGAGTCGGGGATCGTCGTCTGCGTCGAGAAACGGGTACGGGCTGATGAACTGGTGGCTCTCTCCTGCAAGTGCAGCCGCGCAGGAAATCCCAAATGGTCTTGAACATACCTTCCTGACGCTCTCTCCAATCACCCTCAGACATCTCACGCACAGGCATAGACGGGGCTGGATATGGACCGATGTCCTGTGGAGCAGGGGCAGGCGCAGGGGCAGCAGAAGTCGAAGCTCGTGTGGAAGGCTCTCCCAGCGGATTAGCCATAGTAGGCACTGTACGTCGAGCGCTAGCGGGAGGGTGGAAACTCAAAGCATCTATGGTGTCGATCCGAGTATACCTGGCAGCAGGAAGATCGATGCCATACTGTGTATCCTCAGGGTCGTGGTAGACCCAAACTCGCCCCTCCTTCAGCCACGTAGCACTCTGAAAGTGACTGAGATCCAAGAACTCGCGCTCAGTAACGCACTCTGTATCCCTCATAGGGATCCCGCAGTGTCTGAAAATAGGAGTGAGAAGACTCCCTACTGTCTCCTTGCGCGCGCCTTCATAAGGCTTCTTCTGCAGCTCGCAAAGATGATGAGCAAATACGGCTCCCAGGTTGACTTTCCTAGCCGGGTTCCTCACATCAGTACTCCTGAACTGCTCTGTCAGTCCTCTAAATATAAACTCCAACTCGTTCTTGCGCATCTTGTTGGCCTCATGCTTGCACAATAGAGTGCGTCCCAAGATATGCAAGACATACCTGAGAACCGGATGCCTAACCTGAATAACAGGCGTAGTCCGTGAGTGATACCGTCCACCACCAATGTACTGCCATAACTGCACTGCCTCTGCTGGTGCCCATGGAAGGGTCATGTCGGTGTGTGGCTGCTCAATGCTAAACCCATAAATCCTACAGATATCGAGAAGGGGTACTCGATACCTGGCGCCGAGACACATGAAAGTGAAATTGCCTCCTCGAGCATCCATGCTGTCCGGGTTCGGGTAGACAACCCTGCATGTGGCAAGCAACTGTCTCACCAGCTCTGGGTATAAATCGTAAGGCTGCATCGGCATTGTCTGGGGACAATGCCTCTGCACAGCTCCATAACCTGCGTGTCTATGCCGAGACTCTTGCAGGTTGAGTAATCAGCGAACTTGGTTGGCGCTATCTCCATACCACACCAACCGTTATACAGCAACGTGTCGTATTCGTCCCAGTACTCGTGTAGCGGCCTCTCTGTGAAATCGTCCGTACCGAGCATCCTCTTAATAGAACCACTCTAGTTGCGATCACTCTGGATCAGAAGTTTCTTTGCCCTTGGCCATGGTGGTCCTATGGTCGCATGAACCAAATGATACGGCTGTGGAGGATCAGAATCCCTGTGCAACCATTCCGGTGGTGGAATGTATTGTCGTGAGGCGCTTGCGGCTGTTGCTCGTTTCTTGCGGGGTTGATTCTGAGTTGCCATCTGCAAAACAGAAAATTTGAAAAAATCAGTCTCGGCAACTCTCTGTGGAATCGTCGTGCAACGACCGTTGCACTAAGGCAGGGATCGTTGCATGGCGATTTCTAATACTCGAACATTTCCCCAGAATCGCAGAGCAACGACCGCTGCCTTAGTGAAACGATCGGTGCTTAGCGATTCTGGCCGCAATCAACAGTTAGCAAAAATCGTTCTAAAATCGTGGAATCAACCGCATAATCGACAACAATCCATTACAAAACACCCTAAATCATACTCCATTAGTCATGCATTCATCAATTCCATCCAAAATTCTCAATTTCTAAAACCCTATTGGTTGAATCCGAAAATCCAAAAATAGAAGGACATTACCTTGATTTCGTGAGATATGGGTTGGAGAAATAGATTGGGAGTGTAAAAATAAGTAGATAGCACTTGGAAACAAGAAATTTGATGAAGAAATGATGATTTTTGGGCGGAGGTTCTCGGTGTGTCGACTAAAAGAAATGGAGAAGAAGGAGAGAAAAGAGGGTTTAAGGTAACTTACCTTGGTCGTGGGTGCAACGATCGTTGCATAGAAGCAACGATCGATGCTGGTTGAACCAGATTGATTCCGGTTTAGCTCAACGTACCTTAATTTTCGATTTGAACCAATTGCAACGACCGTTGCACATGTGAGCAACGATCGTCACACATCTCCAGACTTGTGTTATGTATCTAAAAACTAACAAAAACAAATAAAAACGTGAAATCCTAAGAAAAACACCAAAAATAAAAAAGGAAAAATAAACAAACCTAACAGTGGGTTGCCTCCCACTCAGCGCTTGTTTTAAGTCATTAGCTTGACTTTTTGGAAAGAGGTCAGACTCATGGAGGTTTCAGCAGAGACTTTGAGTGTCTCTGTGAATGCCTAATCATCCACGGTGGCGTGTAAGCAGTAGCAGCATGATGTCGTCCAAGGAACGTCGGGAGGAATGTAGGGTGAGATTGACACTTGGATGTTTTAACGCTCTTTCCTGCATTCAAAACAGTGGAGTCAGGAGGTTTAAACTTAGAGGATTTACGCTTTACCTTTGGCAAAGATTTGATGTTCGGAGCCTTTTGTTTATGAGTAGTTTCAGGCCTTGAAGCTGTTAGAATAAGCTCTTGTGGAACCACCATCTTCTTGTGACCACCACTGTGCACTGAACCACATCTTTAGACTTAACGGGAGCTTTCGGGAATGGTAATGGAGGTTTGTAGGTTCTTTCCTTAGCAGGTCCTTCAGATATGAGCGAAACTGGTTCCTTTCGGGGTGCAACGATCGGTGCATGTGATGCAACGATCGATGCTGTCGTCTCAGATCGGGTTTCAACTACAGTCTCGGGTTTATCCGCTTCTCGGTCCATTCCAGCCATCTCAGACTCAAATTTCTCTCCTTGGCTTGGTCCCGCTTCAATCTGAACTATCCAAGTCAAGAGATCCATGTCAATCTCTGTTGAGTCAGGTGCATCGAAGCTTTCAAACTCAGGTAATTCAACATCAAATCCCCCTTTGTCTTCCACAAATTCCACGGCCTTAACTGCTAGACATGATCCATGATCCATCTGTGTGTCATCCTGAATGGGAATGTTGCTGGCATGAGCTTCTTGAGAATCCTTCCTTGGGGTAGAACTTGAAACTTGATCCATCTGTGTGTCTAGCTGCTTCATACGAGTGTTCAAGGATTCAAATTTCTCATTCAAATTAGTGTACAGGTTCTCTAGCTTCGAGCTGAAAGAAGCTGTGTTCTGTTGTTGCTTTTCAATTGATTGTTCTATCATCATCTCTAATTTGCTCCTTTGTGTAGGAGGTGCCAGATAGGAAGTATAATTATGGTCTCTTGATCCTTGAGCATGCCAAGAACCTTGTCTCTGCTGATGTCCCAATGTATGTCCATAAGAGTCGGCTCCAGCCATATAGTGTACCTCTGCAAATTTATCAGTTTTTGCCTCTGCTCGGAACTGTCTCTCCCTAAGTAAGATGTCGTGGATGTCATCTATCTTACTCTGCATCTCAGCTACTTGCCCAACCAATACATGGTAATCTGGTAAGATGGGGTTTCCTTCCCCATCTATTTTATGACCTTTTGCGTTGCATATGTGACCCTCTTGGTCTCGTAAAATGCCGTTTTCACCGCGAATCAAAATCACAGGCTCCATGGCGCGGAACCTATTGAACGTCTCAGATTTCAGCATCGCTGTTCTCGCCTTGTGTCGATCGATGCGAGGTGAGCAACGATCGATGCAGTGCGAATCCCTGCGAATCCAAAAATCAAAAACGTGAGTAAACAAGAAAATTAAAAAGAATGCCTAGTCTAAATCCTAATACTAAATCTATTGGTGAACTCAAAGAGTCCCCGGCAACGGCGCCAAAAACTTGATAGGTCGAGAATTATCCATATTCTACTGCAAGTGCACAGTTAATGCAATCGTAGTATATAAGGTATCGAATCCCACAAGGACTCTCAGTCACACAATAGATTATTAGTAGTTCAGATTAAATTAAACGAAGCGGATGTGAAAACAGTAAACGAAATAGCAAAGTAAATCAAGTGAGTTGGTAATCAAGAAGGCGAAGCGTTAGGTTTCAGGAGTTCTCAGGAAATCAGGAACGCAAGCAATCAATCTATCTAGATCTAATCAATAACCGTTCTAGAACTCAAACACTGATATAAAATTAACCAAATTCCTTTGCAATAATTCTCTAAGTCTAAGTGCAGCAAACCAAACTTTCGTTTGCGAGAACTAACAGATTAAACCAGCATTAATTCCAAGTTTGATATGTTCACAATTATCCTAAACCAAACTTTCGTTTGCGAATAGTTTAATTGCTTATCTAGGTTCTTTCCAGTTAAATTAACCAACTTCCGCTGAATTAATCAACCTAACATCATAACTCTGATTAGCTACTTCAGATTTAGCATTAAGAACACCTTAGATAAAGAACTAGCAGATATGAATCTCTACAGATTAATTAAACTATAATTCTCTGAAATCCCTAATGAGAATCCTTCAACCTAACAGGTGATCTACTCAGACATATTCATCGAGACAGGAGATATAATAAGTAGAAAACCAAATATCATATAATCAAATAAGAACTGGGGTTCAAAATCAAGTCTCTTTCGAGATCAGGATCAGCCCCTCAACTCTCTCTGAGTAAAACTTAATGTAAGAAAAGCTTAGCCTAACAAGTGGCTGTAAAACCTAATTATAATCCTAAAACACGTTTTGGGGCTTCTTTGTAAATATCAGGAACTTCTGGGCAAAACTACAATTTCATCATTCTTCATTAAACCGTCGTTTGGCCCATCTCGCTGGTGCAACGATCGATGCCATAAGTGTGACGATCGTTGCAGCTCGGAAATATCAACAGTGAACTCTATCTCTCGGCCAAATACTCCAATTAGCTCCAGAAAGTGCCAAAATCACCAAATATGCTCCAAATGTGCTTGTACCTAATAAACACCTGAAAAGACTCTAAAGCATAGTAAAAGACTCGATAAATAACACATATACCATGGTTAAAATCCCTAAAATTCATGGTATATCATACACTCCCGCTAGAGCTCCTGTCACCGTATCAACTCGAATGGGCTGCTCGATCACCTCTGAAAGCTCGGGAAAGGGAATCTTGTTGATCAAGAAGTCCAAGACCTCCGTGGCAACAAGGTTTAGGGCAGCTTCTTCTTTCTCCTCAAGCAACTTTGCTTTCTCATCTACGACATCATCTCCAGCATCATCTCAAAGCTCACAAGTAATCTCATAGTCAAGTAATCTCAATAAGACTCAACAGATCAAGAGCAATCTGAACAGACTCAACACAAGTAATCTCAACACTCAACAAACGCAAAGAACACAAGTTTCATTCTCAATAATACTCAACAGATCAAAGCTCACAAGTTTCAATATCAAAGCTCACAAGTTTCATTCTCAAAATAAGTCATGTTTCATTCTCATAGTCAAGTAATCTCACAAGTAATCTCAATAAACTCAAGAGCAATCTCAACAAACTCAACACAAGTAATCGCAACACTCAACAAACGCAAAGAACACAAGTTTCATTCTCAATAAGACTCAACAGATTAAAGCTCACAAGTTTCAATATCAAAGCTCACAAGTAATCTCAATAAGCTCACAAGCAATTTCAACAGACTCAGCCACAAAAAAATCTCAACACTCAACATCTAATCAACTACTAATCAAATAAGGACACTTATTTTACTCAAACGGTTCAAAGACGCTTACCTTGGGGATTTGCCGAGGCTGTTCTCTGAGAAGATTGATTCGCTGAGGCTGTCCTCTAAGGATTCACAGGAGCTGCTCTCTGAGCTTGAGGGCTGGTAGCAGGACCGTTACTTAGAGACGTCTGTCGTGGAGACCTCGAGTTGTTGATGAAGAGTTGAGTCGGCGGTGGGTACTGGCTGACATGCAGCTGGGTTTGAGTCAGAGTGGGGAGCCGTGGAGGTGAACCGTCTGTCGCCGGATCAAAGTTGTACTGCGGCGGTAGATTTACGGGCCTAGAATGGGTGGATGAGGAAGGCTCTGGCTCGACGGTGACATTTCCTCGCCCTCTACCTCCTCTTCCTCGTCCTTGTCCTCTACCTTTTACTTTTGCCATCGGAGACTACTCGATTAGGGTTTTGACTTAGAGATCAAAATAGAGATTTGGGTGGGAGATCGATCGTGTTAGGGTTGTGAGAGAGCGATTGCGACTGTGAGAGATGGTTAGGGTTGATAGAGAAGGATATCGATCGATCGTTTGAGAGATCGATCCGAAAGAGAATGGAGACGGCGAGAGAGAAGTTTTCAGAAGAAATGAGATTAGGTTTTGGACACTTAGTCGATTTTTGGAAAAATCTGAAAATGAATCGGCGGTTTAGGCGCGGTTTACACAAATTTGGACGCGGTTTATTGATTCTAGGCGGTTTAATAGCTGAATTAATTGGCGGGCCGTACCAAATTCTTCGCGGGCTTTGTTGAATATTACGCGGGTTAACCAAATGTTGGCGGATCCGGATTTGATTTGGGCCAGACCCTAATTAGTCGCAAATTAGTCGCAAAATGGTTGCGAATTTGCGACTAAGTTGTGACTAATAAGGGTATGGTACAAATTTAAATCTGAAATTGCAAAATAAATAATTATACATTAAAAACTAATACTTAAATTAAACATAATGAATTTATTAATGATCATAAACATTAACAAATTATAATAAAAAAAACATAACATTAACCCTATGATTAAAACAAAAGGAAGATGTCATTGAACATTAAACATAAACATTAGACATTGTACAAACATTAAACTTCAAACTTGAATATACTTAATATTAAACAAATTTGAAATTATTACAACTCTGAAATACATAAATCAGTACGGTTCTTCGCCATCTTCCGCTTCATCATCTTCATCGTCATCATCAGAAGATGATAGATTACACCGAAATTCGTCTTCGGGTTCCACATCTCCGACGTTGTAATCGAGATTGATTGGGTTTTCGTGTTGTACCAAATACTCAGGAACGAGATCTTCAATTGTAGTCATCATTACCGGATCATCATTTTCTTGTTCCAAAAGAGTCAGTTCTGTGTTGACATATTCCCCTGAAATATTTCCCCTCGGGTTGACTTTAACAACATTGAGCCAAAATTGCTTCGGTTTCTTTATGTACGGATACGGGATATAACAAACTTGCTCTGCTTGAGAGGCTGTGTAAATTAAAAATATGGAAGTTATACTTGAGTATCTATGATATCCAAAGAGTAATTAACAAGATAGATACGATTTAATTTACGTACCGAGAATAAATGGTTCGTATTTATTGTACTTTCTCGATGCACGAACGTCTACAATGCCAGCATTGCTCCTTCGAGTTCCTCTACCTAGAACATGGTCATACCAGATACACTTAAAGAGTGTTATTCTCAAATTAATCATCCCCTCATACTGAAGTAGTATTATATTTGTTAAGATCCCGTTGAAATCAGCTGCATTGGATGCATCACTGTAATTTTCTCCTTTAACACATAAACCATAGTTACATGTCTTCCGTCCCTCACTGTGGTTTTTTTGTATAAAACAGATAACCTCTTGTATAGAAGATATGCCGAGTTTTAGCCTTGTTGACGGGTCCATGCACAATGTCTGGGTGTTCGTTCCAGTAAACAACTTGCATATAGATAAACAGACAATGTCAAATATGTAGATAAAATCACCATACATATATAATGTGTACTGATATATCATGGTTTTTACCGGTTTTAGACCATGATATAAGTATGTTTTAGAGTCTTTTGGTGTTCTTTTATAGTCCTTTACAGGTGTTATTAGGTACACACACGTTTGGAGTGGATTTGGAGTATTTGGAGCGTTTTGGTGCATTTTGGAGTTTTGACCCGAGAGTTTGAGCTCACTGTCCGAAACAGAGGAGTGTGCCGATCGACGCACAACGAGTTGGGCCAGTCTCGGCGAGAGTTAATGAAGAAAGATGAATTTGCAAGATTACCCAGAAGTTCCAGATATTTACACAGAAGCCCAAAGATGTGATTTAGCTACTTAATTAGGTTTTTAACTTCAGTTTAAGATACACTATCATATTTTAGAGCAAAGAGTTTTTAGAGCTATTTGGGGCTGATCTGATCCTGTACTACATCTTGTTTTTGGAGAAGATTTCGAACCCTTTACTTGTTTAATCTCTTTTATGATATCTATTAATTCATTGATCATATTTACATTATCTATGTCTAAGTAGATTCATAGTTAGGTTTAGGGATTCTCATTAAGGAATTTATGACTTGCTAGATATATAATTAATTCAGTTAAGGATTCATATCAATAGATGTTCTTTAATCTAAATTGTGTTTAATGCTAGTTCTAACTTGATCACTTAGAATCTAGATCTTAGGTTGCTAGATTAACACGAAAGTGTGGTTTAGAATCTGAACTATTCAGGTTGAGCAATATAATTACTCGCAAAGAAATTTGGTTTAATTAGATTGTGAACATATCGAACTTGATCATTAAAGCTGGTTTAATCTGTTAGGAATTACAAAGACATTTGGATTTCTGCAATTAGGCTTAGATAATTCTCACAACGAAAGTTGGTTAATTCTATATCCGTGTTTTGAGTTCTAGAACTGTTCCTAATTTGATCATGACTGAATGATTTGTCTGCTTGTCTGATTTCCTGAGAACTCCCTAGACTTAGCGTCCTTAGTTAATTGCTTACAACCAATCCTGCTACTTGTTTAATTTTCTGCTTGCTTTTAGTTTTCTAATCGCATTCGCTTTCTCCTAGTTTAATCTTTTATGTTCTAATTCTATCGTTGCCTGGAGTCCTCGTGGATTCGATCCCTAAGTACTACATTGATATTACTGTGCACTTGCAGTTAGTATAGGGTTAAAACTCTGAGCCTATCAAGTTTTTGGCGCCGTTGCCAGGGACTCTTTGGAGTCTTCGATAGATTCGAACTTAGGGTTTTTACTAGGATTTTTACTTTTTTTGTTTTAGTTACTGATTTTTCTGTTTCTTTCTCTGTCTCAGATTTTACTTTCGCATAGCATCGATCGTTGCATCTTTTGTGTCGATCGTTACTAGGCGATTGGAGTTGAATCGATCGTTTCTCTGTTAGCATCGATCATTGCTTGACGATTACAGACGGTTTATGCAGACGCGTGATACCAGAAGTAATCCGAATACTAATCTCGTTAACCTCCAACTTGAAGAGCTTGCTAGACTAGAGAGGACTAACAGAAGAGTTCAAAGAGCAAGGATGGTTGTTGAACGTGTGATTATATTGCCTGATGCTCAAGGTGTCCTGAGGGACCGAAAAAACAATCCGTACAATGCTGCTGGGGAACATATTGATGCTGAAGGGAACGTTATCCCTGATCCTACGGAGCAACCATGACAGGAGCAGAACCAAGGCCAAGGACAGGCCCAAGGTAGAGAGATGGTTGTCCATGAGAGGACTTTGGCTGACTATAACCGTCCGGATGAGTTTCATGCTAACCGGTCAGCTCTTGTTCCTCCTGATTTTGATAGGAATGATTTTGAGATCAAAAACATCTACTACTCTCTTCTGAGGCAGAATGCCTTCCATGGTTATCCTAATGAGCAGCTGATGGATCACATAGATGAGTTTGAGGACATAGTCACTGGGATGAAGTATGATGGAGTGAACTATGACTATCTGTTTCTCAAACTTTTTCCCTACTCTCTCGCTGGAGATGATGCTGCCTGGCTGAAACAGCTTCCACCTGGGAAGTTTGTTACATGGGATGCTTTGAAGAGTGAGTTTTTGCGACACTTCTATGATGATGCTCGCTCTGATCAGTCAAGGCAGGACATTCTCACTTTCTCTCAAGGTCCGACAGAGCCTTTTAAGACTGCTTGGATGAGATTTAAGAAGTACCAACGCGACTGCCCGCATCATGGATTCACTGAGGTAACATTGTTGGGCATTTTCTTTAGAGGCATAGATCTCCCATACCAGACTGCGTTGGATAATTTCAAGCTAAGCAACTAATAGATAACTTAGTAAGCAGTAATAGCTGCAAGAGTACTGATAAAAGGAGGAAGGAGTCTGGTGGGAAGATGGAGAATTTGGAGATTGCTGATATTAGATCTAAGCTGGACACAGTTTGCAATCTTCTAGCTGGGAAGAAAGCTGTCCATTTTGCTCAAGATGTTGAGGTGATCAATGCTGAAGATGATGGGCAGGAAGAGGATGTGAACTACATCAACGTAACATGTTTGGTAATCAGCAAGGTAATAGATTTTTCAGTGGTCAGAAGAGTGCTTTCACAAGCAACCAAAACTCTTCTGGCTTTGGACAGAATGCTGGTTTTCAGAAGCCTTATCAACAAGGGAATCAGAGGACTTATGGATCGTCCTCTTACTAAGCACCTCCTGTAGCTAATGCCCATGAGAGTAAGATGGAGGCAATGATGGAGCAGCTGCTGGAAGGACATACCAAGATTGTTGTGGACTGCAACAAGAAGTTGGATGCTGTTTATGAGGATCTCAATGGGAAGTTTGAGTCTCTAAGTACTCATGTGACGCAATTGGACACTCAGGTGAGCCAAATTTCGAACTCTGTCATGGTAAAGAGTGTTGTAGACACCCACATTAAGGCCTGGTCAGTGTACATTGATAGGTCTCGAGTTTTACCCTATACTAACTGCAAGTGCACAGTATATCAATTGTAGTACTTAGGGATCGAATCCACGAGGACTCTAGGCAACGATAGGATTAAGAACTTAAAGAGATTAAAACTAGGAGAAAACAAAAAACAAATTGTATTTATTTAATTAAAAAACAAGCAGGAAAGTAAACAAGTAGCAGGTTGTTGTTGTAGGCAATAAACTAAGGGCGCTAAGTCTAGGGCGTTCTCAGGAAATCAGACAAGCAGATAAATCATTCAGTCAGGATCTAATTAAACTCAGTTCTAGAACTCAAAACACAGATATAGAATTAACCAAATTCCTTTGCGAGAATTCTCTAAGTCTAAGTGCAGCAATCCAAATTCCTTTGCAATTACTAACAGATTAAACCAGCTTTAATTCCAAGTTTGATATGTTCACAATCTAATTAAACCAAATTCCTTTGCGAGTAATTAAATTGCTCAACCTAAATAGTTCAGATTCTAAACCACACTGTCGTGTCGTATTTAGCAACCTAAGATCTAGATTCTAATTGATCAGGTTAGAACTAGCATTAAACACAATTTAGTTTGAAGAATTTCTATTGATGTGAATCCTTAACTGAATTAATTATATCTAGCAAGTCATGAAATCCCTATGAGAAACCCTAAACCTAACTATGAAACTACTCAGACATAGATGATGTAAACATAATCAATGAATTAATAGAAATCATAAAAGAGATTAGAATAATAAAAGGGGTTCGAAAACTTCTCCAAAATGAATGTAGTACAGGATCAGATCAGCACCAAAAGTTCTAAAAACTCTCTGCTCTAAGTTATGATAGCGTATGTAAAACTGAAGCTAAAAACCTAATTAAATAGCTAATACACGACTTGGGGCTTCTGTGTAAATATTTGGAACTTCTGGGCATCTTTGCAATATTAGAAATTTTCATTAAACCGCAGAGAGTCTTGCCGAACTCGTTGTGCATCGATCGATGCAGGTGTGCAACGATCGACACAATACTCTGTTTCGGACAGTGAACACAGTCTCTCGGGTCAAATCTCCAAAGTGCTCCAATTAGCTCCATAATCTCCACTTTTGCTCCAAACGTACGTGTACCTAATAAAACCTGCAAAGGACTCTAAAAGAACACCAAAAGACACCAAAACAGACTTATATCATGGCATAAAACCGGTAAAAACCATGATATATCATACATTGATGATGGATCACACCTAGGTGAAAAATTTGAGCTAAGTACAGCTGAACTGGTAGAAGAGGCTGAAATTTCTGATTTTGAGGAAAATCTCTCGGGTGGAATCTGTGAAAATTTAACTGCATCGATCGATGCACCCTTAGCGTCGATCGTTGCATGGTGTGGACAGACATATTCACATGATTCTTATGGCATTGATGCAGAGACAGATCAAGAGCTTAACTGTTTATTCCCTGGATTGTGTGAGATAACTCAACAGGAGATTCATGAACAATCTATTCGATTATATCCTAAAGTGTCTGAGGTGATTCAACAAGAGATTGATGAGCTTAAACAGCTGTAAAAGATTGGTGAAGAGCTGGAAGAAATTCCACCATCTGATGATCCACCTTATCACCCTTGTGTCCAAAGGTACTTGGAGAAGATGCTACTAATGGATGAGATGCTAAAGGATTGGGTTATAGTTGTTCCTCAGCATATAAGTGATGTGCTATTGACTCTGATTCTTAAGAAGCTACCTGATCATGTGATTTTTGTGCTGAGTTGTTCTATATTTGAGGATGGTTTCAAGAACTTTCTGTGTGATTTGAGGATGGTTTCAAGCACTTTGGACACATTCCATGGATGCACATGATATGATAGTTGTAGCTACCACTCCCAGAGACCACTTCGGAGTTACTAACTCATCCTCAGTTTATTATCTTTTTTTTATTTTTTTATTTTATGGAAGGGGAGAAGGAAACCAAATAGGACAGGTTTACAGGCTGTGTCAGAACTAACAAGGGAATCCGGCACAAGGTATACCAAGCCCTTAGGTGAGAAAATTAAGTCAGTATTAAGGTGAAGTCAGTAAAAGGATCCTCTGATACCTGAAGTGATGTGGGTGTCCTCAGTAGGTTGATCTGTGATGGGGTTTTCTAATAGTCATAGATAGATCCTGCAACTTCATCCCAATGGTTACTTAAGTTCCTGCAAGATATTGTTAACTCTTCCAAAATTCATTGTTTCCTACTTAAACTGGTTTTGACTCAATAAAACAAAAAAATTTGGAAAACGGACTGACTCTAAGAAAACAGAAAGATAAAGTCAGTAGCACCTCCCCCACACTTAAGACACACTGTCCCCAGTTGTGTCAAGCTAAGGGTTGGTAAAAAGAAAAGAAAAAATGTTAATGGATGTGTTGAGTTCTGTATGATTTTTACCTCTGTCGCACAGGCATCGATCGTTGCATAAATGCATCGACCGTTGCTAGGCAATTTTTCATCGTGTGTCGATCGTTGCTCAGGACCGCAACGATCGCTGCAATGCGATTTCTTTCGTGTTGTGACGATCGACACAGAGTGTGTCGATCGATGCACTGCGATTCTCGGATCATTCAGCAAGCTAGCAGGTTAGTCCGTAAGAAAATCCAAATTTTCGAACATGCAAGCTGAAAAACACTGAAAACAGGCAAAATCAAAGCAACTAGTAGTCTAAACATGAAAACATCATCCAAACATAAGAAATCCTAGAAAACAAAAGAAAAAGTGCAAAAGAAAAGAAAAAGTGAATACAAGAACCGTAGTCTAGAGATGCCAATACTCAATCACTCATCCTCCATCCCATCAATGCGATCAGTACCACTCGAAGATCTTGGAGTCGGAGAGCGTCGCCTGCGTCGAGAAAATCTAGGATGGTGTATCTGTGGCTGTCTCCTGCATGTGCAGGTACGCATGAAGTTCCAGACGACCCGTAGAATACCATCTGAGCGCTCTCTCCACTCTGCCTCAGACATATCACCATAAGGCATTGTAGGCTCGGGAAAAGGTCCAACGTCATCGACAGGGGCAGCAGGTGCAGGCGCAGGGGAAGAGGAGGTAGAAGCTCGTGTAGAAGGCTCTCCTAGCGGATTAGCCATAGAAGGGACTCTGCGCTGCTCACTCTCAGGAGGCTGAAACCTCAAGGCATCTAGCGTATCAATCTGTGTAAGGCCAGGAGCAGGAAGATCCACACAACACTTCACCGTAGCAGGGTCATAATAGACCCATACACGTCCCTCCTTCAGCCACGTAGCACTCTGCAGATGGCTGAAATCAAGGAACTCCAAGCTGTCATTACGCTCCGTTCCCTCTAAGGGAATCCTGCAATGTCTGAAAATGGGAGTAAGCAGACTCCCTACTCTCTCAGTGTCCACACCATCAAATGGCTTCTTCTGCAGCTCGCATAGATGATCAGCAAAAACAGCTCCCAAGTTGAGTCCCGTAGTGGGATCTCTCAGAACTGTATCCTCAAACTGGTCCCTCAGCCCAATAAACAGCATATCCATCTCATTCTTACGCATCTTGTTGGCCTCAAACTTGCACAACAGAGTAGATCCCAAGATGCGCAAGACGTATCTAAGAACCGGATGCCTAACCTGAATCACCGGTGTGGTCCTCGAGTTGTACCGACCAGTGCCGATACACTCCCAGAAATACTGAGCTTCATCCACATCCCACTCAAGTGATATACCAATGCGCTGCGGCTCAGTGCTAAATCCATAAATCCTACAGATATCGAGAAGGGGAATCCGATACCTGGCTCCTAAGCACATGAAGGTAAAGAAATCTCCTGAAGCCTTCCTGCTGTCTGGTGTAGGGTATATCACTCTGCAGGTGGCGAGCAGCTGTCTTACCAACTATGGGTACATCTCATAAGGCTGCATTGGCATTGTCCCCAGACTAATGCCCTTACACAGTGCAAGAACCTGCTCATCTATCCCCAGACTCTTGCAAGTCGAGTAATCTGCAAACTTGGTTAGCTTAAGCGTCATGCCACACCAACCATTGTACAACAATGTGTCATACTCGTCCCACTGGTTAAGCAATGGCCTCTCTGTGAACCCATCAGTCTTAAGGAGCTCAGCAATATTATTACCCCACACTCTACCCGTCGGAATCTATAGCTGATCTGCTTTAGGCCAAGGTAGTTGTATTGCTAGTTGATCTCTCTGATAATCTGCAGGTGGATCCGAGTCTCGGTGGAACCACTCAGGTGGCGGCTGATGGTGAGTTGTGGCTGCTGATGCTGCGGTGGTTCTACGCTTTCGGGATTGTCGAGGAGGCATCTGCATTCAAGAAAATAAAGCAATATTAGTCCCGGCAGAAGTGCAACGGTCGTTGCATTGCGATTTCACAGCCGACAATGAATCCTCAAAATCGTTTCTAAGTCTGTTCTAAAACTACACCAACAACAACAATCCATCACCAATCATCCTAAATCAGGTCTATATAGCATGGGATCATCAATTTCAAGCCAAAATTCTCAATTTCTAAAACCCTAAAAACGAATCCGAAAATCATGAAATTGAGGCACATTACCTTGGATTCACTGCAATTGGGTAAGAGAAATAGATAGAGGATGTTAAAACAAGTAAAATCAAGCCTTGAATCAGAGAAAACGAGGAAGATTTAGGGTTGGTGAATCGCGGTTGTACGGACGGCGGAAATGTGGAAGAAGAGAGGAGAAAAGGGTTTAAGGCACTTACCTGGTCGTGGGTGCAACGATCGTTGCAGATGAGCAACGATCGATGTTGTTGAACTGAATTGATTCCGGTTTAGCACGCGTACCTTAATTTTGTAATTAAACCGTTTGCAATGACCGTTGCACAGTGCTCAAACGGACTTTCCCGAGTCGTTTGGATTGTCAGTATCAAATCAGAGTCCGATGAACAAGATTAGGCTTTATAAGGATGACACTAATCTTGCCTTATGACTAATCGAGATATTGTGACAAAAGGATTATGAATACAGAGATTCCAGTACAAGTGGGAGATTGTTGGAATTGTGTCCAGTAATCTCGGTACTGTCTCTAGAAAGTAAGAGTATGTCAAAGATCAGACATAAGTCATATAATACTGGGGATCATGATGGCTTGCTAGAGTCCGCTCATGATCTATAAGTCTTGGACTTATTGCCTTTATTATATGATCCCATATGGGTCACACGCCTAAGCTAACAGGAAAATGTGTTGGAACGGCTTAGCAGAAGTACGGTAAAAGTGCCAGGCATTTGTCGTACTAAGAGAGAGACTAATGGGTCTGATTAAATCCATGGGATTTAATCAGATTGGTATTTTGGGCCCAAAAGCCCAAAAGGGAAAGAGAAGGCTTTTATAAACTAAAAGCCAAGTCTTTTCTCCCTAACCCTAGCTCCCAGCGCCGATTCTCCTCTCTCCTTGCGCCTCCCATCAGCTCGGTCTAGCAGCCGTTTTCTGTGATCGCGTGTGTGAACCTTTGGAGGATTCATCCCTCGGTGTATCTCTCTGATCTCTGACCTGTTCTATTCCTTCCGCTGCAACAAACAGGTAAAAGGTGAGATCATCTAATGTTTCTATTCAAGAGAACCTAGATCTGTATGTTTAGGTTGATATGAATCTGTGAATTACATCAGGATCAACTAAACAGTTCCCACAGTGGTATCAGAGCCATTGGTTCTTAGGATTTCTTGTTTTAGATTTATGTTTAGGTTGTTTAATCTGTTTAGAAGTGTTTTGAATCAATTACTGATAAGAAAAACACTTAAGAAACTGAATTGAATCCTGAACAAACATATAAATCGCAAAACAAGCTATATGACTTGTTGTTGTGATCGGCCGATGGCTTGAATGCATGGATCGATCATGGATCGATCGCATGATCAGCCGATCGACCGTGAGCGCAACGATGGCCGATCGCTTGCGTGAGAGGATAAGCAAGCGATCATGTGGATTGATCGAACGCATCGGTTGGACCGAGCTACGATCGTCCCATGATGGTCTCGGCATCGTCCCGGACGATCGCGTGGAGAAGAGGCCGACGATCGCATGGATCGAGCAATGGCCGATCGCATGGATCGCCTCTCGTCCCGCCTGCATCGTCCCACGATCGTCCCGCCTGACCCGAGCTCGTCCCGACCGTCCCGCGTCCCGTTCCGTTGCGATCGTCCGATGCGGCTGCCCGGGTGTAGCCGCGATCGTTTCAAAACCCTAATGGGCCGGTTCGTTTTCGGTTAGCTGGTTCGGTTTAAAACTTAATTAAAATTGATTCGTTCTGGTTTAATAAACAGATTTTAATAATTTTATTAAATCTGGTTAAACCGGGATAAGAAATCCAATGTCGAAAGAAATATTGGATTTAGTGCCTAAACCAGGAATTTCTAATTTGATTTGGTTGGACCAAATAAATTGAGAAATTCCGGTTTAGTAAATAACCGGTTGACAATTGTGGTCATCGTAGTAATTAAAATTTGGTTAGACCAATTTTAATGAACCAGACCGGTTATGTCAAATAATTGGACAATTGGGTCATGTCTTGGACATGGACCAATTCTTGGGCCTCGGGCCAAGAAGTTAAAACAATTGGGCCAATTATTTGAGTCTTTCTTCAGATCAATTTAAAATTTATTTTATAAAATATAAAGTCGATTTTAAATTAAAAGTTTCCGAAATTTTGAAATTAGAAAGTTTCTTAAAATAGAAGTTTCTGGATTTGCGGGTTTTGGATTTTAAGAAATTTCTAAAATTAGAATGTTTCCGTTTTTAGAAAGTTTCCAATTTTAGAAAGTTTCCAAAAATAGTAGGTTTCCAGAAATAGAAAGTTTCCCGAAATAGTAATCTTCTATTTTGGGAATGAAATTTTAATAAACCTACGAACCTCAAATAATATCAAGCGTTGGATGTCTTGTCCAGGCTATGTCAGCTGTCGAAGCCCATTCAATTGTATTCATGGCCTTACAGTGTGAGGGTGTCTACTTTTGCGTGGATAAGACGTTTTGTGATTCATAAATGTCATTGGGAGTCCCAGACATTAATGATTACATGACTGTATAGTCTGGTTTTCTTGACTAGGCCATCGGGAGTCCCGGGCCTTGAGACATCAGAGTGGATTGGGCCTCGGGCCCAGATTCACAACCAAGAGTTATATCACGGATATAATTAGCCGATATAGGGCTTACCGATATAAGCTAAGGTTGGGTGACGGCCAGTGGCCCACTTTAATCTTAGTTATATGTGGATCTTGGAATCATTATATTCTATTGAGGGTAACTGATGTTATTGAATATAATGCGAGATTAATCATATTAAGTATAATACGAGATTAATCATATTGAACATATTAACTAAAATCCTTTTATCTCATATTTCAGTTATGACTAGCACAAACAATCAAAACACTTTCTCGATCCGGTCTGTCCTTGAGATGGACAAGCTGAACGGATCAAATTTCTTGACTTGGTCGCGGAACCTGAGGCTAGTCCTCAGGCAGGAGAGAAAGGACTATGTCCTTGAGAGAGCTCTCCCCGTGAGGATCGGGTCCAATGCTTCTCATGCAGTATATGATGCTTGGAATAAGCATTATAATGATGCGGTAGATGTGCGTGGTCTGATGTTGGCTACCATGGACTCAGATTTGCGGAAGCAATATGAGAACATGGAGTCGCCAATAGAGAAGATCAGCAGCCTGAAATTGACATTTCAGGAGCAGATAAGAGTGGAGAGATACCGGTTGGTTAAGTCTCTCACTAGCTGCAAGCTACCAAAAGATAATCCAGTGAGTCCTCATGTCAGTAAAATGATGGGTTACATTGATAACCTGAGGAAACTGGATTATCCAGTTAGCCAAGAGTTGGCAACTGAAATCATTCTGCAGTCACTGCCGTCAAGCTATGATAAGTTCAGAAAGAACTATATCAAGAAAGCCTTAACGAAGACGCTGACTGAACTGCATGATATGCTCAAGACAGTTGAGCCAAACGTGAAGAGTACCCTGTACAATCTCATGAATGAGAAGGGTAGGTTTACTAAACCTAATGCTGACAAGGGTGAAGACAAAGTTGTCCAGATTTTGAATCATGGCAAGCGTGTGTCTTCTGAGCCCGAGTCAGATACCTCTTACGTTGGTAAGTGCTGCTACTGTAAGGAGACAGGGCATTGGAAGAGAGATTGCATTAAATTCATGGAAGATGATGATGAGTTAAAGTCGATGTATGAGACTACTTCCTCAGGTATTCATGTTATTACTTCAAGTTCTACCTTAAAGGTATTGGATACTGGTTGTGGCACTGATATTTGTTATAATATGCAGAGCCTAGACAACAGGTAGAATTTTGAAGGAAGGGCAAGTGTAACTACATGTCTGGTAGGAGCTTGAGATGCTGCCTCAGCCGTAGGGTTTTCACTTATAGATCCCTTTTAGGCTTGGTTTTGAATTAAGTAATTGCTACAATGTACCTGCTTTAAGCAGAGTTATCTTTCATTTTCTTGTAAGAATTTGAATGTTTTTCATTTTGATGAAAGACAAGTTTTGTTCTTTTGATCTTAATGAAATATTAATTGTAGCACCCTATTCATGGAATGGGTTTTATATCTTAAACCAAAGAGTGCCTAAATGTAACATAAATACCGAATTGGTTTAAATCTGATGAATTAAACCTGATTTTTCTTGGCATAAAGTCTTGGTCACATAGAGTAAGTCGGATTCAAAATCCCATAGTCATGGACTGTTGGGCTCATTTGATATAATATCTTATGAGACTTGAATTCTTTTACTAGACCAAAAGGTAAAGGGCCTATCTTAGCCGAGCTAGAGAAAGGCCCAAAGGCTTATTGGACCTGGAACATATTCATGTATGTGGCCCAATGAGCAGTAATGCCAGAGAAAATCTCCTGTACTTCATTGTCTCTACTGATTACTTCAGTGAGTGTGACTGTGTTCATTTGATGAGACACAAGTCGGAATTCCTTGACATGGTCGAAAGAGTTCCAGAATGAAGTATAGGATCTGAATGACAAAAGTATTAAGACTCTGGATTAAATCACGAGTGAGAATACTTAAGTCATTGATTGTGTGATCATTTTAATGAGTGTGAAATCGTTTCACAGCTCATTTCTTCTGAAAACCTGAAGGTGTTTCTGTGAGAAAGAATCAGATCTTATTAGAAATGATTAAAGATGAGTCACACGAATCTTCCATGATATTATTTAAGAATAACGCTCTAAAAATATCTAAGTTTACGCTGAAATAGTTCCACAAATATCAGTTGAAAGACACCACGTTAATGTGGATTGGAATCGATCCAAATTTGTCTTTACTGAGTATTTGTAGTTGTGCTACTTCGCTGGTTGTCCTAGAGAAACCAAGGCTTGTTACTTTTACGTCCAATCTGTTTTCTAAGAAGGGAAATTACTTTCCAAGAAGAACAGTGGGAGTAAAAGTACTTTTACGACCATTCTGTTTTCTAAGAAGGGAAGTTACTTTCCAAGAAGAACAGTGGGAGTAAAAGTACAACTCGAAGAAATTCGAGAAATACAGGAAGCTGCTTAACCTATTGAGGGAGAGCAGCGGAAGGATTTACAGATTTCTGTAGAATCTACACCTGTGGAGCCTGAAGTTCGCAGATATGAAAGAATCAGTCACTAATCCGAGAGTGAATTCTCGTCATTAGTTTAGCCTGATGATCATTGAATGTTCGCATGATCTGATGATCATTGAAAGCGACGAATCTGCGAAATCCTAGGAAGCGAAAGTGAGCCCAGACTCCGAAGAATTACATTTTGTGTAAGTTGGCTTCATCGATCCATTCATGGATGGAAGCAAACATATCGGAGTTGGAATCTTCGTTCTGTTGAAGGAGTCAAGGTTTTGACTTGAACAGGAACGAAGCGGAACTGTGTGTTTACTAATAGATTAGTGGGAGCGATATTGCATTTCTCAAAGTGTATGTCGATGACATACAGATTCTCGGATATAACGTCCCAAAGCTGTAGTCGGTAAAGGACTAGCTTGGGAGTTGGTTTTATGATTGACATGGGTAAAGCCACGTAGTTCTTGGATTTTGGATCTAAAGATAGAGATCCAAAAGAGCTGGTAGGACAAAGTCAGGATTCTTAAATTGACAAAGTCCTACACGTTTTGAGCAATCCAAGAAGGGTTTTATGCCAATGTCACATGGCATTAAGTTAAGCAAGATACAGTATCCTACGATAACTGCTGAGCTTAAATGCATGGATGAGATTCCATATGCGTCGGCAATTGGATCTATCATGTATGCCATGAAACATACTTGTTTGATGTTGCTTTAATGTTAAGCAAGACAAATAAAGACCAGTCAAATCCAGCAAAGAATCAAGTTTCCTAAAGTATGTCCTAAAGTATTTGAGGAATACTAAGGATAAGTTCTTGATTTACGGAGAAAGTAAGGTGCTATAAGTCGATAGAGTCTGAAAGGCAAGTTTCCAACAGACAAAGATGATTTCCGGTCACAGTCCGGTTATATCTTGTGTTTGTTTTGGCGGTGCACGGCACTGTTGCTGACTCCATGACTTAAGCTGAATCTTTCGCAGCTTGGGAAGCGGCGAAAGAGGTTGTTTGGAAAGAAGAGTTCATCACTGAACTTGATGTGATTCCAGCATAGATGAAACTAGCTGCACATCAGAGGTCCAAACACCTTGAGGATAGGTATAACCTATTCCGTGAGATAAATGACAGAGATGTTAAGTAGATCAGCAAGTTTCAACGAATGAGAACGTTGCTAATCTATTAACGAAGCCACTCCTTAGCCCTAAGCACGAGTCACGGACTGTAGCTGTAGGATAAGTGAAGTTAAGATATAGTCTTAATTTCAGTGGGAGTTAGTAAAGGGCTTTATTTAGTTATTGATATGTTCTTATAAAACATTTGAGATGTTTAATAATGAAATTATTATTTCAAGATTATTTTAACTGTGATGAAATAATCGTTCCAAAATGATATGAACCATTTTATAGGTCATCGAAGTAAATGACTTGATCTTGAGTCATCGAAGTCATTTAGCTTGATCATGAGACCCTATATTTGATAGATGTTTTACATCACCCTGTCCCTAGTCGAAGGTTGTTGAAATTGGAACACCAACAACCGTGTGAGACTGGATTGGTACGTGACTTATGACAAAGTCTCAGTGTGTCATAGATGCGCGGCATCAAAGTCAGTACATAGGTGTATGTTTGGGAACATACGACCGGACAAGACCCGCTTATAAGAACTCTTCAGGATATTTATATCTGTGTCATAAGAGATTCTTACTACGACTATAGAGTATAGTCCTTAGACCTGAGTTCGCATGCATGTGACTGCACATGGACTGATGCACTTTGATCATTGTCTAACGTTGTCGTTCTGCGATAGTTATAAGGACCTTGTTTGGGTGTATTATGAAATGAGTAGTTTACAGTGATGGAACAAGACGGGATTTGTCCCTCCAATATAAATGGAGTGAATATCTCTAGGCCAATCGGAGATTTGAATACTGGAAAATGCATGGCCATGCTCAAACGGACTTTCCCGAGTCGTTTGGATTGTCAGTATCAAATCAGAGTCCGATGAACAAGATTAGGCTTTATAAGGATGACACTAATCTTGCCTTATGACTAATCGAGATATTGTGACAAAAGGATTATGAATACAGAGATTCCAGTACAAGTGGGAGATTGTTGGAATTGTGTCCAGTAATCTCGGTACTGTCTCTAGAAAGTAAGAGTATGTCAAAGATCAGACATAAGTCATATAATACTGGGGATCATGATGGCTTGCTAGAGTCCGCTCATGATCTATAAGTCTTGGACTTATTGCCTTTATTATATGATCCCATATGGGTCACACGCCTAAGCTAACAGGAAAATGTGTTGGAACGGCTTAGCAGAAGTACGGTAAAAGTGCCAGGAATTTGTCGTACTAAGAGAGAGACTAATGGGTCTGATTAAATCCATGGGATTTAATCAGATTGGTATTTTGGGCCCAAAAGCCCAAAAGGGAAAGAGAAGGCTTTTATAAACTAAAAGCCAAGTCTTTTCTCCCTAACCCTAGCTCCCAGCGCCGATTCTCCTCTCTCCCTGCGCCTCCCATCAGCTCGGTCTAGCAGCCGTTTTCTGTGATCGCGTGTGTGAACCTTTGGAGGATTCATCCCTCGGTGTATCTCTCTGATCTCTGACCTGTTCTATTCCTTCCGCTGCAACAAACAGGTAAAAGGTGAGATCATCTAATGTTTCTATTCAAGAGAACCTAGATCTGTATGTTTAGGTTGATATGAATCTGTGAATTACATCAGGATCAACTAAACAGTTCCCACACACAGGACCGCAACGATCGTCACAATGCGATCCCATCTCCTCGTCATAATCTCCTTGCAACGACCGGTGCACAAGTGCATCGATCGTCACACATCTCCAGACTCGAGTTATGTATCTAAAAACTTAGCAAAACAAAATCAAAAACGTAAGTTCATAAGAAAAACACCTAAAATAAGAAAGAAAAATACTAAAACCTAACAGTGGGCTGCCTCCCACTCAGCGCTTGTTTAAGGTCATTAGCTTGACCGGACGAACAAGAATCAGGCACCGTGAGATCCTGACAGAGACTTTGATTGTCTCTGTGCAAGTCTCCTCATCCATGGCGGAGAGTAAGCTCTATCAGTATGAACGCGTCCAAGAAACGAAGGAGTGAAATGCTTCTCAGGATCCAAAACCGTAGTGTGACTTGACTGCTCTTCATCTCCATCCATAATGGTGAAGGTCTGCCCATCAATTAGTGGCTTGCGCAGCTTGTCCATCTCAAAATGCAGCGGCTCATCTCCCAGATGGAGATCTATCAGACTGTGTCTCACATCTATTACTGCTCCAGCTGTAGCCAAGAATGGTCTACCCAGTATCAATGCATCATCCTGCTCACTGTGGTACTTAAGAACTAAGAAATCTGTTGGAACCAAGTAGTTTCCAACTCTCACCGGGATGTCCTCAAGAACTCCTTCCGGAATCCTTATTGACTGATCAGCTAGGACAAGAGAGGTCCTAGTGGGTCTAAAATCCATCATACCCAACTTTTCTGCCACAGAGTATGGCATAAGACTTCCAGCAGCTCCTAAATCACAGAGAGAGCGCTTAAAACCATCCTCGAAGATAGAAAAACTTAGCACAAAAATCCCAGGATCGGGTAGCTTCTTAGGAACCTTGGTTAATAGCACATCACCTATATGCTGAGGAACAACTATAACCCAATCCTTCAGCTCTTCATCCAAAGACAGCATCTTACCCAAATATTTCTGCACACAAGGGTGATAATGTGGATCATCAGACGGTGGAATTTCTTCCAACTCTTCACCAATCTTCTCTAGCTCCTTAAGCTCATCAATCTCTTGTTTAATCACTTCAGACACCTTAGGATATAAGCGAATAGATTGTGCATAAATCTCCTGTTGAGTTATCTCAGACACTCGAGGGAATAAGCGGTTAAGCTCTGAATCTGCATCAATGTCATAAGAATCCTGCGAATCTGTCTGTCCACGCCTTGCAATGATCGACGCTAAGGGTGCATCGATCGATGCAGTCAAATTTTCACAGATTCTACCCGAGAGATTTTCCTCAAAATCCGAAATTTCATCTTCTTCTACCACTTTAGCTGTACTTAGCTCAAATCTTTCACCTAGATGTGATCCATCATCAATGTACACTGACCAGGCCTTAATATGGGCGTCTACAACACCTTTTCCCTGGATGGAGTTTGAAATTTGGCTCACCTGAGTGTCCAATTGCTTCACATGAGTGTTTAGAGACTCAAACTTTCCATTGAGATCCCCATAAACAGCATCCAACTTCTTGTTGTAGTCCACAACAATCTTGGTCTGTCCCTCCAGCAGCTGTTCCAACATAGCCTCCATCTTACTCTCATGAGTAGTAGCTACAGGAGGTGCTTGGTAAGAAGAAGATCTATATGTTCTCTGATTACCTTGCTAGAAAGGCTTATGAAATCCACTAGTCTGTCCAAATCTAGAAGAGTTTTGGTTGCTGTTGAAAGCACTCTTATGTCCTCCATTGAAGAACCTATTACCAAACTGATTTCCAAACCTGTTTCCTTGGAAACCAGATCCTTCGATGTAATTCACATCCTCTTCCTGCTCTTCTTCTTTATCATTGATCATCTCAACATCTTGAGCAAAGTGGACAGCTTTCTTCCCAGCTAGAAGATTGCAAACTGTGTCAAGCTTAGATCTAATATCACCTATCTCAGAATTCTCCATCTTCCCACCGGACTTCTTCCTTCTCTCATCAGTAGTCTTGCAGCTATTACTGCTTACAAGATTATCTATCAACTGCTTAGCTTGAGCAGGAGTCCTTGTGTTAAAGTTGGCATTGCTAGAATTGTCCAACGCAGTCTGATATGGAAGATCTATTCCTCTAAAGAAGATGCATAAAAGTGTTACCTCAGTGAATCCATGGTGTGGGCAGTCACGTTGGTACTTGTTAAACCTCATCCAGGCTGTCTTAAGAGGCTCTGTCGGTCCTTGGGTGAAGGTGAGAATGTCCTGTCTGGACTGGTCTGAGCGGGCATCATCATAAAAATGATGCAGGAACTCACTCTTCAGAGCGGCCCAAGTAACAAACGTCCCAGATGGAAGTTGTTTCAGCCAGGCTGCAGCATCTCTAGCTAGGCTGCAGCATCTCCAGCCAGGCTGCAGCATCTCCAGCCAGAGAGTAGGGGAAAAGCTTGAGGAACAGATAGTCCTGGTTAACTCCATCGTACTTTATTCCAGTAACTATGCCTTCAAACTCCTCTATGTGATCCATCGGCTGCTCACTTGGAGAGCCATGGAAGGCTTTCTGCCTCAGGAGAGAGTAGTAGACGGTTTTGATTTCAAAATCATTCCTCTCAAATTTAGGGAGTACAAGAGCTGACCGGTTAGCATGAAACTCATCCGGATGGTTATAGTCAGCTAAAGTCCTCTCATAGACAACCATCTGTCTACCTTGGCCTTGTCCTTGACATTAGTTCTGCTCATGTTGTGGCTGTGGTTGCTCTGGAGGATCAGGGATGACATTCCCTTCAGCATCTATCGGTTCTCCAGCAGCATTGTAAGGATTGTTGTGTCGGTCCCTGAGGGTACCTTGAGCATCAGGCTTTATGATCACACGTTCAACAACCATCCTTGTTCTTCTAACTCTTATGTTGGTCCTCTCTAGTCTAGCAAGCTCTTCAATTTGGAGGTTTACGAGATTAGTGTTCGGATTACTTCTGGTATCACGCGTATGCATAAACCGTCTGTAATCGCCAAGCAACGATCGATGCTAACAGTGCAACGATCGATTCAGCTCCAATCGCCTAGTGTCGATCGACACAAGAAGTGCAACGGTCGATGCTATGCGATTTCGAAACCTGCGACACAGAGAAAACAGAGAAGAAAAATCAGTAAACAAAAAATAAAAATAAAAATCCTAGTAAAAACCCTAAGTTCGAAGCTATCGAAGACTCTAAGAGTCCCGGGCAACGGCGCCAAAAACTTGATAGGTCTCGAGTTTTACCCTATACTAACTGCAAGTGCATAGTATATCAATTATTGTACTTAGGGATCGAATCCACGAGGACTCTAGGCAACGATAGGATTAAGAACTTAAAGAGATTAAAACTAGGAGAAAACAAAAAGCAAATTGTATTGATTTAATTAAAAAGCAAGCAGGAAAGTAAACAAGTAGCAGGTTGTTGTTGTAGGCAATAAACTAAGGGCGCTAAGTCTAGGGCGTTCTCAGGAAATCAGACAAGCAGATAAATCATTCAGTCAAGATCTAATTAAACTCAGTTCTAGAACTCAAAACACAGATATAGAATTAACCAAATTCCTTTGCGAGAATTCTCTAAGTCTAAGTGCAGCAATCCAAATTCCTTTGCAATTACTAACAGATTAAACCAGCTTTAATTCCAAGTTTGATATGTTCACAATCTAATTAAACCAAATTCCTTTGCGAGTAATTAAATTGCTCAACCTAAATAGTTCAGATTCTAAACCACATTGTCGTGTCGTATTTAGCAACCTAAGATCTAGATTCTAATTGATCAGGTTAGAACTAGCATTAAACACAATTTAGTTTGAAGAATTTCTATTGATGTGAATCCTTAACTGAATTAATTATATCTAGCAAGTCATGAAATCCCTATGAGAAACCCTAAACCTAACTATGAAACTACTCAGACATAGATGATGTAAACATAATCAATGAATTAATAGAAATCATAAAAGAGATTAGAATAATAAAAGGGGTTCAAAAACTTCTCCAAAACGAATGTAGTACAGGATCAGATCAGCCCCAAAAGCTCTAAAAACTCTCTGCTCTAAGTTATGATAGCGTATGTAAAACTGAAGCTAAAAACCTAATTAAATAGCTAAAACACGACTTGGGGCTTCTGTGTAAATATCTGGAACTTCTAGGCATCTTTGCAATATTAGAAATTTTCATTAAACCGTCGAGAGTCTGGCCCAACTCGTTGTGCATCGATCGATGCAGGTGTGCAACGATCGACACAGTACTCTGTTTCGGACAGTGAACACAGTCTCTCGGGTCAAATCTCCAAAGTGCTCCAATTAGCTCCATAATCTCCACTTTTGCTCCAAACGTACGTGTACCTAATAAAACCTGCAAAGGACTCTAAAAGAACACCAAAAGACACCAAAACAGACTTATATCATGGCATAAAACCGGTAAAAACCATGATATATCATACATTGATGATGGATCACACCTAGGTGAAAAATTTGAGCTAAGTACAGCTGAACTGGTAGAAGAGGCTGAAATTTCTGATTTTGAGGAAAATCTCTCGGATGGAATCTGTGAAAATTTAACTGCATCGATCGATGCACCCTTAGCGTCGATCGTTGCATGGCGTGGACAGACAGATTCACATGATTCTTATGGCATTGATGCAGAGACAGATCAAGAGCTTAACCGTTTATTCCCTGGAGTGTCTGAGATAACTCAACAGGAGATTCATGCACAATCTATTCGATTATATCCTAAAGTGTCTGAGGTGATTCAACAAGAGATTGATGAGCTTAAACAACTCGAAAAGATTGGTGAAGAGCTGGAAGAAATTCCACCATCTGATGATCCACCTTATCACCCTTGTGTCCAAAGTTACTTGGAGAAGATGCTACTAATGGATGAGATGCTAAAAGATTGGGTTATAGTTGTTCCTCAGCATATAAGTGATGTGTTATTGACTCAGATTCCTAAGAAGCTACCTGATCATGGGATTTTTGTGCTGAGTTGTTCTATATTTGAGGATGGTTTCAAGCACTCTCTGTGTGATTTAGGAGCTGCTGGAAGTCTCATGCCATACTCTATGGCAGAGAAGCTGGGTATGATGGATTTTTTACCCACTAGGACCTCTCTTGTCCTAGCTGATCAGTCAATAAGGATTCCTGAAGGAGTTCTTGAGGACGTCCCAGTGAGAGTTGGCAACTACTTGATTCCAACAGACTTCGTGGTGCTTAAGTATGACAGTGAGCAGGATGATGCTTTGATTCTGGGCAGACCATTTTTAGCCACAGCTGGAGCAGTGATTGATGTGAGACACAGCTTGATTGATCTCCATATGGGAGATGAGCCTCTGCACTTTGAGATGGACATGCTGCGCAAGCCACTGATAGATGGGCAGACCTTCACCATTAAGGATGGATATGGAGAGCAGATAAGTGAGACTTTGGTTTCAGATCCACCATATCATTTTACTCCTTCTCTTCTTGGACGAGTTCACACTGATGACGCTTACTCTCCGCCTTGGATGAGGAGACTTGTACAGAGGCAATCACAGTCTCTGTCAGGATCTCCAGCAAACTGATCTTGTTCGTCCGGTCAAGCTAATGACCTTAAACAAGCGCTGAGTGGGAGGCAACCCACTGATAGGTTTTAGTGTTTTTCTTTCTTATTTTTGGTGTTTTTCTTAGGATTTCATGTTTTTGTTTGTTTTTGCTAAGTTTTTAATACAGAACACTGTCTGGAGATGTGTGACGATCGTTGCTACATGTGCAACGGTCGTTGCAGGGAGATATGACGAAGAGATGGAATCGCCTTGTGACGATCGTTGCTGCCATGTGCAATGGTCGTTGCAAATGGTTTAATTGCAAAATTAAGGTATGCGTGCTAAACCGGAACCAATTTGGTTCAACAGCGTCGATCGTTGCACCTATGCATCGATAGTTGCTCACACGACCCATGTAAGTGCCTTAAACCCCTCTTCTCTTCTCTTCTTCCCCATTTCCCCGTCCGTACAACCGCGAGTGCACAACCATAAATCTCTCATTTCTTCATCCTTTTCTCTGATTCAAAGCTCGATTCTACTTATTTTCATATCCCCTGTCTATTTCTCTAACCCATTTGCAGTGAATCCAAGGTAAGAGCTCTCACTTTCATCATTTTCGGATTCAGGTTTTAGGGTTTAGAAATTAGGGATTTTTAGGCTTGAAATTGATGAACCCGTACTGATTAGACTTGATTAGGGATGTTTGGTGATGGTATTGGCTGTTTGTGAGGTTTTGGAACGAATTTGGAACTGATTTTTGAGGATTAACTGTCGGCTGTGAAATCGCCCTGCAACGATCGACGCACTTATGCAACGATCGTTGCGTTGCGATTTCACAGGGAGTTTTCTGCCGAGACTTATATGGTTTATTTAATTTCTTGCAGATGCCTCCTCGACCAGCTCGCAAACGTAGAGCTACCACAGCCACAACAGCTACAGCTCATCATCATCCACCAGCTGAGTGGTTCCATTGAGACTCACCATATCCTGAGCCTTATCAGAGAGATCAGGAAGCGATACAGCCGCCCTGGCCTAGAGAAGATGAGCAGTTGATTCCGACAGACAAGGTCTGGGGCATGGAGATTGATGAGCTGCTCAAGACTGACACATTCACGGAGAGGCCATTACTTGACCATTGGGATGAATTTGACACATTGCTCTACAATGGTTGGTGTGGCATGGCGCTTAAGCCGACCAAGTTTGCGGATTATTCGACATGCAAGAGTCAAGGCATCAATGAGCAGGTGCTGGCATTGTGCAAGGGCATTGGTCTGGGGACAATGCCTATGCAGCATTACGAGATGTATCCTGATCTGGTGAGACAGCTGCTGGCCACCTGTAGAGTGATATACCCTGACCCAGAGAGCAGGAGAGCTTCAGGAGGTTTCTTTACCTTCATGTGCTTAGGATCCAGGTATCGGATTCCCCTTCTCGATATCTGTAGGATTTATGGATTCAGCACTGAGCCGACGCGTATTGGTATGACTCTTGAGTGGGATGTGGAGGAAGCTCAGTATTTCTGGGACTGTATTGGCAACGGTCGGTATAACTCGAGGACCACGGGGGTGATCCAGGTTAGGCATCCTGTTCTTAGATACGTCTTGCGCATCTTGGGACGTACTCTGTTGTGCAAATATGAAGCCAACAAGATGCGTAAGAACGAGATGGAGATGTTGTTCATTGGACTGAGGGACCAGTTTGAGGATACTGTTCTGAGAGATCCCACTAGAGGACTCAACCTGGGAGCTGTTTCTGCTCATAATTTATGCGAACTGCAGAAGAAGCCATTTGATGGTAAGGGCACTGAGACAGTAGGGAGTCTGCTTACTCCCATTTTCAGGCATTGCAGGATTCCCTTAGAGGGTACAGAGTGTAATGACAGCATGGAGTTCCTTGATTTTAGCCATCTGCAGAGCGCTACATGGCTGAAGGAGGGACGTGTATGGGTCTATTATGACCCTGCCACTGAGAGGCGTGGTGTGGATCTTCCTGCTGCTGGTCTGACACAGATTGATACACTGGATGCCTTGAGATTCCAGCCTCCTACGAGAGATCAGCGCAGAGTTCCTTCTATGGCTCATCCGCTGGGAGAGCCTTCTACACGAGCTTCTTCTTCATATGTACATGCTGCTCCTGCTGATGATATTGGCCCTTATCCCGAGCCTTCGATGCCTTATGGCGATATGTCTGAGGGAGAGTGGAGAGAGCGTCAGGATGGGATACTGAAGACTATCTGGGAGTGGATGCGTGGCTGCACTTGCAGGAGACAGCCGCAGATACATCATCCAGGACCTTCTAGCCGACGTAGACATCGATCTCCGACTCCTGGTTCTTCGAGTGGTACTGATCGCATTGCTGACATGGATGACGTGTGAGAGTAGTGGCTTCTCTGGATATCGGTTCTGTATTTCTTTTTCACTTTTCTTTTGCATTTTTCTTTTGATTTCTTAGGATACTTATGTTTGGTTGCTGTGATTGGTTTGAGACTATTAGTTGCTTTGATTTTCTCTATTTTCAGTGATCTTCAGCTTGCAGGTTTGAAATTTCATGATTTCGCACGGACTAACCTGCTAACTTGCTGACTGTTCTCGGATTTCGCAATGCGTCGATCGACACAACCATGTGTCGATCGTCACAACACGAGTAATCGCATTGCAGCGATCGTTGCGGTCCTGAGCAATGATCGACACATGACAAAAAATCGCCTAGCAACGGTCGATGCATTTATGTATCGATCGATGCATGTGCGACAGAGGTAAAAATCATACAGAACTCAACACATCCATAACATTTTTGCTTTCTTTTACCAACCCTTAGCTTAACACTACTGGGGACAGTGTGTTTCAAGTGTGGGGGAGGTGCTACTGACTTCTATCTTTCTGTTTTCTTAAGAGTCAGTCCGTTTTTCAAAAAAAATTATTTTATTGAGTCAAAACAAGTTTAAGTAAGAAACAGTGAATTTTTGAGAAGTTAACAACATCTTGCAGGAACTTAAGTAACCATTGGGATGAAGCTGAAAGATCGATCTATGACTATTAGAAAACCCAACACGGATCAACCTACTGAGGACACCCATATCAATTCAGGTATTCAGAGGATCCTGAATATTTCACGAACATATATAATCTTGCACCCATGTATGACATTCATTAGCCCTTTTCCCAGAGAGTTCTTTGTCGGATAGATCTAGATATTTTCCAGAGATATAGTCTTCAAACATACTGTTTAAGACCAATATGTATATGAGACCAACACAAAATATAAATTCATTTAAGTTGTGTTATACCTTTCAAATGGTCGAAAATAAGCGCAATTTCGCAAAACATAAGCATGTGCACATTTCCAATCTTCTGGTGAAAGCCATACTTCGCCACTTGGACGACCAACATGAGTAAATATATCAGGTACGTCTTGGTCATGATATTCGGGGACTCCACCTTCATTGTATCTTGTTAACCTGAAAACATGAGTAAACATTTAGAAACCTCATAATAGATATCATGTACATGTCTCCGTTGACTAGATAGAAATTTACCTTGAATTCGTTTGTATATTCGAGGCAAAATAATGCTCTGTGAAATAAGCAATCTCTTCATTTAGATATGATTGAACAATAGATCCAGCTGTATATCTTTTGTTCTTTGATTTCCCTTTCAGCTTTTTGAAAAACCTTTCAAAAGGGTACATCCACCGGTATTGAACAGGGCCTCCTAATTCAGCTTCGTAGGGGAGATGTATAGGAAGGTGTTCCATCACGTCAAAAAATGATGGTGGAAAGATCTTATCCAAAATGCAGAGAATCAAAACTATGTTCAGCTTTAGAATTTGGACTCGACTCTTCTGCAAAGTTCTTGGACATAAGTCACGAAAAAATCCTCCGATCCCTACAATATAAAGAAATTAAAACATCAATGGTTAATACTACATATTCAAAATACTATGAATAATCGGGTACCTGCTAACGTGAGGTGGACGTTCTTGTCTAGGAGTTCTGCAAAGATAAATGGAAGTAGTCGCTGTATAAAGACATGGCAGTCATGACTCTTCATCCCAGAAAACTATGCATTACCCAAATCAGCACAACTTGCTAAGTCTGAAGCATAACCATCTGGGAATTTGACCTCATGTTTCACACATTCCACCAACTTAGTTCTGGCTTCATTTGTCAGTGAGTAGACTGGGAAAGGAGCTCTACCAGCACTATCAACATGTAAGTGTGGCTGAGAACAGAATTGATCTATATCCAATCTTGATGGGATGTTGTCTTTTGATTTACCCTTCACACGCATAAGAGTTTTGATAATGTTGTCGAAAACATTCTTCTCTATATGCATCAAATCGAGATTGTGTCGAAGATTGAGGTCCCTCCAGTACGGTAACTCCCAAAAGATTCTTTCTTTGTGCCAGTTATGCTTCTTCCCATATCCGGGCATCTTCTTTTCGTGACCGTTCCCACCAACATCCTTAGTTTTTGGTGGATTTACACCACGCAAGTGGTAGGAATAGACCTACTCACCGGTTAAAGACTCAGGTGGATACTCATTCCTAGCGTCCTTTCCCTTCAAGAAGTCTTTTTATTTTTCCTCAGTGGATGATCTTGAGGAAGAAATCTCTGGTGACAATCGAACCAACACGTCTTTCTTCCATTTGGCTGATAAAAAGATTTTGTATCATCCATGCACCATGGACATGATAATTTTCCATGGGTGGTCCATCCTGATAACATGCTATACGCCGAAAAGTCGCTGATCGTCCACAACAGAACTGCTTTTAGATTGAAATTTTGATTCAAGAACACATCGTATGCATCGACTCCATTACACCAAAATTCTTTTAACTCCTCGACAAGAGGCTGGAGGAATATATCGAGACTACCTCGCGGATGATTTGGCCCAGAGTTCATTACTGTAAGAAACAGGTACTCCGTGTTCATGCACATATCAGGGGGTAAATTATATGGAGTCAAGATCATAGGCCACAACAAATGATTATTGGACATGCCAAATGGATTGAACCCATCTGTACATAGTCCAAGATAAACATTGCGGGTCTCTTGTGCAAACATGGGATACTGATCTTGAAAATATTTCCACTCTGCCGCATCAGATGGATGACACATTTCTCCCTCCTTTGCTTGGTGCTCGGCATGCCATCTCATTGCCGCTGCAGTCTTCTCGCTCTGATACATTCTCTTTAATCTCACAGCAATCGGCATATACCACATATGGCTATATGGTATATTGGTCCTACGGCGCTGCTCGTTAGGCTTCCATCTTGGGGAATTACAAAACCGACACTTATCTAAGCTTTCGTCATCTTTCCATAATATCATACAATTGTTGAAGAAAACATCAATCAGATGACATGGGAAGCCTAAATTGCGCATCAATTTCTCTGTCGCGTAATGTGAATCGATTGCCTGATTTCCTTCTGGTAGATACTCTGTAAACATTTCGCATATCGAATCCACTGCCCTTTCACTCATATTATGCTCCGCCTTCTTTTGCATGACTCGAGCAGCTAAGGATAACTGTGAGTGACCTTCACGACAACCATCGTACAAGGGATTGTTCGCTCCTTCTAGCAAGTCGTAGAATTTTTTTGATTGATTACGTATTGGTTCGTCTACATTCGGATAACTACCATGTTCCTCCACATTCTGATAACTACCATATTGATGATAGTTATCAAAATGTATGTTATCACGAAATGCATCATTCACTATATCCACATATCTATCTTCTAATACATTACCCATTCCTTCACTCCCACTAACCCAAGTCGTATCGGCATAACTCGTTCCTAAACCCATATCGACTTCTTCGCCATGCTTAAACCAAACATAATAATCAGGCAAATCCATTCCTATACAAATGCTTTTGTATTTTCTCCCCGTCATAAGTCATTTATCATTCTTGCAAATATCACAAGGACAGTGAAACTTACCGTTGTTGCTCTGCGCAAAGGGCTAGCTATTTGCATATGGGATGAAATGATTATCGACCCCCACCATGAATTCTGCCGTGAAATTTCCCGTAGCTACATCGATCCGGTTATACATCCACTCTCGACCATTAGTGTAGTTATAATCTCTTGACATTTTTTCACTTAGAAAACGTTTTGCCTCTGTTTTTCCTCAGTTTTTTCCGAACATTATCGTCTTTGTTTGATGTATGTGTGGCTGAGGAGAAGTGTGAGCGTTCTTTGTATATATAGACTATTTTGCGACTATTTTAGCGACTACCAATATCAGTCGCAAAAATTAGGTACAAATTAATTAGACCAATTTCGAAAGAATTACAATGTGGGTTTATACCGGTTTTTTGCGACCAAAAGGCAACCGGTTAGCAACTCGCCGAGATTAGTCGCTAAATAGTCGCTAATTTAGTGACTAACTAACGACTAAAAACTTGTGGTCGCAATTTAATAACTAATGAGCGACTGTTAGCTATTACTCGCAATATCAGTCGCAACTGAGTCGTTAAATAGTCACTAATTTTAGCGACTGTAAACTTAGTCGCAACTTGTAGTCGCAAAAGCCTGTTTTCTTGTAGTGATTAGATGCTTCTTGTTTTGCTCTTCCTAAACTAGTACGACACTCACTAGAGCAGATGACACTGCGATGTTGAGGTAGAGCGGTTCTCCTTCTACTAGTTTGGCTAGGAGATGAGGTTCGCTCAGATAAGCTTTGAATTGTTTAAATGCCTCTTCGCACTTCTCATTCCACATGAAATTTTGTTCCCTTTGAGGAGCTGATAGAACGGGAGACATTTGTCAGTAGATCGAAAGATAAAAGGGATTGAAAGATGCTATTCTCTCTTTTAGTCACTTCACTTCACGATTAGTCTTAGGAGAAAACATTTCTATGAAGCCTGCGATCTATTAGGGTTGGCTTCGATTCATCTTTCAGTTACGATATAACCGAGGAACTCGCCAAAGAACACTCTGAAGGAGCATTTAGCTGGGTTCAGTTTCATATCATATTGTTCTAATATCGAGAAGCATTCTTTTAGTTGATCCACGTGGTGGCATCCTCGAGAGGATTTGACATGCATGTCATCAATATAGATTTTCATGGTTTTACTGAGATTACGGTGAAAAATTTGTTTATTAGGCGATGGTAAGTTACAACTGCATTCTTTAGTCCAAAGGGCATTACCTTGTAGCAATAGATGTCTCGGTCTGTGATAAAAGCTGTTTTTATTGGTTCTTTGGCGTCATCAAGATTTGATTATACCCAGATAAAGCGTCAAAGAAGGATATAAACTGTTGACATTCTGTAGCTTCTACCATACGATATATGTTAGGAAGTAGAAAGTTGTTCTTAGGTTAAGCTTTTTTGAGATCGGTGAAATCAATACAGACGCTCCATTTCCCATTTTTATTTTTGATGACTACCGGGTTAGCGAGTCATTCATGGTATTTAACTTCCATGATCTGACCTATTCTGAGTAGTCAGTCGACGTCATTGTTAACTGCTTTAGCTCGATCGGAGCCGAGCTTACACTGTTTTGTTAGATGGGTTTGTAAGTAGGATAACCATTAGGTCGTGATAAGTCACTTCCAAGATGATACCCTTCATATTTTGCGGTTGACCATGCAAAGTTGTGAAAGTTGTCTTTGAGGGAGGATATAAGCACATTCTTTATTGGGTTCGTTAGGTCTGCTCCGATACTGATGCACCTCGGGGTTGGTATCATTGATGTAGACTTGTTCGACGAGCTAGTTTTGTGGTCCAAAACCTGCTGGGTCTTTGTTGCGTTTAGGCTCTCGTTATTCGAGCTCATTGTTTTTTGTAATTACTATAATTCAGACTGTTATATCCGTCGATATCCATCTAAGTAGCATACTCGAGCGGCCTTTTCGCTTTCGAAGAACGTTTTAATTCCCTTAGGGCCTGGAAATTTGATGCACTGATGGTATGTAGATGGAACTGATTTCATGGTGTAGATCCATGGCATATCCATAATTGCATTACAAGGAGCTGGCTTTTTCACTACCATGAATTCTATTTGTTTTAGTATCCCGGCCGCGTCGACCGGTAGTCGGATTGTGTCTAATGAATATGTTGTTTCAACAGTGAAGTCTGTGAGAGCTACTTTCTCGCCTTTTAGATCAGATTATGTGAAAACCATTTTCTAAAGGCGTTGTAAAACAAAACGTCTACCGATATACCAGTATCGATCACGACTTTGGATAGCTCAAATCCAGATACATCGCACTTGATTACAAGAGAATCGTCATGTGGTTTTTCCAGGCTTAGCATTTTCTTTCCAGAATGAGATTTTGTTGTTAAGTCTTTCCAATTTACTTTCATTTTCAGAGACTTCTATGTTTTTTCGTTGAAATGTTTTGATTGAGTTTACCGATTCGCGGCAGAACTTGGAACCTCCACAAATTAAGTTAAACCTTTTTGGAGATGGGCATAACACTTCCCCCACCCAACCCCTCTCTCCAGCTGTAGTTAGAATCGGAGTTCGACCCCATAATAGCTAAGTGTGAGGAATAATGTGATGTTTTTCTCCCCCAGGAAGTCCAAAGAGAGTTGGAGCTCGATTTTTCACTAACAAAGGTTGCGGGTGGGCGGGAGAAAGTATCCAAACCTGTCAAGCGTATGAGCAAGTGAAAAGCACATTATTTGAGAATTTCCCTTCACGTCCACAAACTTGACATCTGCCGTCAATGATCAAACCACAAGACAAGATCTTGTCAGTCACCGGTGAAGTTCCTCTCAAGACTTTCCACATGAAAATATTGATATTGCTTGGCGCCTGCAACCTCCACATTTGTTGCTTGAGGTCATTAATCTATGGAAGCCTGCTTGCTTGAAATATCAGCCTACTCTTGTTTATATCAGACGCCAGCCACTACCTCGATTTCACCGAGTAGTTTCCATTCCGATTATGATCCCAGACCCAAAAATCTTCTTCCTCTAAACATGTTTTATATTAAGAATAATGTTGATATCTTGTTGAAAAAACAGAATCTCTAACTTATCTCTATCCCATCATTTTGATGTTTCATTAATAAGATCAGAGACTGGAAGTTCAAGATCGAACAGTATGTGTTTCCTTAGAGGCGGATCTTTCTTCATTCAACCATAGACTTGTCCAAACACTAATCAAACGACAATTTCCAGCCATATGCTTTAAGCCTTGTTGCAACAAGTCTCTACTATGTAAGATATTTCTCCAAGCAAAAGATGGTATATATACAAGTTCTGCGTCTAAGAATTCGCCTTCATCAAAGTATCTGCTTCTAAGAACTTGATTGAAAAGG
This sequence comes from Orychophragmus violaceus, assembly GCA_030180135.1. Lineage (NCBI taxonomy): Eukaryota > Viridiplantae > Streptophyta > Magnoliopsida > Brassicales > Brassicaceae > Orychophragmus > Orychophragmus violaceus. The sequence goes on from CM058233.1 coordinate 44,893,717, forward strand.
ATGTCCAGTGCTTGAATGATTCTCCATGCTTGTTTAGCCAACAAGGCTTGACTAAAGAGTTGTAAATCCTTTAAACCAATACCACCAAGGTCCTATGAAATAAAACTTTCTCCCAAGCAATCTAATGAATTTTGTTCTTATTCTCCATAAAGTTCCACCATAATTCACTAATAGCACTTGTAAGGTTTTCAAAAGTTGATTTTGGAGGTTTAAAATAGGTCACCTCACAAACCAGGAGCGCCATCGCAATTGATTTCAAAAGCACTTATTTACCTCCCTGTGAAACGTATTTTCGCATACCAACCACTCAACCTTCCTTTCATATTATCATGGATGTAGGCAAGAATTTCAATTTTTGAACCACTAAAACACTCTGGAAATCCGAGGTACTTCCCTGCTCCACTTTCATTACTGATTCCAAGCAAGATTTTTAATTCAGCTTTTACTTCTTCTATGACATTGTCATCGAAAGTACTCAATGATCTCTTTGTCATCGAAAGTACTCAATGATCTCTTTGTTTATATTTGACCAGTATACATCTCATAAGTATGGAGAATGTCTCTAATTCTGGCACATTGATTTCTCTTGGCTCTACATAAGAAGAGTGTATCCTCGGAAAATAAGAGATGGTGAATCATTGGACCGGATTCAGAAAATCGAATTCCATTTATCAACCCTTTTCTTACTGCTCTGTTCATAAGATGAGTTAACCCTTTTGTACACAACAAAAACAAGAAAAGAGACATATCACCTTGTCTTAGTCCTTTTTGAGGTGTCACAAGACCATGAGCTTGACCATTTATTAGAACCGAGTATGTTACTAAAGAAACGCATTAACCATTTAACCCATTTCCTTGCAAATCCAAAAGCTAACAACAAATCTTCAAGAAATATCAATTCAACACGATCATAAGCTTTTGACATATCCGTCATGATTGCAATGAACTCCTTAGATATAACTGGATGGATTCTCAATCCGTGACCGCTTAATGTTGTCTGTGATGAGACGTTCCAGAACAAACGAAGATTTGTTCGATGATACTATCTCTTCAAGGTGAGGTTTTATACGAGAAAACAAGATCATATAAGTAACTTTTTAAATGACTGAACAAAGACTAATTGGGCGTTTATCAGAAATTAAGGATGAGTCCATAAAAAAGATTTGTGTGAAGTTCAACTCTCTAGGGAAATAGCCATTATGAAGAAAAACTTGATTTCCTCGCTGACTTTAGAACCAATGATGTTTGTAAAATAGGCCAGTCATTCCATCAGTACCTGGAGAGCTTTCACTTTTGACTGAGAATACTGCTTTTTTATTTCTTTATTTGTAACTTCACTCAAGAGAAGGATATTCAGAATGCTGAAACTCTCGGCTCAAAGTCTACAAACAAAACCAGACAACTATGTAGGATTAGACGTTGTAAACAGCTTTTGAAAATAGGTTGCTGCTATCACACCTTTAGAATTATCAGACTTATGTAGCAAACCATTTTCGTCCTCTAACATTACAAGACCATTCTTGACTCTAGTTTCTTTGATACACGCATGAAACACTTTCGTATTTTTATCACCTCCTCTATACCATGCCTCAGTACCTTTTTGCTGCCAATAGCTCGTGTCATCATGGTAAGATTTTACAAGGTCACTTTTCAGCTGATCATACTGTTGAAGCAAGGATAAACAACACAAATTCACCCTCTACCTCAGCATTTATCTTATCAATTATATCCTTAGAATTGGTTTTATTTACTCTCTTCCACTTGCTAAATTATTTTCTACAACACGTGAGCTTCCCATAAAAATTATCCGGAACAGTAGGCGAGCATGAGTTCCACGCTCTAGGGATAGTTTCTTTGACTTCATATTTGTGTAGCATTATGTTATCAAACTTAAAAGATCCTCTGTATTTTTCTTGACAGCTTGAAAGGCTGACCAACAGAGGTCTATGATCAGAACCTTTTATCTCTAGGAATGCTACATTTGATATCGAGAACATCTTAAGACATTCCTTGTTCCCAAAACATTTATCCAATTGGCAATGAATACATAGGTCTCCTCTTTAACCCCCCCCCCCCTCCAATTAGAATGGGTTACATGTACTGCTCGTTTCACCCATTCACAATTTTGCAGCATATCAACGAAGGGAAGAAACGACTTATCACTCCTTCTCGGCCCTCCTGACTTTTCTTCATTAATTTGGATTTCATTGAAATCCCCAAACAAACACTAACTTCCTCTCTGTTGTACACCGGTTCTCATCAAGCATTTCCAAAACCAAGGATCTAAAGGCTATGTTTGAGTTTCTGTAAACAAAAGAAACATATAAACTAGCATTACCGAAATGTACACTGATAGCTAGTAGGTTCTTATCCACAAACTTGATGGACTTCTTCCAAAAAAAGAACTAACCCTCTACAAGAATCTCTCGGGTCTACCATATATACAAAGTTGTACCCGAGCCACTCTTAAAAACCAACTAAAAAAGCTTTTTGCGCATTTCCTTCAGTCTCGGAATCGTCAAGTCTTGAGGCCGCCCCAAGCCCTGGAAATTTCAACTTATAAGGCTCATTAGATATTACACAGTCCCTCATTTGCGACCATCTCTTTGGTTTTGCACCATGTGACTTTGGAGTTTCCTTCATTCCCATCAATACCTTTAGATTGTCCTCACGGTTTCCAGTTAGAATTGAAAGGTATGTTCCTTCTCTTGACCAGATTCTTTGTTGTCCTGAAGAGGTTAAGTACATAAGTACTAACCCCATATACTGTTGAACAATTAGGAATCCGTGATGCACAGGTTGAGTCGCTGACTGTTCTGATTGAAGTAGAGTTTGTGCTCCAATTCACATTCCTTTCGGCCTTAAAAGCTCCAACCATAAGCTTTTGAGGAATCTCTTCCCTTCCTTGACAGGGTGGGTTTGAATCAGATGAATCATAACCAAGCATAATACCTTTTCCTCTGTTCAAATCCGAAGATATCACCAAAGTAGGTTTTAATTTCGTGATATTTTTTTGAGCATTAGATCTTTTTCCACTCCCAAGATTGAACTCTTTACTCGCTCTTTTCTTATCTTCATTTCATCACCATTAACAAAAAGAAGATATTATCTCATACCTTCAAGCACTTTTTTTAACTATTATCAGCCTTCTTGTATCATGATTAACTCCCACCTGATTTCCTGGAGAAATTCAAACAATGGATCCACCTCCTTAGGAATTGGAGGTGGCTTAGAGCCTTTTGAAGCTTCGAACACCCTTGAAGAGTTTCTCGAAGACAAGAAGGGACTGACAATCTCTTCATGAGTAACTCTTTGACAGTTGTAGCATCGTTTTTGAATTGGTTCATAACCATACCAAACCGTTGTAGTGAGATTCACCACTTTTGTTCTTCTTAGAGCTTAGATACATCAAATTTCACCTTCACTCTAACTAAATCTTGGCTTTGAGATTTGGAAGAATCAAAGCAATGTCTGTAATAATCATGACTAGATCACCGAGAGCAATATGGGTTTAGAAGTTATGTAGTTTACTGGAATGTTATTAATTTGAACCCAAAGAGGGATATACTAGAGATAGTCAGAGGGTGGATCCTCGACCAATGTATCTATCGCAATCGCCCAATCTTGTAAGTCTGAACTCCTTTTTCAAGGATCTATACGAGGTCATGTTCATAGCTAAACATGAATTGGAACTTCTCCTTAGTGAGGGCTACTCCTTTAACCCGCTCGTACTTCTGCTATTTCTGAGGCATGTCGATGATAAGGCTAGACATCTTCTGACAATCCGGGTTGAGGAGCCTACCCACGATGTTGCAGGTGTTTTCTCACTAGAGCAGTATTCTGGAAATTCAAGCATGTCGAAGGGTTTGTCCTCTTCTTTGAAAAAAGACATTTCTAGCATAGCTTTGCCATGGTAGAAGATATCGTGAGAACATAACACATGCTCGAAGATAGCCTCGAAACACTTGAGAAGCTGGTCTTAATAAAACCGTTGAAACATGACCCAACTATACTGATCCACCAAGCAAAACCAGAGGTAAGCTAATCTCCACATTGGCTTACACCAAACGATGACCAGCAACAACAACCTCCACCGAATCTCTATACATGATGAACACTACTTCCAACAAAACATCCGACAAAAGAGATTAACTCAAAAACTAAACCGAAACAAAGGACAAGAGAAACCTTTAATCCAGTATTTCTTGACTCAAAACTAGAAACATAAATCACCAGAGAACTTTAGCCGATTAAAATCCAAGATCTAAACACCAGAAACTGTAGAACAATCTTTGCCTGAAACATATGGGCAAGATATTTTGGGAAAAGAGAATTGTTTGCTTTGAAAGAGTGGATAGCAATTAACAAATATAAAATATCCATTACCAAAGCTCTATCCGAAGAAAGAGAAAGACGTTTCTATACAGAGAGAGTTATGTGCCCAAGAATGGGAGTTCTGAAGAAAAGTTTCACTATCGTAACAAGAGACATGTTGCCCTTAAATCCAAAATATATAATCTCTTATACCCCAAAAAATCTATATACCCCTCTACACTTTAATGAAATGTTGTTTGACGGAAATACCCCTTACTCATAGCCTTTTTTGACCCATGGATCCCATTTTGTTTTATTAAAAAAAAATTAATTCGCAAACCGTAAATTTGAAATAAGAGTTGCGGCTCTCCTAGCTGCTTTGACCTTGACCTCGAGCTTCGACGAGCTGGTTCTCTTCCTCCGGCGAGCCTATGACGAGCAAAATCCTAGTTTTTTCTTTATTTCGTCTATCTTAGAGTATTTCTATCTTGATTTTGTCTCCTATTTAAGCTGCATTTTGCGGAAATCATTTCTTTGGATTGAATCCGACAAATGGAATGCACATTGGAGAGCACATTTAGTTGTGGTGTGTTAAATTGATAGAATATGGGTTTCGTGGTTGAATTAGAGTGTTTTTAAATCCGATTAGAACCCAATCTTCTCCCATTTGGAGGAATTCAAGATCGAAATTCATTTCAATTTCATTTTTGGATGAAATAGGGGAATTGGGTAAAACTAGTAATACCAGTAAAACTAACATTACTGGATAATTTTGGTAAAACTAGTAATACCAGTAAAACTAGCACTATTGGGTAATTTCTGTAAAATTAGTAATACAAGTAAAACTTAGATAACTGAAAAATTTGGTAGAACTAGTAAAACTAGTAATAATAGTAGTATTGATATTGTTTTTTTTTTGTCTTGTTTTTGCATGATACAATGAGCAACAACGTCACCATACATTTTAAATGCCAAGGTCGGATGTATAGTTTGCAGTTGAAGAAATTGTTGGAATTGTGTCCAGTAATCTCGGTACTGTCTCTAGAAAGTAAGAGTATGTCAATGATCAGACATAAGTCATATAATACTGGGGGTCATGATGGCTTGCTAGAGTCCGCTCATGATCTATAAGTCTTGGACTTATTGCCTCTATTATATGATCCCATATGGGTCACACGCCTAAGCTAACAGGAAAATGTGTAGGAATGGCTTAGCAGAAGTACGGTAAAAGTGCCAGGCATTTACTGTACTTAGAGAGAATAAAAGGGTTTAGCCACTGTGTGTCGATCGATGCACATGATGTGTCGATCGACACAGTGCGCGAACGGCCAAATGGCCCAAGAGGAACCGGACGAGTTTTATAAATAAAACTCGAGTCTGTTTTCCTCTTCAACCCTAACCTAGCCGCCAACTCTCTCTCTCTCCTGCGACGCCTCCTCAGCTCGGTCTAGCAGCCTCTCTTCCTGCTTGGTGTGCGTGTGTGAACCTCTGGAGGAGTTATCCCTCGGTGGCTCTCTGATCTCTGACTATACCATCCCTTTCCGCTGCACAAACAGGTATAAGGTGAGATCAACAATTGTTTCTAGTCAAGAGAACCTAGATCCGCATGTTTAGGATAATCTGAATCAGAGAATTGAATCAGGATTCATCTAAACATTCCTTCAGTGGTATCAGAGCTATTGGTTCTGGTTTTTCTTGTTTAGATTCATGTTTAGGATTGTTTAAAGAGGTGTTTTTGAATCAATCTACTGATAAGATTAAAACACTTAAGAAACAAGAATTGAATCCTAAACAAACAGTTGAAAAATCGCATGACCAAGCTATATTGATTTGGTATGCGACCTAAACTGATTTTTGCATCGACTGAAATCGCATTGCATCGATCGATGCAATGCATGGATCGATCGTTGCAACCGCGAGAGATTGACCACGATCGCATGGATCGATCAAACGATCGCATGGATCTCGCGAGAATCTCTCGGCCAAATCTGTTAACCGTTCGTGCACGCGTGAGAGCATCGATCGATGCAGGATCGATGCACGATCGATGCAGGATCGATGCACGATCGATGCAGGATCGATGCTGAGAGCGTCGATCGATGCGGTTAGGGTTTTGGCTCGGTTTAATTTAATTAAAACTTAAAAACGTCACGGTTTAATAAACAGACTTAATAAATTTATTAAGTTCTGGTTAAACCGGGATAAGAAATCCAAAGTCGAAAATTGGATTTTGTGCCTAAACCAGGATTTTCTAATTTGATTTGGTTGGACCAAATAAATTGAGAAAATCCGGTTTAGTAAATAACCGGTTGACAATTGTGGTCATCGTAGTAATTAAAATTTGGTTAGACCAATTTTAATGAACCAGACCGGTTATGTCATTTAATTGGACAATTGGGTCATGTCTTGGACATGGACCAATTCTTGGGCCTCGGGCCAAGAAGTTAAAAATATTGGGCCAATTATTTGAGTCTTTCTTCAGATTAATTTAAAATTTATTTTATAAAATTATAAAGTCGATTTTAAATTAAAGTTTCCGAAATTTTAAAATTAGAAAGTTTCTTAAAATAGAAGTTTCTAGATTTGCGGGTTTTGGATTTTAAGAAATTTCTAAAGTTAGAAAGTTTCCGTTTTTAGAAAGTTTCCAATTTTAGAAAGTTTCCAAAAATAGTAGGTTTCCAAAAATAGAAAGTTTCCCGAAATAGTAATCTTCTATTTTGGGAATGAATTTTAATAAACCTACGAACCTCAAATAATATCAAGCATTGGATGTCTTGTCCAGGCTATGTCAGCTGTCGAAGCCCATTCAATTGGATTCATGGCCTTACAGTGTGAGGGTGTCTACTTTTGCGTGGATAAGACGGTTTGTGATTCATAAATGTCATTGGGAGTCCCAGACATTAATGATTACATGACTGTATAGTCTGGTTTTCTTGACTAGGCCATCGGGAGTCCCGGGACTTGAGACATCAGAGTGAATTGGGCCTCGGGCCCAGATTCACAACCAAGAGTTATATCACGGATATAATTAGCCGACATAGGGCTTACCGATATAAGCTAAGGTTGGGTGACGGCCAGTGGCCCACTTTGATCTTAGTTATATGTGGATCTTGGAATCATTATATTCTATTGAGGGTAACTTATGTTATTGAATATAATGCATGATTAATCATATTAAATTTAATGCGAGATTAATCATATTGAACATATTAACTAATAACCTTTTTATATTATATTTCAGCTATGACTACTACAAGCACACAAAACACATTCTCAATCCGGTCTGTTCTCGAGAAGGAGAAGCTGACTGGAACGAACTTCCTGACGTGGTCAAGGAACTTGAGGCTGGTCCTCAAGCAGGAGAAGAAGGATTATGTCCTTCGTGATCCTCTCCCCGAGAGGCCTGCTAACAATGCCGCCAGGACTCTGCATAATGCTTGGGAAAAGCATTCGTCAGATGAAAATGATGTGTATTGCCTTATGTTGGCGACAATGACTGCTGAGCTGCAAATGCAGTTCGAGAGTGTGTTGTCACCAATTGAGATAATGGCAAGCCTGAAATCGCTTTTTCAGGAGCAAGCAAGGACTGAGAGGTTTCAAACAGTTAAGAACCTCTTAGATTGTAAGTTGGCTGCGAATGCGGCAGTGAGTCCTCATGTCTTGAAGATGATGGGTTATCTCGATCATCTTCAGAAACTCGACTGCCCTATCAGCCAGGAACTTGCCTGCGACATCATTCTGCAGTCATTACCTGCAAGCTATGATCAGTTCATTCTGAACTTTAACATGCATGGCTTGAGTAAGATATTGCCTGAGCTTCACGGAATGCTCAAGACTGCAGAGCCCAACTTGAGGAAAACCGCCAAGGACCCCAATGTGCTTATGGTGCAAAAGGGCAAGGGGTTTAAGAAATCCTCTGCTAAGGATAAGGGAAAGGCCAAGGCTGTCCAAGTCGCGGACAAGGACACGCCAAAGCCCAAGCCCAAGTCCAAGGCTGGGCCAACTGACATATGCAGGTTCTGTAAAGAACCAGGGCATTGGAGGAGAGAATGTAAGAAATTCCAAGAAGGTCTAAAGGAATTGAAGAAGAAGACTCTCGAGACTTCTTCGACAGGTATTTTTGTTATAGAAGTTAATACAACTACTTCTGATAATACCTCATGGGTTATGGATACTGGTTGTGGGGCTCATATTTGTACTAATATGCAGGCACTCAGCAACAGTAGAAGGCTGAAACAAGGACAAGTGGAGCTACGAGTTGGGAATGGAGCGAAAGTTCCAGCACTAGCTGTAGGCACATACTTGTTGTCTTTACCTTCGGGATTGATTTTAGAACTCAATAATTGTTATTTTGTACCTGCTATAAGCAGAAATATTATTTCAATTTCTTTGTTGGATTTGGAAGGTTATGATTTTTCAGTTAAGAATAAATTATGTTCCTTCAATCGCAACAATTTGTTCTATGGTTCTGCCCCTCTTACGAATGGGCTTTACATACTCGATCAATCCGCGCCAATTTATAACATTAATACCAAACGGTTCAAACCTAATGAGGAGAACCGAACGTTTCTATGGCATTGTCGTTTAGGGCATATCAGCGAGAAACGCATCAAGAGGCTCCATTCGAATGGACTTCTTGGCTCATTTGACTTTGAGTCATGTGAGAAATGCGAATCCTGCATGATGGGCAAAATGACACGGGCCCCCTTTAATAAACCTAACGAGAGGGCCAGTGACTTATTGGGCCTGATACACACTGATGTGTGTGGCCCAATGTCCACAAATGCAAGAGGAAACTATCAGTACTTCATTACCTTCACTGATGATTTCAGTAGGTATGGATATGTTTATTTAATGAAACATAAGTCTGAATCTTTTGAGAAGTTCAGAGAATTCCAAAATGAAGTACAGAACCAACTTGGCAAAAGCATTAAGGCTCTTCGGTCCGACCGAGGAGGAGAATACTTAAGCCAAGAATTCAGTGATCATCTAAGAGAGTGTGGGATCGTATCCCAACTCACTCCTCCCGGAACACCTCAATGGAATGGTGTGTCTGAGAGGAGAAATCGGACCTTATTGGATATGGTTCGATCTATGATGAGTCACACAGACCTTCCAATATCCCTTTGGGGATATGCTCTGCTAACAGCAGTGTTCAATCTAAATAGAGCGCCATCGAAAGCAGTAGCAAAGACACCATATGAATTATGGACTGGAGAAGCTCCAGTGCTGTCTTATCTCAGAATTTGGGGTTGTGAAGCCTATGTCAAGAGATTGATCTCAGACAAGCTTACACCAAAATCTGACAAATGCTATTTCATTGGTTATCCACGGGAAACCAAGGCTTATTACTTCTATCTACGTTCCGAGAACAAGATATTTGTTGCCCGGGATTGTAACTTTCTTGAGAGGGAGTTTCTCTCTAAGAAAGACAGTGGGAGTAAGGTACTGCTTGAAGAAATTCAAGATGAACAGGATACTGCTCAACCTAATGAGGAAGAGCAGCAGGAGGACCTACAAGAAATTGTAGAGCCTGAACCTGTAGTACCTGAAGTTCGAAGATCCGGGAGGATCCGTCACGAACCCGAGAGATATCAAGGATTCCTCGTGACTGACTGTCATGATCTTCTGATCATTGATGGTGATGAACCATCGAACTTCAATCAAGCCATGATGGGCCCAGATTCCTCTAAGTGGCGCAAGGCCACTGATTCCGAAATGGACTCCATGTCGGTCAACCAAGTGTTTTCGTTGGTTGACTTACCCGCTGGTGTAAAAGCCATCGAGTGCAAATGGATCTTCAAGAAGAAGATTGACGTGGATGGAAATGTCCAGATTTATAAAGCCAGGTTGGTGGCAAAAGGTTTCAGACAAGTTCACGGTGTGGATTACGATGAAACCTATTCACCAGTGGCTATGATGAAATCTATTCGGATTCTACTAGCAACTGCAGCTTTTCATGATTATGAAATTTGGCAGATGGACGTGAAAACCGCCTTCCTGAATGGTATTCTGGAAGAGGATGTGTATATGACACAACCTGACGGTTACATAGATCCAAAGAATGCTGGGAAAGTATGCAAGCTTCATAAATCCATTTATGGATTGAAGCAAGCATCGAGGAGCTGGAATCTTCGTTTTGATGAAGCGATCAAGCAATTTGACTTCATCAGAAACGAAGAAGAACAATGCGTGTATAAGAAAACTAGTGGGAGCAAGATAATATTTCTTATTCTGTATGTCGATGACATACTGCTTCTCGGAAACGACATTCCAATGCTGAAGTCCGTAAAGGACTGGCTTGGAAGTTGTTTTTCCATGAAAGACATGGGTGAAGCCGCATACGTTCTTGGAATCAGGATCTACCGGGATAGATCTAGAAGGCTGATAGGCTTGTGTCAAGATTCATACATTGACAAAGTCCTGCAAAGATTCAGCATGAAGGATTCCAAGAAGGGCTTCACGCCAATGGTACATGGCACAACGCTAAGCAAGAAGCAGAGCCCTACGACGGCTGCTGAGCTTGAGCGCATGAAGAATATTCCTTATGCATATGCAATAGGATCTATCATGTATGCCATGATCTGTACTCGTCCTGATGTTGCTTATGCATTGAGCATGACGAGTAGATACCAGTCAAATCCAGGTGAAAACCATTGGATTGCCGTAAAGAATATCTTGAAGTATCTAAGACATACTAAGGATAAGTTCTTAGTGTACGGTGGAAGTGATGTGCTTAAAGTCAGTGGATTCACGGACGCAAGTTTCCAGACAGACCAAGATGATTTCCGGTCACAGTCCGGTTATATCTTTTGTCTGAATGGCGGTGCAATCAGTTGGAGAAGCTCCAAGCAAGACACCGTTGCTGATTCCACTACAGAAGCTGAATATATCGCCGCTTCAGAAGCTGCGAAGGAAGCTGTTTGGATACGAAAGTTCATTATTGAACTAGGTGTGATACCAGATGCGGCTGAGCCTCTGGCACTGTTTTGTGACAACAATGGTGCTATAGCTCAGGCAAAGGAACCAAGATCACACCAGAAATCCAAGCATGTTCTAAGAAGATTTCACTTGATACGTGACATCATTAATAGAAAGGAAGTCAAGATCAGTCGAGTTCAGACAGATGATAACGTCGCTGATCCGTTGACAAAGCCACTCCCAAGGCCTAAGCTCGAGTTCCTGACTGAAGCTGTAGGCATTAGAGACATTGAAATGTAATCTAAATTTGAGTGGGAGTTTGAGGGCTTTATTTAGTTGTTTGATATGTTCTTGTAAAACATTTTATGTTTAATGAAATTATTATTTCAAGATTATTTTAGCTGTGATGAAATAATCGTTCCAAAATGATATGAATCATTTTATAGGTCATCGAAGTAAATGACTTAATCTTGAGTCATCGAAGTCATTTAGCTTGATCATGAGACCCTATATTTGATAGATGTTTTATATCATCCTGTCCCTAGTCGAAGGTTGTTGAAATTGGAACACCAACAACCGTGTGAGACTGGATTGGTACGTGACTTATGACAAAGTCTCAGTGTGTCATAGATGCGCAGCATCAAAGTCAGTACATAGGTGTATGTTTGGGAACATACGACCGGACAAGACCCGCTTATAAGAACTCTTCAGGATATTTATATCTGTGTCATAAGAGATTCTTACTACGACTATAGAGTATAGTCCTTAGACCTGAGTTCGCATGCATGTGACTGCACATGGACTGATGCACTTTGATCATTGTCTAACGCTGTCGTTATGCGATAGTTATAAGGACCTTGTGAAATGAGTAGTTTACAGTGATGGAACAAGACGGGATTTGTCCCTCCAATATAAATGGAGTGAATATCTCTAGGCCAATCGGAGATTTGAATACTGGAAAATGCATGGCCATGCTCAAACGGACTGTCCCGAGTCGTTTGGATTGTCAGTATCGAATCAGAGTCCGATGAACAAGATTAGGCTTTATAAGGATGACACTAATCTTGCCTTATGACTAATCGAGATATTGAGACAAAAGGATTATGAATACAGAGATTCCAGTACAAGTGGGAGATTGTTGGAATTGTGTCCAGTAATCTCGGTACTGTCTCTAGAAAGTAAGAGTATGTCAATGATCAGACATAAGTCATATAATACTGGGGGTCATGATGGCTTGCTAGAGTCCGCTCATGATCTATAAGTCTTGGACTTATTGCCTCTATTATATGATCCCATATGGGTCACACGCCTAAGCTAACAGGAAAATGTGTAGGAATGGCTTAGCAGAAGTACGGTAAAAGTGCCAGGCATTTACTGTACTTAGAGAGAATAAAAGGGTTTAGCCACTGTGTGTCGATCGATGCACATGATGTGTCGATCGACACAGTGCGCGAACGGCCAAATGGCCCAAGAGGAACCGGACGAGTTTTATAAATAAAACTCGAGTCTGTTTTCCTCTTCAACCCTAACCTAGCCGCCAACTCTCTCTCTCTCCTGCGACGCCTCCTCAGCTCGGTTTAGCAGCCTCTCTTCCTGCTTGGTGTGCGTGTGTGAACCTCTGGAGGAGTTATCCCTCGGTGGCTCTCTGATCTCTGACTATACCATCCCTTTCCGCTGCACAAACAGGTATAAGGTGAGATCAACAATTGTTTCTAGTCAAGAGAACCTAGATCCGCATGTTTAGGATAATCTGAATCAGAGAATTGAATCAGGATTCATCTAAACATTCCTTCAGAAATTAGTGGAAGAGATAACTTTGGTGATGATAGAATATATGGTATACAAGAAGCTTGGGTTAGATGTAAGTAAGGTCCAGCTGCGATTGAGTTACATTCCATTGCTGGTGGGATGTTAGGAAGAGTTTACTATTTCTGATGATGATGATCTTTGTGTTTACCTAACGTCTATGGATAAAGATAATTATAGATGTGTTTTGTTGTCGAGGTCATCAATGTATCGGAACTGACCGAGCAAGTGTCGAGAGTGGACAAAATTTCTATTGGTATGAACTTTGAGGAGTTACAGTCAAAAGACAACGAAATCGGATCTAAAGCCCTTAGTTAATACGTGGAAAAGGAAAAAAGCAGTACAAGAACAACATGAGGCAACAGAGGATAAGAATGGGGACGAGGATGAGGACGAGGATGATTTATCACGTGATGTAGGTATGGATATATGGAAGCCAACACCTGTTGTAAAACCAAGTCAGTTTATAGATGCATGAGAAGACTATTAGGGTTTGAGTGTGCGTCAAGAATTTATAAGTAAAACGGTCTTGCAGGATTTGGTGGATAGAGGCGCATTTAATGAGTGTTTTGGTTATGCAGTAAAGAAGTCGGACAGGAAGCGATTGGTGTTAAAATGTCGTGTAGCAAGCTGAAAGTTGGGTCTACGAGCTGCAAAGGTTGGAGAGACGCAAACTTTCTCGATCAGAACGTACACTAATATGCATTCATGTAGTCGAAGTAGTCAGAGTGGAAGCAACGCGAAGAGGAAAGGCACTCCACAGCGCTGAGAGGGAAAAATCGAGCTGTTCGTGATTTACATGGTAGTTCAGAAGGAAGCTATCACATGATGTATTGTTATTCGTACATGTTGGGAAAGGTCAATCCATGTACAGTAACGTGTGTGAAATTGGATGAGCAGAAAAAATTGAAGTACATATTTATAGCTCTGGAAGCTAGCACTAAATGGTTTAAAGTGATGAGGAAAGTGATAATCATGGATGCTACTTTTCTCAAAAATGGATATGGTGGTTGCCTAGTTTTCGCTTTAGCTCAGGATCCTAATCATCACAATTATCCCATAGCTTTTAGGAGACTTGATGGTGAGAAAAACAAAAGTTGGATTTGTTTTTTTTAGATGCTGAAAACCGTGGTTGCAGACTCTTTTGAAATGGTGTTTGTGAGTGACAGAAGTGCAAGCCTCATTGATGTCATAGCTAATGTGTATCTCACAGATCATCATGGGTATTGTGTATGTCCCATGCTTCTAATGTGAAAAAGATGTACTTGCCTGGAGATTCAAAGAGATGAGTAAACTTTACACTGTGGTTGAGTTCAACGCCGCTTATAGTTCTTTTAAGACGAGATTGCCTTCGGTGGCCACGTATCTGGAGAAAAGTACCGTGAAAGAAAAATGGGCAAAGTGTTGTTTTCCTAGAGAAAGATACAACCTAGACACAAGCAACAATGTGGAGTCTTTTAACAATACTTTTAAGGAGGCCAGGAGGTACGCATTAATACCCTTGCTAGATACGATTGTAAAAAAAAATTTGAAGTGGTTTAACGAACATCGGAAGGAGACAGTGTCTGGAACGATTGATAATAAAGTAGTGCCTATATTGGAGAACCATAATCACGATCTTTGGAAAGAAGCTGACACATTAATTATCGTGGTGTTAAATAGTTTCGAGCTTCTGTAAGATGTCACCGGTAGCGATGGAAAGCCTTATTTGGTATCCTTGTGTGCGAGCTCTTGTCGCTTTCATTAAATTCAAAAAGGATCCATATGGAGCTAAGGATATGGAATTACATGATTTGTCTTTGAAATATTATTGGATGGAGTTGTGGGCATCGGCGTATTACAGGACAATTTATTTAGTGCCGGATATGTCAGAGTGGGATGTTCCGAATACCATCAGAAATTTACAGATACTACCTCCTGACAAACCCAAAAAGAAGGGAAGGCAGAAAACTAACAGGTTTCCATCGGCAGGGGAAAGAGGAAAGAGGAAGAGGACTCAGAACAAGAGGCGGTCAAGACAATCACTTCAATGGTTGATGTTTGGACTTTTGTAATTGTGTTTGTAATCTACCATTTTTAATGTTACTTGCAAGACAAGCACAAATGAAAACTAGTAACTATATGTCACATCTTTTTTTGTTGGTAAAACTGGTAATACTGTGTAATACTAAGTGATTATCGTAATTAGAATGAAAATTATTCGACAAATTAGTTAACATATAGATATATAAAATTTAAACTTAGAAGATCACTTTTACTATAACAGTGGTCATACATTGCTATTACAACAAATTAGATTGAAAGGTTAATCGAAAAATCACTCAACAAAGTAATTCCACCAGCAATGTTCATATACTTTCAAGATCATTTTTGGAATAATGGACAAGTTAAGAGGATAAAGTTTCAGAAAATGAGAATTGTAACATATTAATACACAAAATATTAGATTGATAAAGTAATTGAGTAAAATCAACTGTAAAACTACAAACTCAAATTTTAAGTTCCAGTAAAACTGATTAAATA